>JAPDEZ010000006.1:0-600000 GCA_027569385.1 Penicillium decumbens
CCCTCAGGGTATACCCTGAGGGTAGCATTTTTTTTCTACCCTCAGGGCTAGGGGCAGGAAAATTTTTATACCCTGAGGGTAGGGGTAGCAAAAGGTACCCTCAGGGCAGGGTATTTTACACTCTAGTAGCACGTACTACGTTGAAAGTATATATAGAATGTTTCCGACTAATTGCGCTTTCTAAAGCTATTAGGTCCTCCTCGGTTGCTTGTATTGCCCCGAGATCGCTAATTTCCGCGGTAAGTTATCGTAAAAGGAGATAGCTATAGAATTTGTAGCTCTCGTGATCCTTAAAGCAGTAAAAATATTTCTAACGCGGAAGGTTATACGGATAGATAGGTAGATATGATTGTCCGGAGAAGGGAAAGATAATCTTGGATACGCTAGGTAGGTATCCTCTTTGATAAGAGAGACGTAAGTACGACTACCTTATACTTTGTAAATCTAACGTCTCCTAACGTCTTGTAGGACAACTTATACCTATATAACCCCTCTTTCCAAAATCTCTTTACCGGGGGGAGGAGGATTTCCAATATTTGCCTTTTATCTCCGCTCGCTTTTTTGGTTCAAATGTGAAGGAGGGTTGGATGGACATAGATAAATTCGGTCCTCCTTCCAATCCTCAAAGTACGACTGCCGTAGCAAGACGAGTATTTTAATTGCATCACTCGGTCCTTCCGTCCTCCAATAAAAGCCGTTTGCTTCGAAGGATAACTTGCGTTATGATCTCGCTGTGAGGATGGTGCATAACGAAGCTAGTAGTCAGCGAAAACTCTTTCCAAATAGAGAGAATAGGCTTACCTATCTCGTTGTCAGTCTGTCTACGTAACACGCTACTGTATACTCTAGGCTTTAGGGGGTTAGACATTATGCCGTCATTATCCAACGGACCTTATCGATAAGTAAAGACGTACCTACTCTATCCCTTGCCAGGAAAAGGCTTGCCTACTTAATGCTAATGGTCCCTAATTAAGCTATTAGGTCTCAATATACATCGGCTATTTCGGGGATAATTGTGTTATAGGATAGGCTCCTTTAAAGCTATTCCCAGATTCTTCGTTATACGCGCTAGACTAGTAGCGATTTGTCTCTAGTCTACCCTCGCTTCGCTTATAATTCCTTCCCTACTATATAAATATTATATTAGCCTTTTCTATAAGAAAAGATATCCTATCTTTTAGCTATAATTCTCTTTAAGAATTAGTCTCTATTCTTATTATAATATATTGCCTCTATCTTCTCTTAAGAGTTACCTATAGCCTTTAGATAGTCGTGCCTTACCTAATCGATAAGCTTACTATCCTACTAACTAGTTCGTAATAATTATAATTCTTTATTTTCGATTACCTAAGGTTACGATATCTACCTAAATCTAATCTATAGCTAAAAAGATTTAGTCTTAAAGCTAAAGTACTATCGAACTATAACCGACTATTAAGACTTTTTATAATATAAATCTAATCTTTATTAATAAAAGCCTAATTAATATTGACTAGTTAGATAAATATCTTAGGCTTACCTAAAAGACTATCTAATAGCTTAAATAATAAGTTACCTTAAAATAATATATTATAAAATTTTATACTAAAAAAACTATACTTAATAACTAAGTAAATTACGTTTAAAACTATAATAATCTTAAATTTAAGTATAAAATTAAGTTTAAAATTAAGTTTAAAGATATTTTATAATTTAAAATTATATTTAATCTTTAATAATAATAAAACTAGCTATTAACTCTTATAATATTTTTATAGATATACTACGAAAATATTATTGTAATAATAGAAAAGTCCTTTTTAGTATCTTTTTTATAAATAAATTCTATTAGATAAAATAATACTAATATATTAGCGAATTAGTACTAAAAAATAAATATTATACTAAAAAAATATAGTTTTATTTTAAAGATTTTTTTTTTATTTTTATTAAAAATATTACTAATCTCTAAACTAAAGTTTAAGTCTAGCTTAAAAAGATTATCTAGCGACTTAATAAAGATCTAAAAAAGTTCTATATCTATTTTAATATCTTTAAATAATACTTTTTTTGTTTTTAGAAATAAAAAAAAGTCTCTTTTTTTTCGCGAAACTTTAGTATTTATTTTAGAATTTTATTAATTTTTATATCTTTAAAAAATTAAAAATTTAAAATAAGATAATTAATATTATCTATTACTATTAAAAGCTTCTATAGTTTAGTAAAGAAATAGAAATATAAAGTTAATAATAAGATCTCGAATTAAAGATTTTTTAAATACTATTTCTAAAAATTATTTTATAGTTCTTATTTCTATCTTAAATCTAAAACCGATTACTTATATAATCCTAAATATTTTATAGACTAAACTAAGGCTACTATTAGTCTTATTATAACTAAAATAAGAACTAACGCTATCCTAAAAGTCTAAATAAAAAACTAATCTAAAACTATAATAACTTATCTTAACCTCGAGAAAAGAATCTTTTTAGATAAGATAAATAATATTTTATATATTTTAACTATAATAATAATAGCTATATATAATCTATTTATTTTTAGAGATATATCTATATAAATAAAAAATTTTAAAAAAATATTAATAAATCGGAGTAGCCTTTATATCTCTAACTCTTTATCTTTAAATAAAGACTATCTATTATTTTTATATACTAATTTATATTTTAAATATAATTAAAATATATATAAATCTTAATAGCTATACTAAGATTAATATTATTAGTTTTTAGTTTATTAAAATATATAAATTTTAGCTAACTAAACTATCTAAATCTCTTATTAAAACTATTAATATATTTTTAATATCTATATATAGTATATAGAAAGTCTTAATTATTATAACTAATTCTTATAGAATAATTAAATCTTTTAAATATCTATATATTATTATTAATTATAATCCTAACCTATAAAGTAGCTTTATTCTTTTTTTATAATAATATTTTAATATCTAAATATCTATTTTATACTAATATCTTATTTTTAATAGTTTAAAATATTATCTATTATAATTAAGAAACTCTATATCTTCGCTAAATATTTTAATAATCTAGCTTATATCTTTATAGCTATTAAACTACCTAAAGAAATCTAGATTCTTAGAGATAATAATAATAATTAATCTTCTTAAGATCTATCTAGAATCTCTACTAAATTATAAGGATTTTATAATATTTTCTCTTATAAAAATACAACGACTCTACGGTCTCTACCCCTATTTAAGGATACTAACTATATAATTAAACTTATTACTAACTAAACTCTATTTTTTAGCCTAATCTACCTTTTTTTATAGAAAAAACTATTAGAACTATATTAATATATTAATAAAAACCTTAAGAATAGATATATCTAACTATCTAAGAGCTTAGTAGATATTTCTATCTTTTTTATCCCTAAAAAAGATAGTAGACTTTAATTATATATCGATTATTATAGACTTAACTATATTTTAGTTAAGAATTACTATCTTCTCTCTTTTATTTCGGAGATTCTTAACTATTTTTTAGGTATAAAATAGTTTAGTAAGATCGATATTAAAGATATATATTATTAGATCTATATCTAGAAAGATAATAAATAGAAGATAATCTTCTATATATATTATAGATACGCGTGCCCCTCCGAAGCCCCTAAGAATCCCTTCGGCTACGACCTAGGGAAGGGGTTGACTAATTCGTCCTAAGGATATAGTTCCCTTAAAAATTAGGCAAAAATCACGAGGTCGTGATTTAAACTTAGTAGGGGAGGGTATAATACAGGATATATTACCTATCTATATATACCATTGCAACCGAAACTATTCTCGTCGAATAGTTTGGTTAGACCTTTTGGCCTATGTGGTTAACGTCTGAGCAACGGCAGTCGGATCACATACGTTCTCTATACGACCTAAAATCCATGCTCTCGCAATATTTCCAAAACACCGGTGTATACATATCCCTAGCCGTTCCGGGATTATCAAACCAGACTCCAAACCGCAAGTAATCAGAATGCAACAGAAAATAGTAACCAGAAGGAGCAGGCTAGGCCCGCCCCTCCATAACCTCGAAAATCCCACCCATCACGAACCGCGGCTCATGCACAGGCATACCGCGACTATCCCGTCTCTCAGCGCCAATACTGCACGAGCGCTGCGTATGACCCTTCATATCAATGGGGCGGGGTTCCATCAAATCGAGACCTGCGCGCTCGATCGCGTCTCCGTCGCAGCGGGACCGCTCCTCGTTTAGCACCATGTCGACTGCCGAGGGCCGGTGGCGTAGGATCCTGAGGGAGGATCGACCGCGGAGCACGGCACAGGGGAGGACGCTGTGGCTGCATTGGGTGGCGCCTGATATATTGCGGGTGTCGTCGGTTTCACTTTTAGTGTGTGTGGAGTGCGGGTGGTAGGAGAGGTTGTTGAGGTGATGTGGCAAATGTTGTGAGGTTGGTGATAAGGATGGCGAGGTTGTTCGTGAACTTGATGGGCTGGAGGTGTCGCTTGTTGGTGGGAGGCTTTGGATTCGAGAGGAGAATGGAGAGGAGAATTGGTGAAACATTGTTTGGTGGTGGTTTTGTTGGAATACGAGGTTAAAATGTCAAGAGATCCATAAGAACGTATTTAAAGGAATTTTGAATCGGTTGGGGATGACTACTTAAAAAATAATTAAGGTCTCTGCAAGGACGCTATAGGATTGTCTTAGGTGAAATGATACGACGCATGCGGATAATGCTATTGTTCCTGGATTCCCGCATCCGGAAACCCAAACTTAGGTGGCTCTCCACGACATATTTCCTCTACCGGGAGGACCTTTTCCATTTTGAGCTGCCGCCGCTTTTGTAACGGGCGCTCAGAGTTAGACTCATAGACTCACAATGTAAATTTCTGTTGGAAAGCGGTGAGGCCCTATGACGGGCAGTATCTCACCGCTTCCCCATCTCCTGCAGCTTCCATATAGCTGGGGGTTTATGCATAGATAGATTTCTCTCCCTTCATGACTTTTTGCCTTTTTCTCCTTTCTGGTTCGTAGGGCATCAGCCATCACTCCTAAGAGGTTATGAGCACCTTCCCCGTCGATATTCATCGTGATTCATCAGTATTAGAGATATTGAGCATCATTTCATTGATATTGACATCTTCCCCATCTGGAACGACGTGAAGAGCGCGTTCTAGCACGCAAGACGTGCACCATCCTGACCATCATCAAGGTTAGGACCCTGCTGGGAAATAGCAGCATCCCAAGCGACTACCTACGCACTCTGTGACCGATCAAAGGTCATTAGCAGCGAAGGACTCGCATCATGGCGAATGAACCGCCCTTTTCGACGAATCAACCGTCGAGCTTCATGGCGAACCAACCAACAAGCACTCCGGAACCCGTATTATGGGAGGAAGTGCTTTCGGTAAAGGCCACCAACCAATACACAAACCTACCGAAACCCGTAGACTTCAATCTCTGGACATGGAAGACATAGCTTACCAACTTCGCTGACTTCGAGGCATGGCGACGTTTAGCCTACAATACCCTCAAAGCACGGAGACTATACAATCTGCTTGATTGGGAGCTACCACGTCTAGCCCTAAGCTAGAGAGATATAGAAGAAGCTCGGAACTAGATGCAAGTATCTAAGTTGGTATAGACATGGTTGGAGCTAGGTGTGTCGGACGAGATAAACCTTAAGGTGAAAAACTCGGGAAAGAACGTAGAACTTGCAGATTTATGGATGTAGGTCATTACGTCCCTAATCTAGGGCGATGATGCATGGTTCTGGATCTAGTAAGTTATCGCCTTCGATGGTATTACCATCAATGATTATATATCTCCGACAGAATACATCGAGGCCAAGATTATAGCATTGAACAAGATTCATGGTTAGGGCCTACTATGGTTCCACCCTTTTCTCATTTACACGAAGATTCTTGGTGAACTAAACCATGAACCAACTAGACAGATGGCATTAAATGCCATCGACCGGCTTGGGCACCTATCAAAGGCTAATGCATCTCGATTCATAGTCAATGATCTCTATCTACATTGCACCAAGCTTATCCGCCAGATACAAAGCATTGAAATCAGCACTGACAATATATGGTCAATAGTTGCATCATCGTCATCGACCACTAACATACAGAATCGCCGTGACCGCAATAATCAGGGTCAGGGTTAGGGCTAGGGCTAGGGTCAGGGCTAGGGTCAAGGATCCTAGCCATCTTCAGACAAACCCAAGAAGAAGGGCCCCCTAACGGGCGTAAAGCCATCAGACTATGCAGAGAACATGAAGAAAACACTAGATCAACACGGCAGATGCGGCTACTGCGGCCGTAGGCATCCTAGACGGGATGCCAAAGGGACTCTACAAGCTTCTACGTGTTGGCATCTTAACCCCGACCTTCGCCCAAAGGACTGGTCTCCACCATCGAACAGCGATGTGTGGTGGTATAGATCACCCAGAAATCAGCCCTAAGCGGGCAACAATAAGTCGTCCGCCAATCCTTAGCCCAATCCTTAGCCCAATCCCCAGCCGTCTACCGCTTTCCCCGATTCCAACAAGTTCGCCTAACAGAACCTACAACCCGTGGTAGGGGGCAAAGCATCCCTAGCCATGTTGGAGGACACATTCATGTAGTCGATGTATGACTACGAAGGCAGAGAATATGATAGATATGTCTCCGCTACCGTCTCCGCCACCGTCTTAGCATCTATGATAGGCGGTAGGGATTGGTTGTACGATACTGGTTCTGATTCTTATATCTATGCGGACAAGACAGCCTTCATCTGCTACGACGAATACGGTCCAACCGAAAAGCCCTTTGAATGGCTCACATCTGGTGGAACCAAGGCGAAAGCATAGGGCTACGGTAAGGTTAAGCTGTCAATGCTAACTAAAGCCGGCGCCATCAATGATATCATCTTCGACGTAGTGTACTATCCTAGCATACGCTTTAGCATCTTCGGTGCAGAGAAGGGGCGTAAAGAGCTTGGAATTGTATACAATGGGATAGACAATACCTTATGCGATACCACGAATGGAGACCAAGTGATTGGTAAGATTGATATCAAGCACAATCTCCTATAGATACGTCATTACGGATTAAACCCCGTCGTCGCCGCATCTATCAGTCCCCTACTGGCTTACCGTCGACTAGGCCATGTTGGAACCCCTAAGCTACGTACCAATGAGTCTCGCTTGGACCAAGTCGTCGACCACGACGAACACTTCAATTGCGAACCCTGCCAGCTTGGTAAAAGCAAGAAAATCATCTCTAGGACCCCCCAAGTGCGGGCCTAGAAAGCCGGACAGTTTATTCATGCCGATCTTCAACACATGGAGCCTATGGGGATTGGTGGGCGTCGGTATGCATTGGTGATCACTGACGATGCATCCCGAGCTCGGTTTATCGTCTATCTGAAGACAAAGGACTAAGCATCGCCCGAAATGATGACCTTCGCCAAGACCGTTAAGAACTGTACTAGCCAGTATCCCTAAGAGTGGAGGATCGATGGCGGCTTGGAGTTTATGGCCTTTTACAAATGGGCCAAAGCAGAGGGACTCTCCGTACAACTAAGTGCGGCCTATGCCCATGAATAAAACGGGATATTAGAGATGTCTGGCCAAATACTTATGCGCATCGCTCGCGTAATGATGATCGATGTAGGAGCCCCGGCCTATTTGTGGCCTGAAGCTTTGCAAATAGCTGCATACATCAATAATAGATTGCGCCAACCTGGTTCGGATCGTTCACCAATGGAACAATGGCGGCATGACCTTGGTATAAGAGAACAACCAACCTCACTAAGCCATCTCCGAGCTTGGTATTGTGCCGCCTACGTCAATATTCCCCCCGAAAAACGGGTGAAAGCACTGAAGATGAAGCCTTGGGCATGGGCGGGTTATCTCGTCGGTTATGAAGGAGAAAATGGGCATCTGTTTCGTATTTACAACCCGGTTTCGAAGAAAATCCTCGTCACTAGGGATGCATCCTTCTGGGAGGGCGATACGACATGTCGACCCCTATATGACCATCCGGAAGATGAACCTATCTCTGAACCTATAGATACCAATGATTTCGTCATCTACAGAGATGATGTCGTCGTCCATGAGAAGACGAACGTGGTCAATCCCCCAACCAGGGCATCAGAACCGATATCCCAAGCTCTAGCGACGTTCATCCCAGCCCCAACGACGGTAAATCTTCCGCTCAGATCATCCCAACAACCAATCAACTTCGCGCCACCAAGGCCGAACACCTTGGAACTACCGACATTGAGATTCCAGCCCCAAGTTCAGCCCTAGGTCCATCACCAAGCCTATGCCTAGCGAAATCGCTTAGCGCTGCCAAGACCAATGGCGAGAATTGAGGAGATGCCTAAGTTTCATGGTGCACCTTCATCATCACCCGATCCCATTACTGAACCCCCTACCGCACCACAGCCCCGACGGTCCATCGAACGGCCCCCGAAGAAACGGCTACACCGCACTGGGGGTAATGCCGGTGAATCTAGGCCGCAACAGGGCCAGATGATATCACCAGAGCCCACTTCGGGGCAGAGCAGCGAGGATTATCCCATCATGGGAGAACGAACTATCATTGAAGAAACGCCTCTACCAATGCCGGAGGCTACACCCCTACCCACCCCGTCACCTACACCACCTAGAGCCTTCCTAGCACCAATCCTACAGCTAAGCATACGCCGTACATCTAGATCGACAGCTAGTAAACCAGCTAAACGATATGACAGCGAGGACTATGGTAAGTACGGAGTGCGAAAGCCCTCCGTATCGGCAGCCATGAACGACAGATGGGAGGATGACATTGGTGAAACCGGTCTATGCTTTGTATCAACCGAACTCCGCATCAAGGCCCACACCATCCCCATACCTACTTCCTACAAAGCTACGATGGCCTCCGACTATGCCAACGAATGGTACAAAGCCATGGAGACCCAGATTGGTAAAATCACCGATGCCCAAGCCTACAAAGTGGTAGACAGACCGTTAAATGCACGGATTCTGCCGGGCAAGTGGGTGTACGATGTGAAGGGTGATATTGATGGTTATCTCAAAGAATTTCGGGCCCGATGGGTCGTATGCGGTAATCGACAGCGTTATGGCTATGACTTCGATGAGTCATATGCCCCCGTCGCGACTAATCGAGCCGTGAAGCTATATCTTTGCATGATCGCGAAGTGGCGTTTGAAAGTGAAGCAGTTTGACATGATCGCTGCATATCTTAACGCCGCCATTAACGACCGAGTGGTCTATATGAAGCAACCCACCGGCTTCGGGAATCAAGACAAAGTATGGCTGCTAGTGCAAGCTCTATACGGTCTGAAACAAGCCGCATTTTTGTGGTATGACTGCTTTACCGAAGCCCTCGCAGATTTGGGCTTTAAACCACTTCCGGATGACATTTGCGTCTACATCAAGCACGATGCATCATTATACATCATCATCTATGTCGATGACGCCCTCGTCGCCGCACGATCCGATCAAGAGATTGATGACGTACTTACACTACTTAGTAACAAGTTCAAGATGAAGGTCTTCGCACCGGAGAAGTTTCTAGGATGCGGGATTAAGTTTGATGATGGGCTGGTCATCCTTGACCAACGGGCTTATGCAGAAGAATTTGTGGAAAGCTAGGGCATGACCAATGCATCCCCTATAGTTATCCCTATGTCGAAGGGATACGTCGGATCACTGATCAAGACTAGAGAGCCTATTGATGAAGATGAAGCCCAATCACCCGCTACTCTTACTAAGTTCGTTGAGCTTGTGGGCAAAGCTATATGGCTGGCTAGCAAGACGAGACCCGACATAGCCCTCGCCGTCGCTAAGCTTCAACAGCGTACTACCAAGGCCACGAAAGATGACATTGTAGCTAGGAAACACCTCGTCCGATACGTCAAAGGGACCCTAAATGCGCATCTGATATTCGGAGCATCTAGGGATGGCCTTATTGGGTATGTTGACACGTCTTTTGCGGACAACCCAGACCGCAAAAGCACGTTGGGCTGGATCTTCTTCTTCAATGGGACTCCGATCTTATGGATATCCAAGAAACAAGCAGTCCCCGTAGGTTCTTCTACTCAGGCTGAATATATGGCCTACGAGGATGCGGTCCGCGAAGCTATCTTTCTGGCTAAGTTGGCCAGAGATATGGGCCTACGACCCTTCATCTATGATAGCGATGAACCGTCAAAGAACCCAGAGAATGCAGTCCCCATCTACACTGATTCAGATAATGCCATCATCCTGGCGGGCCAGAAGGGGTATCGTCGTGCGACGCGACACTACGATATCAAATGGCATATCATCCGTCATGCCATCGAAATGCAATGGGTGAAACTAGTGATCATCCCTTCAGCTTTGAATGTCGCTGACGGCCTGACTAAACCCCTGGAAAAGGATGGTTTCAATGCCTTCAGAGATATGCTGAAAAGTATGAATGGGCTTGGTGGAGCATACGAGATTGATGCGATGCACCAGGGATGACTAATTTGATTGAGAGCCTCTGATTGGCCGAATTTGGGATGGTTTTTACGACGTTTATGGATGAATCATGACGCTCGGTTTTTCTTACTATTTTTGCATGTTTTTGGGTGAGGATCAGTATGTGCCAGCTATGATGGTCGCTGGGGGGGTGTGTTGGAAAGCGGTGAGGCCCTATGACGGGCAGTATCTCACCGCTTCCCTATCTCCTGCAGCTTCCATATAGCTGGGGGTTTATGCATAGATAGATTTCTCTCCCTTCATGACTTTTTGCCTTTTTCTCCTTTCTGGTTCGTAGGGCATCAGCCATCACTCCCAAGAATTTCAGTTCTAGGTTCAGACTTAGTGAGCTGCTTAGTACCATCACTGTCAGAAAGCGGTGAGGCCATGACTGGCAGTATCCCACCGCTTCCCCATCTGTCAGCTTCTATATATGTAGCTAGGAGATGTTCTCCGACGGCTTTAGTCGGGTTGAAATCGCCATCCGTCATAGGATAGCTATAACAGTGTTAATACAGTTTCCAAACCGGGTCTCTAACAAGGCTTGAGCATCTTACCCATCCGTTATCTTGAATATATCTTCTCTCGTATCACTCACCCAGGATGAGGCGAACGGATGTTTCCCGTCATTAACAAGGTGGAAAAGCCGCTCAGCATTCTTCAGCAAAGCCTGCCTATACCACGGAAGGCTCTCGCGCTCTTCCGGAGTGACCGAGAGATGGAAGGTCTTGGGGTAGTAAAATGCCGCCCGCTCAGCGCCTTCACGCTCTCCTTGTGAGTCGCCTGTCTATCCCCAAATATAACATATGATTCTGGCTTATCAAGGCACAGGAAGGACTCCTGGAAGAGATACCGATCGTTCTCGACAGTCGCTCCTGCAAACGGGGAGAAGGTGAGCCCCTCCATGTCGATAATTTTTCCTTGAAATCCTCTGAGAAGACCTCCACATCCCCAGTGACGTACACATCACGAGGATCGGTGATAGTGCAGTTGATCTCCACATTCTCTGTCACGTTGGTGCCGCAGAGTGCAGGGATTATTGAGATCCGACGACAGAAAGTTTGGAGCCACGATCGTCCAGAAACCACCATCTCCGGGGGCGCTATACGCAGCGTTCAGGCCCTGCAAGACACTGTCCAGCATGCCAAGGTGGAGAAGCAGAGATGTTTCTGAATGACCGAACCTCTCGCAGCGATTGTTCCCGTCGCAAAGCCGGATTTGCGGGACACGCTTCGTGAGGGCACGGAAAGGGCCCTCATATCCGAATCCGAAATCGTCTCAGAGGATCTTGTAAAAGCTGTCCACGTCTTCTGCGGTCAACTTTCCGAGTGTAGGATGTCTGGGTGAGAAGTGGAATGCCAAGTTTCCTCCTAGAAGCACGCGCACACGACCGCAGCAATTTAGTGCCAGGTTGGCCGAGTCTTTGCTTATTGTGGAGTAGGCCGCGAAGTTAGCGGTAATTTCCTTCAGCTCGGTGTCGAGTACAGACACCTTGGTCATGGATACGAGGAGCTCAGTCCCCGTGGAGTCGTGGATGGCGATAGCTTTGCGGATCTCGAGATCAAAGAGATCGATTGATATAAGTGGTCTTCCTTGGGCCATTTACAGAGCTGCTTCCATGGCAAGGCAGATGTAAGCTGTTGCGGGAAATACAACCTGGCCATGTAGCGAGTGTCCCGAGAGCATTTTAGTTCGTTCATTTTCAGTAGATTTCGCCATCTCCATTCCGCCGTTGCTCCATCTCCCGTTTGGATGCCTAGTAAGTTATGGAAGGGTACCGGGTGGCTGTGGAAGGTCTTAATGAGCCTTGATTCGGCAAACTACGCTTTGTCATGAGTCCATGGGTAGGTTGGGAGACCGTGGATCATCGTAGGTGGAGTGTTCGAGTAACATGTCTGCTGGAAAGTTCCGAGCGTCACAAAAGCAGGGTCAAAATGACTCCAAAGGAATCCAAATGCGTCGAAAAACGCCACGGCGCTGTTCTTTCCGCGGTTCAAGGTGCCAGTATATGTATGGGATTTCGCGATCTACTGCGGCAAGAAAGGAATCTTTTGCAGAGCCTTGCAAAGCAGGATGCGGCCCGATCTGTAAGGCGCAGTCGATGAATTTGTCCACTGATGTCAAGCAAGTTTCCAACAGCTGGGCAAAATAACACGGGGTTAATCATCGAGCCCGGGCTATTGGACTTGAATGTTGCAGTTTCTCAATGCCGTCAGGTAAGGTGCAGAGCATTTAAGCATGTGGGACGAGTGGTATGCAGTATCGACCTTTAAAATCCTGGCAAAGTTTCCCTCCTCTCCAAATACCTCCTGTTGCTTGGGCTATAGCTGTGATATCGCCCGACAGAGTGACGCTGGTTGAAGAGTTGTGGGCAGCTAGGCAGATCTTCCCAGCAAAGTCGTCAAGCTGGCAAATTCACTGGCGTCCTCAAAGGAAATTTCAATTCCACAGCCAGCATTGCCCCACTTTCTCCAGTAGGACCGGCAGCCATTTTGGCGTAGAATCCCTTGTAGTATGCTATGCGGATGGCATCCCATGCAGTGATGAAGCCTGCCGCATAGGCTGCAGCAATCTCGCCCGAAGAATGACCAACAACTGCTTGGAACTTAATTTCGCAGCGTAAAGAAGGTCAACCAGGACGACTTGTACAGCCATGCAGAGAGGCTGAGAAAGAGGAGCTTCACCAACGGACGCAGTGCTATCAGCAAGCACTTCGACTAGATTCCAGGCTGGGCGGTCGTGAGACAGTAAGCTTGCCAGAGATGTATCCAACTCTTCGATGGTTTCCCGGGCCAATGGTATCGACGATATAAGCTGTGACCCCATACCTTGCCACTGAGCACCCTGGCCAGTGAAAATGCCTAACAATGAAGCAGTTCCAGGTAAAGCTGAAATGGACGGTAAAGTGGATTCTTTCTCTAAGGTTGCTTCAATCGTAGACTTGATCTTTTCTCGAAGCTCGTCAAACAACGCAGCAGACAGTGCGAGCCCTCGGTGAAGAACAGACCGCTTGGTGCTCAAATTGTATGCTAGTTCACATATACTGACATCTGTGTTTTCGTCCATAAATTCAAGTGTGGACTGCAATAGTCTCGCTAGCGAGTTATCAGACGCTGCGGAGAATACAACTGGGATACAGCATGTCCTCGATGTCGCTGTCTCTGTTTCAGGAAGTGCGTCACTGGTGCATATATTTCAAGAATACAGTGAGCGTTGGCACCTCCAAAGCCAAAGCTGTTGACACTATATTGACCACACGGTTAGTTTAGTGATATGGATACTTAAAGCTTACACTCTTTTACTAACCTAGCCCTTCATGGTTTACCCTCTGGTACTTCAGGCCAAGGTTGACTGGCCGTAGGAACATGAAGTTATGCCAGCTGTCTAATCGGTGAAGAATGGGATGGAATGAAGAGGTAAAGATTGTGCAAAAGGTCATCAGCTAACCCGCTTTACCTATGTCTATGTTTAGGACTCCGGCATTGATGAAGCCGGAGCCCGATAGCCACTACCCTTGAGACCCGCAAGGCTGTAGTATAGAACATCCTACTGCTGTTCAAGTTCATCCCCTTCCAGCTCAGTCCCCTTTTCCCCATCGATTCTTGTCCACTTAACTCCGAAAGCTAGGAAGAATGCTATGGCTGTCGTACCAACTGCAACTAACTATCAGTGTCCATCTGGTTAGTTACGATCCCGCTATACGGTCCAGGGGAGGACCATTTACAAATGTTGAAGTAATGGCTGTGTTGTAAGATTCCAAAACCAGGCCATGCCGAGAAGAAACAGTGAGAACAATAACAAACCCGCCACTAGCTGCCCCGATGCCTGCAACTGCACAACCCACAATGAAGGGGTTACTATTTGGAGCAAAGCCACATATAAGGCTGCCGACCATAAATATAGAAAAGAATATCATATAGATCCAGCCAGGGGGGAACGCTAAGCTCAGTTTTCCTGCCAGCGGAGAGTCAACGCGCACGTCGTGAGTGAATACGCGGCCGGATACCAGGCCAGCTGCGACGTATCCTTGAAATCGGACGTTATGGATGGAATGGCCTAGCCATGAAATGTCAGATATAGCAAAGGGAGAAGAGGGATGGGGTTGGGGGGATGCTAGTACCGTTGCGAGGACGAAGATATCCAAGGACATCAGGAAGGTGCCGAAGCATATACCTATGAAAATTGCATAGAGCTTAAAACCATGCATCGCCGTTGAGTTCATCTCCGGCCCCTCAGCACTGTTCGTATGTTGAGGTTGACCAGTACTGCCAGCAGCATCTTCTGACTTGGTAGCTCCCGTGGCCTCATCCGGAGAAGACAAAGACATATTCTAGATGTAACTGTATGAGTATGGCAGAATGTATCTGGTAATAGGCAAATACAAGGATTGCATATCGAGTGCGTTGGACCGGCAAAATAAATTATTCGAACAAAGTCTAAAGTGCCCTGTTCACTCGCGCCAATGGGTGGCTTCAGCGCATCCGCCACCTCTCTTTCGCTTAGCTCTCACCTTTCTCTTACAGGGTGAGAGACTCCTTTTCTTTTACTCGCTGTGATGTCTTAGGTTTGGGCGCTTCCATCATAGGTTCTTTGTGCAGCAGTTATACCCCTGTCTTTTCTAGCCTACTTATTGCGTCGTTTTTACTGATTTTACTAGTCCTGATGGTTCGATCCCACTTGATTCAGCCTCCTCGAGTGGAGTTCGAAAGGTTTATGTCGATAGTCAATGTACAAGCCACATTCTATTCACGACTTAAAAAGAAAAAAAAAAGACAATAAGAATCCCACGCCGCTGCTATGCAAAAATGCTCCCAATGGCTCAAGGGTAGTAGTGTACAGCATGAAACCAGAAAACAGTGGAAAATAGACCTCGAGATGTCGAACATGCGAGAATGCAGGAATGAGTGGCCAAGTGATGTGAAGATAAACAAGAATGAAAAAATGGGGGAAAAACAGGGAAACTATCCACTCTTCTATCGTATATCCATGTTGTCTCGTGGAGACATCGTACTTCTCATCAATCAGAGGATCGGTCGCCCGATCGTCGCTGCGTGAAACTGCGCCGGATACTCTCACCCCACACGGAGTTGTCTAGAGAGGACATCACGTCACGGGCGCTCATGACGCTGTTTTGCCGTGAGTTGTCGGTACTCACGGGTGATTGGTTACGCTCGCTGGCGTCGAATGAGACGCGCTCGCCGTACACGTGACGCGGTGTGCGCGACGGACTGATACTAGACCATTCCGTGGGGGTGCTAGCACCAGACGGGCCAACCATCGTGGTGTCGATTCGGGGCAGGTCGGTATAACGTGCGGCCGGGCTAGACTCAGCCCGTCGGTGGGAGGTTGACGTCGGCGAGAGCATGGGCGTAAATGGCGTATCCGTCTCGGGCTGTGTCTGCGGGGTCATCACCCCGGTGGGCTGTTCACCCTCGTCGGAGTCTCCAGGGTCGTCGACGAAGATCTCCGGCACCGTGAACTGCGGGACGTCGACCATTCGGGCGGACTTCTTGCGGTCAACTGCGCGGCGGAATCGACGAGACCAGTACAAGGTGTCGAAGAAACCGATGACCGTATTGCGGCGGACGGCTTCTTGCACACGCTGGAGTCGCGCACGGCGACGGAGGAATTCCTCCAGTCGTAGACTCTTGCTGTCGCTGATGACGTTGTAATGGGCGATGATCATCAGGCACTGGTGGAAGGAGATACCGCGTTCGGGGTCCGCGGACACGAGGACCTCTTCGTAAAAGGCGTTCAGTCTCTGGCGCCGCTCTCGGATAGTCTTGACCGGGACGCTGTCGATTATGCGAGAGAGCTCTTTGATATCGATTCCCTCCGCGAGGTCGACACCTAGGCGCGGCTGCAACGAGGCCGATGAATCTCGTGAGCGCATGGGCAGAGATGTATGTGATGTGTACACCGACGAATTCATCGAATCTCGTGGGTTGGTTCGACATCGGTCCAAGATGGCCCCGACTGTGAACTCGCCTTCGTAGATGCGCATCGCGAACACTCCAGAAAGCTCCTGCGAATCGAATTAGCTGGCTGAACTTCGAAAGGCGAACGGAAGGTGACTTACCCCAAGTAACCGTGGGAACGCTTCCTTCGTGATGAACCCGGTTCCATCGGGGTCGTAGGTGGCCCAGGCCTGCTTGAAGCGCCGGATCTCTTCACGACTGAGAGCGTATAGGCCGCTGCTTCGTTGATAGACATAGGAGAAACTCTCGAAAATAAGCGAGACGAATAGCGAGACAAAAATGTACATGCTGATGATGTTCCAAGCAATGAACAGTGAGCGAGCCCACGCAGCACCACCGCAGTCATCATTAAAAAAGTCGGAATCGTACGTGCAAAGCGGGGGCACCATTGTGGCATAATCCTCCATAATCTCATTCCATCCCTCTCCACAGCTGCATCGGAAGAGCAGGATGAGAGATTTGGGTACGTCTCGAAAATTCATGTTATGGGTCTCTTGCGAGCCAAACTTGGTGAGGCCGAAGGCTTGGTTCATCGCGATCCCAAATACGAGGAACAGAACGAACCAGGTGGCGAGAAGGTTGCCAATGGCCGGCAGGCTAGCTGCGGCCGTCTTGAAGAGCTGGTCAAGTTGGTTGTTTCGAGGGATCAGTAGAAGCGCAATTGCGACGAGGAAGAGCTTGTTCAGCTCGAGGACAGCCTGCGACCTGTGAAGTCCGATATCTAAAATGGTTGTGACGAATGCACCGGGAACGGCAAGAAGCGAGTACAGATCCCAAGAGCTCCGACTGAATCGATGCCATCCGAGGCCGATCAGACGAATTAGCACGTTTGCGATGTAGACAAACATGAAGATGAAAAATAAGACAGCTAAGCACGGTCAGTAAAATGGGATAATATGCGTATGACAATGACCGGGCGACTTACATCGAATCACCTCCCACAAGGTGGGCTCGGGGTAGAATTCCAGCACCAAGAGGAGCAGGTGCACCATTAGAACGCCGGTAACGAAGCGGGCCCATCGACCGTGCTTCTTCACTGCAATTCGATAGCACCACAGCCGCCACTTCGAGCTCTTTTCGTTGAAAGACCGCTTCGAGGGGGAGATCTGTCGAAGCAGTTTCCGCAGTTCCAACCACGATCGCTGTTCAGCCGTCAAAAATGCCACGCCCGTCTGTTCCGTGTAGTTACGCATGAACACAGACACAAACAGCGTCAAGACGAACACCGCACCGAGCAAGTTGAAAACGACGAAGAACAGACCGTTTGCCGGAGCGACATTATCCTGGGGCTGGATGCCTGGCCCAATAATGTTCATAGAACTCGATTGAACATCAACCCACCCTTCTTGAGACACAATCTGGAAAAGAATGAATAGAGAGTTGCCGAAATTGTCGAAGTTGTAGTATGGGTTGGCTGCAACTCGCGGGGCGAGCACATCCCACTTGAAAGGCGAACTGGCGTATTCATTGACACATGCAGTCAGGGTCCCGGACAAGTTGTCATCGTTGCAGCTGATCATCTGGCCGTTGAACAGGTTGACGCCGTAGATGGCGAAGGGAATCAGGAAACTCATGGAGACGGCCGCGGCAGCGACAACCTTCCATCCTCCAACGATGATGACGGAATGGAAAGTATCCTTCGCACTGTCACTGACGTTCAGAAGCCGCAGAGCTCTCAGCGCTTTAAAAGCGCCAATGCCTCTGGAAACTCCCCAGTCCTGCTTCAGAGAGCTACCAACATTGATCCAGAGAGTGACTAGCACTATACCGTCAATAAAGCCCCAAGAGCTTCGGAAGTAGGCATTCGGTGTCCAGAAGAATCCATCAGCGATCGTTTTGATGACCGCTTCGATAGTGAAGATCAAGGCAAATCCAAGATCAGTGTAGGTGAACCAGTTTCGGTCGGTGCTAAAATGGTTCCGCTGATACAAGGGCGTTGTGATGCAGGCAAGAAGCACCATGGCTACGATAGCTGCGTAGATGAAAGCCGAGAATGAGTACCATACCAGCTTGAATGGATCCACACCTTCAACTCGATTGTTACCTCGCCCCGGGCCGACAATGCGTTGGCAGAACTTCCGGACCGGATCATACGGCGAGAACAGGAACAGCGACTTGTTGTAGTTTGGGTGCTTCACAAGATATTCTCGCTGTGCTCGCTTTCGCGCCTCTGCCGCAGACACGACTTCTCTAGCCATGGTTCGGGGATCGAGCTCCTCGTAGCGCGCGGAAAACTGAAGCTTCGAATAGAACGGATTCGGTTCACGACCCATAACAAGAGAAGTGACCTTCGTCCATAGCCGTGAAAGCATGCCAGGCTGGACAGTGTCTTGGGCTGCTTCATGGGGCATTGCGCTTTGTCGTCGTCGAGCATCCTGTTCTTGTTCCTCCTCTTCCTCTTCGTCGAGGAACTCTCGGACGACGGCGTCCTTAAGCAGCATTTCCAATGCAGCAGGCCCATGGTCAAGTGGGTCTTTGAAGCGGTCTGAATCTCGGCCTAGTCGAAAAATCTTTGACAGCGCAAGGTTACCCTGCTGTGCCGCACCACCGACATGGCGTTGTTCGAGGAAGGCCCGCACTTGCTGGAGTCGTTTCTCATCTTCCGAGACATCAAAGCTTTCCTGAATGACAGCAATGAACATGTTGAGAATGATAAAATTGGCCACGATGAACCACAAGACTATGAATGCCGCAGAAATCCATGAGGTCTTGAAAGGAACAGTGTAGGCGGTGACGTTGTAAAGGATGGTCGTCCAGTTTTCGCTAGACAAAATTTGATACATTCCAAGGAATGAATTGTAGATATCAGCGAATGTGATGGTGATGGAGTTACCATCAGGATCCTCAGCAGGGATCTGGCTTCGAAAAAGCTGAGTTGCGAAGATGGACGCCAGGAACGTCAACAAGAAGAGGAAAAAAATGAGGTTGAGAAGACCAACGACGTTGCTGAATACGACCATGATGAGCTTTCTGGTCACGGAAAATGCCAACACGACTCGATATACTCGAAGAATTTGGAAGAGTGTCATGACACTGTAGGGACGACCCGAGTTCCTGATGGATGGTATCTGTATGATGCAAGTTACAACCACAAGGAAAAGGTCAAACCAGTTGCGGCGCCTCCGATGAAAAGTGCGCCAGTCTGATGCAAACCGCAAGACGATCTCAACAAGAAAAACAAGAGTGATGACAGTCTCCGTGTTATCGATAAATTCAGCTCGTTCCGATGACATGCTTGAGCTTCTCAGGGCTTGAACAACAAGATCTAAAACGATAATGCAGACCCAAAGCCACTCGGTTTTGTCGTAAAGACGCTTCAGAGTACTACCCCTGCGTGCAGCAGTGTCATCATCTTCGACAGCATCGATCTTCTGGACCGCAAAAGCACTGCGTTTGCTCTCTTCTCGAATGACCTGGAAAGAATGGGTGATAACTGCAACAAGCAAGTTCACCAACCACAAGCTCAAAATCACAAGACCGACGGCAAAGAAAAGCGCTGCAGCAAGATAGTCACTGTCGGTGGTATAATACAGCAAATCAGTGAAGGTATTAGAGCTCATTATGACAAATACAGCCTCCAGTGACTGAAATATGTTGTCAAAGCTCAATGTTCCGTTGTAAGGGTTTCCTCCCTCTACGCATAGAGAGCCTTTCGGACAGATGTACCCCTTGGCGTTGGCAGTCACTACTGAGGGGAGACCCGATGCGTCAAGCCAAGGCATTTCCTGGCCTGTTACGTTGTCCAAGTACCCTCCACACAGTTGAAGTGTGCCATAGGCGTCATTCGAGGTGTAGTTGCTCTGGCCTAGGGGATCGACCCAAACACAACTCCTGCGGAAACTGGATTTGAAGCTCTGAATACCCACGATGGCGAAAAGCAACCAGAAGAAACCAATGAGAAATCCGACGTGAACCAAAAGCGGTGCGGCTCGTTTCAGACTTCGAAGGATGACCTAGTTCGGGCAAGTCAGTAAATTGGCGTCGATGTTACGCTGGGATATTGCCATACAGATGTGCCATTCGTCAAAGCAAGAAGACGCAAGATTCGAAGACAACTTAGCATGCGAAAGATATACAGCTGTTGCGTCACTTCGAGACCCCAGAGAGAGAGACCAAAAGATATCCAGAAAGCAACAATAGCCACAAAGTCAAGTCGATTGAAAGAGTGTCGAAGAAACGCCCGGTGGGCAAGTCTCACGCGGCGTTTATGAAGGGGGTCATCAAGGGGTTCACCGTCCAGCGTGTTCATCCCAGTGAAAGTGCGCAAAATCGAGGCTTGTGGTTCCTGCGGGAGAAACGAGACCTTTTTGGTAGACATCTGTCGATGGGGAGTAATAAGGTTCTTGCTCTTTTCGGCTATCGCTTTCCTGATACCCAGGGAGCGATTGAGCGTACTGTATTCCTCCGGGTTAAATATGAACCCAGATACTAAGATCTTCGCCACAATCTCGAGGGTATATATGACGAAAATGACGAAGAAGACCCAATCTAGGCGGTTGTGGCCCCATTGGATGGCCAACGGTCGGTCAAAGACGGAATTCGCAGACTCTACAGTCAGCAAGATGGTCTGCACAATAATTATGACCAGGACGAAGGGCTCCATGAAAGGATGGACAAGAATGTCACACAACCAAAGACGAAGTGGGTGATTCGGTCCGAGAATGCCAAGGGACCTGCCTCTGAACGGGTTGTTTCTGTACTTCCACAAGTTCTTGGATGCCCGCTTCTCCCTGGGCGGTAATTCGGGTGCAGAATCATGTGCATAGTCTGCCATTGCAGGCAAAACTGGAGGTCCTTCCAGTCGTGCACTTTTGTGGAGTTCCTCCCTCTCGATCGATTGTTGAACGACTTCCGGCTCGTTGCTCAGGTTGACCACACGTTGCGACATGGATTTCACCATTGAGCTGGCTCTCTGTAGAGCTCCACCGGACGCCGAGGGTGACAGGGACCGGGACCGGGCACTGTTACCACGGCTTCGTGTACGGCCCTCCTCGACATGTGGAAGGTCATCACCGAGCCTGGAAGAATGGGTTCCAGTTTCACTAGTTGTTCCTTCCTCCGCCCCATTTGTGCCACTGATCGGCTGAAGATATCGAGGGTCGGTCAAGCGTGCAGTGTCATCTTCGGCGCCAAGTTGAGAATTGTAATTATGCTCGTGAGACGGATACGAGTCCAAGGGTACATTGTCGAGATCGGACGGGGCGTCATCAAAATCATGCATTTCCGAGTGGCCTGTTAGTGATGTTGTTGAGCGCGGCTCATTAAAGCTGATGCCAAAAGACATCGCCTGCGCGAGGGCTCCCAGGTCATTTGGGGCCACTTCCTCCTCGGCGCGTGGGGGACGAAAAGAACTCCTGCTCGCAGAGCCTAAATCGACCGGCGAGTCCTCTGCGACGCTCTGGTATTGCGTCCGCGACCCTCTCCTCATCATCGACCGACGTGAGAAGATCCCACTAGCCGCGCTATTGGCGCGACCTCGACCGCGTTCGTCTGCGGGGAAATCATCAGGTCTCGAGAGATCTTGAAGCGGGATGTGGGTATTTGAAGGACTGTCATCATGGTCATGGCCATAGTTATTCGGCGCCATGGTCAGGCAGGATTAATTATTATCGAGTTGCAGACATCGCAGGTCGTGATGCGGTTCGAATAACGGGGTGCCGCGACAGGTAGATCGTCAGGAGACACCAGCGGGGGTACGGGGGAGGGGATGGTTTGATAGTAAACAGAATAGGGACGACAGATCAAGGCGACGAGGACATGTCGCGAGAGTCGGGCGCAATGGGGCCAAGGATGCTGAAGAGCTGAAAGGATGTTTAGGTCAAGTCAGAAGCAACAAAAAAAGGCGCGAGTGCACGAAGCGGCATGCGGTGATTGGCCCACAATCCGCGAGACAGCGGTATTTGGTGTTTCCGGTTGTCCTTTTAGTTGATCGAGTGTGGCTGATGCTTTTTGAGTTTATTCGGTTTAGTCCATGGATTCAGTAGCATCTAATTTCAATTCCATTCGCGACCGTGCCTTGACTATTAGGGAATTACTACACATCCTACTGCGTACACGGTGTTCCTATACTCGTAGACACTGACGAAGCCTTGCAAAATGGTGGCGCCTGGTGGGGCTGTTACCAAAAATAGTTAAACATCATCTTAATACTAATCTGTCTCCATCGCACCCGACTGGTCCTTCTTGACTTGTTGTCGAACGCCTTCTAGGAACGCTTCCACAGCTTCGCCTCCACCAAGGGGTACGCCTCCTCGACGCATGAAACCTCCGTTGGCTACGGGTACCTGCAGGGCCTCGCTGATGCTGGGCAGCCCGCCGTCTCGGAGGGCAACGGTCAAACTGGCCAGGCTTTGCATAAACTGGGGCGATCGGAGCACTTTGCGGAGAATATCTTTCTTCTGGGACAGATCGAGTGACAGAAGGGCCGCTTGGGCCAATTCGGGGTCCGTGTCGGCTTCCGCAGCCTCGGCATTTCCCTGGGCCAACAGGAGCAGAGCTGGCGGTAAAAAGCTCAACAGGTGGTCGGCAGAAGTTGCATCTAGAGATTCGATATATGGCAGCGTAGTTTGGGGAGGAAGAAGGTCCTGGAGGGTTGTAGATGGTCGTTCGGGGTCCTGGGACTGGGATTGGGACGGGCCCTGACCGCCACCCAGAGACTTCAAGAAGTCCTGAACTACCGACGATGGGTCTCCTGCAGCGGCTCTATAAAGAAGGAAAGAAGACGCATTAGAATTTCATGGCTCGGAGCAGAACAGATAGGGTTATGTACCTACGCTCGGCCACCGTCGGCTCCGCCCTCCCTCGATTCCTGGCCCTCCTCGCGAACATCACCCCCGGTTGCGTCCGGACCCGCTCCGCCACTACTTCCTCCGTGGTTGTGGTTAGGGTCATGGTCGGTGCCTTCCACATCTTCCATAGTCTCGTCATCGTCACCGCCGGGCGGGCCGCGGGGAAGATTAGCGATCTCGTGCGCCACGTCCACATCCTCACCCTGCAACAGAACATCGACGATCTCTCCCAGCTTCAGATCCCTAGGGCTGAACCAACTAGGATCGCCGCTCTCATGCTGGGACTTGGACTGCATCCAAAACAGGTACCGCTGGGAGCTGGAGGAGAACTTCAAAACAAAGATACGACCATTTGTAGCGGGTTTGTAGGGGGTGAAGCTTCCATCTGACGGGATCATGACCAGATCGAGCTCGGGCTCATCGAGGGATGCGCTGCGGGGGCGCCAGCAAAAGTGCACGAGCGCATCTTCGGAGTAGAGGTAGAGGTAGCCGGGAGTCGGCTTGGGCTTCACAGTGGGAGGGTTGGTGGAGTCCTAGATCCAAGTGGTCAGTACCTACACCTCTAGGTGCGATTTGAGAGAAGGGTAATGGATATTTGTGACTCGAGTTTGGGACGTACATCGAAGTCGCAGATACCTGCTTTGAAGGTAATGATGGGAGCTATCGACATGGTGTAATTGATTGGATGCGACAGAGCCAGTGAATGCGAGGGAAACGGTTAGGTAAATAGAGCCACACCCGATGAATCTGCAAAGGTTGGAGATGAAGATCGGTGGAGGATACGTCAGTACCTTGTTGTTTGTGCTGAGCAGCTGACTTGCACCCGATGCTCCTGCGGCCGGCCCTAGTTGTGGCCTTTCTTTCAAGGCATCACTATATCGATATAGGTCATGTGACCATACACCCCTCGTCCCGAAAAAGCCTCGTCCAAGATCTCTCTGCCAAGAGATGACCAACTGCCATAGCCCATTGGCATCCGACTAACAAATATGTCACTCACCTAGAAAGCCTGATGGTTACGGATTACACGTAAAAGTGCATTCAAGTTTTCTCTTGAAGACACTCCCTTCTCGTTAGGTACTTTATTAGACGAGGATATTCCTCGGACTTTTCCGAATCTGGCAAAACCCTCTATGTAGTCATTCGTGTTTGAGATACAGAATGTGAGGCCTGCCGTGTTGAAATCGGGAATGCTAAAGGTATGGTGGGGAATTACCATTCTACATACGTTTTATCCTTGGGTCGTTGTGCTTCCTCCGCATTCCCGATTTGATTCCAAGGTTCGCAAAGAAGAGGGATGGGAACTGAAAATTGCCAGACTATTTTGAGGTGAAGTTCCCTGAGGAGTAGATGCGGCAATTCATCAACACATACGAAACGAACATCTTGGGTATATTGATTCATGGGTCTTCCTGTCAAGAGAAAGACACTTCCCTCAAACATACCGTCTATAGTCGCAATGTCCAAGCATTAGATTGCTAAAAATTTGTAGATTAATTAAAACAGAGCCGTCTAAAGAGACGAACGTCATTTATCAGGCTACTCCGTATGTCCGCCACATTTTATGTACACAGTTAGGCCTAGACCCACCCGGGACCCGTCTAGGCACCAAGGCACCAATAGTGCCGCACAGCTGACTCAGGCCGGTTCGGCTAACCCGTATCACGTGAAGTAGGGCTTGTTCTTCCCACAAACCCTCTAACTATACTCCACTCGCAAGTCCGCACATCAACCTCAACACCCAACCACCAACCCGACAACCACCTACACCATCTTCGTCGCAGCCACCATGTCGGACGCTACTGTTGGCCAGACGAAGCAGTTTGGACAGGGCCAGCGGACTGTGCCGCACCCGGCCCAGAAGGCCCAGAAGTGGTACCCCGTGGACGATGAGTCGCAGCCCAAGAAGGTCAGCATACACCCCGACAAATGACAAGGGCTTCGCGGAGGATATGGGCATGCGTTGACTTGCTTGGATGCATGCGAAAATTGGCGCCGGTTCTCGTATTGAGTCGAGTCTACACCGATGTTCGACATTCAATTCAACATGACCAGTGACAATGGCAATTGACGAACTGAAGATGGGCCCTCGACGATATTCGCATTCATCTGAGCGAATCAACCATGCTCTTGATCCTGGAAACCTGCGGGTCGCAAAACGCCCAGGGACAGTTGCTAACATGGATTTGTGCGTATAGGTTCGCAAGACTCTGCGTCCCACTAAGCTCCGTGAGAGCCTCCAGCCCGGTACCGTTCTGATCCTCCTCGCTGGCCGCTTCCGTGGCAAGCGTGTCGTTCTCCTCAAGCACCTCGACCAGGGTGTTCTCCTCGTCACCGGTCCCTTCAAGGTTAACGGTGTTCCCATCCGCCGTGTCAACTCCCGCTACGTGATCGCCACCTCCAAGCGCATCGACATTTCCGGTGTCGACTCCAAGACTCTGGAGAAGATCTCTGCCGCCGACTACTTCACCAAGGAGAAGAAGGCTGAGAAGAAGTCCGAGGAGGCTTTCTTCAAGCAGGGCGAGAAGCCCCAGGTACGTTTGAGCCACTCATCTCAATCTCTACGAAGCGGGTTATGCTAATGTGCATTGTTTTTGCTCCAACAGAAGAAGCAGGTTGCCAGCGCCCGTGCCACCGACCAGAAGGCCATCGACCAGTCCATCCTGGCCTCCATCAAGAAGGAGGATTTCCTGAGCAGCTACCTCGCCACCACTTTCAGCCTCCGCAACGGCGACAAGCCCCACGAGATGAAGTGGTAAAAAAAGTGCGCTGCGGCGGCCGCGGGTTCGGTAGATAGTTGGGGAGGACTCATCTTTCAACGAGGGGCGGCTCGATTGCAAATCGACTCTCGCAGTGACGGAGGAGCGGTTCATGAATCATGTAACTCAGTATGGGATCTCTTAATTCGGACACTCGGCTGTTGTTTCTCTTTCAAAGGCACTTCCCCTCTTTCACTCGTGGTCGGTTGAGCATGACTCCCTTCTCTTCTTTGCCTGAGGAGAAGGGGGGACCAGCCGTGATGTGATGAGAGATTTCATACAAAAAAGATTCAAAAATACCTCGTTCCAGCAGCCTAGCTGGATTCTTTTTCATGTTCAGTACGACATACACCTCCTATTTCCAGGTTCAGGCGGCAATCCGAACTTGGGTGCTCTTTTCTAACTCTCCATTTTCGTAGATATTGAATTCTAGACTATTTAAAGATCAACCCTACCTATTCCAAGTTTGTGCGGTAAAACGTAATCCCCGGTCCGGGGTTGGAATGCAGATATATACTCCATACTCCCGCATATATATCCGCAATGTGTGAGCTTCACAAAATATTGACCAGGGTTCCCAATTCACAACAATACCTAGGTAGACAAAAATACTCGGAAGGGATAAATAACAAACATCAAATTCATAGACACATTCATACATAAATATTAGGCCATGCAACCAATCAGGCATGCCCGTTTCTACGGGTGTTTCTCCGCAAAGTTCCCTCCCTAACCTTCCGCTTGGAAGCCTCCAAAGCCTTCCTTACTTTATCATCAATCTCATGCTCCTCAAGCTCATTCGCCAAATCATCTTCAAGATCCCTATCACCAACAGTCGTACCACAGATCCAATCCAAAAGGCCCCAGGGTCCAAAGTTCCCCAGTCCGCCTTCAATCAAATGCATGTCGGTACGGCGCGCAATTCCACCCAAAAAGAAGCTGGTCGGCATGATCGTGTACCCCGAGTATGCAAATGTCTCCTCGATAGAAACAATCGCCAGGTAGAGCAGAAAGGTGAGCATGTGGAAACGGAACAGCATGGCTGGCAGGTAGGTAGGAAGGAATCTGTGCACGAAGTAGGCGAGCGGGTGGTCGTAATGCGCGGTGAGGGGGAAAGGCGCATTAAGCTGGTGGTACCAGTTGTTGTGGTACTTGGAGAGGAAATTCTCCGAGTGCAGGACATAGCGATGTAGAACGTAAGTGAGAATCTAGAGATAGGCAGAGGTTAGTGACTTAGCAACTTGACAATGTCGATCACCCGGGCGATCGACTCACCTCTCGAACCACAAGCCCAAAGAATACGTCCTTGGTCATGCCCCATGGCATCGGGAGCTTCATGGACACTTTGATTGCGCTGCGCACACCGAACCCGCGGACGAGAAGGGACTCAATTGCTGCCTGCGCGGCAACGCTGAAGCAGAGGTTGAAAAGTGACCAGCCTGCGACCTTGAACTGCTTTACTCGGAGTGTACGTCGCTTCTTGCCTCCAGGGAGGCCGGCTTCGCCCTGCGCCTTAACGGCGACCGCAGTGGACGGGAGGAGGATGTCGAAGAGGAAGAAGACGAATGAGGGG
Organism: Penicillium decumbens; assembly: GCA_027569385.1. Lineage (NCBI taxonomy): Eukaryota > Fungi > Ascomycota > Eurotiomycetes > Eurotiales > Aspergillaceae > Penicillium > Penicillium decumbens. The sequence continues at coordinate 27,575 of JAPDEZ010000006.1, forward strand.
AGCGCATGGAACAGTAAGCGCACGGCAGCTGAGCCGAAGAGCTCTACTCGGAGCGGGGGATGGGACAGCACCAGTGTGGTCCATGTCATGTAAAAGAAGAGGATATTGAGACTCGTGCTGTAAGACGAAAGGGCAGGCAGGAACAAAAGTGACAGGAACGGAATCGAGAAGAGCGCATCCATTGTGTCGTCTGTGGTAAGTACCCGAGAGGAAGAATGGAACAATGGGACAACGGCGGTGGGAACAAAATATACTTCTGCGAGCCGGGCGGATATTTGAGATGCAGATTGTCAGCGCATCTTCGAGTAAGAGACTGCAACTTGTCAGATGTTAAAATTGGAGAGGCAGGTCGCCTCTCGATCGGCACTACGTCACCGCCCGCATTACGAGTCCGCATTTCTACGTTCGGGCATAAGTGTTTTGGAGGCATGCATAAATGCGAAATGACAAACCCCAATGATAGTTTATCTTAGACGAGCGTGAAGGGCACATGGGCTAAACGAAGGTAAATGCCACACGGGCAACATGCAACATGCAGGGTATAATACGAACACAAAAGAAAAATGCACTTAAGGAGTGGTCTCACGGACCGGGGCTAAGGGAAGACCGTTGGTCTTTCCCCAGTTAAAGGCCTTATTGCGGAGGTCTGGAATGACTTGGAGGAACACCAGGTTGCTCAGCCAGCTGAGCACGGTGTCACCGATGATGCCGTTTCGGGGGCTCGGTCCAAGAGCGGTACTCTTCATGATGTTGCCGACGAACATAGTAGTGATGAGGTATTCACCACGTTCCAGGGCACTGATGGCGATCCGGGCCACCTCCTCGGGCGTCTGAGGCTTGTCAGCCTCTTCGAGCTTCTTGGTCAACTCGGGCTTAAGCTTCTGCTCGTTGTCGAATCCAGGGCTGAGGATGCCCATGGGGAAAACAGTGTGAATCTTGATATCGGCAGCCGGAGCTGAGTTGCGGTGTCGCTGACTGTAGGCTCCATTGTACATCTCAATCTCCTGGCTGAGAGTGTCAGACAAGGAGCGAATGGCAGCCTTGGCGGGTGAATAGGGACCGTAGCCAGCAATGGGAGTAAAGGCAAGAGTGGAACAGGTGAATATAAGGTGTCGGCGTGGATCCTGCACCTGTTCACTGGGCGCGATGGGGACCAGCCACTTGCGAAGAGTTGCATGTGCCATGTTGGCGGCAGTCCAGTAGACGGTATCCATCTGCTGCCTTTGGACTGAAATGGGCACTTCGGTGAAGAATCCAGGGTGGCAGAAGCCAGCACAGCACCAGACGACGTCAGGGGGAGATCCGTTGTTCCAGGCAGTGACTTCATCGACCACACGATCACACTCGTTGGCATCAGTGAGATCAGCACTAATGTAGAGGAAGCGTTGCTTCTTGGCGTGGACAGCCACAGTCTGAAGATTGTGTAAGTAGAACGAACATGGAGGACACGGGGATATCATTCCAACCTTCATCGCGTCAACTGCACTCTGGAGCTTGGAGAGTGTACGAGCAACGACCACGACATGAGCACCTTTGCCGGCAAGCTGAATAGCGGCAGCTCGGCCCATGCCATCAGAGCCACCAGTGATAAGCACAGTCTGAGACAGAAAAATCAGTTGCAATGCCCCCAAATGCCCCCAAGAGACAGGAGCATTCCACTTACTCGACCCTCGACAGGGAACTCGTTTCGTCGACCGAACCCGAACATCTTAGCAAGCGTATAGGCGATGACTGTGCAAACTAGTACGGATACTCCCAAAGTTGGGGTGGTATTGAGATAAGAAGGAATGAACGAAGGACTGTAAGGCATATGGAAGAAGGACAAGGAAAACAGTCGAGAAGAAAGGGGGTCAATTGGGTGCCGTTCGACTGTTTTCTTGAAGTTGAGGAAGGCGCGATGAGAGATGCCTTTTACCGATAGGAACATATTTTACCGTACCACATGCGCATAATCTGGTAAACTAACCGTATGGCGCTACACCGCCAGCAAACAAGACAAACATCGAGTTTTCCTACCGGAGCCCGCAAGGCGGTGAGGCGCGGACCAAAAAATTATTTTGTCGCAGTTGATCAGCTTCAAATAAACCAGCTACGCAAATATTTCACCATGGGCAAAAAGAGAAAGGCCGGCCGCCCGGCGCAAAAAACCGAAGCCCCTGCGCGCACTAAGTTTGATGTCGAAGAGCGCTTCGACGACTCCGAGGATGAGTTCCAGGCCGGCCGCGACCAGATCCTTCTGGATGATGGCCCAGAGACCAAACGGCGGCGGAGAGTTGCAGAAGAAGGTAAGCTGATTGACTGGACTTACAATATGCAAGTAGGAATATCTGACTTTTTGCTGCAGAGGAGATGCTTCAGCCTTCCGACGAGGAAATCCTAGGCTACGAGGACGCGGACGAGGACGACCTCGAAGGGCAAGAGGAATACGAGGACGACTTTGATGATGACATGGGTACATCCAACGGCCGCCGTGGTGAAAGGTCTGATGAGGAAGAAGAGGGCATCGCGGCATGGGGTTCCTCAAAGAAAGATTTGTACAACGCAGACCAGATCGAGACCGAGGTTGATGCCCTTGAGGAGGAACAGGAAGCCAAGAGACTGCAGCAGAAGCAGCTGCAGGCTATGGAAGAAGCTGACTTTGGCTTTGATGAATCTGAATGGGCGGACTCCGGCAAGGCAGAGGACGAAGCAGAGGATGCCGGCGTGGTCACTGAAGTGCTCCCCCAGCTGGAGATCACCGAGGACATGGGGGCCGACGAGAAGCTGAAGATCCTCAGGTCGAGGTACCCCGAGTTCGAACCCCTGGCAAAGGACTTTACTGGTCTTCAATCCACCTACCGGGATCTCCAGAAGGCAGCATCAAATGTCTCAACATCGGCAAACGAGGATGACGACGAACCTCAACCAGCACCCGTGGCTGTGGTGAAATTGCGCGCCTTGTCGGCCTACCTGGGTACCATCAATTTGTACTTTATGCTTCTTTCTTCGTCCTCCGATGGGACCAACGACAATATGCCAATCTCCCCGGCCGAACTCCGACAACACCCTGTGATGGGCTCTCTTGTGAAGTTCCGGAAACTCTGGGAGAATGTCAAGGGTCTCGAGATCCCCGAGCTTCTTGAAGTTCCTAAGACTTCTGCCAAGGCCAATGCCAAACCCGATACGGCAAAGGCCCAGAAACAACAAAAGAAGACCAAGGAGGTGCGGGAAGCCGCACCAAAGAAGCTGAGCAAGGCTGAGAAGGCGGCTTTGGCAGCGCAAGCCGATGCTGAAGCCCGCCGCGCCGAGCGTCTTGCGGAAACTGAAGCCGGCTTTGCTGATCTGTCCCAACTGGTCATCGAGCCTGGCCTGAAGCGCAAGACTAAGAAGGCCAAGGCACCCACTAAGGACGATGACTCCGATTTCGGTGACGAGGATGCCCTGACTGCCCGTGAGGCCGAAGAGAAGGCCAAGCAGAAGCGTTCTCTCCGCTTCTACACCTCCCAGCTTGCACAGAAGGCCAACAAGCGCCACACCGCCGGCATGCATGCAGGCGGTGATGCTGATATTCCCTACCGTGAGCGTCTCAAGGATCGACAAATCCGGCTCAACGCCGAGGCCGAGAGACGTGGCCGTCAACAAGCCGACATTGGCCAAGAGCTCGGTGGTGACAGTGACGACGAAGACCGCCGTGTTGCCAAGGAGCTGCGGGGCAACCAGTCCGGCAGCAACGATGACGATTACTACGACATGGTCGCTGCTCGGGGCAAGCAACGGAAGGAGGACAAGAAGGCTCGTGCCGACGCCTATGCCGCCGCAGCTCGCGAAGGTGGCCAAGTCCAGATCCAAGAGGAGATTGGGCCTGACGGGAAGCGTGCCATTACGTACCAGATCGAGAAGAATAAGGGTCTCACACCGAAGCGGAACAAGGACTCGCGCAACCCGCGTGTCAAGAAGCGCAAGAAGTTCGAGGAGAAGAAGAAGAAGCTCGGCAGTATCCGCCAGATCTACAAGGGAGGCGAGGCCCGTGGTGGTTACGGTGGTGAACTTACGGGTATCAAAAAGAACCTGGTCAAGAGTGTCAAGCTCTAAAACCGGGGTTGGGTATAGAGTCTATGGATATTTTGTTTTTCTCACGGCGTCTACGTTCTTGGCGGATATAGGCATTCTATGTGTACATAACTCAATCTCACCCTTTCAAGCTCAAGCTCAGGCACAAGCTCCAGAGTCCTGAAGCGTAGATCGGAACAAATGATCCACGCTTCCTTAGACATAGGAAACATAGGGCGGCCAGGAATCAAACTCAACATAGTTCAGCATAGCTGATTGAGCAGATGCAGTTTAGCACGGTACCCTTTGTTGAAAAGCTGGCAATTGCCTCAACTCTCCACTGTAATCCATGGGATTCAACTTACGCACTTCCTTGAGAGCACGTAGCTTATTCCGATCAGACACGCACTCCTCGAGCCATAATGTCCCGAAGTTGCATATACCGAGATGTCGCTTTCCCTTCTTTCCCTTCCATACTTCCTCCTGTTCTCGGCGCCTACCGCGTCGGCCCGAAATGGATGTCGAGTTCGAAAAAGGTATGGCAACTTAGCGTCCTCTAAGATCGGACACCTACGACATACGAGCCAGGAGAACCCCCAAACTGAGAAATGGCGGAGAATATAGGAACAGTGAGAGCAAACAAGAAAAGAAGAACGGAGATATAATATAAATAATATTCAAGAGCTATACTCGCGGTGTAATGCAGGAGAGAGTTTGCTCAGCGCACCGTGGCCATCCAGATGGCACAGTCACCACACCTGACTGGAAAATGGCCGAGGCCACGTTAATTTGGCCCCTATTGTATATTGAAAGCCGAGTGGGGATGAGGATATCGTGCTGTTAATAGCATAGATGGAGGACTCGCAACATCGCCATGTGCCTCATATAAGAATAAGTGCCGGGCACTGACAAGGTGCAGTAACCCTGAAGGCATATTCCATGACAAGTCTTTCTCATGGCCATTTTCACGCTCCTGGCTGGAATAAGTCCTCCAAGATTGCCTTCATGTCATGGCTTGATTCCCCTTCGAGCGAGAAGTCTATTTTGAGGAAGTTTCTCGCTAGTGTGTTCTGCCTCGAAAGTCAGTACTCTGCATGGGAGAGGAGCATCGGTATGGACTGTTCATACCGCATGTTGAAGAGTTTGCATCTCTTCGGAAGATAGCATTGCGCATGCAGCAACGAGATTCTCGCCTCGGGCTGCGAGTATTGCAATCTCATTTGCGCGGGAAACAATAGCCGGGCCGATCCCATTGATTGCGGCGCATCTATTATCTTGTTGTCAGCAAGTCAATGGGCGAAAGTGCCGGATTAATGCAGAGGCTCATACATAGTACCGAAGCTCTTGCTGCTGCGGCCCGGACGAAAGCTATGTCATCAATTAGTCCTCTGTATCCATCATGGGGAGAACGGTCCTTGGACAAACTTGTAAAGATAGGTGACTTGGTCCTCTACTTCCTGGAAGTCTTCACAGACTTTAACCTCCATGTGTCCGAGCTGCAACCTTGGGCGTGGTGCAAGAAAGCCATTTTCGAAAATCTCGTGAAAATGAGTGGCGGCAATGACCTTGGGAGCATCTTCGATGGTGAGTAGGTGCTCGAGTATACCACAGGCCAGACCGATTCCGTCTACATAAATTAGCATTCTCTCATCTGGAAGACCCATGTAGTCACGCACCACTCTCGCTTGTTCCCTTGCCAAACTCGTCGATGAGAACCAGGCTTCGACAAGTGACTTGCTTGAGACAAAGTGAAATTTGCTGCAAATCACTCATGAAAGTGCTTTGAATCTAATTTATATGTTAGCTATAGAGCTTCAGCTAGCTGAATGTATCCTGTCGCACCTGGGAGACACTCTCTTGGGTGTTGATCTTCGTGAGGATCTTGTCTGTTATACCGAGTTCCGCCATATCTGCAGGAACGAAGCTGCCATTACAAGTCAATAGAGCTTTAGGGGTAGAGGAGCAATTGAGCGTACCTCCCAATTTGCGCAAGGTAAACAATGAGAGCAACCTAAACAGCTCTTAGATGTGCAAAACGATCACTTGGGTATGGGGTCTCACCTGCTTCATATAAACACTCTTGCCAGAGTAATTTGGCCCGGTCAATAGCAGCATACTAGAGACTTGATCTACCGGTGAATGGATTTTATCTTCCAGATTCTCCTTCCCACCAGCGAGCAAAGTATCGTTTGGGACATACGACGAAACAGTGAGTTCTTGCAGAATATGACTGCTCCATGTCAGGACAAATAGGAAATAGCATGAGTAGAATTTTCTCACCGGCCGCCCTTGATTTTGATAACATTTTCTGATACCATTCGTGGTCGTGTGAGTTTATAGAAGCTAGCCGCCTGCGTGAGAGCAAGAAGACTGTACGAACGGTTAGCTTTTCCATTCACCCATCAAACGAATCTCGAACCTGTCCATCTCTCCACAGACATCAGATGCTTCGATAAGCACCTTCTCATACTGAAGGACGCTCTGGGCCAAATCGTACACAATTTCAATCTCTTTCTCTATAGGGATCGTCAATAAATAGAAGCGTGGATTCCGTCGAGACAGTCTTACCACAGATGAGCCCATAGATATCTCCGAGCCTTTCGTCCAGCTCTCGCATACGAAAGTCCTTGAAGTAAGCTCGGGTTTCTGTGGTAAAAACTAGCTCCCAATCCCCAACTGCACCGGAGTATGCGGGGTCTCCACTGTCATTGAGAGAGATGGCAATGTTGAAGCCAAGCTGTGGGAAATAGATGACGTTCACATCGATGTCCAGCTCCTCTGGGATTGTTGTTGCAATTTCAAGGGCCACGTTCTTGAGCAGACTGTTCAGGCCGTCGTATCGGTCTTTCATCTTGTCGAGCTCTCTATCGAGGCCTTGCTTGACCACTGTCCGGCCTTGTTCCTCGGAGTTGTCGATATCAACAATCTCCTGGATCATTCGTCCGACTCTATGGAGCTGCGCCGCTTCAAAAATTTGAAGTGCCTTTCTAAAATTAGTTTCGATCTCTATATCGCGGGTTGTAAGGCTTAGACCTTTGTTCGTCTAGTCAACACCTCTGCTCCTGAAATCTCGCGAAGTGCATCATGGATGTCGATCGAGTAAAAAGCGAACTACAGAGTTGCATTAGCAGATATACACATCGCAAGCTGCAAAGGGACATACAGCCAAGAGACTCGCCCACACAGTGGCCTTGAACCCAGTGATTTTCGCACTTCCTGTACTGATACCTTTGTGGAGATTGATCATCACAGGCCGAAGATTCTTGATTTGCTTCAACCCCTTTATCATTTTCTCGAGGGCTGCCGAGTTACCCGGTCGCGAGAACATGGCAATGAAGTCATGGCGCTCTCTAATGGTATCAAGTCTGAGGCTTGGATGGAAGAACATCTGCTTGAGTTTGGCTCTTCCCTGTGGTGTATACGCAAACCGTCGGTAGAGACCATAGACCGAGAGACCCTCTTTTCCGGAAGCTGACTTTTTGCCTGGGCCCTGGTTGAACATGTTTGGATGCGACTCGGACTGTATAATCTGAAGGGAGAGTAAAGTATTGCTCCCGATCCACCTATTTCCATATCATTAGATATGGTTCACGACCGAGGGTATGTCAGCCACTCACATTGTATCCTGCAGACTGAACATCTCCAAATACCTGACCCTAAAAAGATTGGTCTCAAGCGGCCCTATGCTCGTCGTAGCTCGCCGTCTCTGTAAGTATGAGAGAACTGCTCCTGCACAGCCAAGAGTCACTAGGTTTTCCATGTCAACAGAACTGGATATGTGCAGGAGCCTTCCTCCATGAAGTGTGAAGCCCATGTTCTCGGGGTTCGCTTCTTCTTCGGGCCCATTGAGACCGCTCTGAGGTACAAAGAAGCGCAGCCGCTCTTCATGGGACGATGACACATCTAGGGCAACGAGTCTGCTCTCCGCATTGGAATAGGTGAACTCTTGTGAGGGACGGACGTCGACCTGATAGGGTAGATACGATGATGAATCTATGTCTCGTCAATTGATTAGATCCGACAATCAAGACCGGGATATCCAAAAAATTACCATTCTCCTGAGCAAGATTCTGTCCCGCAACATTGAGAAGGTCGACCCGAGGAGGCGTCAAGATCACAGTGGGTTTGATCTGAAGAATCACTAGCCCAGGTCAGCAAGCCATATGAGTTAATCAGGAATCTTCAACGGTTAATCAGGAATCTTCAACGGTTAATCAGGAATCTTCAACGGAGCATACAGGCATTTATTGTCTCCATTTCCCCCGACTTGCTGTCTCCCATGAGGTACAGCTTCTCTTCCTCCCTGGAGTAGTATGAACACCCCACCGTGCCGTAGTCTTTCATGTCAATGGCGGCAATGATGTGACCAGCATCATCATCATCACTAGATCTTTCATGCTCTTCTCCTCCAAGCTGGGTCCCCGTTGGAAAGGGAGCCTGCAATTGCTGAGCTGCTGATGCTGGTGGGTGGAATGAGCCACTCGATATGATGGATGCTCGGCGCCTCGATCCCGCGGTATGGGGAGTTATGAGAGGTGCACGAGATCGAGAAACCGCCGGTGAGTGTTTTCTTTTCTGATAGGAGCGCATTTTGTGCAGAATTCCAGAATGAGTATTTGGAGTCGAGGAGGGTGTGAGGTTGTGAAGAGAACGAGCGACTTGGTCATGTTGCCCAACCACCTATAACTACACAGTGGCTAGAAGCTACAGAACATTACTATGAATCAATTATGAGCGGAATTGCATTTATACACACTCGAGACGAGTCAAAACTAATATACAAGAATCATCGTGAGTAGAAGAAAATGAATCAACAGTCAGGAACCAAGCGCCTTGCAACACCGTCATGAAATGCCCTTGTAGATGCAACCAGAAACACCATTTCGAAACCAAAAAATCATGCAAATTCCTCAGTTCCTTCCGCAGAAACGTCCAATGAAGACTTTTCAGTATTGAAAGACACGCGAGCAGCCTGGCCAGACGTGATCTCGCCGCGGATAATCTTGTCAGCCAGGCGGTTTCCGATCTCCTTGGAGATCAACCGGTTGAGAGGGCGAGCGCCGAACTTGGGGTCATAGCCTCTCTCGCACAGCCAGTCCTTGATCTCGTCATCCACCTCCAAGGTAATCCGGCGGTCGTCAAGGCGTGCCTGAAGCTCCTTGATCCTAATGTCGACGATGTCCCGCAAGGCCTCCCGCGAGAGTCGCTTGAAAATGATAAACTCGTCGATACGGTTCAGGAACTCGGGCGGGTAGGAACTTTGGACAACCTCCATGACCGCTTGCTTGATGTCTGGTGGAACTTCGGATCCGCCGTCGTCCTTGTAGGCATGCAGGGGATCGCCACCGACCAGAATATCGGCTCCGAGGTTTGAGGTCAGGACGATCAAGGTATTTCTGAAGTCAACCTTGTGGCCCTGGGCGTCCGTGAGGAAGCCGTCGTCAAGAACCTGGAGAAGCAAAGCCGAAATATCGCGATGCGCCTTCTCAAACTCGTCGAACAGAAGCACAGCATATGGCTTCCGCCTGACTGCTTCGGTAAGTTGACCAGCATCATCGTAGCCAACATATCCGGCTGGAGAACCGATCAAACGGCTGATAGTGTGCTTCTCCTGGAACTCGCTCATGTCGAAGCGCACGACTGCAGACTCGGTGGAAAAAAGGAATTCGGCCATTTTCTTGCAAAGCTCAGTTTTTCCCACACCAGTCGGTCCAAGGAACATAAACGAGGCTAGCGGGCGGTTTTCACCACTAAGACCCGCTCTCTGCATCCTTACTGCATTGGCAACAGCAGAGAGAGCTTCGTCCTGCCCGCGAACAGACTTTCGAAGAGTGTCCTCCATGTGAATCAGCTTCTCAACCTCCCCAGCCATGAGCTTATTGACTGGAATGCCGGTAGTTCGAGAAACAACGTTGCCAATGTCGTCGGCGGTGACAGAGTCATGGATCAGGGTCTGGTTATTTGCATCCGGCTCTGCTCCTTCCTTGGGCAACTTGGCCTCGAGTTCAGGAATGGTGGAGTATCTGAGTTCTCCGGCCTTGGCAAAGTTGCCTTCGCGCTGAGCCTGCTCAAGCTGGAACCTTGCGGATTCCAGATCCTCTTTCGTGCGCTTGATGCCGTCGATTTCAGCCTTTTCCTTTTCCCACACTTCAGTCAGTTTTGCAGCCTCGTCTTGCTTGACTTTCAAATCTTCTTGGAGTTTGTCTCGGCGCTCGCGGCTGCTCACGTCCGTTTCCTTGCGAAGAGATTCGAGCTCGATTTGAATGGTGGTGATGTCCCGCTCCAATTCTCGGATGGTATCGGGCTTTGATTCTTGCTGAAGGCGAAGTGCTGAAGCGGCTTCATCCACCAGATCAATGGCTTTGTCGGGGAGGAAACGGTCGGTGATGTAGCGGTTGCTGTAGGTGGCTGCGGCTACCAGGGCACTGTCCGTGATTCTAACACCATGGTGGACTTCATATTTGTTCTTGATACCACGGAGGATAGAGATGGTCGAGGCAACAGACGGTTCGCCAACAATAATAGGTTGGAAACGACGGGCGAGGGCAACATCCTTTTCGATCAACCGGTATTCGTTCAAAGTCGTCGCACCGCAGCACTGAAGCTCGCCTCTGGAAAGGGCAGGCTTCAGCAGATTGCTCGCGTCAATGCTACCTTCGGCCTTTCCCAGTCCCAGCAGGGTGTGAAGCTCGTCGATGAAGAGAATCACCCGACCTTGCGCATCTTCAACTTCCTTCAGGACCTTTTTGAGACGTTCTTCAAAATCACCACGGAACTTGGCACCCGCTATCAGCGAGCCTAAGTCCAGTGAAACGACGCGCTTGTCCTTGATGCTCTCAGGAACATCGCCTTGTACAATGCGCTGGGCCAGACCTTCCAATACAGCAGTTTTACCAGTTCCGGCCGCACCAATCAGCACGGGATTGTTCTTGGTGCGTCGCGACAGAACCTGAATGGTCCTATGGATCTCGCCGTCTCTTCCAATGACCGGGTCCAGCTTTCCAGCTCTGGCTTTGTCTGTCAAATCAACACCGAACTGCTCGAGCGCAGGCTTCTCCTCCTCGCCACTCATGTTCATGCGGTGAGTACCGCCAGGAGGGTGTGGGCGACCGGAGGCATAGTGGCGTATCGCGGACACCGAAGTCAGTCTTGCTGTCGGTGCAAGGGTAGCCGGAGTTTGAGGAAATCGAGTGAAGCGTGAGGTAGCTAGTAGTGGACGAGTTGTAGGTAGTTGGAGAGTTCGCAGCAGCCGACTGCGCGAAGCTAGAGAGAGTCTGGCTGCCATGGTGACGATGGTGGTGTTTGTAATGCGCGAGGGAGCAATAGCATGTCCTTTTATAACTGCACAGTTGGCATCTCGAGGTTTCTCGAAAGCTCCACCAGTCGGGCGCTCAGTGGCGGAAGCAAGTAGAAGCTCCGCCTGTCGCTGGAGTCAGCTCCGTCACCACCCAAATCACGTGGGACCACGCTATTAAGCGGAAGAAAAAATGTTTTACCCCTCGCCCACTTTGTTTTCTTCCCCCCCTTTACTCCTACATTTTCTCACTCACATCCACTCCCTTCTTTCACAATGGGTTTCACCGACTTCGTCTCTGACGCCGGCTTGACTTGTAAGCTTCGCCTTGGCTTTTTTTTTTATCTGATACGAACACGAACCTTGAGAACTGACATGTGCCCCTAGTGGCCAACAACTTCCTGGCCACCCGCAGCTACATTGTTGGGTAAGCTACATCCCCCTTTCTGCTTTTGGCTTTTTGCTCTCTTTGGCTTTTGCTTTTTATGATGAGAAAAAATTGGTCCGTGTTTAGGAGGCGGATTAAGACCCCGCTATATGACTACATCCAATTGCGAGAAATCGCGTCTCTGATCTTGACTTGCAATCTTGCGCATTTTTCCTACACATTATATATGGCGATGCAGTACTGACTGTAATTTATAGCAATGGTCCCAGCCAGGCCGACGTTGTGAGCTTCAAGGCCTTCAGCGGCGCCCCCGACGCTGCCAAGTACCCCCACGTTGCCCGTTGGTACAAGCACATTGCCTCTTACGAGGACGAGTTCTCCACCCTCCCCGGTGACTCTTCTAAGGCCTTCACTGCCTACGGCCCCGAGTCTACCGAGCTCCCGTCCAACCCCAAGGACAAGCCCGAGGAGGATGAGGAGGAGGACCTCTTCGGCTCCGACTCTGAGGAGGAGGATGTCGCCGTTGTTGAGGAGCGCAACAAGCGTCTCGAGGAGTACAAGGCCAAGAAGGCCGCTAAGGGCCCCAAGCCCGCTGCCAAGTCTCTTGTCACTCTTGAGGTGAAGCCCTGGGGTAAGTGTTTACTATTCTCTATTGGGCCGATGTATTTATCCTAACTTGCTTTGCAGATGATGAGACCAACCTTGAGGAGTTGGAGGCCAATGTCCGCGCTATCGAGCAGGACGGTCTGGTCTGGGGTGCTTCCAAGTTCGTTGCCGTTGGCTTCGGTATTAAGAAGCTCCAGATCAACCTGGTCGTCGAGGACGAGAAGGTCTCCACTGACGAGCTCCAGGCCCGCATCGAGGAGGATGAAGACCACGTCCAGTCCACCGATGTTGCTGCCATGCAGAAGCTGTAAATGATGAATGGTGATGATGGAAATTTTGATGTGTTAGGACCTTTATTACGAACCTAGAACCCGGCCGGACAGTGGCTTGGGATGATGAAAAAATAAAAATTTTCACGACCACGTTATTTTTCCCTTGTATGGGTATCTCTGTACTTGTTTTGCTAGAGGGTCTGGCAGGGGATAGCCTTGAATTGGAAACGTCATGTCTTCATGAGATCAATAATCGTCAAATGAGATGGAAGCAGTTACCAAGAAGTCTCGAAGCTTTTGGTGCGGTCATCTCGCATTATCCTGAAAGCGTATAGTCCGGACAGGAGTTTATACGGCTTTTTCTACGACCAATGGACTTTAAATTCTTTGCGTTGAATGATCAATCGTGTTGAGTATATGTCTAAGATGATCCGCAGCACCTACATGTAGACTTTCCCCGGTAACAGGATTCTTTAACTTGGAAATTGTTGTTTTGATCTTGAATCGTGAGATATATATCACACTGTTGCTATACCCATCGACACTCTTCTGAGGAAGTTTGTACTAGTAAGTCGAATTATAGCTCGGGACCTCGAATGATTGTAGCTCGAATTGGGTGCCAAGCAAACAGGACGGCCCTGGAGAGCTTCAAGCTCTCGAAATAGGAACAATTATAGAATATGGTAGGATATACCCCCGCACATATATAACACTCTACTATCAAAGCGAACAGTTGATACCGCCTTCCTAATTAGGCTTAGATAATCGCCTAGGCGGACTGCGAGTTCCACCTGGGGCAGCCATCCCAACTCAGGACGCTATCTCAACAAAAGGGCACCCGACACGCACTAATCCGTGTCAGTGCTTCGCATATCTCCCATAGACGCAGGAGAGAAAAACCTCCCCTCCCTAAACACAGCCACGGGACCCTAACCCCCGAATCGACCACCTCACCCTCCACCACCACCACCATGAGCTTCCTCTCACGCCTGACGACATTATTTGGCCTGGTGCTGCTAGCGCACGCGTACGCCTTTACCAATGCCCGCAGCAATACCCCAGGAACCACCCGCTAACGAGCTCTACAGAGGCTACTCGGCTCACGAACACACCGTCCTCTTCAGCAACACGCGTCTTGCCCTGCCTCAGGATATCATTGTCGAAACCCTGGTCGCCGTGGTCGTGGTTTCGGTTGGCCTGGTGCTGGGTGCGGAGAAACTGAAGCCGATCAGCTGGCGCGACTGGGCGGGTGAGATCGAGCGAGACGGCGGTGCGCGGAACCCGTATTTGAGTCTGGAGGAGCGCTATGGGTTCTGGGATATTCGGGTGAGATTGGCTCCTTCCTTTCCCTTGAATGTTTTTCACAGGGGTCGATAAGAGACCTGGGATACTTCCAATGGCTACGCCACAAAAGATCGACGCGAGCTAATTCGAATGGGAATATTAGGCCAAGCGGAAGGAGTTTGCGGATTGGATGCGGGGTCCGGATGTGTTGGCTAAGGAGTGATGCGATGGAAACGCCATGACTGATATGGTGCAGTGGTTTCTTGTACAATATGCATTGCCGAGGGACCTTGGGAGTCTCAATTGATACCCGAAGGTTGGCGCTGTGATCGGTACCAGATGCCCTGAAGCTCTATTGCCAGAGCTTGGCTCGTAGACTATGCTAGTCTAGACGTGTACTCGGGAGATCTACAATGCAGCCCACATGACAAGTAAAGGCAACAAGCAACAGGCTGAGCAAGGGTGACGCGTCTATGGTAAGCCGAACCGAGTGCAGATGCAAGAGCTTATTTTCGAGGCTCGTGACCTGAAAGCCTGCTTTTGTGTGGTCACTACGACACTAGGGCAGCTAATTGTTCGTGCTAGCCAATCAATGGTCGCATGAAGTACGCGTTGCACGTCGCACAGAGTCCAGCCCGAAAAGAAACTGCTACCAGCACTCAGGCTTACAGTATCGAGTACCGAGTGCACCATGCAGGGACCGCGGCGACGCCGACGAGTGTACAAGCCCAGACTCAAATGGGCGTGGCTATGTGTGGAACACATACCAAGTTTAAGGTCTCGTTGTATTCTACGATATATCATTATTTCTGCACTCTACCAGTTTGTACTTGTCGAGCCTATAAACGCTGACCCACAGCAGCTTTTTGATCCACAAAGTGAGTACTGTACGGTGTAGGCCGATTTGTGCTTTTAGTTGCCGACCCCGGGTGGAGCTTCTGTGGGACTCGGCCTGATAAGGAAAAGAAAAGTGACAAAAACGGTACTAAGAAAGTGGTAGAGACTGATCGAGATCGGTAGAGACTGGTGGAAAGTGGTGGAAATTGCTATACGGGAAGGGCATCGCAAACACAGAGCAAATCATTTCTGCGTTTAGTGCCCTAGCGTGGACGCATAAGGCCTGATGTCTCACACTGTTCACTCCACTTGGGCTGCTCGCCGGTCTCACTACTGCTCCTGCCACTGGAAATGGAAAAGGCGAGGAGAGTATTTTTGGTAGCAGTGATCGACTATGGTCGACTAAATGACTCGGAATTCGTAGGCCTTGAAGGAGTATATGCGCGGTCTGCCTCCGTATTTCTGGGGAAGCGTAAGCTATTCATTCGCTATTCTTTACAGGGTAGGATGCCTAGTTAGGGTAAGTTAGGTAGTACTGTATCGTAGAGGTTTATTGCCACCCTTCATCTACAGAGAATGTACGTATCTACTTATGTTCCTATTAAGAAGCCTTATAGAGAAGTAGTGGGGCCAGTAACCTTAGAACCATGTTTCCTCTCAGACATCTACAGACAGTTTTAGCTAACTAGCTAACTAGTAAACTAACTTAACTATAGTTAGTTAGATGACTTTCCTTGGCTTACTCGACGATGCACGGTAGGCAGCCGGTGCGACCTCCCAAAATAGAAGCGCCACTCGACAGGTTCACCTGCGGTGACTGGACCGCTGCCCATGCCTTAAGCCCTTTCAGGGACGATGGCGTTCGCCCAGGAAAATATAAGTATTTAAGACAAGAGCTTCCTGTCTCCCTAGACAACGTACTCTAATAAATTCCTCTTTATAATAAATCCCTGCCTCTTCCCTTTCTCTCTTCCTCTTCCCCCACACTCTCCGCACATCTACATCGCCCCACACATCAACAACATCAACAACACCTACACACCCGACCTCTACAATGCGTTCCTCCATTGTCTTCGCTACCATCTCAGCCTTTGCTCTGGGCACCAATGCTCAGGTAAGTATTACCCTGACACCGGGTGTGATAATGGTCAATATGTGCACCGCAGTCCTAACTCGTGCTAATAGGGCAACCCGGCCACTCAGTATTTGACTGAGACCAACTCTCTAGGTGTTGTCACCGGTCAGCCTGAGGTTGTTACCTCGCAGGCCGCTGCTGTCACCAGCCAACCCGCTGTTGTCACTAGTCAGCCCGCTGTTGTGACTTCCCAGCAGCCTGCTGCCTCTATCCCCGCTGGTCTCACCTCGCCCGTTGTCAATCTGAGCGGCGCTAGCACCTTCACCTCCATCGTCAAGGTCTCGACCTCTACTGGCACTGCCGCTACTACTGACTCGACCAAGACCAAGACTTCCACTGAGACCTCCACTGGGACGTCCACTGGGGCCTTGACTGAAACCACTGGCTCAAGCAAGCCGTCCACCACCAACGGCTCCTCTAGCTCTACCCGGGCCTCCACATCCACCTCCAACGGCGCCGCTGCCATGGCCACTGCCGGCCTCGGCATGTTCGCCGGTGCTGCTCTGGCTGCCTTTGCTCTGTAAAGCAGCTCCAGCCTGTGACTAGCACTCGCCATTCAGGCCTGAGACCCTGTTTTACAAAAAGTTCTGATGGCAAACGGGTCTGAGTGATGGAACTGGTTGAACGGATTTACGGATCTTCTAGATCTGTGGGATGAGGCAACGCGAACATGTTAGCAAGGTTTCTTTTCTGATCTTCCCTTTACGTTTTAATCATGGGAGTCTTGTAATTCTTATCTGGGATTTGGTGCATTAACTATTGTGTTTCGCGTGTGACTCGGACAGCATACTCGCGGCGCACCCGTTTCTCGCTTTCGATTTCTGATCCTTATGATTAGCTTAATCTCTGGCAAATAGTAAATACATCGTCGACAGGCTGCCACTCCTTTAATTTCTCAGTCTATTCAGCCTCCTTGAGTAGAAACGTCCATACATACTTCACATTGTTATGTGTCTATAGCTTTCAGATGTTGCGAGCAATATCTCCTGTAGTGAGAGTCGAGTTGCTTCAATGCCTCCAATTGGATGCCTCACATAGTTAGACGTGCATAAAGACCTATCTCGTGACGGGGCCATGAGACCTACCGTGCCCGTGGTCAGGCTGCCAGGGCTAGCACTAATCACAGTGGAGTAGAACCGAACCAAATGTGATCTATATACTGTGGAGGAGTACTAGTTTCCAAAAATGGAAGCATAATTGAGACGCGCCACGCGTCACCGACGCGTCGCCACTTCGGGACTAGCGGCACCAAACACCCGGTCGACGAAGTAACCGGCTGTTTTGCTGCTTCAAACATCCAAACATCCAAACATCACATCCACTATGGTAAGTACCCACAGTGTGCCCCGTATACTAAAAGCCATTTAGAGATACTAATCATGCTGTACAGCCTTCTAATCTGCGCCGACTAGCGGCAGACCATGCCGCCCTGCACAGCGACAAGCTTCCACCGTACTACCTGATGCCGCCGGACGAGGGTCGCTTTGCTGCGACCGATGACCTATCGCAACTGACAGTCCTTCTGACTGGCCCGACCGGTACACCCTACTCGCAAGGCCTATGGCGCCTTCATCTCAAGATACCGGGAGATTATCCGAACAGCCCGCCTAAAGCGACCTTCCGAACGCGCATATGGCATCCCAATGTAGAGGAGCTGACGGGCGCGGTGTGTGTGGATACACTAAAGAGGGACTGGGTGTCAAATTTGACCCTTCGCGATGTTCTTATTGTAAGTCTACATCCTGTGGAGTGATGTGTTCGAAACCCCAACTAACCACTTTGACATCAGACCATCTCCTGCCTTCTCATCAATCCCAACCCAGACTCCGCCCTCAACGCATCAGCAGGGACTTTACTACGAGAAGAATTCAGCGCCTTCTCCCATCAAGCCAAATTGATGACCTCCATTCATGCCCCCGTCCCACCACACCTCAAAGACTCCGTCACCGAAGCCAAGCACAGAGGCGAAGACCCTATCTCAATACGCCACGAGCGGGAAGACACAACCATCCATCCAAGACAACTAAGCCTCCACCCAGGCACAATACGAAAACCGCGCAAACCAACCCCATCCTACGACACCATAAGCGACAGCGAAAACGACGAAGCCAGCGCAAAAGAAAACAACCCCTCCCTCTCCTCCACCCCAGTCCACCTCACACCTCCAAGCCCACGCAAAAATGTACTCGGCAAACGCCCCCTCTCCGTCCTCACAATGCCCTACCCCGAAGACCCAGACGCAGACATGATGCTGATCGACTCCGACTCCGAGCACGAACACGGCCTAATGAGCTCCTCAGAGCAAAACATCAGCGCCAACCGCACTCGCATCTCCACCCCGCAGCGCAAATCCCCCAAACTCACCCTCAGAGGCAAGGCCTCCTCGCGACTTCGAGACGATGTACAGATCTACGAGGACGTGCCGGATAGAACATTGACAGACTTTTCTCGCCGCTTCAGCGGTGACGGGAAAGAAAACCGCACGGCGACTGATATGAAAGACATTGAATTGCAGGGCAAGAAGCCTACCAATTCCGGTCCGACTCCGGGTCTTTCGGTGAAGTCGCCGGTGACCTCGAGTCCGTCGCGCGTTTCGAAGAAGGTTATCGGTGCGCGCAAGGTGGCTACGCTAAAGGCTAAGCCGCGCATTGGAGTTCGGCGGCTGTGAAGACTGTGATTCTAATGTTGATTCTTTGCTGGACGTTCGGGTTTATCTGCATTTGTCGGTGCCATGTGGTTTCATCTTTGCATTTTGATACCCCGTTTCCCTCTACACACTATGGATGTTATGGCACATACGAGCCTATAGAGCGTGACTGGTTGCATGGGGATGGGTGTGTTTAGTGGGGTTTCTGTTTTATAGTCTGGAGTTAGGGTGTTTGTATAATCTCTGCACAACACATCTCTGCCTATTCGGTGGTTCCAAAACTTAGATCCTAGGACAGTTTGACGGAGCGACATTGAAGAGGGCTATGCGGGGGACTTAGGCTGGTTTACAAGACTGCCGCCTCTCAGTGACTACACGGAAGAACTGAATGTGTAAATACTTGATTAACGGAAAGACTCTCCGGAACTATCGAGTTTTAATCAATCTTTCCCCTCGAATTGCCAATCTTCTCGAGAGTCACAAATCCCGACCTTTTGTCAAAAGCAAAGGAAACGGACCGGAAAAGCAGATCGAGACAAACTTAGACGGGAACAATACTTTCTCTCACCGGGAGATGGCTCAGGTGTTCTCAACGAGAGGGAAACGAAATCAGACAATCGCTGCACAACATATAACAAAGTACTAAGTATACGCGCCCCAGGACACGTCGGGGAGATGGCGGGATAACTGAGGATTGACCACCGAGTGCAAAAAAAAGGGGGATACCGGGAATGAATTTCCGATAACGATATGTTCGATCCGCATGTCTGGGGGGAGGATTATGTCCGTAGGCGCGCGTGAGCTTCTTGAAGATGCCCGGCACACCCAAAGAATCTGCAGTATAGGCATGCGATAATATATCCCAGGGAAGGATAATTTAACCGCCTTTCAACTCCCCTACAAGGCATAAGGGTTGACAGAGCGAACAGTCAGGCATCTGTAGACGTTGCAATTAGTTTCAAGACTCTTGTATAATGGGAAAGGAGGTACTCACGGCGGGCTCTTGCTCAAGTCGGTCTTCAAGATAATGGGGAGACGGGCCATCTCAGTGACATCCTGGATGAAGTCTCCATTCTCCTCACGCAGCTTGAAGAGCTTCAGGTACTTCTCCTTGTTGGTCAACTTGTTCTCGGGCGCATCGCTGCTATTCGAGACAATCTTGGGGTCGGAGCGAGTACGGTGAGGACCTTGTTGAAGGTGACCGTTGCGGGTAGGCGACGGCGGCATGCTCTGCGTGGACCGGTCAGCCGAGGCCAAAGAGACACCGGCGGCCGCCTCAGTCACCTCGTCCACATCCTCGTCATCATCGAAGAGGGCATCAACATCGTCGGCAGACATGGTTCCAGTCTCAGTCTGCTTGCGCATAGCCTCATCGTGTTCACGAGCACGCTGCTTAGCAGCCTCAGCCTCGCGAGCAGCCGCAGCGGCCTGAGCAGCGCGAGAGTTGCCGGGCTTGGGGCGCTCATCTTCGGGGATGTAAGCAGAAGAGGGAACGCCCCTCTCCCAGTAGAGCTCAAGCACACGGGAGTCCTTGCGGTACTCGGCCTTCTTTAGAGGCAACTGGTCGCAGTGCACGCGCTTCTCGAACCCATACTCGGGAATAAGAACGTCGAAGGCAGATTCGTAAACGCAGAGGACGACACCCTCGCTGATGAGGTCGCCGCCAATCTCATGGACCTTGCGATCCATGTTGCGGCAGGCCTCGATGTGGACACTCTGTTCCTGTGCGTTGAGAGCGGAGTCCTTCTTGTTGTTGCAAAGGTCCGCAGTCTTGTTCAAGGACTCAACGTCCTCGGTGAACTCGATAGCGCCCTCTGACAGGACTGCCTCGAGCTGGCGGTGCACGACGATATCGGCGTAGCGGCGAGACGGGTTGGTAAAGTGAGTATACACCGGCAAATTGAGGATGTAGTGCTGGCGCTGCTCGTCGGGAGAGCCAGAACCAACGAAGTACTTGGCCCGCTGCATGGCCTTCGCAAGTAGAGTTTCCATACCCTAGAGCACGAATGTTAGTAAAAGTAATCTTTTTGAGCCCAATCCATGCCACTTACCTTGCGAAGATCGACGTCTTCCACCTTGCACAGAGAGCTTTGCAAAGTTCCACTGCTGGATGCATCAAGACCGAAGCCAAGACGGTTCATTCTCTCCACAAACAGAGTAAGACGGCGAGAGTTGGGAGGATCCTGGCGGCGAAGGAATGCCTTCTCAGGCATAGCGCCGACCAGCTTGCGAGCCACGAAGAAGTTGGCCTGGCGGCTCAGCTCTTCGACAAGTTCATGGGCCGGATTAGAATCGAAGATATTGTACTCAACGGGCACATTCTCATCATCGAGCTGCTGGAGAAGACGCAAGCTAGGGACGTTAGCAGCACGGTTGCCGAACCGAGCATCCCGGAACTTATTCGCGACGGTCTATATCGGAGTTAATAGGAAAGCTGGATGATCGAAAGGGGGGGGGGACTCACGCTCAATAACTGAATGTTGTCATGGGAGATACCGGCGCCAGTCGAGGTCGACTTTCCAGTAATCACTGAGTTGACCTCCTCGTAGCTAAGGCGGCCTACGCTCTTGACGACACCCTTGCCAATCCAGACATCGTCATCGACCGCGCCAGTCTCAAGGCTGGCCTTGAAGACGACGCTGACAGTCAGGCGATCTTCACCAGGGAGAAGAGAGCAGAGCTCGTTGGAAACACGAGAGGGAAGCATGTTCATGACGCGGTCAACCAGATACACGGCAGTGCCGCGCTTCTTTGCCTCACGGTCGACAAGAGAGTTACCCTTGACGAAGTGAGCAATGTCAGCGACGTGAATACCAATCTCGACCTTCCCGCCGTCGAGCTTCTTGACATGGAAAGCATCTTCAAGCGCCTTGGTGTCTTGCGGGTCAATGGTGAAGGTAGTCTCTTCACGGAAGTCACGGCGAGTGGCCAGAGCCTCAGCGTCATTGGAAACTGACCAATCCTCCCACCCGATACTCTTCAGAACGGCATCAGAGAACTCGTCAGATCCAAAGTTGTTGTCACGGAGGAGAGCATCGGTCTCGACCCGCAGGTCACCCATCTCTCCAAGCTGCTCAACGAGAGTACCGAAGGGGTGCAAAGAGGTGATCGGCCAACGCTTGATGGATGCGACGAATATGCGATTGGCGTAGTCCTGGTGTTTATCCACAAAGTCACGCGGAGCCTGCTCAGTTGGAATGGCAATCAAAGGCACACGCTTGTCGGTGGGTTTGAACCAGACAATCTTGGGCTTCTCCTGATGGCGATCCTGGTTACGGCCATGAGCACCATCTCTGGCTTGCCGCTCGGCCTCTTGCTTTTCCTTGGTTGCCTGGCTGCTGGGACGAAGAAGGCCAAGGGTACCGGAGAACATCTGACCTGCAATGCGCTCAACAACCGCAACAACATGTCCAGCGTACAAGGGCTTCTGCTCGTCGCTGATCTCATCCTCCTCAACGAGCAGAAGAGATTGTCCTTCAACCTCGACATCGTCATTCTTTTTCTGCGTAGGACGCTGGCGCAAACTGCCGCGGCGACGGATGCTTCCATCCGGACCAACTTCTTGCCTATCGCCATTGGAGTCGGAGCGGCCCAATTTGTCATTTCCGGCATTGCTGCTTGAGCGTGCATCGGTGATATCCTTGCGCTTCTTCTTTTCCTCCTTTTCTTTCTTCTGAGACCATACCTCATCCACATCGAGGAGCTCGATCGCAACGTAGTCACCCTCAAGGGCGCGGTTACGGTCTTTACTGCCACAAATGAAAATGTCGGCATCCAGATCAGGGGTGGTCACATAGGCGTCAGATCGGTTCTTCTTGTTCACACGTAGGACACCGGCAACCAACTGGCCGTTGCTAATGAGCGCCGGGAGATTGGCCTGGGGCAGGTAAGGAGTGAAAAGGGTTTTACGCTGCTGCTGCTGCTGCTGAACAGACAGCTGCGGCGGAGCGTGCTGGCTGACCTGGAGACCGCCCATACCCTGACCATTCTGTTGTTGCAGGGCCTGGAGCTGTGCTAGCTGGAGCGGGTTCAGCTGCTGACCTCCAAAAATTTGAGGAGGAGCCATCATGACCTGTCCCTGGGGCAGCTGGATTAGTTGACCAGGGTACTGGAACTGGCCAATGGAGCCCATGGACTGATTCATAGACGGTCGTGCGCGGTGCCCGGGCTGGAAGCCACCCTGTTGCTGTTGCTGCTGCTGTTGTTGCTGCTGCTGGTCTTGTCCCTGGTTGTGATTGTTGGGCTGGCGCCAATTACCGTCAAAGTTTCGGGACCCGGAGCGAGCGTGGCCGGGCTGGCTGCCTCGGCGTTGGGTGTCGGTTGATCCACCGTCGCTGGGAGCGGCTGGGAACTGGAATCCGCCTGCACCGCGACCAGAGAGGGAGCCGCGGTTGCCGCCGATAGCCATGGACTGGCTTCGACCATGGCCACCGGCCCGCATGTTGCCAGCGCGCTGCATGCCGAGGCCCTGCGGCGCAGGAGAAGTGCTAGATGCGGGCTTGTCATCCGATTGGCTCTCCGAACCGCTGGCACCAGGAGCAGGGGCTGGGAACTGGAAGCCCGAAGCGGTTCTCTTCTGCTGAGCAAGCTCGGCGGCCTTCTTCGCTTCTGGGAGAGCCAGAGAGTGGCGTCGTTGGTGACCACCACCGGGCGGGCCTCCACGACCACGGCCGTGATTGTTATTCTCGTTTCTGTGGCTGGGGCCTTGCTGGAGTTGATCGGCGTAACCGGAGGCTCCCGAGGATGGAGCAGGAGGCGGGCCCATCGCGAGATTAGGCAGAGCGGACTGATTGCGACGGTGCGAGTGGCTGGGTGGCGCGTGCATCGAAGCCCCGAGCTGCTGCGGTTGCTGCTGGGGGAATTGGAAAGCGGTGTTGACCTGAGGAGAGACACCACCCATGTTGCCGCCGGGAGAGAAGGCGTTGACCTGACCCAGCTGCTGAGGCTGGAGCAGGCCCATGTTAACGTACTGTTGATGCGTAGCAGCAATCTGCTGTTGTTGCTGCTGGAGCAGCTCGATCTGCTGCTGAATGGCCAGTTGTTCCACTATGCCCGAGTCAGTCATCGTCATCACGGCCTTACCCACGACAAAGGGGTATCATACTCATCAACGGGGTCAGCTCAGAGGGACTTCTCCGATGAGCAATATGGAGCTTGCGGCCCCCGGGGCCTGGCGGGCCGGAGTGGCCCTGTTGATCCATAGTCCTAGATGAAGGAAGACGGCTATCACTGTGGAGTGTAATATTGGGAAAGGCGGAAAGGATCCGGTGACAGGAGAGACTGGTGTTGCCTCCAAAGGCAATTGAACCGAGAGATTCGGATCACAAACCGACTGCGGAGTGTGCTTTATGTGCGGACGATAGTTTCAACGCAATAATAGACGGTGCGAACTATACGGAAAGGAGAAAGAATGGATCAGTTATGGGTGAAAGAGGATGGACGGAGAAGAAAACAAGTAAGAGTCAAGAGGAGAATCAAAGTGGGAAAGTAAAAGTGAAGGAGTGAGTTTGGGAAGGAGGGACACGAAACGTGGAAGCTGCGACGAGTCGGACAGTCTGCATTGCGGGCGGAGAACAAGGGTCTCGGGAAAGTGAGCTCGAGCAGCACCAACACACGCAATAAGAAAAAGCGGACCGACTATCCGAAAGGAACGGGGAAACGTGTCGTAGCGCAAAGATGCCCTTACCTGCAAGAGAGACTAATGACAACCTCGGAGCCCTAGCATTCCAAAATGACGTCTGTGCTGTCCAACGTGGGATGAAAATCGCTAGAAGGCCAACGAAGCGGTCAACCCGTAGAACCGAGGGAGATTGACACTCAAATCAATTGTACCGATCAATGCACCTTGAATCGACGAACCCAAAGATCGACTGAAACGGACGACGCTCGCTCGATTCGAGATTGGGAGTTGAAAGGACCGAGTCGACTGGAATAAAGTCCGCGACGCTTGAGAGGTACTCTGTAGCTGGAAGCCAAATCCGGAAGATATATCTGGGATGCAATCTTCGATCGAGAGCCGGCGAGAGTCGGTTACTCGAAAACGACGGAAGCAAAGCTTTTGGGGGAAGGGGAAGGGTAGGAGCTTTCTCTCCAGGAACTCCCAAGGAAACGGGATTCAGTTGCACGTCCCCGAAGAGAATGACAACCGGGTGAAGAGGGATAGAACTGACGATGCAAGCACCGACTTTAGAGAAGGAATGATGGGGGAAGAGAGAGTATGAGAGATGAAGGAGAAGAAGGAGGAGGAGGGGGGAAAGGAGAAGTGAAGTGATGATGGCTCCATACAAAGGCGGGTGTGGGGAGACCAAAAGGAGGGCCGTATCATCACAGTAATACAGTGTATGGATCACTATTCCACATTATGACTCGTTGTAAATACACGGTTCGAACACAACGCAAACACATCCAAGAGCGGATGGCTATGGATGATCTCCATCCCCATCTCCATCGTCCCTTGTCACTCTTGGTCTTATCTCTCTTTCCACATGTCCATGTGTCTTTGTCGGATAGCATCGAGATAGCATAAACTGCCCAGTCGGTGGGGAAGCCCACTCCCTATGTGTGATTGGAAAGGGTCGATCCTCTCAGTTACAACTATACGTTGGGTAATGAGTTGGCGGCTTTAGGGCCATCAAACTGGAGCAACAGACTCTTGCGCTAATGGCGACTGGGCTAGAAAGCCCATAGCAGGGTACCAACGGCCTGTTTCGCACGGAGCTTGTGCCGTTTCAATAGCTAGTCATAGCCATGTCTTCTGTCATCCATGTAATAGGCTGTCAATAGGAAGCCGGCCAGCTTGGAGCATAAAGCGGATGATGCTCACGATGATGCAAAGTGAACCAGATTTCGGCCGCTGACTCAGCCCGTAATTTATTTTCGATTCGGCGCGATAAACATCGTCTTGGGATGGTCTCGAGTTGTAGGATACCAAAGACAAAAAAAGAAAGAGACACCTAGGTATGTTGCTGCGATAGTCGGAAGCGCGCTGGCTTTACTGTACAGTTTACAACTCAAATCCCCTCGCGCTCTAGCCATTCGTACCTAGGAAAAGCACCCTGCTGAGCTGATCTCGATCGCGCTTTAGAATACCTCAGACCACCTTCCTGGAATCCTTCTTCCTCACACGACTCTCGCTTCACAATTCGCTCACTTTTAGGATTTGATGGTGACCGAGGGATTGGTGCTTGACCCCACCTTCTACAACTACCACGATTTGTCCTGTCAATTCGGCCCTACCTGAAGACGTTGCTGGGCCTGAACCGCCTAATTGCTCTCAATTAGCCCTGAACGTGGGCGAGACCATGCCTTGCGCTCACTTGCCGTGACCGAGTCATCTTTCATTTTTGTTTCACACTCAGCGGACCTTGCCTCTTTCGTCCTTTGTTTCCCTCGCCTTCGACCATTCTCTCTACAATCACTGGCGCCGTGGAACTCCCGCACTGCCCCAACTTCATTCCTTGTTGCATCTGGCAGCTCTATCACGACCAACATGACTCGACACAGAATCCATGTCCCACCGTTGGACAGCCCGTCCAAACAGCTCATGCTTGAGCTTACTCGGGAACTCGAGCAAGTGAAGCTCTTCAACACCGAGCTGAAAAAGGTTCATGCCTATGAGCGCAAGACCTATTACGAGAACCTCGACCGCATCGATCGTGAGCTTGAAGCTGTGCACACCGCTGCCCTCGATGATGCCGCCGCTTTCCATGACCGAGTCCGCGAGGAGGCCGAGGCCACGCTGCAAGAACATGTTCGCGCAGAGGAAGAAGAGCGCCGCCGCAAGGAAGAAGAGGTTCGGAAGGAACAAGAACGCATTGAACGGGAGAAGGCTGAGAAGTTTCGACGGGAACGGGAAGAAGCCGCACGGCTCGAAGCCGAGCGCAAGGCCAAGGAGGAAGCTAGGAAGAAGGCTGAAGAAGATGCTGAGCGGGCACGGCGGGCTGCGGAGGAAGAAACAGCACGCAAGGACCGCGAAGAAAAGGAACGAGTTGAGGCTGAGAACCGGAAGAAAGAAGAAGAGGCCAAAAGAGCCCAGCAAGCGGCAGAGCAACAGGTTCGAACCCAACAGCAGCAGAGGCTTGGTGCTGGTCGCCTCACAGCCCAAGAGATCAGTGTGCAGGAGCGCTATGTGGCACTTCACAAAACACTCAAAGAAATGCGGCAAAATTTGCGCAATGTTGGCAAGGAAAATCTCGTTGTTAAGAAAGCAATGGGTGACATGCGCCGTGCAATCAAGAAGTGTGTGGGTCAACTGCGAGATGGCAAGGGAACCAACAAAAAGCAGGTTTGTCTTTCTTGTCTCCCTTCGATCCAAACCTCGAGTGATTATTGACGTGAACGCAAACAGATCCAAGACATTAAAGCCGAGCTTCAAAAAGCTTCTGCCATTCCCGAGCCAACAGTGGATATCCGCCAGTTCATCGCTTTCCCTCCTCCTGAAATCGCTGGTGAGGAGAATAAGGTGCCTGTCATGCTGATCTATGGACTCAATATCTTCGCCAAGTGTCTAATCTCAGCTCTGATCACTGAGGCATCCATCAATCCCGCCCACGCCGAACCCATTGGTATCGTCGCCGCACAGATCTTCTCCTTGGATGCGTTCATGTACAAAGGAATTCACATGTCGGACATTCTGTGGGCCAAATACCGGGTGGTTTGTCCAGCCCTGTGGGGATTCACCGGTAGCGAAAAGACTGAAGGAGGTCGAAAGGCACTGGGTTGGTGGCGCGAGGAAGCCGGCGGCCCCTTCATCAGCGAGCAAGCTCATCTGGACCGTATGACCGCTCTGGGCGCAGGGTTCTCAGCATTCACCTTGCGCAACTTTGGCAAAGCGCAGCGCCGCAATCCTTTCCCCAACACCATCTTTTGGAACTCAATCCAGAAAATTCTCTCCATTCCTCCCGCCCAAATTCAAGATACACAAGTTACCCTACTGCAGTCTATGCTTAAATCATCTGAGGAGCGAGTCCTCACATTCTTCGGCCATTTTGGATTGGTCATCTTGCGGAAGGCTATTGTCGAGCTGCCTGCGGCTCTTCAGCGAAATACTATGCCTGTAACTCAGTTGAAGTTGCTACAGGAAACTTACATGCGGAATAGGAATGTCCTTGTGTGAGGGGGTTCAGAACTTACACGTCAGGCTATGGCCAACATTGCTGGTGTTTTTTCGGGTTGGCGTTTTCGTATTATGTACAACAGAGTGCGCTGGCTGGATAACAAGCTTGCAAGCATTGGGATATGGGATTCAAAGGAGTCTTGGGCGATGAATTACATGGTTGGAATATTTTCATATGAATAGGATTTTATTAGTCGCCATGGCCTCCATCGTAATAGCAAGTTTTGAGAATTAAATCTGTCAGAATACGGTCAGATCGTTGGAATCACTTATCGAGATCGAGATGTAAGAAGAAGAGGCTCTTGATCAGGTCAGATGAGCGACAAATACTGTTCGAGACTAGCATTCGAATCATCTTGTCACAGCCCCTACGTCAAAGGACCACATGCAAATACAGCAAAGATCCAGGACTTCCTTATATCTCAGTCCATATTGGAGATTCCCAATATGTTTCCAAGCATTAACGCTCTCCGCCTTCCTCGAAAAGCACTCTTAAGAACCCTTCAAGCACAGATCCACTCTCCACTCGCCCGCACCGCGGTTCAACATGCCTTACTCAAAAAGTCCAGAACTTCGCCATATTCGTCACTATTGTTCTCGACTCAATCTAGCCTAGCCGACCGAATCCGAATTCGGAAGATTCCGGCTCGGATCCAATACAGGTCCTTCTGTGAGCCTCGATTCTCTCGGCATCGGGAAGAATAACTATGAGACTGGTACGATTGAGACTTAGTTTTGGGTAAGGCTATATGGATTTGGTGGAAAGGAACTCGAGATCATGATACAAATGTGAAATGGGGTCTTTTGAGGATCAAGGCGGGACGGGACTTGTTAGAGCTGTACTGTTAGATACGATATAATCTCTTGGCTTCCTGATTGACAATATGACAGCTTCTAGGGAAACGCACAGAAAGAGAATCATCCTAAGCTGGACTAATCTGTGATCTACCCATCCACTAGCTCATATGTACTGCTGTTCATTCCATGTCGCCACCAAAAGAACTACGATCCTTTATCGAAGGTTACGACACTTCTACAAACTACAATGCTATCAACCGACGCGCGGGCCGGATGCTTCGGCCGCTCCGAGTCGGATGGATAGAGTGCGAGGCAATACTGGGACGAACCGGTCACTGCAGAAGCCAGAGGGCGCCATTGAGTGCAATTGCAGGCCAGGGCTGGCCAGACTCGAGCGAACCACAAAACGGCCACTTGAGGAGTTACCTATTGTGGCTCAATACTCTGATCATACCGTGGCGGGATGGTCGGGAGAGTGGTAACATTGTGATTGAGCCCCGGTTTATTCCACATCCTACTATATTCCAGGGTTCGACAGTTCTGGACATTCGACAATGGGAACGAGTGACATCACGACTTTGTCGGGCGTGGCCAGGGGTCGTGGTACTGTCCTTGTTTGGCGGTTGAAAGAGTGTAGAATATGGAGACGGGTGAAGGAAATGCTTTCCTGTCAAAAGGATCATCGATGGAGGGATGTAGAAACATACAGAGAGGTATGTGAGAATGTGTTCTGGAAGGCAGCAGTTATGTTTCATCCACGGGGTCTGAGAATAGGGGCAGGAACACTATTGGTTGCCCCTTGATCAGTGACCCCAGACCCGACATGACCGACATGATTGGATGCTATTGGTTGTTTCGTAATGGTCTGTTTCCAATTTTGGTTTTGTCTCTTTCGGGAAAAGGACCAGGAGTCGAGCCTTAGTCCCTTGGTCCATTGCGGTCTTCTTGTCTTCTCCACTGACGTTTTACTCTCCTTTTATAAAGCTTCCATTCCTTCCCGATTATCACTCATTGTATCTTTTTTGTTTTCTTCTCTTTCTCTTCTTGACATTCTTTTCTCTGGGTCCTTTCTCCGACACCATTCACGATGCGTGTTTCTGGCCTCCTGCCTTTCATTCTGGCCGCTGCGCCGACTGTGGTCTCGGCTCGTGGCACTCTGGGTTTCTCCCTGGGTGACAAGAACGCCGATGGCACTTGCAAGTCCACTAGTGACTATGAGGCCGACTTCGAGAACCTCAAGGACCTTTCCACCCTCGTCAGGACCTACTCCGGCACCGAATGCGACACTCCTCAGAACATCCTGCCTGCTGCCAAGAACAAGGGCTTCAAGGTCGTCCTTGGTATCTGGTAAGCAGCCAGTCAATTGCGAAGGAAATTACAGATCCACGAGCTCAGCTAACCCGCTATTTCTCTACTAGGGTCGGCTCCCAGGACAAGAGCGATATGAGCACCAACGACCCCTCCTTCACCAAGGATTTCGCGGCTCTGAAGAGTACCGTCCCCGGTAACGAGGACGTCATCGAGGCCATCACCGTCGGTTCCGAGACCCTCTACCGCGGTGACTTGACCGGTCCTCAACTCCACAACTACATCAGCGCTGTCCAGAAGCAATTCCCCAGCATCACCGTCGGTACCGCCGACAGCTGGAACAAGTTCGCCGACGGCACTGCCGATGATCTGTTCACCACCGACACCGATGCCAACCCCATGGTCACCTACGTTCTGGCCAACGCCTTCGCCTACTGGCAGGGCACTGCTGTCGACCAGGCCTACAAGACCTACTTCGACGACATGTCAGGTGCCATGTCTCACATCCAGAAGATTGCCGGCTCCAACGCGGACAAGATCAGGATTATCAACGGCGAGACTGGCTGGCCTACTGGTGGGTCCTCATTTCCTAGTCTGCGATTGAAAGATTATATACTAATAGCATTCTAGACGGCGGCTCTAACTACGAGGCTGCCCAGGCCGGCACCCAGAATGCGGAGAAGTACTGGAAGACCGGCGTGTGCGGCATGCTTGCGTGGGGCGTCGACCTGTTCTACTTCGAGGCCTACGACGAGTCGTGGAAGCCCAACAGCGTTGGTGACAACGGCCAGGCCATGGACGAGAAGCACTGGGGTCTGTACACCGCCGACCGCAAGTCCAAGTTCGACACTTCCTGCCCAAAATAAGACCTTGACCAGTGGGAACTGGTAGATCTACTTCGATTGTATTTTGTTTAACTAGGTCGGATTTCAGGGATCGCGCATAGACGAGTATTGGATCACCGATCTGAAATCTAATGGAAATACGGATTTGTTTGTGCAGTGGTTGTACAGCAACCTCGGATGTATAGCGCCGGCCCGGGACCTGGGTGCAACATACCTAAGTAGGGTAGTCCTGGTCGACAGAGTAATGTGACTGGTCAGTATACAGACAATGCCATTGATGTGTCGAAGACCTCAGGAACCTTGAAATTGATCTTCAAATCGAAGCAGAGCCACGTCGACGTAGGATTATGTCATCATGACGGTCACGGTAAATACGAGCTCAACCACGGTTCATCTACCCCTGAATCCAACCAAACTCTCGACTTACACGAACCACGCGAGCTTATTTACATTTAGTTTATAGAAAACTGAATAATTCTTTGAGGTGAATGAGATATGTATGCATACCCACAGCTGAGACTGAGCAAGGAGATTATGCAGTACCTAGGTACTCCATAGAGAACAAAAGAGATGCATCCACTGGGACAGAAGCCACCTGCAATGCTCAGAGACCATCAAAGCCTACCACTAGCTACATGTGGGCATCTCGGGACACTAACGGCCTCGGGAAGAAAGTTGGGAAATTGGACTCAGTTTATAGGGTGTACCTGTACACTAGTCTGGCTAGCACCACTCACATTCGAGAAGGTACCCAGTACACGATTCCGTGACGTGACATAACCTGCACTTTTTCTCCCCTTTCCGCTCTCCCCGTGCCCTTGCGTGTACGTGATGCTTCTGGTGTCTCTGTCTCTGTGATATCTCTTCTTTTTTACTTTCGGTCCTTGGTGGAGGAATTCGAGTGATTCGACTCAAAAGGAGAGAGACAGCCTGTACGCTCTTCCCCTGATTGCAGGTTGTCTGGTCGTCTGCAATTCCGGTTGGATTTCCATGCGTCAAGATTTTGGACAATAAGCGGAGCGGCAAGCAAGTGCTTGCTGCAGGAGTCGACACGGAAGGTGAGCTTGATTGAATTTGCCCTTTTCCTTTTTTAACACCGATTATCGGGCTTTCAAGTTGTGGAATTGAGTTGCTCATTTCGATCTACTTTAAAACTCTCCGCATCTCCCACGCGCATTCCTTTCCCCCTTCGATCTGATACCCCTCCACGAAAAGAAGAAACCCCGGAAATTCACTTTCATGGCTGACATCCCGGGTCGGATGGATTCGTAGATCTAGATCCCTCCGTCTCTTCCGCCAGCTCGGCGTCTCCTCCACCGTTTCACGCGAAAGACCCGCATATTCTACGCGACGAATCGTGCCTGGCCCCATCCGTGCTCTTGTCCTCCGCGCCGTCAGGAGACTCGAGTCCGTCGGACGCTGGTTCTCAGTCCCAGCAACATTCCCCGCGGAGTATCACCCTCGAGCCCCCACCGCTGCCATTCCTCTCGGCCCACCGAACCGGAGAATCCCTGATTTCGTCAGCGGACGATAAGAGGGCAGAGAGCAGTATCTATTACACCACTGCCTGGGGGTCCCCGTATGCGGCGCCCAGCACCCGTCGATTATCCTTGACTCTAAGCCAATACGCCGGCGCGGATCGTGAATCGGGTGAAAGCTCACCTGCAAGTCTAGCCAACGGCGCCGAGTTCCGACGTTCGAGCGTTACAATAAAGGAGAATCTTGTTGGCGATCAAGAGAACAGGTCGATCCGGGACTTCACCCAAGATTGGATCGACCAGTACCTGACCGGTCAACCACGCACCGAGCGCAGCAACTGGTTGAGCGACGACTCTGGAAGCGAGGCACCGTCATTTTTCACTGCCCAGAACCAGCTCGCCGACGACTTGTCTGACGACTGGCTTGGTCTGGAGGACGATATCCGCGACAGCGACCTTCTTAGGACACCGACACTCTCGGACTTTGTAGGTCGAAGAGCCGCTGCCCGCACAAAAGGAAAACACAAGCGCACGGATACTCTGCGCCAGGAGGATTTTTGGGGTTTTGCGTACGACAAGGAACCATCCAAGAACATCATGTCGAGCAGCAGAGAGTCACAGCCTCCCGCCGAGGGGACTTCTCCGGTCGAAAAACCTCTGCCGCCCCCGCCGTCAACTACAGGGGACGAAAACGCGAATATGGAGGATACACAAAAGCACGATATACTTCAGAGGCAGGCCTCTGATCTCAAAGGGGCGGCTACTCAGACCCCAAGACGGAGAAAGAAGATGAATTGGCGTGGGAAAGCGTGTATTATTGAATTGCCCATGGATGACAAGCGAGGAACGGAGGAATCCGGTCACCGTCTTTTGAGCCGTGAAGATGTTGAGGCACGGATGAAGAACTGGGAGAATGAAGGCTACGATATTCGTGGATTTACCATCAGTGAATCAGATGGTTTGTCCGGGCCCACTGAACTGGGTGGATTAAGCAGACCCTTGTACCCTGATCCGTACGAGGTCTACGAAGAAAGCAAGGGCCAAAAGCTTCACGTTTCCTTCCCGGATAGAGCCGTATGGGACGCCTATGTGGCCCACTTGCAAGAGGAGAAGCTGCGAGCTCTAGGTGTGTCTTTTGGCGATGACGACCCTCAGCCTTCACCTTCCCCGGCATCAATCAACCCATCGCAGACGCCATTCCCCGGTCTAGTGGCATCTCCACCGATTCACACTGCGTCTGCAGGAAGCAATCCACTCGCCCCATTGCATACATTTTCGCCGCATTTTGGTCAGTCAACAGGTACTGTGAATGGTGGCATTGGATCTCTGGCATCGCCTGGTTCACAATTTGGTGTCCAGACCCCGTTCATGGGCATTGAGCAGAACTTGATGAATGGATATCCGTTCCAATTCCAGCCCACACCTCCTGCACAGGGCTCCATGACCCCGCAGAGTCTGATCAACCTTCGCCAGGCAAGTGGGTCAATTGGCCCTGGGGCACTTCACAACTTCAATTCGATGCTGTCTCCCGTATCCCCGATGCGTGAGCAGGGTTACGCCAATTATGATAAGGCTGGATTGAATGACGGCTTTGGGCATGCTGGTCATGACGGGCCTCCCTTCCCCCCTCCTCGCACGCCTGTCAATGATCCTGGTCATTTCCACGCGGATGTTGAGATCGCTCACCCCACTCCTCGTGGTCACGGCCATAATCTAAGCGAGACTTTGCAGAGAGGTCTGGAACAGATGAGATATCCCGACTTGGAGGAGAATGATCACGATCACGCCCACCACAGAATGGACCCCGATATGCTTGAGGCCCAGTGGGCTATTTATCAGAATGAACATCCGATGCCTCAGAATGCAGCTCCTCGACCATCGTTCTCCCAACATCCGCACCCGCACCAATTCTATGGCGGTCAATTTGGACAGCAGAACGTGCATGACGAGCAATCCGGACAGCACAACATGCATGAAGTGTCCGACCTTGACACAAATCCTAGCCTCGCTGGAACACCGCATACTCGAGGCGCCATGCCAAACCAAGGCCAGTGGCACGAGTCAAAGACAAGTTCCGGCTCCTACCATGGCCACCAGTCCAAGCTTTCTGTTTCCTCTCTCAATGTACAGGCGAAGGAGTTTGACCCGGCTACTTCTTTCGGATCTCAGGCTGCACAGCTTGGCGGAAACGCGTTCCAGTTTGGCGGAATGAACCAGCAAGGATTTGGCTTCGCGCCTGCCGCCCCAGCCTTTAACCCCTCCGCAAGCATGAATGGCCCGATTAACAAGACTCCCAACCAGAGCACCGGTAGCTTCAAGTTCTCGTCGCCATCCTTTAACGTCGACGCCCCCGTCTTTAATCCATCTGCCAGTCTCAAGTCGAATGCCAGCTCTGAACAGCCGTCTGCCAATAGGACCAAGATCTTTGGTGACATCGATATTGCCGAAATATCCAAGCCTGTCAAGCAAAACAAGGCAATTCCCATTGTACGGCCAGATGATGTTGACACCACAAAAGAGGAAGTCAAGGAAACGGTCCATGATGACGCCAATGGTCGACCTGTTCCCACGGATCGTCACAAGCGTGCTCGTCGTGGCGTTGGCCACGCTGAGGGTGAGGCTCGGTACAGCATCTCAACCCACCCCCTTGGAGAGGCTGGAAATGCCCAGGCGTCCAGCAATATTCAAACCGTCGCTGAGGGCAAGGAGAATGCCTTGCCTGAAGATGGGAAGACTGCGGAGCGCCAGGGCACTCCTATGAGCGAAGCTGACACTTGGACTCTGTTTGATTACAGGAATCGGTCCGACGCCGGATCGCCTGTCCCGGCTGAACAAAGCCGTGAGGTTAATGAGGAGCCTGTCCAGGAACCCGAGACCGAGGAGCCGACTAAGGATGTTGCTCCTCAAGATGGCTTGAAGCATGCTGCCCAAGGATCTAAGAGCTCCCTGAAGAGCACCATACTCTCGCCCACTGCGCCGCCGTTCGAGTTCAAGCCTGCCGTTCCTGAATTCTTCCCAACTAGCGTGCAGACATCCAGTTTTGCTGAAAAGAAGCAGCCTGAACCCGAGCCAGTTAATATTGAGCCGGCAGGAGAGAAGCCAGTCGAGCAGAAGCCCGGTGAAAAGAAGTCAGGCGGTCTCATGGCCTCTCGCTTTGCTACTGATAGCCCACCCAAGCCGCAGCCAGCTGCACCTCAACATAACAGAGGATCGGACCTTGAGTCTGGGAATGAATCCCCAGATGATGACGAGCTCAATGCTGTTATGGATCAACTCAATTATGACTCTGAGATTGGCGTCCAGAGACAGTATACTCCTCTTCCGACTCAGCATGTCTCGGACTCTATGGGTGGACCTACCAAAGAGCAGCGCTTTGGCTCTGCAGAGGGCAGACACGAAGCCCCCAGCCCCAGCCCTGGCGGTGGTCAGAAGACCTACAAGCTCGACATTCCGAAACTCGGCTCTGATGTTGACATCCACAGTACTGCCACCTCCCCAAGGAAGGGCTTTGTCTCTCCCCAGAAAGGGGCTCTTATCTCTCGCTTCCAGTCTCCCATTCACCGCAACCAGACTCCAGTTCCCCAACACGACCAATCCATGCCCGGAGATGACCGTGTCAGCGAATGGGATGATTTCATTCCTTCGAGCGAGGATGAGAAGTTCCTTAACCGAAACAGCTTCTTCGACCAACGCGTCCATGATATTGTCGGGTCCGCTATCGATGACAAGTTGGCTCCTATGGAGCGTGCTTTGGCTGTTATTCAGGCATCCGTGGCTTCCATTGCCACCGGTGCTGCCAGCAGAAGGGTGCTTCGTGGCACGTCTGCCGAAATGGACAGCGATGCCGATGATGAGGACGACGGTGAGCACGAAGGGAAATCTGTTAGATCTCGCTCACCTCAGCAAATGCGCGACCGTAAGTTGGAGATGCTGAAGAGTGTCGTGATGGAAGCTTTGATTACACATGATCTGCCTCAACGCTCGACACAGCATTCCAGCCATGGCGAGATGGCTCAGCTCAAGGAGAGCATTGCTGAATTGCAGGCTCTCACTATCAAAAAGCTTGCTCAAGATCCTGTTGGCGATATGCGTGAAATCTTGGAAGAGACTCTCGCGAGGCAATTGGCTCAGCAGGTCCCTCGTCTGACAGAAGCCGAAGAAATCGGTGCCGATAGTTTGATGCTTCAGATTGACGGACTCAAGAGTATGTTGCGACTGGCTGACCAGCGTGCCGAGCAAGAATACAAGTCTCGCCGGGACGCTCAAGACTCGATCGCTGAACTTCAGCATCTTTTGAAGGTTGCTGAAGAGGATGCCGCTCGCCACAGTGCTGCCGCTGAAGACGCTGAGGCTCGCCTTCTCCAGTTCAAGGAAGAGAAGATTCCCCACTTGGAGAAGATGCAGTTTCGTAGCCAGTCCCTCGCCGAAGAGAGCGAGACCCTCAAAGTCACCATTGCCGAATTGTCCTCGAAGAACATTGCTCTTGAGGGTACCCTGGACGAGTACCGTGTTTCTAGCGACCACTTCCGTCGCCAATTGGAAGCTACCAAGGACGAGAACAGGTCTCTGCATGAGACTGTTGATCACCTAAGGACTCGCATTGAGGACAGCATGGCGGCCCGTCAGAACCTCACTGAGAAGTTCGACCGTCTTCAATCGGACATGGTTACTCTAACATCGGACGTCATTCGTGAACAAGCCTCGTGGCGCAGAAAGGAGGAGGAGCAGGCTGCCAAGCACAATGAGCTGCATGCCGCTCACGCTCGCGAAGTTAAGCTGCGCGAGCAACTTGAGCAGGAAGTCAGCGAGCTCGCGAAGCAAGAACGGGAGGCTGTCAAGATAAAGTTCGTTCATGAGCAATCCCAGAAGGAGAACGTTAGGTTGGAAGAGGTCATCGCCCACCTGCGCGCTGAGAACCATGAGCTGCAGCTTAAGTCAGCTCGCTTCGAGCGGGAGTTTAATGAGGCTCGTGAGAGCAGCCGCATAGAGATCCAGCGTACCCGTACCTCCATGGAAGCCGACTTGGAAGCTTCCAATGTCCAGGTCAATATTGTGCGTGCCGAACTGGAGGCTCAGGTTATTCGTCTCCAGGGCCAGTTGGATAACGTGCAGATGGATGCTGATACTTCCCGGGAGCGCTATGAGATGCTCTTGGAAGAGGCTAAGGAATCCAAGATCACTGCTCTTGCTGCTGCCAAGGAGTCACGAGAGACTGCACTTGAAGATCAGCGCAAGACGCATGAGCGGGTACTTAACGACCTTCGCGAGCGCCACGCTCGTGCCCTGCACAACTCTTCTGAAGATCGCCAGCGTGCTGATGCACACACGGAGGACCGCATGGCTCTTGCTGATGAAAGGGCCAAGCACTTGCAGGAGCGTGTGCAGCACCTCGAGGAGAGACTCGAGATTGCCCAATCTGCTGCCCGTGCTGCTGCTGAGGCGGCCCAGAAGGGTGGCGCTTTCGCAGTGCCTGCTCCTGTGCCCGCACACTCAACCTCGCCCTCTATGTCCTTCAGCAAGGGCTCTCAAGAGCCCGAGAAGATCTCTCCACAAGCCCTGCGTGAATCCATTTTCGTTCTCCAAGATCAGCTTCAGCAGCGCGAGACCCGCCTTGAAGAGCTTGAGCAAGAGCTTTCATCCGTGGATAAGGAGGCTCCAAACAAGGTCAAGGAGAGAGACACCGAGATCACCTGGCTCCGTGAGCTTCTCGGCGTTCGCATCGACGATCTGCAGGATATCATCAAGACTCTCTCCCAGCCCTCCTTCAACCAGCATGCTGTCCGTGATGCGGCTATCCGTCTGAAGGCCAATCTGCAGATGCAACAACAGGAGCGCGAGCGTGCTGCGTCTGGCCAGAGCCTCCAGCTGCCGTCTATCGCTGATATCGCCGCCTCCCCGCGCGCTCTTCCTCTAGCTGCAGCCGCAGCCTGGGGCAGCTGGCGCAAGAGCCGAGAAAACTCCAACGGTGGTGCAAGCTCTACAGAGCAGACGCCCTCCAAGTCCAGTAACGCGGGTACTTTCTTGTCGGGACTCCTGACTCCACCGACCTCTCATGTTCGGCCGAACGCAACCCAAACCAGTGCTCTGGGTCGTTCCTACTCTGAAAGCCGGCCCCTTAGAGGGTTCAACTCGACTCCTCGGCGAGGTTCTGTCCGCCAGGAAGCCCCTATCGCCGCGCCACCCAAGACTCCCCCGCTCCTCCGCCGCTCGAGCTATGATCATGACGCCGAGCCGACAAACTACGAGGAGAACAGCTTGGTCGCGGACGACACGGACGAGGTCGAAAGCAACATGGACGAAATCGTCTCCACGTCGCCCAGAGACCCCAACGAAGGCCCATTCGGCCCTCAGATCTCTGCCGTCGACGAAGAGTGATCTCCTTGGATCTGAAATCAATTTATCCTAGACTGTCTTATCGCAAAAATTACGCCCTCGCCTGTGTTTGTGTTTCATGCTACTGCTTACAGCGCTCCCAACCCTGTCACTGTTACCTACACCTTTCTTGCCGCTCTTTTACCCATACATAGTACATTCACACCCAGATCTTTGATTTTTCTGATGTCCTTTCGGATTTGATACCACCCCGCCCTATGCTGACTTTTATGGCATTTTGACTCTAAACCCTTGTATATTGATCACATCTTATACCTTCATGTCCTGTCGTTTCACCTATATATTAATACCTAAACACTCTTTTTCCAACGTCTGTTCACAGCTCAAGCCACTTCAGTCACGATCCTCTCGATTATCTTATGCCCGACAGTTGCCCACCTGTAGTAACCTGCCCGAGTGCTTTAAACATCCAATTTTGATTAAAAGATGTTTTCGATAATGTAAGTGTTTCCAAGGCTTCTATGTAGCAGCATGCTGTTGATCAGCATGACAGCCTTGGTAGGTACTTGCGAGGTATATATTTTGGAAGATTGGAACTTCATGAAATTCACAATTGTAGGTACCTAGGTGCGTGAGAGCCTGCAATGCTTAGACATCTGGGTTACCCGTAAAATCCAGCTCCACCTGGATATACGTGATCAATTCCAATTACTTCCAATGCAGTTGTCTCTCCGAGGTGATGACATCTCCGCTGTTTACCCAGGTGGTCCGAGCGCCTCCACTTGACACCTTGCGCGTTGGCTTCAACCAAATCCGACTCCCCTCGTCAACCACCCTCCTCTGCCTGCCAATTCGAACGAACCCACAGCAGGAGCCGGTATCGATCCAAAATGCGCTTCTCCGCTGCTACCCTCCTCGTCACCGCTCTGGGGTGGTTGTCCGCCGCGACCGCACACACCATCCAGCTCAAGGCTCACTCCCGTGAATGCTTCCACGAGACCCTGCACAAGGATGACCTGATGACCGTGACCTTCCAAGTTGGTGACCGGGAGTTTGGAGGGAGTGGAAACCTCGAGATCGATTTCTGGGTACGTCGCCGCACACAGCGCTGCCGCACACCTCTGCACCTCCCCTAACTCCGACGATTGAGATCGAGGAATGGACTCGGGAGGCGCATGGGCATCACGCAATTGTGTCAATGGGATCTGGTGAATTGGACTTGCTAACATAGTGAATTTCCAGGTCGAGGATCCCCTGAGGAACCGCCAGTACTACAAGCAGGCCATCTCCAACGAAGACTACTCGTTCACCGCACTCGCCGACGGCAAATACAATTACTGCTTCAGCAACGAGGGCTGGACCTCAAACTCGAAGGAAGTCTCTTTCAACGTTCACGGCATTGTCTACGTTCCCGAAAACGAGATGTCGCAGGATCCTCTGGAGGCTGAAGGTAAGCTTGGGAGCCCGGATATAAAAGGGTTGCGGGGGGCTGATTTGGTCATCTGGAAATTCTAGTTCGTAAACTTTCCGATGCCCTTGCACAGGTCAAGGATGAGCAGGGGTACATCGTTGTTCGAGAGCGTGTGCACCGGAATACAGCGGAGAGCACCAATGGCCGGGTCAAATGGTGGAGTATCTGCCAGCTGGCTGTGGTTATTGGCGAGGGTATTTTCCAAGTGTGGTGGTTGAAGAGATTCTTCGAGGTAAGTTTGGAGTGCAGTGCGGTATAGGATTGGAGACTGATCTGTGGTGTGACATCTAGGTCAAGCGCGTCGTTTAAGCTTCTCTCCGTTTACCATTTCCCGAACCAAGATATGCAAGATGCGGTATCACTTGTGGCACTTTGGAACTATGGCTGCGATCTCGGGACTGGATTTTCTACGGCATTTTCTCATGTTTTCACGTTATGGTGTCATGCAAACATCCTTTGATAGCTTAATATACCTGTACAACCAGCGAGATGCGGATGACTCGAGCAGATGAACGTAGTCGGTCATTGTATACCCGGATATTTGTCCTGTTTCTCCTACTTAAACCGAAAAGTGAAGATGACTGCGTCTTTTCTGCGACCGACCTTCTTAGTGATTTCTAGTCCACCTGGGCGAGTTCATTTCATGGTCCCCCGTTTCCTTCTATATACACCAGCCTGGCATTTAATGAAGAACTGTTCCCTCCATGTACTTTTGAGCCCGTTTCCGTTCTGCAAGGAGCACCCGCTTGATCTTAATCATCCGAAGATACACATCCCCGGCCTCTCAAGCGTACCTTGCATGCAACAAGCATCGACATGACTCCTAGCAAGCCTCCAGCGAAGCATAGCGATAATCTACTGAGTGTGCTGGATGGAAACGACCCACTCTTTCGCATCTGCTGGAGGCGGCAGTCATGCTCATACTGTCTGTCGGGCGATATTGCCTGCAGTTGGTGTGCGATTGTAGGTCCATACTATTCGATCTGCATGATCTTTCATTCGCTGGAATTCCTTTCTCTGTGTTTTCTTTTTCCTTTGGTCCTGCACATTGCATTCTTCCTGGCCTTGTTTCAGATCTTGATCCCTTGCATTCCAATGGTGTTTCAATCCTTCCCCTCCCAACTTCGTCCTACAGGATTTGCCAATGAATCGCGCGAGATCGTCACACAATTGCATTATTCCTCCCTGTCCCACAATTAAACTAACCCTCGCGATCTATAGTCGTCTACCTGTGTTCCCAATACAGCTCGTCTCCCCGTCTTGGCCCCTCTTCGGTCTGCACAGATCTGCCCACTTGGTCCTCAGGAACGGTGGGAGCTGAGGGCGCTGCCTTTTTGGATGTAACGTCAGTACCGCCACCTTCGTGAGTACCGTTGTTGCTGTACTTAGTACGTTCGCTTTGGTTGTGGTGGTATATTGGGTTGTCAGACTTGTCAAACAGGCGCGAAGCAGGTGGAAAGAGGCGCAGTATGAACGTGTAGATGATCAGGAACAAGAGTTCTCGGGATGTGGATGCCTGGATCTTGGACTAGTTGTATCTTTATTGACCAATCTCTTTGGACAGAGTCAAGGGCAGCAGGGACAGGGTCAAGAATCCATGGAAGATGGCCAAGAAGACGCAGAATGCAGGCCTTTACTACAGTAAATTCAAACATGTATGAAGAAAAGTATAAGCTCAAGCTGAGACGGATACGATCATGTCCCGGACCATACCGGTCAGATCTTCGACAGTCTGCTTCCCTCGTGGAACAATATGACCACCTCCATGGTCAAACAGCTCTGCACTGTCCGGATCACACATATTGTACAAGGCCATCGCAGCATCAAGGAATGGATCAGCTGCGCCCACAACGTGGAAAGTGGGAATAGTGATGAACTCATCATCATCAATATCATCAGCCACAACGTGTCTACCGGAGACCGGATGAATGGGTGGCCATCCGCAGATGAAAATTGCACACTTGAGTCGGGGCTTCGCGCCAGACAGTTTGCATCTTCGAGATTCCTCCCAGATAAGCGATGCCGCGATCTTGGCACCCTCGGAATACCCAATAACACCCTCGATGTCTCCCTCCGTGTCCAGAATGTCCATTAACCGGTCAACTACTTCTCGGATATTGGAAAAGGTTGGCCGGCCAGCTAAATCCAAAGCGCGGTTCATCGTTTCCTCGGGGCTGCCGCGTTTGGGGAAGTCGGCCAAGTTGAAGCGGATTGACTCGGGCTGATCGGCCAGAGCAAAGGTATAGTTGGGCGGTGGACCAAAGAAGCCTTCATGCTCAGGAGCGATATGGACCTCGTTCTGTCCCTGAGTGAAGAAAAAGCCGACATCGCCAGTCGATTGCAGTGAATCGCAGAATGGTCCTGAGACCCACGGGCGCTTCCGTTAGCCTGCATACACTCCGTGTCGCTTCCTCAGCTTACCGAGCTGCGTCTGCAGAGCCTGGAGATAGTCAATATTGATGGCTTCGGACCACGTGCGAATCGAGGTTCCAACATACCTTGGCACTGCCAAATCCTCCGGGCAAGCAAAGAAATCTCATAGTGTCGGCAGATGGAGCTGCGACCAATGAAGACGAGAACAAGAGCAATAGAAGACGAAAACACACCGTATGACTCTCTACACTACGTGTACAAGACACACTATTAAAAGCAGGCAAGCAGGAATCCCTTGCCAGGGCCGGAGATTTGCCCCTGTGTTGGAATGCACCCTGACGTTAGCAAGGGCCCCAGAAACAACATGGACAATAACTCGCTACAGCCAAAGAATGAAACGACCAGTTTGGCCAGTCCGATATGATCCTACATCCAGATCTGCAGCCCTAGAGGCAATCCGGGGGGACGCTAATGGGTGGAGCGATTCACCTCCTGCACCTGTGTCCGTGGGAGGGGCCACTATATTTGGCCTCGTCATCAAGGAAGGCAGGCATGGGCCTCCGAAGGAAATATCATTACCCGATGTGCTCAAAGCTCCCCCTGCTGGAAGGTTTCTATCGACCAAAGATCGGCAGTCACACATCCTGTTGTCATGCAAGGGCTGCTTATACTTCATAACAAGAGTTATCTCAGACTACTCTTCTGCTTGCCAAGTCAAAACTTTTCCCGGCTGCTCGTGAACATACTTCTTTAGATTTCAATCTGCCGTTCCTTTGTTCATTTCCCTCCATTCGCTCGTTTGTCATTCTGCCGTATGCTGATATCGATATCAGTATAGAGGCACTTTCGGATTCTGGTGAGCTAGACGCGGTACATTTACAGCACGATGCGTCTGCAACCGCCTCATGGGTCTGGATCGCCAGTTCCCAATGGTGAACCGGTGGTGGAAGAGGAGGTGCAGGGTGATCTCCCGAAGAAAATGGCCATTATCGGCATGGCCTGCCGTCTGCCAGGACAGGTGTCCACCCTCGACGAGTTCTGGGACTTGTGTTCAAGAGGTCGAAGTGCCTGGTCAGAGATCCCCAAGAGTCGATTCAACGCAGATGCCTTTTATCACCCTCATCAAGACCGACCCGGCTCGCTGAACCCCCGAGGTGCGCACTTTCTACACGAGGATGTCGGTCTCTTCGATGCGCCATTTTTCAACATCACCCTCCAAGAAGCGCGATCCATGGACCCACAACAGCGCCTGATGCTCGAGGTTGTTTATGAAGCTTTGGAGAATTCCGGTATCCCGAATCATGAAATCGCTGGAAGGTCGGTGGGCGTGTTTGCCGGTGGCTCATTCCCCGACTACGAGTTGAACAACACGCGCGATATTGACTCGGTTCCGATGTATGCTGCGACTGGAACGGCGATAGCCCTGCAGTCGAATCGTATTTCATACTACTTTGATCTGCACGGACCCAGCATCACAGTCGACACTGCGTGCTCTTCGAGTTTGTCTGCGCTGCATCTTGCGTCGCAGAGCATCAAGAATGGCGAGTGCTCTATTGCGATTGTAGGAGGTTGTCATCTCAATCTACTCCCGGAGACGTTTGTGTCTATGACACGCTCCAGGTAAGGAACCAGTTAAGCACTTATTGGTGTCGCGCAGAATTGCTGACTTGACGATGTATTAGACTCCTTGCAGATACCGGAAAATCATACGCTTTCGACCACAGAGGAACTGGCTTTGGCCGCGGTGAGGGTGCAGGATGTATTATATTGAAGTCTTTGGAGGATGCCCAAGCCGCCGGCGACGCCATTCGATCCGTCATCGTGAATAGCGGAGTCAACCAAGATGGCCGCACAAGAGGTATTGCGATGCCGAATGGTGCGGCACAGGAAGCATTGATCCGGCAAGTCTACAAGGAAGCACGGGTTGATCCAGCGCAGGTCGGGTACGTGGAGGCCCATGGAACAGGTACCAAAGTTGGCGACCCTCTCGAGGCTACTGCGCTCCAGGCGGTATTTGGAGAAGGGCGCACACCACGACAGCCACTTCTTGTCGGATCCGTCAAATCCAATATTGGCCATTTGGAAGGCTCAAGTGGTGTTGTGGCAGTGATCAAGACCGCTTTGATGCTGGAGCGCGGATTTGTGCTGCCGAATTGCAACTTTGAGAAGGCCAATGAGGAGATTCCCATGGACAAGTGGAATATGAAGGTGAGATGGCTTTGTGTGAGGAAAAAGAACCCATTAATAACACCCATTAGGTCCCTAAGAAGTTGATGCCCTGGCCTCGGGGTAAAACATATGCCAGCGTGAACAATTTCGGATTCGGTGGAACCAATGCCCACGTTATCATGGAAAGTGGTCCCAGGTACGAAGGCGAAGGGCTGGATAAGACAGACCCTCTGACCCGCCGGGTATATGTTGTGTCTGGAAATGACAAGCAGGCTGCTTCTCAACTGGCCAAAGAACTAGGCGCATACCTTGATCTTCACCCTCCAGTGTTCACTGACAGCCTGATGGAGAATATGGCCTACACTCTCGGCCAGCGACGCAGCTTTCTCCCATGGCGCATCGCTGTATCGGCTCATTCCCACACCGATGTGATAAATTTTATCTCTAACAACCCCGAGCCTGTTCGCTCGTCTCGCGAACCCACTATCGGCTTCGTTTTCACTGGACAGGGAGCTCAGTATCATGGTATGGGCAAGGAGCTGTTGGCTACCTACCCTGTCTTTAAGAACACTATGCAATCTGTGGACTCCTGCTTGAAATCCCTTGGTG
This sequence comes from Penicillium decumbens, assembly GCA_027569385.1. NCBI lineage: Eukaryota > Fungi > Ascomycota > Eurotiomycetes > Eurotiales > Aspergillaceae > Penicillium > Penicillium decumbens. Next base: position 72,566 of record JAPDEZ010000006.1, read on the forward strand.
CTGAATTTTCAATTATCGGTAGGTTTTTCCCCCATTACAGCGATGTTGTTACCAATTTTTCTAATGATTGTCAAAGATGAACTTCTCCTGGCCGACCCCAACGCAAGCTCTCTTTCCGCCGCCTACATGAGCCAGCCGGCGTGTACAGCTATCCAGCTTGCTCTGGTGGACCTATTGACATCATGGGGTATTTGCCCCAAGGCAGTCGTCGGTCACTCGAGTGGAGAGATTGCCGCAGCATATGCTGCAGGTATTCTGTCGCTGGAAGAGTGTGTTCGTGTGGCATATTGCCGTGGTGTTGCTGCGAACCTCCTGTCCATGGATGAGTCCGTCCAGGGAGCCATGTTGGCAGTTGGCGCCAACGCTGGAGAAATCCAGCAAATCTTGGACGCAATGCGAGGACAGCGGGTTGTCATCGCTTGCGTGAATAGCGAATCGAGCGTCACACTTTCTGGTGACAAAGACGTCATTAACGACCTCCAAACAGCATTGGACAAGGAGGGTATCTTCACCCGCAAGCTGCATGTCGATGTCGCATATCACTCTCACCATATGGCGAAAGTTGCGCCACAGTATCGGTCATTGATCGGCAAGATTGCTCCTCGACCTTCAGAGATTCCGTTCCACTCTACCGTTCGTGGAAATTTGGTCCCAGGTGCCGCGCTGGATGCATCATATTGGGTTGACAACTTGGTGTCCCGTGTTGAGTTCGTAAAAGGCGTGAGCAGCCTCTTGACAACTGAAATACCTGGTGGCCAGATTGATACTCTGATCGAAGTCGGTCCTCATCACGCTCTCCAGGGCCCTACCAAGGATATTGCCGCCATCTATGCACCAAACCGCAACCTTCGATTTGCACATACCCTTAAGCGGAAGGTGGATGCAGTGGAAGCCATTCAGCAGCTGGCTGCTACGCTCTTTACCCAGGGCATGAAGCTCGACTTCCAGGCTGTCAATTTCCCCAATCTGGCCACAACCCCAAGAAAGCCTGCGCTATTGACCAACCTCCCCAAGTACCCCTGGAATCACACCGAGCGGTACTGGAATAGCTCGAGGTTGGCCGATAACCTGTTCCACCAACAGTTCCCAAGGAATGATATTCTCGGCAAGCGCACAATGGAGAATATCGACTTTGAGCCTCGCTGGAGGAACATCATTCGTGCAGACGACCACCCCTGGATTCGCCAGCACAGAGTCCAAGACGGCAATGTTTATCCCATGACTGGATTCCTGGCCATGGCAATGGAGGCCATGTCCCAACAGGCGCATATTCACCACCTGGTCCCAGGAAAGATTGAGCTTCGAGACATTTCTATCAGCCGGGTCCTTCCCATCCCCGACAATTCAACGGTAGAAACCATGCTCAGCTTGCGGCCAGTCCGCACTGATACCCCCGGGAAATCCATTCTCGGCTGGCACGAGTTTAAGGTTTTCTCTTGGGCCGAGGGTCGTGGCTGGGATCAGCACTGTAATGGCTTCGTGATGGTATCCGAAGCTAAAGATGCGAATCCCGTCAATGGATCTCGACAGCAGGTGGAAATTTCCTCGGAGCTCATCAAGAACACCGGAGAGATACGTGTATCATGCACTGCACCCGTGGACAGTCAGGTCCTTTACGAGAACATTGCCACTGGCGGTGTTCATTACGGTCCCCTCTTTCGGAATCTCTCGAAAATTTCTGTTGGTACAGGCCGTCAAGCAATGGCGACCATCTGCGTTCCAGACACCAAATGCTGCATGCCCAATGAATATGAGACCGAGCACCTTGTACACCCTGTTACCTTGGATCTCTGCTCCCAAATGATGTGGGTCATGGAAGGCTACGGCCAGCCGGGACCGAAAGTGACCCGTGTGCCATCGCATGTCAAGCATGTTTCCTTGTCTTTGGACCACGACCTTGGCGCTGGCGCCAATCTGCAACTTTATGCCCAGGAGACAAGAGCGGAGTCTGCAAGCATGCCAGTGGGCAATCGCATCATCGCTACCACTCTCAATGACTCGTCTCACGTGCTCGTTGATATTGATGGGATTACTCTGGTTCCCATTTCGAATGATATAATGGGCTCCAAGGACAACAATCCCGACCAGATCTGTTACAAGCTTCACTGGGAGCCTTGCTTTGACTTCCTCTCGGAGGACACCTATCGACAGCTCCCGCGAGCGGAGGTTGGTGATGGCAAAGGAAATGAGAGAATGCACCTTGTGGACTCTGTTGCTGATTACTGGCTTCGACAAATGCTCCGCTCTGTTCCTGAAGAAGAGCTGTCTTCCTTTGAGCCTCACCACCAAAAGTTCTACCGCTGGGCCCAGCAAAGCTGTCGGGACACTGGCACTGTCGTCGATTTGTCCACCGAAATTGTGGAACAGACGAGAAACATGAACGGAGCCGGCAAGGTTACTTGCGTCATTGGCGAGCGTCTCCCTGAGATCTTACGTGGCAAGCTTGATGCGTTGACGTTATTGCTCGAGGACGATATGCTCGGCGGGTATTACCAAGACCTCGATGGTGTCCGTGAATCCTACGGTAATGCATCCGTCTGTATTGACAAGATGGCTCATCAGAACCCTGAAATGAATATCCTGGAGATTGGCGCTGGAACTGGCGGTGCTACTCTGCCTATCCTGCAGACACTCGGTGGACACGAGGCTGGCTCTATCCCTCGGTTCGGACACTACACCTATACCGACATCTCTCCTGGATTTTTTGAGAAGGCCAAGACCAAGTTTGAAAGCTGGGGTCATCTTATGACATACAAGACCCTTGATGTCTCCACCGATCCTACCGACCAAGGGTTCAGACTTGGTACTTACGATGTGGTTGTCGCTTGCAACGTCCTTCATGCCACTTCCGATATCAACCAGACAATGGCTAATATTCGCGCTTTGTTGAAGCCTGGTGGTAAGATCATGTTGATTGAGGAGACTCGCTCTCGCCCTAGACATTTCCCCTTCGCTCTTCTTCCTGGATGGTGGTTGGCTAGCGAGGGAGTACGTCAAAATGGGCCTCTTCTCACCAAGGAGGGATGGAACAAGGTGATGAAGGCGAATGATTTCTCTGGTGTTGATCTTTGCATTGAAGAATTCCCCGGTGCCTCTCACCAGGCCGGTTGTTTGATCATGACGACTGCCAATCCCCCCAAGAGCGGACCGACGAGCCCTGGAGACATTGTTGTTATTGGCACCGACACTCTCGGCTGTCTTTCAACCCTGAGCCTTGAAGCGGGGCTCAAAGAGTCCACAGGCATCGTGCCTACGACTGTATCTAGCTTGGACTTGGCAGATATGACTGGTAAATGGTGCATCTTCCTGGGTGGTATGGATCAATCGGTTCTGTCTGAACTCACCCCAGAGAAGTATCAGGCATTCCAGCGTCTGGTTGGACAAGCCAGGGGTTTACTCTGGCCTGTCAGGCATTCCAAGTCGGATCCGCACTCTCTGGGTGCCAACATGGTCATCGGTCTCGCTCGCACCGTGAGATCAGAGACGGGACTGCAATTTGCCACTCTCGACTTGGGAGAAAAGGACAGCATGTCTGATGCGGAGGCCGTTCAGCACATCCTTAGTGTTTTCAACGGTGTCTACTGTCAAAAATCCCAGCTAATGCAGGGTGACTTCGAGTTCGTGGTTCGCAATGGTCATGTCTCCGTCCCTCGACTTCTCAACAACCATGCACTCAACCTGAGTGTTCAGCTGGAAACCACACCGGATGCACCACCCCAGCTCCAAAACTTCAAGCAACAAGAGCGACCTTTGCGACTTACCGCTGGCCCAGGGCGAGTCCTGGATGAGCTTTATTTCACTGACGATTCCACCCGCAACGACCCTCTGCCGGAAGACTACCTTGAGATTCGGGTCTGCTGCACTGGCCTTAACTTCCGAGATGTCTTGATGGCAATGGGCCAATTGCGGGGTGATAAACTCGGACAAGAGTGCAGTGGCATTGTTACCAAGGTGGGATCAGCCGTTACAAACTTCTCTACTGGAGATCGTGTGTCTGCGATGTCGCCAGGCTCTCTTGCCACATACACTCGCTGCCCGGCATCTTGCGCATGGGTTATTCCCTATGAGATGTCATTCTCTGTCGCGGCATCAATTCCTGCTGTTTTCTGTACGGCGTACTATTCACTGATTGACCTCGGCCGATTGGAGGAAGGTGAAAGTGTGCTCATTCACGCCGCTGCTGGTGGTGTTGGTCAAGCTGCTATCATCATCGCTCAAAGCGTCGGTGCTAAGATCTACGCTACGGTGGGAAGCGCTGAGAAGAAGAACTTCTTGATGGAAACCTACCAGCTAAAGGAAGACCAGATCTTCTTCAGTCGTGACACTTCGTTTGTTCAAGGTATCCGACATGCCACTGGTGGAGAAGGCGTCGATGTAGCGCTGAACTCACTCAGCGGAGATGCTTTGCAGGCCACTTTTGAATGCATTGCTCCATTTGGTCGCTTTATTGAGCTTGGAAAGAGAGACATCACCCAGAATTCTCGTTTGGAAATGGCCCACTTCAATCAGAATGTGTGCTTTGCCTCGGTGGATTTGGGCATCGTGAGAGAAAAGCGTCCCAAGTTGACAAAGCGATTGATGCGGAAGGCATTCCAAATATTTATCGACTCGGATGCTCAGAAGCGCTGGCCTGTTACGACTCTTCCGATCTCCCAGGTTGAGACTGGTTTCCGCGCTTTGCAGAGTGGACAGGTCATTGGAAAGATGGTCGCCGAGATGACGGATGACTCCATGGTCAAGGTATGTAACGTCTCTAATGGAAGTAAGGCAAGTGCTCACAGAAATTGCAGGTTCATCCAGCGAGGAAGGAGGAGAAGTTACTCAATCAGGACGCAACATATATTATCGTCGGTGGAACGAGTGGTATTGGCCTTGACATTGCTAGCTGGATGCCATCAAAGGGAGCCAAACATCTTGTGCTGGTATCAAGAAGCGGTGCTTCTACGGAGCTGGCCCAGAAGACTATCCAGGAGCTCACTCATAATGGTGTTACAGTGGAGATTTGCCGCTCTGATATCTCCAACCAGGAAAGCGTCGAGCAGACTCTGGGTCCTCTTCTAACAAAAATGCCGCCTGTCCGAGGTGTTGTATACGGCGCGATGGTTCTTCGAGTAAGCTTTAACCTCTTATTGCCAATACAGACATACACTAACAAATCAATAGGACACCCTCTTCGAGAAGCTCAGCTTCGAGGATTACGAAACGGTCATGAAGCCCCGCGTCCACGGCATCTGGAACCTGCAGCGCACCCTCCAAAACACCAACAACAGCGACAACCTGGACTTCTTCATCAACCTCTCCTCAGCGGCCAGTTTCGTCGGCAACATGGGCCAGTCACCATACGCAGCCAGTGGAACCTTCATGGCAGCCCTAGTCCAATACCCCGAAACTGCTAAGATGCCATTCACGACAATCGATCTCCCCGTCGTCCGAGGAGTGGGCTACCTATCCGACGAGAAAAAACGCGAGCAAATCACATCCCAGCTCGGAACCGAATCCGTAGACGCAAACGACATCCGCGGTCTCATCGCCGCAGCCATCCGCAAAGAAATGCGCGATACCTGCGACGGCCACTGCATCGTCGGTATGAATGGCGTCAAAACAACACCAGCCTCTGAGCAGCCCTTCTGGGTCAACGACACAAAATTGTCCCATCTTCTTCGCCTGTCCACTCTTGCAGGCGTAGATGCCCCTGATGCCGCACAATCCGGCAATGAAATCTCGCCCGCGACGGCAATCCGACAATGTCGGACCCGAGAGAGCGCCGAAGCCATCGTGGTGACTGCTCTGGTGCAAAAGATCTCCAGTATCCTCATGCGGCCCGTCGAAGAACTGGACCCTGCATCACCTATTTCCGTGTATGGGTTGGACTCGCTGGTGGCGATTGAGATTCGGAATTGGATCACGCGGGAATTGGAGGCCAATCTGCAGATTCTGGAGATTCTCACTAGTGACTCTGTGCCGGCGCTTTCGGGGCTTATTTTGAGGAAGTCGGGTATCCTTACTCCGGATGTGAAGACGGAGTGGGGACTTGATGTTGAAGCGCGGGGACAAGAATGATTGTTGAGGTGATATTCGCTCGTTGTACTTTACACAGCTTTTCCTTTTTGTGTATTTGATTCTGATCGCACAAAGATTGATTTTTTTCGGGTTTATAAGTTCAGGCCAGGTCGTAAGGGAAACAGGGTCTAGTAGTTACTTCTTCACTCGACTTGTTCTTTAAATAGATAGGATGATGAATTTAGATACTTCCCAGTCCAGGGAATTTGTTATACACACATACATCTGCACATAAAGAGATGGACTCCACGCTGGTTCTTGCTGCCGCTTCTGGGCAGGCTATACGCCTGTCCTCCGAATATGAGGGCGCCTCATACGGCGTGATACCACTGAATAAGGAAGGCAATCGTCTACCAGAGTTCTATGTTAATAGCTTTTAGCGAATAGGTAATTAAGCCGTCTTTATACCTCTTGCTAAAGGCTATTGATATAGTACTCTAGTAAGAAGCGGTTGCCCTCCTTAGTTGTACGACGTTATAGGAAGGCCCGCCCTCGAAAGCGGAAGCCGGGCGTATAGTCTGTGAGAGGTTGTTCGTGGCGAGGGGCCCAGAAGAGGCAGCGAGAACGAGCGAAGAGTCTATCCCTTTATATTTTTGAAAGGGTGAATGATAACGGCTTCCTCGTATGGAAGACTGTTGAGGCGGAGGTCGGTACGGAGTTAGCGATTGGAATCAGTAAGGGTCTTTGATATGAATAAGTCTTTTCCCTACGGGGGAGATGTTGAGGGGGAAGGGGAGGTCGAAAGAAGGGACGAGAGAGACAGGTACGAAGGAGAAGAAGAACAATGGGGAAGGGGAAGGAAGTTGAAGCTTTTATAGAGGAGGGGCATATCGACGACCTGAGGCCGAGACGACGCCGCTAGATGACACCGCGGGGTACATGTTGTTGGAGTTATAGAGCTGGTCAACCTAGGACTTATTTTCAGAACCGATAGTGAACTAGTATAGGTCGGTATCATGGTTGATTTTCTCGCACTTGTAGAAGTAGCCGATCGCCCTGTCACCGAGCACGTCGCGGAAGTTGACAGCGATCTTCTAATGGAGATTGAGGTTCCTGCAATAGTCGTGCAGGCCTTGAACGCTGGCCGTGCTTGCATTATTGGAAGTAAATCACTTGGGGGTGTGCGTTCCATTCGCCGACCAAGTGTACAAAGCTAGTTGAACTACGGAACGTTAGAGAAGATAATATAGAACAAAATGCTGCCTTAATCTGGTCGCAAAGACGCTCGACCAAGGTGATAAAAAGAGTCTTTTGATGCTGTCGACAGAAATCGTTATACTACTCGTGTCTATAAGAAGGCCTCGAAGACCTCTACCTGTCTCTTACGCAGTGAAGGTCGTTCACGTGGGATGACACCAAGAGAAAGCTCTGAGGAGGTTCGATCTACTAATACTCCTGTATAATTTCCTCCGTCTAGGTCCGTGCAATATGGTTGATAAACAACTGAGACTACCTAGGTAGTTATAGAGCGTGGCGACCGAAACCTCGACCATGTCGGCTATGGTCATTTCGGATGCTGGTCGGATAAGCTATCAACCCCTGATTTTAAGCGAGATACCACTTATTAGTTCAAAATGGGACCCCTTGAACATGCTACTGTGTGGCAAAGTCCATACATTATGACAATGACTTGAGAGCTACATGTTTGACAGCAAGAACACCTAGAACCGAGTAGTCAAAGATATATCGAGTTTATGGCATTGTGAGTTACCGAGGTAGCCCTGTAGATACCCAAAACATACCACGATTTTTGCTTTTGTCGGGCTGCATATATTATCACGATCGCCTCGGGAACTCGTCACACGCTATGGCGAGAGCATACTTCATCTCAGGAAGATTGCTATCATCCATATTCATTGGAACAATCTGGAAAATAATAAATCTTTAAATCGGCGTATAGATTCCCATCATGGCATCACACCGCATCACACAGATATCGAAGATTCAACGTGAACCAATCACGACCTGCACCATTATCATGCGCCTGCCAACGAGAATTAGCTCCCGCAGACCTTGGGAATAAGAATAATATGCAACCATGCTCTTATCTAAGGTTGTGTGTGCCTGAGCGCGAACGCGGAGAACTCCGACAAGCAATAAACCCGCATCTCTGAAATTTAACTGGCCACGCGAAAACATCCATTATAACTGACCCCGTGGAGATCCCCGATGAATGGTTCTTCTTCCCATGCACCATGATAACGATTTGATATGATTTCCAGTTAAAAGCGTCTGTCGAGGGACCATTAGACCACCCTGATGCTTGCGGTCCTGAATTGCCATGCTCTTGCCTCTGGCCGACCGGGACTCTAATTTACAATGTCTCTTTCAATCAGAGATGCGCCATATGATGCCGGTCCACGATTACTCAGAGATGTATGGGGCCTTACAGCAGTCTCCATAGTAGTTGTCATGTTGAGGATCATTGCAAAGTCGAGAATTGGAAAGTTCGGTGCGGATGATCTGCTCATGGCTTTCGCATTGGTTAGCAAGCCCTTTCATCGAAGTTTTGAATGTTGTGAAACATTGTCGGACGTGTTTCACATTAATCGAGAATTAACGCTGCTTCCAGTGCACGGCTACTGTCGGCTCGATTATGATCACCCTGGCTATTCAACTCGGATTTGGTCAGAAGGTGTCGGCTCTTAGTTCAGCGGATGCGTCCAATGTCATCATGCATGACTATCTGACTCAGACTTTTGGCCTTGCTGGTGGTGCTATAGGTCGGGTGTCTTTTATTGTCTTCATTGTCGGACTGCTTGCGCAAAGGTCATCCCAGAGAATCACATTATGGGTTTTGGTCGGTCTGCAGCTGGTGATCAATTCTTTATTCATCGTTATTATTTTCGTGCAGTGTCCAGGTCATGGATCAGCGATATGGGATCAATCTGGCAAGAAGAAATGCTGGGATCCGCGCGTGCAAGCCTACTATGGGTACTTTCAAGGGTGTAAGTTGAACCCGTCCCTGCTCTATGCATTACTCTGACCTGAAATAGCCTTTAACGCGGCAACTGATTTGGGTCTTGCCTTATTCTCCACATATATCTTCTGGAACTTGAACCTGAAGTTACGGGTCAAGATGGGATTGGTGGCTTTGCTTGGTCTGGGTATATTGTGAGCATGATCTTAATACCTGGTATCTAATGAGATACTAACATAACCCTAATCAAGTGCGATGGTCGCTGCAATCATCAAAACCGTACAAACTCATATCCTCGCCACCTCGGACAGTGACCCTACAATCGCGACGGTCACCTACGACCGTTGGCTATTCATCGAGACGTATTTGGTCATCATCACCACTTCCATTCCTTCCATCCGCTCTCTGTTCCGCTCTATGGATGGCCGCAAAATCAGCAGCAAAAATACACACGAGCTCAGCTGTCGTTATGTGGTCAGTTCAGTGCGTACATCCAGAACGAGACGACGAGAGTCTTCGATCGATGGGAAAGGGATAATGGATGTTTCGGAGGGGGATCTCAGCAACGAGGGCTTTGCGCGAATGGAAAGCCATAATGAGACGCCGGAAGCAGGGCTGCAGCGAGAATCAGTAAAGATCTGTGTTTAATTTGCTGGTGTACGTCATGAAGTTATGTTTCTTGATACCCGTGGACTACGTGCAGTAGCCTCTTAGGCCTCGAAATGCAAGCACCTACGAAGTCCGCAACTCCTATAGCCCTCCAAAGACAGTCACGGAGCATTAAGTCGGTGAGAGGAGCCAGATTTACCCTAACCCAGTCAAGTGTACCTTTATAATATGAGCACTGTAGATATACTAGTACTTGAGGGTAGATCGCGGCTACTATCGGCCCAATGCTTGGTACGGGCCCACAGTGAAAATGCCGCGGGGAAAGATGCGATCCCTCGGTCTCCCGCCTGTGCTCGGCAACCTATTTTCAATGGAGAACCTCGAAGATACCTGCGCCTCACTCCGGGCGCAGATCGCGGCCACAGAAGCCCAGCTCGCCGGGCTCAAGCGCGATCTCGCCAATGCCGAAGCCGCGGCCAAACCGGCAGATTCAACGGGTAACCCAAGCGAGAGCCAGACTGGCACTGGCAGCCGATGGCCGCTGCTCCAAGAGGAATACAAGCGATATGGACGGCAGATGATCGTCTCGCAAGTTGGTTTACAAGGTTTGCAGGGTTCTTTTCCAAGGGAGGGGAAATCGCTAACTATGGAAATCGCTAACTATCGCGATCTACAGGCCAGCTCAAATTGCGCTCTGCGAAGGTCTTACTCGTCGGCGCTGGGGGGTTGGGATGTCCTGCGGCACAGTATCTTGCTGGTGCTGGGGTGGGTACACTGGGTTTGATTGATGGTGATACGGTTGAGATCTCGAATCTACATCGCCAAGTGCTGCACCGGGGGAAGAATGTGGGGAAATACAAGGTGGATAGTGCGATTGAGTCTCTACGAGAGTGAGTGGTTATCGGCAATCGGTAACCCGAGGGTACGCACGCTGACGTCTATTCTATCAGGCTGAACCCCCATCCGACATACATTGCGCATCGAACACATCTCACACCCGACGAGGCGCCAGCGATCTTCGGAGCATATGACCTGATCCTTGACTGCACCGACAACCCGGCGACGCGATATCTGATCTCGGATACTGCAGTGCTGACGGGGAAACCGCTGGTTTCTGCATCTGCTTTGCGAACAGAGGGTCAACTCATTGTACTGAATAATCCCCCTCGACGACCGGGTGATAAAGAAGGTGGCCCATGCTATCGGTGTGTATTCCCCAAGCCGCCACCTGCCGATAGTGTTGTGAGCTGCGCCGACGGGGGTATACTGGGGCCTGTAGTTGGGACCATGGGAGTCTTGCAGGCGCTGGAGGCGATCAAGGTGATCACTGCGCCGGATCTTGGTACAGCAGATGGTACAACAGCTCGGGACCCTCCAGTACTGCAGATCTTCTCCGCGTTCTCGAACCCGCAATTCCGCTCGATTCGTATCCGTTCTCGTCGTGCCAATTGTGCGGTTTGCTCCGCGGAGGCCACTGTGACGCTCGATACCATTGCGTCGGGTTCTACGGACTATGTGTTCTTCTGTGGCTCGGCGACAGCGCCAACCTTGCTGGGGCCCGAGGAACGCGTCTCTCCGGAAGAGTATCGTGTAAAGTATCCAGTGGCCGAATCCCACACAAACCGACAGTCCATCGAAGGGGGCTCTCATACAGTCATCGACGTACGAGACAAGGCGCAATTTGGAATTTGCAACCTGGAAAACAGCATCAATATCCCCATCTCAAACTTCCTCGGCTCAGCACCCGTCTCAATCGCCTCTAAAGATGACTCAGAAGCCAGTCAACTTCCACCGTGGCTGCCATCGGAGCTCGCCTCACCCGAATCCAAAGACCCGATATACGTGGTCTGCCGCCTGGGAAACGACTCCCAGATTGCAGTGAAGAAACTAAAAGAACTAGGCCTGGATCTGAACGGCCAGAGATTCATCGGTGACATCCGCGGCGGGTTCCGTGCATGGCGCGAGCAGGTGGATCCAGAATGGCCCGAATACTAGACAAAGACCAGAATCGAACCGTCAAGAGAGACTGACGGGTGACTTCTCCAACCAAGCCCACTCCATCGTGACCCGGCCCTGAGCGAGCTCGGCGACCTGTTCAAAGACAGCCTCGGTGACATCGAGATCGGTTACTGCGCAGCCCACGCACCGGTCCACGATCTTGACATCCACGCTTTTCCCATTGCGACGAAGTCTCAACTTCAATCCGCAGAGTGGGTTCTCGTTTGGGTTTGAGCCGGTAGATGCTGCGTCGAAGAGGATGTGAGAAACGGCGCAGATCATATCCGAGTCCGAGTTTGTGTAGCCGCATGATCCCAGGGCCGGGTTGTAGTAGGTTAAGTCTCCTTTGTAAGGACCGCCGTTGGAGGTTGGAAGTGGGAGGTTGGAGACTTTCCTAGTCAAATTTAGCACATTGAAATGTACCAGTATAACAGCCTGGGCAGATTTTACTTTTTTGCCACGGTTAAACCAACTGCGAGACCGATGATCAGTGCGATCAATAATACGGCGGCTATGGCGATGATCAGGAATTTGCGCGATCGTTTCTGCGCTCTGAAACGAGATCCTCCGAGGCCGAATGGCCATACTCGCTTGTGTGCATGTGCGCTTGTTGCTCCAGCGTTGACTGGCTCGGAGGCGGTTAGTCCCTTTGCCAATGGGACTGGCTTGCGTTTGGGCACTGAAGCCCAAGAGGGTCTCTGGTCATTTCGACTCGTTTCGTCAGCGATGATGGTCGAGTCATCCATTGTAGGGTTGTTCTGCTGTTTCTCTGTGTCCATTGCGCTGACAATTCATCACGGTTGGTCTGCAGTTGGAGTTAAAGTTGGCGGCAAGTCAATACTTCACTGGGAGTACAAAGTCCAGTGGAGATGAGAGAGATGAGATGCTGGGGAGGAGGTGTTTTAAAGCGGTTCTGCTTCAGGGGTTTTAGCCTCGATTTTAGGCATTTTAGGGGCTGGTGATAAGAAAGTATCCTTGTCACGTCGGGTTCCTACTGCCGATGTTGCACGTAGGTTCTCCGTAGCTCAGTATACTAAATCCAATTATATGTACTTCCTACTTCAAATGGATACTGGTCTATATTATAGTTTGTCGTGTTTCGTCTCCATCTTGCTTGGTTTCTGGCTATAGCCGCTATGGCTATGTTTCTCCGCCTATAGCAGTGCCTTTCAGCGTCCCCGCCTTTGGCTAAGAGATGACAGCCAAATGTCAATTCATACCCAAATGTAAAATATGGTGCTAACAGATCATTTAACCCGCCGCTCACTAATCCCGACGGACGCTCTTGGGCGAAATTCCTAGAATTCACATTGCCATCTTCATCCTGCGCCTTGCCATCCCCGCCATCATAAACGGGAATCAAACCTTTCGGCACAACTGGACATAGCTCCTCTATACGAAGCCTACCAAGATTCAGATAGAGTACCACAAGACGTTAATCTGCACCCTCATGAAGCCATTGTAAGGCTTATCATACTTTTTCCTCACATCATATCGCCCATCAACTTTATTAGTAAATTCTACGCTTTTGAACCAACAAAACTATCGAGGTTAATATCTAATTAGATATCTTTCTTTAATATAGTCGAAGCTGCGTATACCCGACACAACATTGATAATTGGGCAGCCAGATGTAGAGCGAGAGAGTAAGCGGGTCCGGAAAACTATAGTTTTAGGCCTTGTAACTCTCTACCGATTAATCCAGCGCTTACTATGATAGGCTAGTGGGATACTAAGTAGCTCAGGATGATAATGCATCTACTCTTTTATTGATACTATATAATATAGGTAGTGGTAGTGATTCTCATGGAAAGATTCTTGTTGGCCCCTGGAGCAGATAAAGTGTGAACCATCTGAATGGACCAAATTCATCCCCGCAACGGTGGGACCCACTTCCAAGTTTATGCAAAGTCTCGGGAACTGCCACCGATTCCATTTTTTCCAGTTTTCTGTCACATATGTCTCCTGTACTCCGCATCGACTATATACAACCAGGGCCAATTATTGGCAAGATCCGATCAGGTCACGTGCTGACATGCTCATTCCGCGTCGGAATTTGACCGCTGTCTGGGAATAAGCACGCGCTGCGCTGGGCAATATGGCCCGTCTTGGCTCTTCGCGGGCGGATTCTAGCTCGGAGACGCCTTCGCTGTCACGCCACGATGCTCAGGCCACCCAGCCCATCCAGGCTACCACCAGCGAGAACAAAAAGTCCCTGTCTGACCATGTCAAGGCGATATGGCACAAGACAGGGCTGGACAAGCCCACCATTTTATTGATGCTAAAGTACGATGCAGCTCGTCGCTGAAAAACAGACAACTTTGCTAATACCTTATATAGGGGCGGTCTCTCACCGGCAATTGCAGTGTCGATGTAAGTATCCCAGGCCACAACCTGTGAACAATGCATCTGACCCGGGTACAGCTGCCAATCGATGAACGTCGCCGACGAGTATACCACTCTAGGCTATCTCGTGGCCATCGTCTCTGTTCTGGGATTTGCCATCATGCCGCGGGCCAAGTTCATCCAGATGATCATCGTTGACATCTTGGCCGTCAGTCTGGCAGCCTGTTTGGCCTTGTTGACCATGTTCTCCAGTGTCAAGGCTCGCCAGCATACTCAACTGGAAGGAACTGCATCGTACAATTCCTCAGCCTCTGCAGTCAGCGGTGTTTGGCTGTTTTTCCAAATCTGGCTGGTCAATACATTCCGGGCCAAGTACCCGCAGTTCCAGTTTCCAGTGATCATCTATGCTATTTTCGCCAGTATTTCCAGCATCTATGCGCCGCAGATGCAGAATATGGCTAAAGCAATTAGCCTGGTCGAGAGGCTGCTGAAGACTTTTTTCACCGGGCTGGGCATATCCACTGCTGTCTCTTTGTTCATTCTGCCTATAACCTCGCGCCAGGCAGTCTTCAAGCAGATGGGTGGCTATATTGGTAGTCTTCGCTCCGCATTGAGTGCTCACGCGGCATATTTTGAGAGCTTGGAAAAAGACGACATGTTCGGCCGTGCCGACACATATGATGACTCTCAGGAAAAGTTCGGCAAGAAGGGCAGAAAGGTGTACAGCCCCGAAGCAGAAGCCATTCGTGCTGCAATCCGGCAGATCACTGAGCTCCATGCGAAACTTCACGGTGATATCACCTTTGCCAAAAGGGAGATTGCGCTGGGGAAGCTGGGCCCGGATGATATCCAAGTCATATTTCGCCATCTACGGCAAATTATGATACCCGTTGTCGGACTAAGCTTCGTTGTGGACATCTTCCAGAGGCTATCCGACTATAACAGATGGAACCAACCTGTCGATCCCGATGTCGAGTTAGTCTCGGAAGACATTCGTCATCGCACTGTTCGGGATTGGAATGATATCATGAGAGCGGTGCATGACCCATTCAAAGACATGATTCAAACTATCGACGAGGGGCTGCTGCATACTTCGTATGTCTTCAGGCTGGCCAAACCGCCCAAGAGAACGGCAGCGGCAGCGACTAATGGTAATTCCGGACAAGAGGAGAAGGATGTTGAAGCTTCGGCGGAAGACACGGCACCGGGAGGGAAGGGCTTCACCGCCCACTTTGAAAAGAAGCTGGGCGAGTTTCGAAGCACAAAACGAATCGCTTTGGAAACTTGGGCTGAGGATAAAGGGATTAAGCTGCCTGATGGCTTTTTCGATCATCCTTCTTCCGTTGACAGTCTGAAGGGTGATTTTTTCGACGCTTCGGCAACGTATCAAGACCGTGCCCGACGACAGCTCTACCTTTTCCTTTATGTATGTAAATGTTTCCTCAGCCCACACCGATGCAAATACTAACTGGGAATCTCTAGATGGAGCAATTGCTCACCTCGACCGGGCAGACTGTTTCGGAATTCGTCAGATATGCCGATAGCATTGTAGAAAAGGGGAAGATGTCTCGAACTCGACTGGTTATCCCCGGCATCAAGCGTTCATGGAAATGGGCGAAATCTTTTTTGAAAGCGAATGATACCCACGAAGACGACCATATGGGTGACGTCCACACACAAAACAACACCCTCGAGCTTGGCGAGGCCTATCGACACCGCAAGGACCCAGAACACCTGCCACCGACATCTTTCTTCGAGAAACTCGGAGACAAAGTGCGTGTCTTCCCGTGGTTCCTGCGCTCGTTCGAGTCGACCTATGGTTTCCGGGTTGCATGTGCTACAATGACCATCGCCGTCATCGCTTTTCTGCATGACACCCAAGCTTTCTTCACTAAGCAGCGACTGGTGTGGGCCATGATCATGGTCAATCTAAGTATGTCGCCGACCTCGGGGCAAAGTATCTTCAGCTTCGTGCTTCGGATTGCTGGCACAACGATTGCAATGGTGGCGAGTCTGCTCTGCTGGTACATCCCCGATGAGAAGACCCCTGGTGTGATTGTCTTCCTCTTCCTCTTCGTTTCGTGTGGATTTTACATCCCGATTAAGATGTTCCGCTTCCGCGTGGTGGGGATGATCAGCATCGTCACTACAACCATGATCATCGGATACGAGCTCCAGGTGCGCAACCTAGGCGAGAAGGTTGCTACTTCAAATGGGCAGCCGTATTACCCAATCTACCTGCTAGCCCCCTACCGACTCGCTACCGTGAGTGGAGGTATAGCTGTTGCTTTCATCTGGACATTCTTCCCGTATCCGATCTCGGAACACTCGGTGCTTCGCCAAAGCCTGGGCGCATCACTCTACCTCCTTGCCAACTATTATTCTATCATCCACGAGACCCTCTCGGCTCGCCTGCGTGGAGATGAAGGCGATCTGACACTCAAAAGCTCTGCAGGCCGCAAGCTCGAGAAGGCTCGTCACAAGGTGTTTTCCAAGCAGATGCTGATGCTCAATGGCCTGCGAACCTATTCCGAGTTCCTTCGATGGGAGGTCCCGATTGGTGGTAGATTTCCCAAGAAGCAGTACGATTCCATCATTGTCTGCGTTGAAAAGTAAGATATTCCAGCAACCCCGAATGATCCATTCAAACTAACACCACCGCTCCCCAGTATCGTCAGCTACCTCAGTTTGCTCGGTTACGCATCTGACACATTGATGCGCCTCAGTGCCGCCGATGACGAATCAAGCTCAGCTTGGATGCAGAATTTCCGGCGAGTCGTTAGCACAACGAACATCACTACTCACGAAGTCACATCTCTCCTGTGTCTCCTATCTGCTAGCATTACGAACCGACAACCCCTCCCGCCATACCTCAAGGCCCCACGACCCTACAGCTTCTCGAAGAGACTAGAGGCGCTGGACAGCGATATTCTGAGTCTGAAACACATGTCCGAACCAGGATTCGCGGCTTTTGCCGTCCTGCAGATTTCCACAAGATGCATCGTTGGCGATGTGGAAAGACTCATGCGGTTAGTACCATGCCTTGATCCCGCTTGCCTAATACTGACTTTGCACAAATAGAGACGTAAGAGGCTTAGTGGGTGAACTTGACTTTTCTTTCCATGCTATAAGCACCACAGATCCTAGAATCGCCGAGTCTAGGAGGACATCGCGCGCGCCGTCGAGAGTGGATGTAAATGAGGTGCAGGCGGCAGATCGCCGGAAGCAGGAATAACTCTGTTTTTCGCCATCAATGTATACCTTAGATATCCATGGATATGAGACTGTCTTGGACACGAGTCATGGTGAAACGGAATTGCACATAGTTTTAGTACCAGGCAAATGGACCTTCCAAGGTTGGCGTATACAAAATACGAGTATAAGGAAAGAAGTATCAGAGAGCAAAAAAGAAGAGAAGAAGAGGACCATCGGGGTCCAACCTCTCGTTGGTTCTAGCATCAGCTTTTTCAGCCAGATGGTAGAGTTGCCAACAGGGTTCGAACCCGCGACAGTGGGAATTCCTTGGGTCGAGTGCCAGGCTAATTCCCACTAGGCCACAGTGGAGGAGCGGTGCTAAAGATGACAATTTACTGAGATAGAAGGGAGAAGGGAGCCAGCCCCACTTCCCCAACTTATCTGCTGATGCGATCCCCACCAGACTCAATCCTATTGGTCTATGTCAGGTGGATATAAATAATTCTATGAGCGACTTAGTTCTCGTTGAGCTAGGTTTGTAGTTAGTTAGATATAAGAGTTTAGTAACTCGAGTTGTTCTTAGTTATAAGTTGGTGCGGTATGAACCGTAATTCGTTGAAAGAGTAATAGACCTGTGAACCCGCAACATACTTCTCCGCATTTCCAGATAGTCCAACGTACGTTTAAACATTATTGTCGACCAACTCGATCTATGCCGACACCATACAATGGCCCAAGACTAGATAGACACTGAGTCCTCAGAGGCAGCCAAAAACCCGCGGAACGAGTACTTCGCGCCGGACGAGTTAACCTACTGCAATTTACCGCATGTTCAAAAAGCCACTACTCGATCCGGGGAAACTATAGTCATTATGAACGGGCATTATGGGAACTACTTCCCTTAACATGTACCCGTAACGAAAATAGATAAACAGATCCAAAGAGAACCATGAAGCGGGAGAGTGATGTTAATTGAAAGGGAGTTTGAACAGGATTTCAAGTCTGTACTAGATCATGACAGATAAGAAGCCACTGTAGTTGGTTGGTTTAGATCGTAGATCACTCCGTATAAAATATGGCCACCGCCGTCTGTTTGAGGAGGTCAGGAGATACTCTGTTTACTTCTTAATGGACTTATGGATCCGGAGCAAAACAGGTAGATATTTTGCCCTCAGTGGAGAATACACATTCGAAATAGACAATCCTCATCGCCCAGGGCGGGATTAAATCCGTAGATTTCTGGGAGCTTTGCACCGCCAGATTGAGGACAAAGAAGTAATTGCTCGACAGTGGAGACAATGGCCGTCCTGTTCAGTCGCGGTGTTTGGGGAGATTGCCATCGTAGTTCTCCCATAATCTCCCATAAGGGGAGCTGCATATCGAATCCTAGGGAACCGATCAGCAAAACGGCTTCCCGTGAATTGGACACTGGGGATACGCCTTGGAGACATTGATATGCGTGTGCTGTTATAGCTTCCTTGGTATTTTGCGTAACCAATCTACCACCGGACTGGCGGTGTAAAATAGTTTGGCCAGGGAGCTGATGCCAGACACGAAGCTCATTTCGAGCTATCGTGGGGCCTGGGAAAATAAGAGCAGGAAGATCAATTTTGCATGGACAGATGGTTTGTGTCGATGATCCAACCACTTCCGCGTAGAATCATGCAGGTGCCCGCGCCACTGACTCGGAGATGTGACACAGGATGCAGCCAAGTCGTGCTGATCAGAGCAAAGTCGGGTATTTGGAGTCGTGATATTCAGGAGGATTTCGCTGATTGATAGCACTGCCGCAAACACAGAATAGAGGCCGAACTAGTTAAGAGGTGTTAGCGCATCCTGCGCGATGGCGAGCATATTAGAGCTGGCTGAGATCCTACAGGATGAATTAATCAGACTGCTCTATTGCCATAGAAAGCCTTGGAGTGACTCACATTCTAAATGTCGTTGCAGCTATAAATCGAGGCCTGCATGGGGGCCAAGATGCCTTACTACGCACATAGAACTAACTAACAATCATCTAGGGCTGACGGTTTATTAAGTGTCTCGGTTCTGAGCTTTTTGGTGGGATAATCTGTGCCAACCTTGCTTTCATTTACAGCGTGCAATGCTTGAAAAGGTCATCTCTTCGTTTGGTCCGTCTCAGACAAGGCACGGAGCTGGTACTGGAGTCAAGGAGCACGATATTCTATTTGGAAGAAACAGAACCTAACCGTGCAAAGCGAGTAGAGCAGACTCCACTATGTACTAAGCAAAGTGTATCAGCTACTATGAGCGAAACGCCCGGAGTCAAATCCCGGATGTAGAGTTTGATGAGGTAGAAGCGAGATCGAAGGGTATGATGTGAGAGCTTTGAAATTATAACAGGCTGCAAAATGCTTTGAATGAGGGAAGATATGTACATGGATATCGTCAATGAAAAACCCAGAAAAGCTCAAGGGAATAAAATCGTCAGCTTTTCTATATCATAACGCCATTTAACATCAAATCGGATTCATCATCGTCACTTTCGGGACAGCCGGCTCAACAGCCACCTTAGCCCCAGGCACAGGACTAGGCTTAGTGGCCGAGATAGGAGAAACAGTAGTAGGCACACTCGTACCAAGGTGGGAAGGGCTACGAGAACTGTGACTCCGTGAACGGTGCGAAGAGACACTACCCGCTGTACTACTCGCCGGCTTCCCTCCACGCTTGACCATCTTGCCCAACACGCCGACGATCTCAGCTGCGTCTTCGAAACTCTCGTCATCCATGCCTTCCTGGGCATTGTAGACGTCTGCGATGGCGCGTTTGGCGAGGCGGCGGCTGGCGAGTGGGTCTTGGAGACAGTCGTATAGATAGGCTGCGTATTCGAGTTTCACGGAGAGGCGCAGGGGATGGGAGCCCGGGAGGAGTTTGTCGGCTAGTAGAGCTGCGTGGTTGAAGCATGCTGTTGCTGTTGCGGTGTAGTCGAGGGGAGGGAGGAGGAATGAGGAGGCTGGTTCGACTGGTTGGACGGGTGCTAGGCCTGGAGGGTGGGATGTGGTTTGTTTCGGGGGATATAATCCGCCGAGGGCTGTTAAAGAGTCGGGTGCGTAGATCGAGTCGTGTTTTGAACTGGCCGGTGGCTCTGGTAGGTTGAAGATGGGTCGGTTGTGGAAGAGCACGAAGATGTGGTAAAAGGAGGCCCGGAGTTTGTATGATAACACCTTCAATTCGACGAATGCGCCCACCATGGGTAGGATGTATCCTTCTAGGATTAATAGGCCTTCTCGTGAGAGCCAAATGATGTGATGGTACAGCTGAAGTGACTTGGTTTCGCGGGTCGTGTCTAGTCGGCGTAGTCGTCGTGCTCGGAGGAGCTTCTTGGAAAGCATTACCGAGACACCGAGCACTTTATACAACATGGCTGAGAGCAATGGGCTTTCGAGAGCCATGACGGCCGCGAAGTTGCCCAGTGCTTTCTGATCTACTTCGGAGGAGGCCATCCATAAAGCCCGTGATGGGGCTGGAATAGCGAGGTCAATATCGTCAGCCATTGGGTTCTCGAATGTGGAGATGAGATCCATTAGACGAGGGATTGAGGGACAGCAATTGCAATTGGGATCATGGACAAAAGAAGGAAAATAGAAATTGACTCACTAGACGCGCGCAAACAGGAGCTCCAAACGAGTTCTCAAACGCAGCGCATGCTCCAAGGCGCGTAAATGTGACTGATCCAACTGTTTGCGCAATGCTTTGCAGATTGATAAGGCCGGAAATCTTCGGGTTCGGGATGGGAAGCTTTCCAGGTCCAATGTGTTGCCAATGTATTCCCAGCTCACTTTTCAATTAGAGATATCCACACAATGAGATATCCCACACGAAACGAAGTCGATTTATCGCAGGTCGATGCGCGTTCAATGGAGTCGAGCCAATCGTTCTCGAGGAGTCTGCAGCTAGCAACGCAAGGCACGGAGGGAGAAAAAGAGAAAGGCGTGGGGAGATCGCAAGGCCGGACGCATCGTGCGACGAAGCAGATTCAATTAGAGGGGTTGTTGAAGCCGACGATATTTCGGCTTTTGCCAGCGCACGTTGTGCGGGGAAAGTATTCGCGAGGCGATCGTCGACAACCGCTGAAGACCTCAAGTTGACGATAGAAGGATAGAGATAAAATGCAAGGAGACTCGACGTTCCCCCTGTTAACTCGGTATGACGCAAATATGCAAATTAGAAATCCCTAGCACTCGGTACAGATAATCGTTTAACTAACGTCCGGCCTGAAGACTGATTTCAGTCTATTTTCACCCGACTAAGTAACTAGTGACCGACGTGTACGATGATCAACGCCCCAACCGGTGGCAATTTAGTTCGGAATCCTGGCCTCTGACGGAAAGTGGACTCGAGGTTAAAATCGAGGTCGAGTTCACTTACGCACCGGAGTATACGGATCGCGCGCTACGTGGCAGCGGCTCATGACAGGGATTCGCCTCACCCAATTGGTGTGCCAGCTCACTAGATCCAGTGCCCCTGGACACTGGGTCGAAATAGTCAAGACCTAATATGTATCTAAGAGGCTAAGAGACTAAGAGACTAAGAGCACGGACTGCCAGCGTGGCAGTGGCTTCGCTGGGTACCCGACGCGGGGGTATTTTGTGCAAACATCGTGATACTCGGGGGTATACCGTCAGGTACGGAGTAGGAGTAGTTTGGTTATACATTGAATGTACCCTATTAAGGTTCCTCGTACCATAGAAATGTCGACCTGTCAAGAGATCAGAACCAGGGATCGGGTTGATCGGGAGGCCAAAATGCATGTGGATCCGTGACCCAAGTCTTGTATCACTTACACCGCCAGAATGATGTCGTATTTCCTGATTTCTTACTTTGTATTCCATACTCTGATTATGTATGATCCAAACGTTAATCCTACACTCCGTGCTATGTATCTAAATGAAGAACAAGAAACACCCAGTATATGCAAAAGGCTTTCCAGCCCATCGTGATGCAACCTATGATCAATGCAAGCGAAACAACTCACAACCCAGTTACGGTTATTGGACCGGACTCTCCAAGTCCAATTCATCCACGTCTACGAACCCCGTAAACGCTCGAATGAGGAATGTGCGCCACGCCTCGTTGACCTTTTTCTTCTTATTTGCCGTCCGGTCGGAATCGATGTCTTCTGAGACAGCGCCTTCTTCTCCGATCCGTGTAGCCACCTCCAGGAAGCTCCGCACGGTCAAATCCTTCATTTGGCAGACCCCGTCGTCGCCGGTAGAGTATTCAACTTCGTAATTTATCCGAGGCTCATCACCCTCGGAGGCCACTCTATGGTTGAGTTGAGTCAGGTTGGCGAAATATTGCGTGTATCCAAGGAGCGTTAAGGGCTGGTTGGAGTATGCAGGGCCTGGAGGAGCAGTTGGTGATGGACCGTGCGGGATCTTGAAGTCTGGTTTTTTCTTGTCCTTGTTCTTTTTCTTCTTTTGCGTCGCAGGAGACGGTTCCTCCAGAGGAGTAGGGCAGAGGAAGGAATCCTCCGCGTCGCAGATAGACTGATCTTCAAAGACGGTATTTTCCAATCCGGTGATGTTGTAGTCAATCACGCGAAGTGTTGGAAAGTAGTTCGGCACCACACTAGGTGATACCAGCGATACACTGTACCGCTCAGCCCATTCACCACCGATCTTCTTCATGTACTTGCGCCGCTTCTTCCTATTTTTGCCCTTCGACTCCTCCGTGGTGAAGTCTTCAAAAACTCCGGATGGAGGCGAAGGCAACTCGGACCACTGATTCCGGAGGGATGTTAAATAGTCCATCTTGGACATGGTAGTCACCGGGCCACCCGATGCTTTTTTGGCCCCGGACTCGATTTCAATGTCGTGGCTGTCTTGCAGCATGAAGTGGTCGAGGTTCATATGTCCGTACAGACCTCCGACAATGACGTCGCGATACCGGTCCGTCCAGAGGGCGTATTTCTGCCAGCACGACTCATCCCAGTTGGTCTTCTCTTGAGAACGGGCGGGAGCAACGTGACCCATGAGGATGGCCTTCATGCCCCGGCTCCGCAAGAGCTGCAGTTGCACGCGCAACCACTCCATATGCTCGTATCCGGATTCCGATTTATCATTACACCCATCCACCGCACTGTTGGACTCGAAGAAGTACATTGTATTCAAGCTGATGACCACCAATTTGCCCGGAATGACTTCGCTCAGAAACCAGCCGCCCTCGACGAAGCTGTGTCGCTGATCTTCAGGGATGAAGTAATGCCAGACCTCGGCGAACTTCTTAGTCCACGCATTCGGGCCCGCCTTGAAGATGTTATGGGGCGTAATATCGTTGTTGCCGATGGTAGGCACAACGGGGACGGACACTCGTGGAATACTGCCCGGTCCCGTGGGATGTTTCCTTATTCCAAAGAGCTCAATCCATTTCTGGGCCATGAACTGGTTGACTTCGACGACCTCGTTGTATGTCCGGGGGATGCGCTCGTCGTTGTCATGGCGAACCGAGTCGCCGGTCCAGATCACAAAATCAATTTGGTCCTTCAGGTTGTCCTCAATCCAGCGAAATGTCTCGTTCACGAGGGATATCGGGGAATCACAGTCGGAGCCTTCCTGGCCAAAATATCCCGTGGGCCCTCTGCCGTGATGGCATGAGCCTGAGCCCTCGTCGATCGCGGCCCCGGCCTTGTAATATCGGTCGGGATGAAAATCTGTGCCGCAGTCAGCCTTGTAATAAGATGAATATCAGAGAATGAGCTGTTGCTAACCAGTGATGTGCAGAAAGCGACCGTGAAGAGTGTTGGGTGATGCGCTCAGGAGTTCGCTCGAGATTTGCGCATCTCTGCCGGGATCGGCAATCAAGGGCTGCTGGTCGAGGGGCACAGCGAAGGTAGAAGCCGCAAAGAGGCCCAGCAGCAGAACGGTCGACAGCATGGTTCTGCAGGCCGATGGTGCTCGACCGCGTAGGGCTGGAGATCAAGCAGCTTTTTCTTTCGCGATCTTATCGCGCGAGTTACGTCACTCGTGGATCGTGCTGCGGGATCAAGGAACGACCAATCGCAGCATGCGTTAGTCGATGGTATTTCTAGGACAAGGAGGGAAACTTCGGAAAGACGAGATCATTGGGAAGAGGGTCACAATATAGAGAATAAGAGATCCCCAGTCCTAACTTAAGGTGTGATGTGATGCCCCGGTTCGACGTGGTTGACCGCTGTTGTCCTGGACATTCATTATTACGCGTGCCATGGGGACCTTTGGGACACGTGCGTATTTGTCCGATATGTGGTTTTACAACTAGAATATACATAGGGATTGTGAAGACGACGAAAATGACAGCCTCCTTTCCACTCATAACTTCAGGCGACTCGCCGCTTGACTGCCCGGCAACCAGGACTGTTAGTCATCATCCATTGTTGACACTCGACTTCGACAATGACTCCCCTGCATCCAAACCTAGGTCGCCCTCCTTTTTGCCTAGCCTAATTGAGCAGCTATAATATGCTTCGTCTGCCCTCCCTAGGGGTCTTTCTACAGCCTTCTTATCCTACCTCCGCTGCCTTGATCGACCTCTATATACTTAGCCTTTGTCCCTTAATTTTCCTATAGTGACTGTGTTCGTACCTCTAGCTTAAGTTGATAACCACTAGATCGACTCAGCACCACGTTACCTCCTTTAGCTACGCCCCCGACCGGCCTAGCCCTCTTCTCACCTCATGATGCAGCGAGCCGCGCGACCCGCTTGGAATATTTGTACCCCCGGTACTCGTAGTCGCTTCACTACGTCTCTACCCTGCACTTCTTGTTACCAACGAATCCCCTTACGGCGTAGTTTGAGAACCACGGTTGTGCCGCATCGAACAGTTATGTCATCGCAATGGACGTGCACCCCAAGAGTGTTTCCAACCTCCGGATTCAAGTTGCTTGACCAGTCCATTGAGCTTGACGAGGAGACACTGCCGACTTACCAACCCGAGAAATACTACCCAGTCAACCAGGGTGAGGTACTCAATGATCGGTATCAAACTCTTGCCAAAATAGGGTACGGAGTAACCTCAACAGTTTGGCTTGCAAAAGACTTGATGTAGGTACAGTGTATTTGCTCCAACCCAGCCAGATAATGGCGATTCTAATGGCATGCTTACACCAGTGCATCCATCTACGTGGTTTTGAAGATTTACGTAACGGGCCAAAGCCGGGACCTCGAGCGAGAGCTGCACATCTATAAGCACATGGATTCGGTGGAAACAAAACATCCTGGCAGAAACTTCATTCGCAAACTCCTCGACCATTTTTATATTCACGGCCCTCGTGGTCGCCATGTCTGTCTTGTTCACGAGCCTCTCGGAGTGAGTGCAGATGTTCTGATGAAGATGTCTCCTGGGCACGTAATGACCCTTGATGACATGAAACCTGGTATTCGACAGCTACTTATCGCATTGGATTTCTTGCACTCGGAATGTCACATCATCCATACTGGTAATATAACTAATCTCCCGAGACCTTGTATCATAGGCCTAATACTGTCGCAGATCTTCAGCTGAAGAACCTACTTCTTCCCGGACCAAACACAAGCTATCTTTCTCGATTTGAAGAAGCCGAAGTTACAGACCCATCACCTAGAAAGATGCTCAAGGACCGAACAATCTACAAGACTTTAGGTTTCCTTCCAAGAGGCGGGCTGCCAGTTCTCGCTGATTTTGGGGAAGCTCGACTAGGCGACAAAGAGCACCACGATGATATCATGCCAAACGTCTATCGAGCTCCTGAAGTGATTTTGAGATCGAGCTGGGATTACAAAGTGGATATATGGAATGTTGCCATGGTCGTGAGTGGAAACGTTCCGACTTTTGCTTAACTAGAGAATGCTAATATTTTGGTTCATTTAGGCATGGGACATCATCAGTCCTCGCACCCTTATTAATGGCAAGAACCGAAATGGCATATTTGATGACCGGGTCCATATGGCAGAACTGGTTGCTCTGCTAGGCCCTCCACCACCCGAACTTCGCGAACAGAGAAAGCTCAGTTCGGTTTTCTGGGATGAGTCGGGCAACTGGAAGGAAGTAGTTCCAATTCCAGATATTAGCCTTGAAAGCCTTGCTGAGAAGGTTGAAGGGGAAGACAAAGAAGGGTTTTTGCGCTGGCTCCGGATGGCCTTGCAGTGGAACCCCAAGGACCGGCCGACGGTTTTGGAGCTCTTATACGATGAGTGGTTGATGAAGGGGCTGGGGGAGTGAGGAAGGGATAAGTACCCTGTGCCGTTAAATTCTTATGCCTTAGGCATACTTTACTTAAATGCGGAAAATAATTGCATTACTATACATGTTGAAGATATTCAGCCTAGATGTATATAGATGTTGGTCATGTGACCTTGATCACCATTTAATGTTGCATCCGCTGACGTCAAGAGAAACCAGATCTCACATGCATATCAGCCCAGTATAAAACAAATCCGAAGAAAATATTACATATCAAAATAAGAACCCCCTATTGACTTAGCTCTATGCCCATACTGTTACGAACAGGGCAAGTTCGAACCAGAGTAAGGATCAATCGGGCGCGGATCGTGATTGAGTAGTGACGCAGCGGTACCCGGGACGGGCGCGGATCGTTTCCAGACTTGCACCTTTTGGTTCCATGATAGAATGGTGAAATTAGCTATGAAGTGGCTTGGGAGGAAATATATCTGAGCTACTGTAGAGAATACAAGACTTTGACAAAGATCTTCATTCAAGTCGCTAATCAATAGATCAACGGGGCGGGTCTCTGCGGGTCTCTGCGGGGAAAGCTTCTTATATAGTGAAGATCGGAGGTAGACGGAGCTCTTTCTTGACGTCCATGACTGCCAATTACCTTTTGCTTTAGCACAACCATGGTCGCTCCTGTCATGTACCAATGAGGGTCGTCTATTTGCTGACTAGCAGCAGCCTAGAAAGGAAAAGTAGTTAGACAAGAGAGCCGGCCCTCAGGTCGCATCATCGACTGTGATATACCTGGTCCGCCAGCTGCCGAAGCTCCCTTGTGTTTCTCTAGCACTGTCTTATTCGCGTCTCTTAGCAATCTTTAGGCAACTATTGCTGAAGCTGGTGATCTTTCATCTCCAAAATCAAAGCTTGCGCTAGTCCTTCCAAGCTCGGGTTCTTCCAGGTTCCTAGAGTACAGTACGTTCTTTCCGATAAACCCGCTACTTCACCACACCTCACACACTCCCTGAAAAAGGCCCTTCCACCTTTTCCAACACTTACTACTGCCAGGTGCTTATTCTGCGAAGAATTTTTGCCAGATCATCGTGCTAATCTCATCACGCTCGCAGCTCACCTGGCTACTCCAGTCGTCCTTCTCACTCGGGTGGTGAATTCACCACAAGTATCCGTCAGTACACAGTCACCTCCCCCCTCTGAGCCTGGTCTTAGAACTGGCGGAACCATTCTCGACTAACAAACCCCCTAGTACTCACTCTTCCAAATCCCAAGACACAATGGCTCCCATTAGCCTGATCGACCGGTCTCAGGCTGCTGCAGGCTATCACCTGCTCGGCAAACACCTACTCGAGAAAAGAAAGAAGAACTGGGCTCACGCAAACCCCGGTGTGGTGCTCGTATTTTGCATCGTGTTCTTAGTCGCGGTCGGAATCGCTGCGCTCTTCGGCTATCGCAAATGGCTGAAGCGGAAGGCCAACAAAGAGTCCTACGAAACAACAGAGTAGGTTGAACCTATTCTCAGCAAGGTGCTCTGCTCGACTGTGAATCGGAAAAGCCAAACGACCCTTTTGACTTCAGTACAATTGGTTTGGATACAAGGCTGGATTGCTTGATCGTCCGGAGATCACTCATCCTTGTTCGAAATCATGCTATTCCGGATCTTCTTCGAACAACACTGCCGCTTTTTATCTTTATGGTCGAATACCCATGGACGCGAATGAAGAAATATGGATAGGGAATATGGATAGGAGCGTTGTGGAGGCAAATGGCGTTGATGCTCTGCGTTCAGGAGGGAAAAGAGAGATGATGGTCCTTTATGGCAATCTTGCAGTTCATAATAGTCAATAATAATGTTTTCTTCGCGTTGTGAATTCTTCTTGTTCTTATGTCCCTATGCGAAATGCGTATAGACCAATGTGAAGCTTTGGAAATGGAGTTGTTTCTACGGCAGGCGACAGAGAGCCTTTACTCACAACTACGTCATCACTCTGGGCTTTTCTTCATGGCCTAGACCTGCATTAGCTATGCTTCTTAGCAGACGCTCTCTCTCCTTGAGAAAATAGTGTGAAAATAATCATGTGAAGGAATATAAAGGCATTCTAGTAATAAAAGACGACATTAGAGTAGAGACACTGGAGAGTGGTCTGGTGCGGGGAGAACTGTCATGGGACTCGGAAAATCTAATAACCGGACTTAGGGCTAAAATAAGGGTTTTGACGCCTTAGGCTGCAAAAGTTCTTTACTTCAAAATTGGTCTGTTTCTTTACCATATGCCGCTTAATATTGTGGCGAATTATCCAATATTACTAGAATATATTGCTTAGATATATTTTAATATTACATAGTTATTAACCCCATTGTTTATCAATTTTGACACCTCTCTGTCGCCTACCCAGTCAGGTACTGTAGTTGTTTGCTCGGTTGGTTAAATCTCAAATAGGATCCTACACTTCAACCACCCTTTTGAAGCAGTATTATCACAAATACCGTTTAGAGATTCAAGCTCAGGATTATTGAAATGGAAATAATGATCATCTTGTTCATATCAATCACATGTTCGCTGAGATGCCCAAATGCTCTGACTTATTATACTACTTCCCCTAACTATACACTTCCAACAAACCCCTATGCATCAGTGTGGAATCTCCTTGCCCTTCTCAACAGCCACTGGCTCTTGCTGAGATGAAGCAACAGATTCCATCTCCGCCAACGCCGCTCTCTCCTCATCCCTCCTCCAGAAATCCTTCTGCCCACTCGCAGCCCGCTTCACCCAAGGAGGGAAAAAACCCCCAGGAATCTTCCACGACCAAGGATCCGACTCTTCCTTATTCGGAGGTACGATACGACCCCCGCTAATCTTCTCGAGCATCCAGGCGATCGTGTTGAGGGTCATATAGCTGCAAATACCTGCGATCAAACCATAGGCAATGCTGTAGGTGAACGGCATGATGGCAATAGTCAGAAAAGCCGGGATTGCATCGCCAGGATAGCGCCAGTTGATGTTAGCCGCAGCCTTGGCCATCAATGCGCCGACAATTACGAGCGTGCAGCCCGTGGCCCAGGCCGGGATGGAGGCAAAAATAGGTGCGAAGAATACGGAGATGAAGAAGGCAATGCCCGTCATGCACGATGTTAGGCCGGTTTTGCCACCTTCGGAAATTCCTGCACCTGACTCGACGAAGGCTGTCACCGGGGGAGTGCCTAGGAGGGATCCGATCGAGATGGATATTGCGTCGACCATCTGGTCAACTTTCTTAGGTGGGAACGTCTTGCTGGATAGGATGATGACTCACATAGGCGATGGCACTTCCTTCAAAGTCTTGGGTTTTCTCGTCAATTGTACCGGCGAACCGGGCCATGGAGTACATGGTACCTGTGGTGTCCAGGATGTCCACGTACTGTGCAAGTTACAGTCAGAAATGACTCTGGAAAGCAGGGTGTCGGCCAAAAACATACCAGAAACGTGATAAAGGCCAGTCCGAACTGTCCACCGTGGCCCGCGATGTTCCATTTCTGGACAGCGAGGGTGTGTTTGATAGGGTGGAAGGTAACAACCTGCTTGAAGAAGTCGAACATGCTGGTGCCCAGCTCTGTATAAGGGAAATAAGTCACGGGCGTATCCCGCGGCCACGAAATAATCGAGACCAGCAAAATACCAATGATGACTGCACCCTTGACACGATACATCATCAACAGCGCCGTCAGAACACCACCACAGAAAATGCCAATCCACATAGTGGCACTGCGCATCTTCTCACTGCTGAGACACAAGCCCGTGTTTTCGGAAATAAACTGAGGAGCGCAACCTGCAAGCTCAATCGGGGTATCTGATGCACCTTGAACCAATCCGATACCAGCACTGTACGTCAACCCGATGAGAGCAAGGTACAGCCCAATACCAACACCGGTAGCAAGCTTGATAGAAGCCGGAATCGCACGCGCCAGCCATTGCCGCATACCAATCAACGTTAACCCCAGGAATACCCAGCCCTCCACAAAAACCGCAGTCAGAGCAACCTCGTACGGGACCATGCCTGATCCATGCGCGCCGACAACCGTGTAGGCGAAGTATGCATTCAATCCCATACCGGGAGCAAGGGCAATAGGCAGGTTGGCGAAAAGGCCCATGCAAAAGGTAGACAAAGCGGCGATGGCAGCAGTCGCAGTAACGAGATCGCGCTTGACTTCCTGTACACACAGCAGGTACTCGGCATTGGTTTTGCAGTTATCGGCCAAACCCTCCGGAGGGCACACACAAGTTCCACCGGTCTCGGACGTGATGTTGCTGTTGACTGAGATGATATATGCCATGGCGAAGAAGGTGGCCAGGCCAGCGCGCAGCTCAGTGAAGAAAAAACTACCCTTGCGCTCCATGGGCTAAGTTTTGGTCAGACTCAACTCTACTGCTCTCTCGGTTAGTCGAACTGCGGAGTCACTCACATGGCCCGAGTTCTCAAGTCTAAACCATTTCCCTACAGGACTGCGCGCAACCCGCAGATTGGTATTTTCGGTCCACGCCTTGAGGCCCATGGTTGAACAGGTTGAATGCTTCTACTGAGCAGTGGATGAGACCACAGCGATGCGACGCCGTATTTAAGGGATTCACAGAGAAGGAAAAAAGAAGCTTGGAAGTTCGAGAAAACCCCCCGATCTCTCCACCAACCATAACTCTCTGATAAGCAGCAAAAAAAAATCAGCGAAACCATGTCACCTCCGCCTCCGACACCCTTGGCGTGTCTTGGCGGGTTGTGTTTGGTTTCTCCGCCGGTCAATTGGTCCATGGGTGACAGCCAAGGTGGGTCTAGGAGTTTTAACACCAATTATCTACCTCGGTATTTTGTGAGCAAAGTGATATATTGATGTTCCTTTTCTATTCTAGGTTGTTTACAGAGTTGGATGCAAAGAATATCCTGCGCATACACCTAACGCTAAAACGCCAAGAAATGTCCAGGCTTCTTGGCAAGGGACCACTATCTATCATGAGAATCCCCAGGATCCAGCTCGATAAGAAAGCCGGAGTGGGCCGCGAGATGGTCCATCAGATCTCACGCCTGTGGTATATCGAACAGCTCTCCCCAGACAGTGCGCGTGTGGGATGAAGAGCGGCCGACTCCGATCGCGTTTACTACCTAGGGCGTCGAATGATATCGCATGAACCAAGATACGCACCCGTCCGCTCTTTAGATGGTGAGGCCCCGAGCAAATCCGATATCTATCAATCTGATAATTTTCTCCGCGTCAGCATGAGTGTCTACACATCCTTGCTCGTGGCCATCGCAACTGCGAAAAGTGAGTAATAGAATATGCCCAGCAAATAGGCCATCTTCCAATCAGCTCCGAAGCCGGTGCCCAAACTGTTGGGCCGCTGGTGAAGCCTGGACTTACAGGGTCACGCCTAGAAGAGTCACCTCGGTACTGATATGGAAGCATGGAGAAAATGCAGTCACAGTCGATGAGAAGACAGCACTAGCAATAGACGAGGTAACAGTTGTATAGGATAGGATGAGGAAGATGGTGGTTTTCTTCCTCGAAGGCTACTTTTGTGGATGCAATGGATCATAGGAGTCTGTAAACTGGATGCCGAATGTTTGCAGGTCGGGCAGTTCAGGCGAATAGTCTTATCCGGCGCCCATCTGTAGTCACTCACCTCATGGTGCTGGCTCAGGTCTGAGCCTGCAGTAGATCAGTGTTGGAGTTGATAGGTATTGATGCGCTCCAGTTCGACGTTATCGAGCTTGGTGGATCGTCGACTGAGAGTATCCGGAAGGATGGGTTCACACTCTGAGGCGATTCAGGCCCGTTGTGACGGTAGCGAGGTCGTCGCTATCCTCTGAGCTCGGAGCGTCGAAAGGGCTGGGAGACGAGTTCCTGTGCTTCATACTGCTGGATTGGCCAAATCGCATAAGCGTATGACAACCCGTTCACGGCTTATTGCTCCGTGTGGTGCGATTTGATTTCCAAGTTTCTTGCCAGGCGGTCGGCACAAATCTAACATGGATCGATGGTTGCCTTGACTGGAGCCGATACGAGGATTGCAATCAGCCAAATCCAAAGTGGATTTGGGGTCAAGGTTATGTATCCGTTTAGGAAGCTGAGGCAGTTTTGAGTGTGCAGGTGGGCGCAGACGTGCTGAGTCTACGAGTATAGCTGAGAGCTTAGCCTCACAGGGCCCGTCATCAGGTTCCTATTTTCCTACTTCCTAAGAGTATGTAAGTGAACTGTAACCCTTACTTACTCTCACCACCTTCTCTCGAATTAACCACGTCTCTCATGGTGGATGAAACCTACGGCACCTGTGATCCCACTTTCAATGCGGTCCGCGAACTATTGGCACAGCAAGTCGCCAACGGATCTGAGGTTGGAGCTTCTATCTGTGTTAGTATCGACGGAAAGAATGTCCTTGATAGTTGGAGTGGCCATGCAGATCCCGAGCACACTAAACCATGGGACGAAGATACCCTGACGCTTGTTTGGTCCTGCTCCAAAGTCGTCACCAATCTCGCACTTCTGATTCTCGTCGACGGCGGCCTGTTAGATGGGGACGAAAAGGTCTCCAAGTACTGGCCCGAGTTCGGGGCAAACGGCAAAGAGAACGTCAAGGTGTCCCACATCTTGCCATTCGTCTGGTGTAGCTGGTTGGGAACCGGCAATCACTTGGGAAGAAGTCCACGATACGAAGAAACCAACCGATGGGCTTGCGAAGCAGCCTCTGTGGTGGACTCCTGGTGAACACAGCGGGTATCACGTAGTGAACCAGGGCCATCTGGTGGGCGAGATCATCCGACGTATTAGTAGGAAGTCGCTGAAGCAGTTTATCGCTGATGAGATTGTCGGTCCCTTGAGTGCGGATTTTACTCTTGGACTTCCGGAAAAGTATTGGTCTCGTGCGGCAGAGCTTGTTCCTCCCCCTGCTCATTCGTGGGATGCACAAGACCCCGCAAGTGTTGCAGGAAAGACATTCGCAGGGCCACCTTTCAGCGCCGTAATAACCGCGACACCGGTTTTAGGGCCGCTGAGATTGGTGCCGCCAATGGCTTTAGTAATGTGCGTTCTCTGTTTCGCATTGGCTTGATGGTTTCCTTGAATGGTACCGTGGATGGTAAGCAGTACTTCTCCCCTGGTGTTATTGACCGTTTGTACGAGGAGCAGATCAGTGGCATCTATCTGGTAACGGGACTATTCTTGCATTTCGGGCTTGGTGTCGGGCTTCCTATGCCCCAGACTGTTCCTCAGATTCCAGAGGGTCGCATTTGCTTTTGGTCTGGATGGGGTGGAGCGTTTATTAGCATGGATCTCGATCGTCGGATGACTATTAGTTATGTTATTCTTGGGAGTGATGGCTGATGCCCTACGAACCAGAAAGGAGAAAAAGGCAAAAAGTCATGAAGGGAGAGAAATCTATCTATGCATAAACCCCCAGCTATATGGAAGCTGCAGAAGATGGGGAAGCGGTGAGATACTGCCCGTCATAGGGCCTCACCGCTTTCAACACACCCCCCCAGCGACCATCATAGCTGGCACATACTGATCCTCACCCAAAAACATGCAAAATTAGTAAGAAAAACCGAGCGTCATTTATCCATAAACGTCGTAAAAAATCATCCCAAATTCGGCCAATCAGAGGCTCTCAATCAAATTAGTCATCCCTGGAGCATCAATCTTCTGTGCATCAATCTTCTGCGCATCAATCTTCTGCGCATCAATCTTCTGCGCATCAATCTTCTGCGCATCAATCTCGTACGCTCCACCAAGCCCATTCATACTTTTCAGCATATCCCTGAAGGCATTGAAACCATCCTTTTCCAGGGGTTTAGTCAGGCCGTCAGCGACATTCAAAGCTGAAGGGATGATCACTAGTTTCACCCATTGCATTTCGATGGCATAACGGATGATATGCCATTTGATATCGTAGTGTCGCGTCGCACGACGATACCCCTTCTGGCCCGCCAGGATGATGGCATTATCTGAATCAGTGCAGATGGGCACTGCATTATCGGGTTCTTTCGCTAGCTCATCGCTATCGTGGTTAAATGGTCGTAGGCCTATGTCTCTAGCCAATTTAGCCAGAAATATGGCTTCGCGGACTGCATCTTCGTAGGCCATATATTCGGCTTGGGTGGAAGAACCTACTGGCACGGCTTGTTTCTTCGATATCCATGAAATCGGGGTCCCATTAAAGAAGAATATCTAGCCCAATGTGCTTTTGCGGTCTGGGTTGTCTGCAAATGACGTATCAACATACCCAATAAGGCCGTCCCCAGATGCTCCGAATACCAGATGCGCATTCAGAGTCCCTTTGACGTATCGGACAAAGTGTTTCCTAGCAGCGATGTCATCTTTCGTGGCCTTCGTGGTACGCTGTTGAAGCTTAGCGACGGCGAGGGCCATGTCGGGCCTCGTCTTGCTAGCCAGCCATGTAGCTTTGCCTACAAGCTCTACGAACTTGGTGAGAGTAGCGGGTGATTGGACCTTATCTCTTGGTTCATCGGTAGGCTCTCCGGTCTTAATCAGTGAGCCTACGTATCCCTTTGACATAGGGATAACTGCAGGGGATGCATTGGTTATGCCCTAGCTTTCAACAAATTCTTCTGCATAGGCCCGCTGGTCAAGGATGACTAGTCCATCATCAAACTTGATCCCGCATCCTAGAAATTTCTCCGGGGCGAAGACCTTCATCTTAAACTTGTCTCTAAGTGATGCCAACACGTCGTCGATCTCTTGATCGGATCTTACGGCGACGAGAGCGTCATCGATATAGATGATAATGTATAATGATGCATCGTGCTTAATGTATACGCAAATGTCATTAGGCAGTGGTTTGAAGCCTAATCCTACGAGGGCTTCTGTAAAGCAGTCATACCACAAAAATGCGGCTTGTTTTAGGCCGTACAATGCTTATACCAGCAGCTATACCTTGTCTTAAATCCCAAAACTAGTAGGCTGCTTTATGTAGACCACGCGGTCGTCGATAGCGGCGTTGAGATATACAGCGATTATGTCAAACTGCTTTACTTTCAAACGCCACTTCGCAATTATGCAAAGATAAAGCTTTACGGCTCGATTAGTGGCGACGGGGGCGTACGATTCATCAAAATCATAGCTATGGCGCTATCGATTACCGCATACAACCTATCGGGCCCGAAACTCTTTGAGATAACCATCAATATCGCCCTTCACATCGTATACCCATTTCCCTGGCAGAATCCGCGCATTTAACGGTCTATCTACCACTTTGTAGGCTTGGGCGTCGGTGATTTTACCGATCTATGTTTCCATAGCATTGTACCATTCGTCGGCGTAGTCGGAGGCCATCGTAGCTTTATAGGAGGTAGGTATAGGGATGGTATGGGCTTTAACACGGAGTTCGGTTAATGCAAAGCATAGGCCGGTTTCACCAATGTTATCCTCCTATCTGTCATTCATGGCTGCCGAAGCCGAGGGCTTTCGGGTTCTATACTTACCATAATCCTCGCTATTATATCGTTTAGCTAGTTTACTAGCTATCGATCTAGATGTACGGCGTAGGCTTAGCTATAGGATTGGTGCTAGGAAGGCTCTAGGTAGAGCAGGTGGTAGGGTAGGTAGGGGTATAGCCTCCGGTATTGGTGGAGGCGTTTCTTCAAAAATAGTTCGTTCTCCTATAATGGGATAATCCTCGCTGCTCTGCTCCGAAGTGGGCTCTGGTGATATCATCTGACTTTGTTGCGGTCTTGGTTCATCGGCACCCCTAGTGCGGTACAGCCGCTTCTTCGGGGGCCGTTCAGTGGTTCGTCGGGGCTGTGGTGCGGTAGGAGGTTCAGTAATAGGATTAGGCGAAGATGAAGGTGCACCACGAAACTTAGGCATCTCCTTAATTCTCGCTATTGGTCTATGAATTAGTGGTGCTGAACGGTTTCGCTAGGCATGATGTTGATGTTGGATTTGGGCTTGGTGCTAAACCTAGGGCTACACTTGGGGCTAGAATCTCAATGTCGGTAGTTCCAAGGTGTTCGGCCTTGGTGGCGCGAAGTTGATTGGTTGTTGGGATGGTCTAAGCGGAAGATTTACCATCGTTGGGGCTAGGATGAGCGTTGGTTCTGGGGCTTGGTTCGATGGAGTTGGAATAACCGTCGGTTCTGGTGCCCCAATTGGGGGATTGACCACGTTTTGGTTAGGTGTAGGCTCGTTCTTCTTATAGAAGACGATATCATCTTTGTGCTATACGAAATCATTGGTCTCCGCGGGTTCATGGATAGGTTCATTCTCTAGATGATCACATAGGGGTCGACATGTCGTATTACCCTCCCAGAATGATATATCCCTAGTGACGATGATCTTCTTCAAAACCGGATTGTAAATGCGGAACAGATGCCCATTCTCCCCTTCATAACCGACGAGATAGCCTACCTATGCCCGGGGCTTCATTTTCTATGCTTTCACTCGTTTCTCGGGGGGAATATTGATGTAGGCGGCACAATACCAAGCTCGGAGATGGCTTAGTGAGGTTGGTTGTTCTCTCATACCAAGGTCATAACGCCATTGTTCCATTGGTAAACGATCCGAACTAGGTTGGCGCAATCTGTTGTTGATGTATGTAGCTGTTTGCAAAGCTTCGGGCCACAAATAGGCCGGGGCTCCGGCATCGATCATCATTACGCAAGCGATGCGCATAAGTATCTAGCCCGACATCTCTGATATCCCGTTTTGTTCATGGGCATAGGCCGCACTTAGTTGTACGGAGAGTCCCTCTGCTTTGGCCCATTTGTAAAACGTCATAAATTCCAAGCCGCCATCAATTCTCCATTCTTAGGGATATTGGCCAGTACAGTTCTTGACGGTCTTGGCAAAGGTAGTCATCTCCGCTAAAGCTTGGTCTTTTGTCTTCAGAAGTACGACAAACCGAGCTCGGGATGCATCGTTAGTAATCACTAAACCGTAGCGGCGTCCACCTATCCCTATAGGTTCCATGTGTTGAAGATCGGCATGGATGAACTGTCCGGCTTTCTAGGCCCGCACTTATAGGGTCCGGGAGATGGTTTTCTTGCTTTTACCAAGCCGGCATGGTTCACAGTTGAAGTGGTCGTCGTCGTGGTCTTCGATAACTTGGTCTAAGCGGGATTCATTGGTGCGTAGCTTAGGGGTTCCAACATGGCCTAGCCGACGGTAAGCCAGTAGGGGACTAATAGATACGGCGACGACGGGGTTCAACCCGTAATGACGTATCTATAGGAGATTGTGCTTAATATCAATCTTACCAATCACTTAGTCTCCATTCGTGGTATCGCACAAGGTGTTGTCTATCCTATTGTATACAATTCCAAGCTCTTTACGCCCCTTCTCTGCGCCGAAGATACTAAAATTTATGCCGGGGTAGTACACTACATCAAAGATGATGTCATTGATGGCGCCGGCTTTCGTTAGCATTGATAGCTTAACCTTGCCGTAGCCCTATGCTTTCGCCTTGGTGCCACCAGATATGACCCATTCAAATGGCTTTTCGGTTGGTATGTACTCGTCGTAGCATATGAATGCTGTCTTGTCCGCATAGATATGGGAATCAGAACCAGTATCATACAACTAGTCCCTTTTAGACGTAGCTAAAGAGACGGTAGCGGATACAGTGGCGGAGACGTGCTTGGCATCGTAGTTATACATGGATTGTACGAATGTGTCCTCTAGTATGGCTAGGGATGCTTTGCCTCCTACCACGGGTTGTGGGTTCTGTTGGGCGAACTTGTTGGAATCGGACTGATTGTTGGTAGACGGCTAGGGATTGGCGGACGACTTGTTGTTGCCCGCTTGGGGCTAATTTCTGGTTGATTTATTCCACCACCATATATCATTGTTCGACGGTAGAGACTAGTCCTTTGGGCGAAGGTCGGGGTTTAGATGCCAACATGTAGAAGCTTGGTTCCCTATAGCATTTCGCTTGGGGTACTTACGGCCGCAGTAGCCGCATTTGCCTTGATCATCTAGTGATTTCTTTATGTTCTCGGCATGGTCGAATGCCTTTACCCCCGTTGGGGGAACCTTCTTGGTCTTGGGTTTGTCAGAAGATGGCTGGGATCCTTGTCCCTAACCATTGCGGTCACGACGATTCGGCGGGTTGGTGGCCGACGATGATGCAACTATTGACTAGTCCTTCTCCGTGTTGATCTCGATGCTTTGTATTTAACGGATAAGCTTAGTGCAATGTATATATAGATCGTTGATTGTGAACCGAGATGCGTCTGCTTTTAACAAGTTTCCAAGCCGATCGATAGCATTTAATGCCATCTGTCTAGTTGGTTCATGGTTTAGTTCACCAAGAATTTTTGTGTAAATAAGAAAGGGGTAGAACCATAGTAGGCCCTAACCATAAATTTTGTTTAATGCAGTGATCTTGGCCTCGATGTATTCCGTTGGAGATATATAGTCATTGATGGTGATACCATCGAAGGCAATAACTTGCTATATCTAGAACTATGTATCATCGCCCTAAATTAGTGACGTGATGACTTGCATCCATGAATCTACAAGCTCGACATTCTTGCCCGAGTTCTTGATTTTGAGATTGATCTCGTCCGAAACACCAAGTTCCAACCATGTCTATACCAACTTGGATACTTCTATCCAGTTCCGAGCTTCTTCTATATTTCTTTAGGTTAGAGCTGGACGTGGTAGCTCCCAATTCAGCAGATTATGCAGTCTTCGTGCTTTGAGGGTGTTGTAGGCAGATCGTCGCCATGCCTCGAAGTCAGCGAAGTTGGTAAGCTACGTCTTCCATGTCCAGAGATTGAAGTCTACGGGTTTCGGTAGGTTTGTGTATTGGTTGGTAGCCTTCACCGAAAGCACTTCCTCCCATGATGCGGGTTCCGGAGTGCTTGTTGACGGTTGATTCGCTATGAAGCTCGACGGTTGATTCGTCGAAAAGGGCGGTTCATTCGCCATAATGATGATGCGAGTCCTTCGCTGCTAATGACCTTTGATCGGTCACAGGGTGCGTAGGTAGTCGCTTAGGATGCTGCTGTTTCCCAGCAGGGTCCTAACCTTGATGATGGTTAGGTTGGTGCACGTCTTGCGTGCTGGAACGCGCTCTTCACGTCGTTCTAGATGGGGAAGATGTCAATATCAATGAAATGATGCTCAATATCTCTGATACTGATGAATCACGATGAATATCGACGGGGAAGGTGCTCATAACCTCTTGGGAGTGATGGCTGATGCCCTACGAACCAGAAAGGAGAAAAAGGCAAAAAGTCATGAAGGGAGAGAAATCTATCTATGCATAAACCCCCAGCTATATGGAAGCTGCAGAAGATGGGGAAGCGGTGAGATACTGCCCGTCATAGGGCCTCACCGCTTTCAACAGTTATGAACAAGATGACTCAGGCCATTTTGGGCAATGAGAGGACTGAGCTGTACATCAGGGAGATCTATAAGATTGTTGATTCTCTTTAGTCGGCATTGAATACATTTTAAATTCAGGAAGTGGTGAGAAATATAAATGTGCACCACTATAAGCATGCCATCCATGCTGATAGTCTTTCTGGTCGAAACAATTGTCGGGCAGGCGCCGTTTGCATGTTGCACACTTCTCTCGCGTATCTAAGGAGACTTTTTGGTCTTGTTGACCTGCTTCGAGCCCTCCGTCTCACGGAAGACCAGCTCGTCACGCTCCCACATAAGCTCAACCGCTGCTGCAGTCGGGCCAGTCAAAGCAGCCAAAAGACCAACCTTGAAAAGTAGGCCTGGCCAGGAGACGGTACTCAAGATCTGTTTATGAGCAACAGTGTATAGGGTAAGGGCCCAGATCAAAATACTGGCGGATCCGATCATATAGTCCCACCGCAAGAAGATATGTACACCGTCAGCCACCGTGTCCACCTTCACTCCAGACCAAGGCAGCACGATTGCAAACACCTTGAAGGGGTGCAGAGAGGCAAGGAACCGGTCATTGAACAAAGCAGGAGCCACAATGGTAGCGAGAGACAAGATCCAGCAGACAAGGTGACTGAGGGAGGCATTCATGAAAGCAAATGCATACACCCAGCGCAGACTGGACAAAGAAGCACGCTGGTCTTTTGAGAAAAAAGGCGACAGGACATAGTAAGCCACGGTGGTCAGAATTGAAACATAAGCGGGCCACGGCTGCCATATGGCAATGGCAATCTGCTTCATGTCCACGGAAATCAGATCGGGGGCAGGCAGCACCATCGCGTGAGTGGGAAGCATGAATCCAATTACGAATATTGCAGGCAACACGGCGAGGACCACTCGGGGAACCCGAATGTTGTCCGCGTGGGGGCGACGCGCTGTAATAGAGCATCCCAGCTGAAGGCCGCAGATCAAGGGAGTCGCGAAAGCAAAGGTTAGCAGTTGAGCCGCGAGGCCAAATATGGCGGGGCTATCTCTAGTGTCAGTAAATTGTAAATATCTCGTTGAGGAAAGTGACAGTGACCTACAAAGCAGCGATAGTTCCTGCATTTCCCTTGCGCCACGACTCCAGGACAACCAGGGCCCAGGCAGCTCCAAAAGTACCCGAAAAGCCAATGCTGTGAAGCAGAAGGGTCGGGCTCGTTCCATCGAGCGCAGGGTAGAAGAACACCGTCAACAACGTCAAGATCCGATCAATCGGTTCCACTCCAGTGTAAAGAGTTCTCAGCGGCGCATCCACGCCGAGGAGTTTCCTGGAATCGATAGCTTTACGAGCCAGTGCATCGAGGCCATTAATATAAGAGAAGTAGAAAATGGCGTAGAAGACAAACGCGCTCAGCGAGAACAGGACGTATCGCATAGTTGCAGTTGAACTGGTCAATTGGCAATTTGCATCGAAGGGACTCGCAAGTCCGGGCTCCGGGCTCCGAGATGTTTATATCGCTGACGCGCCCAGAATCATGTGTGGAACGTTGCACAGACCGAGGTTGAAAAGCATACTGCGGGGGGGGAACTGTAAAATTGTTTACTGTAGGCCTGTCGATCATTTGTCATTTTCACATGAGCTCCGCTTGGCTTCTCCAGACTCGGGTTCCTCGCGTCCTGCATACCGAGATGGGTTTAGCCGGCTTCGGGTTCTAGCCCCTGTTGTAATGCCATATTTCCCGCTATATAGCAGGTTAAATCTTGCCAAGAATTGATCGGATCGATGAGGAATCGCTTAACAATAGATTCTTAGATCAACGGGCTACTTCAGTAGTTACTGGCAGCAATAGCATTTCCGGCGCCCACCAGTTAAAGGTGCTTGATCACCGTATAGTTCATGGCCAGACAACGTTGAGCATATATTTATTGACCTGCTGCCGTCCTCTAAAAAGATTGCAGAGCAGCTAGCAGCTAGAGGGATGCATGGCGATTATGTGTCCTCCGCTTATATTCAACCCGCGCCCAAGGGAAAGGTATAGTTATAGAGTGCAGCCGAGGAGTTGGTAACCATCAACAGTAAGTAATTCTCGGTAAAGCAATGAGTAGTTTATAGTCTAATGAACCACCGTCGAGCACAACTTTATCGAATTTCCTCGAGGGTCTCAAGATTAACAAGACCATCCCCAATAGGATCTTACTGCAGGAGGCAAATGCCACAGATTACATCTCGCTCCAACCATTTGCCCTCAATGGATTCTGATCCTCAAGCATTCGGGTATTGATGGGCTTCAATTTCTACCACGACCAGCAGGACTGCCTAAAGGCGTCTACGTGGAAGCATGGCGTCGGGTGGCACACAACTCGTCCCGTATCCTCGGGGCCGTGCCTGACGCAGCCATGAACTTGTGTTACCCTCTATGCCCGTGCTAAAGCATATCAATCAACCTTCGGAGTACCCGAGTGATCCGGTCGCGTGGCAGCAGCCCGTATCACTCCCGATTACGCTGCCCAACCGACCATCCCGCAGTACGGCTTCAGTGTGCTATTCCGATTCACTTTCAGTAGTGGCCAAAGAAACCAGAGGTCCGAATATCATTGGAGAGATTGCTGAAAGAGACGGGCTGCGGGGAGAGGGATCTCGGGATGTGGATCGTGTCTTTGGCTTCACAGACCACGTCAAGGCAATGTCGTATAAAATTTCTGACAATTAGCGTAAAGAAAACACGCTGACATAGGACAAACAGCTTGGCCAAGGCCAAAAAGAAGGGTACTTTGGTTTTGTGGTCCGAGTCGTTTCTGAACGGTATGACGGATTTTGTGGATTTGCAGATGCTGCCCACCCTTCCCTGACAGGAGGGACGGTGAGACAAAATTTGATTGCTCCAGACGTGTAGACGTACCTAACCACACAGGAATCTAAGAGAAGAGGGTAGATGCAAATTCAAAGGAATGAAAGAAATGAAGAGAGGAAGAAGTGAAGAATGAAAAACGTGGAGTAAACAGCATCACATGATGCCCCCACCCCACGTTGACCGCCTGCTACGGAGCTACAAATTTGTTTTTCTCCCTACCGTATCAGCATTCTCGCAGAGCTACTTGGACCTATCACCCATCTGGGCATCTCTCTTGCGCGATTGGATGGTCTCGGGTCTTGTTTTCCTAATCTGCTGCTCGGGACAGGCGTATGCCTTCCCAGAAACTCTGTCAAAATGTTGAGGGAATCGGATATAGATTCCTTGAATAACCACCTCGCATCCTTGTCCGTGGAGAACAAGAGACACAATGAGAATCTCCAAGACCTGCTCGATCAGTTCCAGAGACTTCTATCTGATTACAGCTCTCTAAAAAGTGACTACGAGGAAGTGAAGGAAGGCCGTGACAAATACAAGCGGCAGGCTCGTGGTCAGGTATATACGAGCTTTCGGGCACCTCCACCGGACCCACTGGAGACTCCAAGACTGACCGAATTCTAGGAGCGCAATCCATTTGTACTAGTTCTCGTTGATGGAGATGGCTACTTGGTAAGGTCCTTCGCTCTATCATCTGCCCTCAACCAGCTCATCCTTTCTTAGTTCAAGGAGCGCTTTATCAAGAATGGCAGCGAGGGCGGCATCGAT
This sequence comes from Penicillium decumbens, assembly GCA_027569385.1. NCBI lineage: Eukaryota > Fungi > Ascomycota > Eurotiomycetes > Eurotiales > Aspergillaceae > Penicillium > Penicillium decumbens. Next base: position 115,794 of record JAPDEZ010000006.1, read on the forward strand.
GCAGCCCGTGAGCTGAGTGATTCCGTGAAAGATTTGATGCATTCCACTATGGGAGCGCAAGCAGACAACTGCCGGATCATGGTCCGTGTCTACGCCAATATGCTGGGGCTGTCTAAGGCCCTTGCCCGTGCTGGATTGGTGGGCCACGAGGCTCGCTCCCTCTCACCCTTCACCTCGGGCTTCAACCGCGCAGAGGGCCTGTTCGACTTTGTCGATGCCGCTGACAAGAAAGAAGGCAGTGATTTCAAAATCCGAGGTCGGCACCCCTTGCGCAATTCTAACCAAGCCCCGCTAACCAGTATCTTCGGATGCAGAGATCTTTCGCCTATTTGTGGATCTCAACCAATGTCGCCATATCTATTTTGCCGGGTGTCATGACACGGGCTTTGGCTCCATGCTTACTCCTTATCGGAGCAGTAACAAAATCACTCTCATCAAAGCCGCCTCTTTCCACCGCGACTTCGAAACTATGGGTCTACCGATCAGAGAGTTGCCATCGGTATTCATGTCTTCTCCTCTAACTACTACCAAACCTACTGGTCCACCCAGCGCAAAGGCTACCAGTTCCAACAATACCAGCAATGGCACAAATGGCAGCAGCACTAAGCCCGTCTGCAAGCATTTTCAAAAGGTTAGCTTTTATCATGAACCCCTGCAATGCTGCAATACTGTGCAGAATCTCACTTCTTTTACCAGGGAATCTGCAGATTCGGCAACGGTTGCATCAAGCAACACATCATGCCAAGTCAGCAGCTGTTTAAGGAGGAATCTCCTAAGAAAACGTGGTCCAGCGACGAATCGCCTAAGAAAACGTGGTCTACCCCAACTATCGTGGGTCGCCCACTGGAGCTCTTCGCCACCACTCTGCCGAAGTTCAAGGAGTCCGAGGAGAACATACCAGTCAATACGGACGGGGACCGCCTCGACACATACTGCCCTCATCCGTCTGCGGATGCTATGGACCGTTATTATGCCCGGGCCAAGGAAGCCAAGGTTTGCAACAGCTATCATCTGTCAGGAGAGTGCGGTGATATGAATTGTCCATATGACCACGGAGATGTGTCCGACACCATCATCGAGGTTCTCCGGTACCTCTCTCTCCAGCATCCCTGCCCCAGAGGCGGAGGCTGCCGATCCATCAAGTGCTACTTGGGCCATATTTGCCAGAAGCCCAACTGCAAGGCCGTCAAGAGCTGGCAGTGCCGCTTTAACCACCGCGCACACACCCTTGACCTCAATACCGTGAAGTGGGTTACGCCCATCGAGCAGACCGATGGCGAGATCTCGCGGTCGCCATCGGTCAGCGACGATTCATTCGGAGACACCTCGTCCCAGGGTACCCTCGAGCGCCTGCACCTCTAAGATGTTCACCAATTATCCCCACATGGGTGAACTCTACACCGAAATTCCGCGCTTACTGACGACACAGCCGACATGTGCCGATCGTGTATGCGTGAAATATTGCGAGGCTACAAGCCAGATTGCCCAAAAGGGTGGATTTGTTCGGAATTAAGATGAAAAGGCCTTTTCTTGCCCAAACCCGCGTCAGGAATGGAGTGGCTGGGATTCTAGTGGTCTCTTCCCTAAAAGGTTGGCTTGATTACGTCCGGATAGTCAGATGTCCCGTTTCTTGCCTGGAGTGGGTTTACCTACGCGTGTTTGAGTAAGATTTTTATGGCCAAAAGCTTAGTACTTGCATAACCCTATTTTGACAGTCTTTACTTGATTTATTGCAATAGAAGCTTCACATGTTTCCAGATTGACCAAGTAAAAGCTAAGACTACCCACACCACACCGCTCATGTGGTGGACGCAAGGGACTTTACGTAGACTTTACACTTGACCAGGTAGCGGTGAGGAGAGGAAGCCTAGTAGTTTCCAGGGTTATTCCTATGGTCATTATTCATCGATAAGAAATGTGAATTTTGATTCCATTCGAATGATCGCATATAAACTACGTTCCCGAACCATCCGACACAACTCTAGGCTTCAACTATCTCAGTCAGCCTATTTTTCCGCACCACGGATCTTGAGATAAGCCTCCTGAACCTCCTCCCGAGCATCCATCAAACCAAGCCACTTATGGAGAAGAGGGTACTTATCCAAAGACAAACCAGCAAACGCATACTGGCGCACCCAAGGCTCAAAATGATAATCAACCGCAGTAACCCGACTCGGAAGAATACTCGTACCACCCGACTTCGCCAATTGTCCCTCAAGTACATCATAGCATCGATAAGTCTGCTCCTGATATCTCTTCAACGCATCCGCATTATTAGTCGGATGATAATGCCTTTAAAATTGTTAATCGAATACTTCAAGGGACCAAATGTACAGTACTTACGTGAACCAATTCACCTGCCCAGTCATCGGACCAAGAGTTGTAAGTAGGAAGTATTCCCATTTCTCGAAATCCACCAAATCCTGCGCCGAGCCGCCAGGAGGTCCGATCGTGTTTCCGACGTCGTAAACTCTGCGAATGTAGTTCATGCATGCTCCGGATTCCCAAGATACGACACCTGTGTTTGGGTCTTCGAGGGCAGGCACGCGGCCGTTCTCGTTGATCTGGAGGAATTTGCTGCCTTTCACTCCCGTGTTGGGATTGTCGCTGAAGTCCCAGTGCTTGACGTTGTATGGGAGTTTCAGTGACTCCAAGGCGATGGCGACCTTGATTGGGTTTGGGCCCGTGGCGTGGGCGTGCAGGATGAGAGGTTTCAGGTGGGTATTCATGGTTTGTAGTATGGGTTTGTGTTCTTAGGGTGGAAGTTGAAGATGTGTTTTGTGCGGGGTTGGGGATGCGGAGTTGATGGGATGATTTTGAAATGATGTCACGGCGATGTATGAAGGTTGGTCCACGGATGAAATATCCGAGTTTGTTAGACTGATTAGGTTCAAACCATAGGCAACATGGATCAACACTTTGTATGTATTCGCAATGGACGGGCGTCTCTTTTTACGCAGACTAGGGTCTTGGAAATCTGGCTATATGGAAACCCCGGCTATATGGTCATCGTCGGGATTTGAAGTCTTGGGGATTTTCAAGATGGCGAATCAAGCAGGCGTATATCTCATCGCTTATTCTGGGCCATACAAGGTCTAATTACGCTATTCGCGTTATTGGATCTGCCAGGGATGGTTTGTAGTCTAGAACGTCTATTAGTAGCAAGAACTGGCACTGATATAGGAAAAGCTTGGAAGAGAAACATGCGAAACTTGTAAACGGGGAAGCTGCGAGAGTTGTTTACAGAACGACTATAGCTTCGGAGTGAACCTATTCAACATATGGCAACTCCTGTTCCGGGAACAAACGATTCCTAAAGAGACCCCGACTCCCCTTGGACATGGCACAGAAAGCGGGTTTTATGTGATCGGACAGGCTGATTTCGGCTCACTTGAAAACACCGAGTATAACATCAGCATGTAACAAGTCATAGAAGCTCATCATACCTCAGCTGTGTGGCATGCTGTTGGTCATTGTTCCCGATTTCAAATCCTATACGGATTGCAATCTAGATGTCAAAGTTCGATCTACTCGTCTGCTGAGGTCGGCTCGGGGTGCCGGATCTACACGTGTACAGAATCTTTATGGTGGTGCAGGTGAAATGCGCTGTTCGCTTTGTCCGCCGTCTTAGGAATCCAACCGTCTCCAGGGAAGGCATGTCGTGATTCGGCAGATTGGTGCCACATGGGCGATGAAACGGGAAGTAAAGCCCGGTAGCTGTGTGATTCGCATCTCAGATTTGAAGATTTATCTACTTTGGCGAAATAAGCCTTTTACCATTTACTGTTTCGCATTCTTGACACTAGTACCTCACGATGCAGGGTGGTAAAAGAGAACATCTCATCGTAGCCAATTTCCAGAAGGGCCAACGCCACTTCTGATCCAGGTCACAGTCAGATTAAAGGTATAGGCCTCTAGATGCTTATCTATTGTCCGAGATGGAACCAGTCGGCCATGACTCCTGGCGACCGGGGGCGTACTAAATCATTGACAGAGCTGGAGTATAAATTCATCATGGTTTCATATCCGGAACGAGATTGGTATCGTGAAACAGAATAGTCTATAGCCGCCGAAATCCGTGAAAAACCCCCGAGAATATCAAAAAGTGGGAATGAGCAGTCACAACCGATTCAGACAGAAATAGCAGCAACCAGTGCTTCAAACGCTGAGCTGTGGGTAGAAGCATCCGCGGGATTATGTAAAGGACCGGCCCAATCGACACCGAGTTGACCCTCTCCATTTCGATCGTTCTCCCAGATACTGTTCGCAGAGCTAATAATCACCTCCTTGTAGATGTCATGTGGTGATACACGCTGCAACATCTCCAAGTTGCGCATGAAAACGCCCTTGAATTGAGTAGCATCGGGCTCACAGTTGTTTGGTTCACACGAGTCATGTAGGACCTTGTTGGAGTCGGTCAAAGTCTCAATTGCGGCCTTTGCGATAGTATTGGCTGATTCGAGGTAGGTGTCGTTTGGTGCGGCTTTGTTCAGCTCGACGAGGCCGCCGAGTACGACGCCCTGGTTGTAAGACCACCTGGAAAAAGACTTGTTAGCGTGGACGTAAATACGCTGTTGAGTGGGAATAAACATACACAGTAGCACCGTTGTTTTGACAATTGTCTAGAAGTCCGTCGTTGATGGTGTTATTTTCACCGATGAAGCCTTGAGCTGCGAACCAGTTCCACTCTTTCTGTGCCCATTCGACATAGTAGTCTCTCTTCAAGGGTACGCGGTTTGCAAGGTGGGCTGCGGTAGAGAGAAAAAGTTCGTTTGTAATCGCGTTCACATATGTGCTGGTCGGGTTCCATGGAATACCACCACCACCGCAGCGGGTACCCCAAGCCTTGGTCTGCGAAGTAGTTAGTATCAAAATCCGATAGAAAAATAGAATCATACATACCAAGCCATGGAAAATCCCCTCAGCCAACTGAAGGTATTGGTTGTCCTCGGTGACATCGTACGCAGCGATCCATGCAAGGGCCCACCATCCATCATCATCATAGGCCGAATCAAGCCACTCCGAGGCATTGACAGCACGGTTGGCACGAACTGTCAAATCACGGGCATTATTGCTCTTGATCTCAGGACCCGGGTGAGGGTTTTGAGGAGGAGCCATGATCAATGTGTTATTGAAGACATAGCTCGCGGTATCCGTGACAGACGGATCAACCAGAGCTAGATCAGCAATAGCAGTCATGATATTGGCACCATTCCACCATCCACAAGTATCCCAGAGACCGGTACTGTTATTGTACCACTCTTGAAGTACGTGCAGCGCATCCTGTGCTCTCGCCCTCGCATGGTCGGCATCGGCAACCGTAGTACCTGAGAAAAGGAACGTGGTGAGCGAGCAGGCAAGAAGACCGGAGAACAACATAATGCAAATGTGCCAGCACAAGAACCTACCGAGCTAGAATGTCGCATGCGCGCTGCTTAAATATGAAAGAACTGATTTTTAGGTCAAGTTCCTGGACACATAATCAAAGGGCAAAATAAATATGCATTCTCGAGGTCCTAAGACCCTTGATTGGTCGAGAAGCTCAGACTCACTGGATAGATCCACTGATGCGTCTCGGAGAACCTTGGGAAATCCCCCTGATCTGCATGATCGACCTGATTGCCGTACGGTTGAACTTGAACTTTGCCCTTTGCAGGAACGGGTACAGTAATCGGTAGCCCGATCACTGAACAGACCCGATCGCATTGACTCGGGCTAGTTGCAAATTGACGTGATTCATCAAGGGATGACTAGTTCCATAGTTGTGTTCAGTATTCTCAGCAGTAGTGCATCCCTTGCAAGGCCGTGGATCAGCCTTGGTTCTCAACTTCTCCGTCTTCTCCTGCAGCTGTGATACATGCGCATGGTATGACTGAGGTCTTCTCGGAACTGCTTTTAGGACCCGCTTTTGATCCACCCTGCGAACAGGTTCTATATTCTGAAAATGTTGCCGATTCGCAACTCGCTTACCAACGTTAAAATTTAAATGGGCTTTCCATGGGTCGGAGATGATGTTAATTGGGTAACTGTTATCGCTTGTCCCGTGACCACCTTAATCCTCGTCAATGGGTAAACTGAGTTTTACTATACTCGATGTCTTCCAGTCTCAAAAGATTGGATGAATTGGGTTTATGCACTCAAGACACACTGGAAATATTCCTCGCATGAAACATGCATTGTCTCTCATGCTCACCACATGTCAAACCCCTACTTCTCTGACGTCAGCAGACAGCCGTGATTTTCCCCGAAAATGTCTCATTATATCGGATAGTTGCGATATGCTTTAGCATCGACTCAGATTGTCCCCGCTTCCAATCCAAGACATGACATTTTAGTGCGTTGGTTGAATGTCGCATCCTCTCCAGCTATACTTTGCCATGGCGCTCGGGAGCCAGGGCGAGACATGCATCGTCTGGGAAAGGGAAAGGTGTTCTCTTTGATAATAGCCAGAGTGTGTGGGAAGCAGCGAGTAGAGTGAGAGAACTAGTGGTGAAAGTGAACAGATTCCAGTAGTCTCACGGAAGATCAGATAATCAAAGATAGACTATTATGAGCAGGTCATTTAAATAAGATTCCTTATGCTGCTAATCTTTGCTCAACACATGGGGTTTGCGCAAAAGATCGCATAGAAAGATGGAAAGGATAGCCCTATATGGATTGGTCATCGTAACCCAGGGCAAGCATTACAATGGAATAGGAGCAGCCGGTAGGAGTTTAAAATTAACGCCAACAAGATGCTGCTACGTAAACCATCAACTTCTCTGGGGTTCTCAGCATTGTATCGCCAATTCTAGTCCATTGAGTATACTCAGATCAAAATCGGGGAGATGCACGAAAAAGGGTCGCTACTATGTGGCTAAAATCGGCCTTTCGGAACCTTGGAAAATCGAAGCAGTCAATTCTATGAAAGTCAGAGAATCCAATTAATATCTAGGTATCCAATTAATACATTAGAGGATAGACTGCCGGCACTACTCGGATCCAGCGACTCAGTAAATAGTACTGTGACTACGATTTCCCAATCTGCTCGAGAGTATCCTGGTTGAGGGGATACAATAGTGGAGATGGCCAGGCCACGGGGGAGCGTTGCAAGGAACAGGAACTTCCCAAAGTTGACAGCCATTGAATAATAAACAGTCTCTAAACAATATGTCCATTTCCATTTCAATAACGAGGTATTTCTCGAATCCTTCTCGAATGCGGCAAACACCGCGGGTCATTGATTCTGACTCACGTCTCCAGTCTCCACTGGATATCACCACCCACACTCAAACACTCAAACTTACAAGCAATTCTTTCCCCGGTCCTGCTGCCAGCTACCTCCTTCACACAAACCAAAACTCAACCTATTCCGTGATCTCATCTTTCGCTCAAATCCTATTGCCCTCGACGTAATAATGACCAAACCTCCACCCAACTCTCATATCTCCATCACACAAGCCAAGTCCGAAAACATCCCAACCATCAAGTCAATAGTCTCATCTGCTTACTCCAAATACATCCCACGAATCGGCAAGCCTCCAGCTCCCATGACGGCCGATTACCATCACCTCATGCACACGCACGAAATCTTTGTGTTACAAAAATCCGACAGAAAGATAGTGGGGTCGATTATGCTTCGATCTGATCCTCCCTCGGATTCCATCGAGATCACGAACCTGGTGGTTGATCCGTCTGCTCAGGGTCTTGGGTATGGGAGGATTTTGATGGGGTATGCGGAGGATATTGCGAAGAGGAGGGGGCATTTTAGTTTGACGCTTTATACGAATGTTAAGATGTATGAGAATTTGGAGCTTTATGATAAACTTGGTTTTGTGGAGACGGGGAGGAAGGTGGAGGATGGGTTTGAGAGGGTTTATTTTCGGAAGGAGTTGTGAATTGCGTGGATATTTATTTTGTGGAGTGTTGAAGATTCTACCATTGCTATGTTTGAGGACACTCAATCGACTAGATCGGGTATCAGTTCACGACGCGATAGTGAATCTTTTATAGAGGTGCGAGTAGTCATCGGGTCATGGTTTACAGGGTAGCTATGGGATGGAAGGAATCATAACATAATCGAAAGTGACGTATTGTGTTGTGTATTTGTAGAATGTCCAATCCACTGAGGTACGTAGATATACACAAGGACTTTAATCCATGCCACGCCAAAACAGAAGACCACCCTTGTCCTTTTGGAAATATATACAAAGCGCGGTCGTGAAGATCAGGTTGTAGAAGTCATAGGAAGGTAAAGAAGGAAAGTTCGGAAAGAGGATGAGGAATAGCTCACGCCGCGCGTAGAAAAGGCAGGCCGAAAAGGTTATTAATAGGGTGCATCACTCAAGGATTCATATATGCAGCGAGCATGGGATAGCACGAAGCCTGGAAAATATACGGCTGGGAAAGAGTGGCTGAAAGCATGGTTTATCGTCGCCACATAGTTCGCGCTGCAGCGTCATTGTACTCGTGTCTCTGAAAGTCTTCTTTGCTTGAACGCTCGCTGGCGCCTTCACCGGGGTATGCGGGTTCGGTTGTGATCTCGATCGTCGTCTCCTGGTACACCTTGCCCATTGGGGTCATTTCGACGCCCGGTTGCACGATGTTGTCGGTGGAGCCTTCCCGCTCGATGATGGTCTCGTCGCTGATTCCCATCTTGTGGGTGGTGGGGTCGGCAGTGATGGTTGTGAGGTGGTCACCGTGGCGTCCCTTGCTGCTGGCGAACACGTTGTAGGAGCGGTCCTCGCTGGGTTCGGAGTCGACGATGAGAGCGCGGCGAGTGAGGGTGTACAAAGTCACGTCGACGAGTCCGGAGCTCGTCATGATGGCACCTGGAGGATGGGAGGTTAGTCGAATAAAGCCCAGGGTAGAAATATCGTAAACTCTTTTTACTTACCGGCACAGCAGAAGAACGTTATAGAGGGAGTGCTGCCGTTGGCTGTAGCCATACGACCAGCAGCAAGCGGCAGTGATAGAACGATATAGACAATTGGATAGATGGTCATGTATCCGACTACGCGTCTCAGACGCTTCAGACTCTCAAGCTGGTTGTTTCCAAGGATAGCCGACGCAGCAATCTGTTTTCGAAGCTGGAAGTACATGACGGCGTAGAGACAGACCGTGCCGAACCTGGTGATTTCCCGAGTTAGTATTGAGCAGACGTAATGACTGAGAAACGGATACTCACTCAGCAAGGAAAATCCAGATATAATGAGTCCAGAGACGAACAGTCTCGTATTCCTCGCTAATCCAGCACCAGGCACCGGAGGGAACGAAGACATCGGCTCCGTACATTCCCAATGGAATGATGACGATAAGAGCGATAAATGCCCACACACTGACAACAAACGCGATGAATACTCTGTAAGACAACTTCTTGCCCCATACAACAAGCAGGAAAGTGTGGAAGGCGATGGCAAGCACGAAGAGACCAGATCCGGGGTCACCGATCTGAAGCCAAAGACCCTGCAGGAAGCATCCGGCAGTGCCCGACTTGATCTTGTCGGTAACGATCCATTTGATACAGACGAGGAAGGCGAGGGATTGTTGAAAGTCTGCCAGAACCAGGTTGTAAATCAGGACAATATACTGGTTATAACCGATATATCTCTGGTAGTTTCCTTTCCAGAAGACCAATCGGTAGGTAATGAAGGAGATAAGACCCCCCGTGGCAAGGAATGAGAGGAAGGCCATAATGGACACGGCAATGAGGCCTTGACGTTGCACCTTGGGCAAGGGATCAATATCCAGCGTGACATCACTGGTCAATCGTCGCTCCAGCTCATTTCCCAAGGGGTCGGTCCTCGGCATGAGGGCCATTAGAGCGAGGGCGGCCATCTTCGAGAGGCCCTGTGCAGTCACAGATTAAACTATGAGACCGTATGTCGAACCATCCAACACGCAGACGAGTAACGAATGTAAGATCGGCACCGAGATGAGTATATCGGCGCAGAGGTGGAAGTAACTCGCCCACTGTGCATATAAAAGCAAGCGTCTAAGCGAACATTCAATCCGTCAATATCGTGATACCTCTAGCCTCACCCACAAGTAACCAGAGCTGCGGAAAACAACAACAATGAAAACGACAAAGGAGGTAAATGGTGGGGGACAGGATTATTAAAGTTGTTTGGACTCGGATCCGCAGCGATGGGGCACAATCCCAAGGATATTCCGTACCACGGGGGTGGGTGAACTTAAAAATTAAGGAGAGCAAAGAAATTAGAATAACAGGACTGGTCCTGTCAAGCTCAAGTCTCCACGGTAGGCCCTTTTTCTCGAATTGGTCCTATGGGATTATCTCTGTAGGGGACATAGCAGAGCTCATGATTGAGGCGGACAACTCCAATCTTGCACGGTCTAGATGGTAAAATTGGCTCCACTTTAGGCCAGCCGTCTCTGTACAAAGTACAGGGGTCAACTGAGTGGAGAAGTGTGTAAAGTCTCTGCCCTGAGTAAGTAGAAGTACGGGGTCAGATTTGGGGGCGGCTAATATCCACCACGATCACGGCCCGAGCGTGCCCTAAGCCATAAGGTCCATGGGGACTGAATTAAGGGGCCAGTTCACGGAAGCAGACCGAACAATTTGAGATGTTATAATTGTTATTGTTCTTCAGGACTGGACTTCGTAAAGGACCTCTGGGGACGTATGGTAACGCAACAAAGTTAGTCTCCGTGTAAACCTTGAAAGCTTGGAAGTCCACTAGTAATGAGACCGGGGTGTCGACCACTGACAGCTCTAGATTCCATCTTGCCGGTTTTTGAGGCTGCAGGGGTAAGCTTCTGGAACACTAGCGGAAGGCACGAGCAAGTTTCGCGTGCCCTGAGCGCAGTGCCTGATAGTACTTTGTAATGGTAGTATATATCCTGAGGTCAAAGGCTGGGGCCCGGCAAGCTTTATCAGCTCTTCCAGGCCTTCACTGGTTAGAAGCTCCGTGTCGAGTCGGTCAAACTGGAGCCTTCTCTGTAATTTTATAGTCATTAGCCAACAGCGTGACAGCAATGACCAGGGGACGGGTCGTTAGAGGCGGAACCCCGCAGAAGACTCTTCGTTGACCGAAACCCCAGAATAGACTTTGTCGGAGGACATTCACGTGAATTTTCATGTCAGAGTCGCCAAGGAACGGCTCCAGGGAAAGATGACGATCGCTTGAACAAGGATTATTTGGCATTGTGCCTGGAATAAGCTTTGTTCCACCTGGGACACCGGTAGCAATCCAACCACAGCTTAGGGCCTGTGTTTATGGAGTCTGCCAAGGTATGTTCGCCACGGGTGCTCCATTTGCGCTATTGAGGAAACGGCCATATAAATGTGGAGTTCTGGTTCAGAAGGTGAGAAGGTGCAATCAAGCTCACTGCCGATTATAGAGTTTCAACGGCCTGAGGAATTTCTTCAATGGCTGAAACTATCTACACAAGTTCCGAGGTTGCGGCTGACTCAAGTCCGACCCACTGAAGGCGCTTAGTCTCGGACAGTGATCCGTGTCCGGAGGAAAAACAAGCATCCGCAGAGGATTACGATGTGCGAGTGTGCTTCCCGAACGCATTAGAGTGGACAGCGTGGACAGCGTGGATACTGTGGGTACGGAGTATGCAGACCGAGCACGATCATCGAGGAGAAGGCCTGGCTACTTACATATGACACCGTCGGCTATGCAGCCGCTGGCAAGCGTGGAGATTGCACCTGTTCCCACCAGTTCCCACAGTGGAATATGCACCCCGACCGCCATCTGACTTAGTACTGAACTTAGTACTGTGGCAAAGAGACTCAGGGGGAGATACGCGCAGTTCCCTCGATATCGGATCCACGAGGTATCGGATCGCCATCGGATGGCGAGGACTACGTTTCAGGGGAACATTCTAGGTTTGAGTTCAGTCAACCGTACGAATGTAGGAATGCGTGCACTACCTCGGCATCATGGTGACTGCTTACTCCGTATTCTCTCCTCCACCTGCCGTTTTCCGCTAGAAAACTTAGCTTCCCCGGCTAGGCCCACCAAGCTAAACTCGACGTAGCGCGTCATGAACAACGACATTATACCGCTTTTGCATTGATGCCCGGGCATAGCATTGTCATTGTCACTAGTGCCCGTCCCACTGAGCCTTCTTCAAATTATCCGTATCCTCCTGGAACATTACATGCGCCTATTTTCTTGGAACCGTGGTTTTGTCACCTACGAAATCGTTGGTTCTATTTGTTCAGTAGTATGGAATCCTGAATGCTTTCATGGAGATGTGGCGCTCGGAAGCCCCTGCAGCAGATCTCTAGAATTCACCGGTTCCGATACTCATACATTACAAGTGCCGAAATATTCATTAATGGCATGGTTCGCGAGGCACGAAGTAACCCTTATGGAGTACTCTGTACTTTGTAGCACTTGGCATGCAGGCTAATCTGCCGATCTCTATCTTAGTGGACCGTTTCCCCAATTTGGTAGTCGCTCATCTCTGCTCCTTGGATTTGGAGAACAGAGGCGATTACTAGGCTAAATCCGTTTTCAGGCCCGTGTAACACGCTACACGACCCTTGGATGACCGAGAAGATCCCTAGGAGTCCTGTTGCGACTGTCAACGGGAAATTGAGGCCAGCCCCTCGAGATGCGGGAGTCAAGCTTTAACGGTGCACGAATCGAGTATGCATTTTCCTAGGTTTTCAGCCATATCCCATTCCCAAACTTTTTACAGACCTCGATCTCGTATTTTTACGCCAAACAGATGGATCGAAGATCAGGTCATCGAGCCATCACGCTCTGGTCATAAGTAGTCCCCTCCGCCAAAATGCCATTTTTGGAATCGGAGCCCCAGTGATGCTCACTGCCCAGGTGCTTGGATCTTCGAAAGTTGAAAATCACTTCCATGGTTTTCCGCCATTCTCGATGTACGCTTTAACTGCGTCTATGATTCATGGCACCTACATGTACGTTTTTACCGTAACAGGATTCTCTAACAGCCTCGCCTAAGTGCATAGATGGAAATCAACTTGTTCTAATTCTACATACATGTCTAGGTAGGTAGGTATGGATATATCCACCCCGAGGAATGGCCTAAAAGACTAACCGTTGCTACCTAGGTACCTAGTGATCGATTCAATCAACTTAAGGCATTTTCCTGGGTTAGGTCTAAGAGACACAAAAGATACTGGCTCATTTAGTCATAACTCATAAAAGATCGCAAAGGCCAATTAACAACCTTGGAAACAAAAAAAGGCAGTGCCAAACTTCAGCCGGCAACGTATCTCAGGATCGGGACCTTAAGTGGGTATCATCAACCAGCCCGATGCAAAATATATCCACCACGCAATCCTAATCTCATCCGCTAAAAACCGTTTTCCTTGAGTCGCTGAGATGCAAGAACCGGATCTACCTTCGGCGGGAGTTCCGTGACTCGCGCCGACCAATCGGAGACGACTCTTCTTCGTCTTCCTCCTCCACTGGCGCAGGCGTGCGTCGCTCAGTACGTCTCTTAGGCCGACGCCGACGGTTGGAACTAATGTTACTAGCGGAATCGTCGGGGGCCAGAGAGCGATCGTCGTCGAGGAAGTCATCTTCCATTCCGCTTTCCCATTCGTGTTGGCTGAAGGGAGTGCCTAGGCGGGCTTCGACGAAGGAGCCGCGTCGGCTTTGGTTTGCGACTGAGAGGCCTGCGCCGCGTTCGCGAAGGGCTCGGCGGACGGCTTCGGCTTTGCAGTGGAGGGCTTCGAACGCGTCTTCCATTGCTTCCATGCTTAGGAAGATGTCTCGCTCAATTTCGGCCAGTGCGGCGATTTCAGTCTCTTCATCCAATGCGATTGGGCCTCCGAAGGAGGCGGGAGACGAGGGGTTTCCACTCGGTTGGCTGGCGGAGCGGAAATTGCCGTCCATATAATTGGGTGTAGGCCCGCGTGAGATGCCCCTGGTGCTGAAGGGGGTGTTGGAGCAGCTGCCGCTCCTGCGGATATCGGAGGCGGGGATTGTGTCTTCGGCTCCGCTGCGGAGAAAGCCGTCGAAGCGACCAGATATGAGGATTTCCCATTCATCATCGCTAATGGCCGCGAGGGTGGCCAGGACATGGTGTAGGCCAGGGTTATTGAGCATGAACATGGCTGTTTCGGGATCGCGTGGAAGGGATTGCAGTCGATATAGGCGCTGGATGGCCAGTGAGCCAGACACGAGGGCAGACGGTTTGGTTCGAGGCTTTTCACCATCCGAGCGAGGAACAGGGGTGGAAGAGTTGATGCCCAGCAGAGCACAGAATAGAGAGCGCTGGTGATGTGGGAGGTGCGTGAGCATGGCGAAAGTCAACGTCTCGTCATCTACTTCTTCCGGGGCGCTGGTAACTTGATCAGTCTGCTCCGAGAGCCATTTGTCCACAGCGACCTTTGTCTTTCGAGACTGTCGCATGAAGTGGTCGCGGTATTCTTCGGGGACATCGATATCAAGCTTCTGCATCGGAATGTGCTCCTCGCCACGCATACTCGAATCCATAGATGAATGTGCCATCATAAAGGGCGGCCACGTAGGCAGTTCTCGGCGTCCAGAAACAAGCTCCAATACCTCTCCCCAGCTCACTCCCTCGGGGAGCTCCTCTAGCTCCTCATCACTGCACATTAGGCAGTGACAAGGCTCCGATGAGATGTCGCGTGCAAAAACGGCCTCGAGACGATCAAGGAGTCGCCGCGCGACCGATCGGTACCCTGTAGCGACAGCGAGAGATCCATTCTTGCTCATGACTTTGTTATAGTCATCGAGAAGACGGTTGAAAGGTTCGAACACCTTTGCGGCTGCTAGCTGAGGATGAGTAGCCGACTGAGCGAAAGGATCGGACGGATTGGGAGTGACCAGGAGTGTCCGGGGCACTTTGTTTTCCAAACCTCCATGCTGAAGTAGATAGTCGACTCTCGGTATAGAAACGGGTACCTGAGGCGGCGGTGGAGGTGGCGGCGGCGCCCCATATGCTGGACCGGGTGGCACATGTCTTCCATACTCGAAAGAGTCGTCGCTAGGAGTGTGACGATGGGATACTGATGACCGATTCTGGGTACGAGAGGGAGGTTTCGCAGGCGGGGTCATCGACTGTCGTCGGGGAACCGTGTGTTGCTGATTGGGAGCAATGGAGGTGGTATCAGATCCATTAGGTGATTCGGCGCCAACATCGCGAACTGTGACATTCGACTGCGACATCGTAGACCGGCTGGATCGCTTGGGTAATTTGTTCTCTTCGGACGACTTGGTCTTCGACGGCTTGTGGCTGGTCCGAGGAGATGGCGCTTCCTTCTCAGGTTTGGATGATTTCGATTTGGTGGTATCGGCCCGCAAAACCTTGCTAGACCTGGTCTCTCCATCTCTTTTCGATCGTAGACTCGACGAAGATCTGTTGACCTCCGCCCTAATCTTTATGCTTGCTTTCTTCGCCTTGGCCTTATCGGAGCTCTTCTCTTTTTCTTCCTGCTCATCCACCGCACTACCCTTGCGCGAGGAGGGCTGATCGAGGCCCGTCAGCGGTGGACTTGGCGGGGCATGGTGGTTCTCGCGGGTGTGGTTGCCACTTGTCTTGGTATTTTCCTTATCCTCGGTCAGGTCGGTCGGGTCCGGTGTGGGGATGTTGACTGTGCGAACATCTTCCTTGCTGTGCGCTTTGGAGAAGTTGGGATAGGGAAGGCTGGTCCTCGATTCAAGGAATGAGGCCGTTCCCGAGCGGCTTTCGGCATCGAGACCCGGCATCGAGGACCTGCGTGGGGGAGCGCCGTCCGTCGATTCAGAAGTGGAGGAGCAAGCCGTTGGGTCGGGCTCGCGATCCTTGGTAGAATTGCGGGAGGGCCGAACTAGGTACGAACCCTTGGGACGTTGTTTGATTTTCGAGGTCGAGGAGGAGGCTGGGGTTTTGGACTTGCGGTTCTTAATGCTGTTAGGTCTGACTGGAAAAAACATGGCTCGTGAGAAATCGTAGCTACTAGCCGCACGAGGTGGATCCCTTCAGGTCCTGGGGCCCGCTAGTTCATCCCTCGTCTGTGCTTCTTCCGTGCGTTTTAGGTAGGAGTGTACGGAGTACTCCCTAGTTGGGTTGGGCTCGCCTCGGTGATGCTATTTTGGGTTTCCAGTTTTCAAGACGTGCGCTGCCTGGCGCTTAGCTCGCGTGATTTCACTGGTGTGACGTCGGGCGCTTGACGTCGATCGTAAGCGGGAGAGACATTCCGTGCAGAGCAAATCAGCACGATCGAAGGAAGCTGGACATCTAGGAACCGAGTACATGAGACCGGAGCCTTGAGACCGGGGGAAAGGCACATTCTATTGCGGTGAACAGACCGATAGTTTGGCCCCCCAATGTGGGATCTGCATGGAAGCCTGACTGCCTTGAACAAACGGGCTGAAACGCGATTCCCGAAGTCGGAGAATACAGTATACGAGTCACGTGTACTTGAGTATCGGGTATCATTTCAGGCTATGTATTGTGTTGTACAGTCTTAAGAGTATCTCAGTCCACTTGAAGCCCATTCGCCGCCTTCTTCACTGGTGATGCCTCCAGTATCCAGTTCCCATCCTTCTCGTGCGCCACTCCGCCCTTCTGTGCAGCCCTCAGTATCTTCTCACTTGCCGGGGTCAGGTCGCCCGTGTGAAGATCCCAGACCCAGCCCTCTTTTAGCCACATCCAGGTCAAATACCCGCGCAATTCCTTGTCCCGGGGGAGCACAGATTTCCATTCGGGAACAAATCCGGGCGTTGTGGCGCCAGTTCCTTTCCAGTCCGTGGCAAGTCCACGCAACTCATCTCGGCAGAAAATGCGCCAGCTGTCTAAAGAGTAGGCCCCGACACCTGGCAAGTGCGCAATCTCCCATGCTACTCGATGGTCTTCGTCATCAATGCATTCACAGGGACCGACATCTCGCCCATCTAGCTTTTGGGGATAGTGGAGCTTGCGGTATCGCTTGTTCTTGACTGGGGGATTGGTTTGCCATATCTGCGCAATAGAAATACATTTCCTTGCTCGCTGATTCTGGAAACCCAAGCAGTGGATAATGGACACAAATTCGGACAGGTCTGCGGCGGCCATGGCATCGATAGTTGGATAGCGGCCAAACACCTTGAACAAGACTGGCAGGGCAACCCCGCCTCGGGTACGGTTGAGGAAGATTGTAGCAATCAGCAGTTTGAATGGATCGTGGGCAAGGTTTTCCTGGATGAGGCCAAATGATGGGGCGTCAATAGGTGGAAAGGGTAAACAAGATTCCGGGTCCCCCGAAAGTGCCGGGAAGTAAGGCGAGACCTTGGGACGTTTGGGCTTGGAGGATCGTGGAGTTTCCGGTCGAAGTAGCCGAGATTGTTTGACCGGAGTACTGGGGGGTGACGGGACAGGTGGCGGTAGAAAATGCGCGCTTTTCGTAGGCGAAATACTGGCCGAGTCATGTACAGGATCATCCTCATGGTCAAAATCGCTGGGCACGTCACTCAACGAAGAATCTGACGAGAGAAAGCCAAGGAGCAGATTCAGCTCCTCCAAAATATTTTGGTTTTCTTCAGGGATCAACATGTCTTGCGTGGCAGGGATCTTGGTTTTGTGCTTTTTCGTTGCGGCGACAGCAGGGAAATATCTTGACCTCACCTCATCACTGGGGGTCACCGCTGGCGAATCATCGGTTATCAAAAATCCATCTCCCACTCTGCGGGGTTGGGCGACAAAGGCCCGAATCTTCTGCTCCTGTTCGAAGTCCTGGAGGGCGGAGTCGTCGGCACTGTTTGGGATTGGCACTGGACGGGCGTATGCTGGCGTTCAGCAGGCTGGTCTGCCTTTGACTCGCTGGGATCCTCAAGGAAGCTTTGATGCTTCTTGCGCTTATTCCGTTTTTTCTTGCGATAATTCCGTTCCTTCTTCCAACGCTGTTCGAACTCCAAACTCTGCTCCAACTCCGGCGCGGAGTCGAAAAGGTCAGGCCTGATAGGCTGGGAAACGTCTTGCTCAACTCGGTCAGTTAATTGATTGCTTTGCTGCGGCTGACCTCGACCATGACTGGATTCGTCGTGATTGGAAACCGCCGGCAGTTGCCTATTGGCAAATTCGCTAGGGACTGCGCGGCCCGGGGAAGGACTATCTCGAGTCATGTCTATCACAACATTGTGGACAGCATTTCGTTCAAGGACGTTGCTAGAACCTGTCCTCTCCTTCAGTTGCTCTCCCGCTTGTTCATTCGAGCTCAAGGGCCGCGTTGCTTGCTCATGAACCGGCAGCAAGTCGGGTTCCGAGGGCTGGCTGTCGTGGACAAGGTCAATAGTAAGATCTGGCGAAGCGTGTCCGAGCTGTTGACCGTGAAGGCCGTCCTTCCTAGTGGGCGCCTTTTCAAGAGCCGGGGGAAGTTCAGTTGGCTTAGGGTTGTTGGTTACGGATTGCTTGGCATCAAGGTTGTCTGCTTCGTGTTGCTGATTTGATAGTTCCAAATCCTCTTGGGGTTCATGTTGCACTTTCTCAACCGCTTGGGCTGGGTATTCAACATGGGAAACAAAGTCTGGAGTGTCATGAACAGCTATGACCTCGGGTTCTCTGCATGCGCCATGCCCGGGAGATCGAGGAGGGTTTTGGGCGGTTGGTCCCACCTTTTTGGGTGCGGTAGGAATCTCGTTTTGCGGGAGCAACTGTGACGTGGGCACCGAATCCTCAATCGAGTTCTTTCTGCTTCCTTTGCTCTTTTTGCGCCTCACGGGCTCCGGCTGTTGCGGGTTGCTCAAGCTTCTCTTACGAGACTTTCGGCGACGAGTGCGTTCGATGTGCTCATCATCAATTTCCTCCCCAAAACGAAGATCTTGCGCATCTTCTGTAGCCTCGGCTTGGACACTCATGTTCTCCAGGTAAAGCTTGCGCACGTAGAAAATCAATGCATCGACAGCAGACTCGTCCATTCCCGCCGAAATTGCTGCTCTGCGGATATCATTGACAAATTGCCGTCGGACAGAGCGCCTTACAGGCACCTCTCGATTCTGCATGAAGGAATGTGAGGCCACAAAGTAAAGGAGCTCGTCCCTGCGAGACGGCTCCAAAGATCCGAATATCATATCCTCCTCAGCTGCGACTGGGTCATCGGCCTGGTGATTTGCGGCGATCTCAAAGATGCCATCATTGCTGGGATTAGAATCGTACGGACCATCCGCAACCCCTTCAGAAGCATTAACCGGGTTGGTATCGTCAGCGATGTCAAGTATGTCATCATTGTTGGATTTGGAATCGTTGGGACCATCCGCAACCCCTTCAGGATCATCAAACGAGTCGGTCCTCTCATTGTTGTGCCCTTCGTCACTGAGGTTCGCTTCCAGGTTATTAGAGATGGAACCGCTCGGGCCATTCATGCCCTCTTGTAAAGCTTCCACCTGGTTGATCTCCTCATCGTTGTCCTCTTCATCACTGAGGCTTGCTTCCTGATGATCAGATATGGAATGGCTTGGGCCATCCGCTACCCCTTGAGAAGCATCAAACCAGGTGGTCTCCTCATCGTCGTCCTCTTCATCACTGATATTCGCTTCCTGGTCATTGGATGTGGAATAGCTCGGGCCATCCTCACCCCCTTGGGAATCTTCCACCTGGTTGGTGTCGTCATTCCAGTTCACTTTAACGCCAAGACCCGCCTTTTCAGTTTCAACTCCCTGCATGTCAAGCAGCCCAGTAAGGTCAGCATCCTCCTCATCATCACTGTCAAGATGGATCACAGTAATATCTCTCCTGGCCACGGTCCTTGGTGTTCTCCTTGGCGACATCGTGGTCGACTTCCCACTCATAGATGGAGACTCGGGGAAGAAGCGTGACTTCTCAACATTACTGTCACTTGGAGTTGGGTGATTTGACGTTCCCGCCGATTCACCACCAGAGTAGACAGGAAAGTCTTCGTCTTTAGAATCGAAATTGGCATCCTCAGACAGGATCCGGTCGATAGTGCGATCAAACTCTTCGCCAAAAGGCTTGTAGGTTTTTGGGTCAAACGAGGGTGGAGGAGGGATGACGGCGAGGTAAGCTGGTTTCGACATTTTTATCTAGACATGGACTAGACTTTGTGTTTGTGGTTCAGTGGTTGGGTGCAATCTGTAGCAAGAGGGTCAGATAACTCCAAAGGATAAATCTGGGTGCTCACATACAGGCTTTTTTCTGTCACTCGCACGGTGGTTGAAACTGGGTAAGCTCAAATGATGGGAGCATCGCCTAGGACGCGCGTGGTTGATCGCGCGTGATAGGGGCTCAAAGCAAAGTGCGTAGGGAGAGAGGGTATTGTTGAGAGTGGCGAAGGACGAATCGCTTCGACAATACAAGGCAGGTCTCACACCAGAACCTCAATTCCCGCAAGAACGACGGGCAGCTCTTGAAAATTGAAGGGAAACTCCCGCACCGCAAAAAAGTACAGAGACATCACCGATAGTCTTATCAAAGTGGGTCTGTAGTCACGTGATACATAGTACATAGAGAAAGAAGCTTGGAACTTTAAATAGTTAGTTTGTGACCTCCACTTAGTCATAACAATAAATGGTCTATATCACATATTCACAATGCTTTGACTGTGCACACTGCACCATCGCATAACCACCCAGTGCCCAAACTCTATACAGAATAACCAGCCGAATTGAGCAGCCGCGGTTCCCCAGCAGCATCAAATGTCCCATTAAGCAGGACACGGATTGCCTGTGAGCTACTCTGACCAGGAGCAATCCATGTAACATTGTGTCCAAGGCTCTTCATGAAGGCAACGGTGGTGTTATCATAGGCATACTCGAAAGTGACTTGGTTTGGAACCAGCTGATCATGGAGACGAGGCTTGGCGAGAGCTTCGGCTGCAGTCAGGCCCTGGTCGATAACGTGGATGATATTTTGCACAGTTGCTGTAATGATTCGGCTGCCTCCTGCTGAGCCGGTAACCAGGAATAGCTTGCCATCTGGACGGGTGACTATCATGGGTGTGATAGATGACAGAGGTCTCTTCCCGGGTCGAATATAGTTCGCTTCCGAGGGGATGTACCCAAATGCGTTGGATGAGTTGGGTATCGAGAAGTCTGGGTTAAGTGGTCAGATGAGCCAGGGTTTGCTAGGGTTGCTTATTTCTCACCGTTCATCTCGTTATTCATGATGATGCCCGTCTCGGGAACCATGACGCGGCTACCGAAGAGAAGATTCACCGTGGTGATGACAGAAATGGCCAAACCAGTATGGTCAGCCACGGCGAGATGGGATGTTCCAGGCCTATACATCATTAGTGCTCATTCTGCGCGTCGGCTTTATGAGAGAGCACATACGTGTCCAAGCTTTCAAGACCGGAAGGATCATAGGCAGAAACATTGAGAGTATGCTTGTCGGAGATCTTCGATCGGATCTCGGCAATGGTAGACTTCTTGAGCATATCCTTTTGATACTCGTCTACTCCTTTCACGAATAGCGGATCGCCCAGCTCAGCTCGCTGTCATAGTAGTCAGTATCAATGGACACAGAGAAGGAATGAAAGGGTCCTACCTCGCCATAGCCGAACCGCATCGCCTCATCCAATCGATGGGTGCTCAAATTCACAGCCTTCTCGGAAGAGAATAATCCTTTATAGGTGTCCAAAATCTTAAGGATGCTGAGCGCAACAATTCCACTCGAGGGCGCCGTTGTGCTAGTGACAGTGTATCCGCGATAATTGATTTGTGCAGCATCACGGATAGCAACAGTGTAATTGCTCAGGTCTTCCAGCGTCATTGTTCCATTTGCAGCCTGCAGGGCATTAATCATAGCCTCGGCCATAGGGCCGGAATAGAAAGCATCAGGCCCTCGCTCAGCAATGGTTTCGAGAGTGTCGGCCAACCGCCTTCGGGTCATTGTATCTCCCAATCCTAGACGAGTCCCATTCGGCGCAAAGTCCAAAGCCCATGTGGGACTGTTCACAAGAAAGTCATCTCCATCACCGACGGCCGAGTTCATATATCTCACCAGATCTTCGGTGACTGGGAAGCCTTCACGGGCGGTGCGGATTGCTGGCTGTAGAACAGTTGACCAGGGAAGAGAGCCATAATTCTTGTGAAGATGCTCAAGACCGCGGATTTCGCCAGGAACGCCACTATCGCAGCCATCAGCAATTGACTTCGTTATCCGACATCTGGTCCTACCTTGCCAGACCCCCATAGATGGAGGCATCCGTATCATTGTTGTACATGTCCTCGAATGCCGCGGCCGGCGCAGTCTCACGAAAATCAATGAAGTCGTAGGAACCGTTCGGCGCTCGCACAAGCATAAAGCCACCACCGCCAATACCACTGTGCTGCATACCTATATCGTCCTAATCAGATCTGCTTGGAAACAAACTTGCGCTTTAGACTCACCAATGACACCAACGCAAAGTTGGGTAGCGACCAACTTTTACATCTGGTCAGTACCGGCCCTTGGTATTCTGAATCCATGATGACCTTACAGCGTCCGCGGCATTGCCGCCCATTTCCAGTATATCCGCTCCATGTCGCGAACAAATGGAGCTTTCGCTTGCAACAGCACCCAATTTTCCTGGGCCTAGTCCATGATGCGATCCAGCTTGTCTGTCCGAATCGCGAGATGCAAGTTCCAACGGAGAGCTTTGCGCATGGGGTACATTGATCACGATCAGTACCAAAGACAGAACGGCCAAAATGCCGAGTCTCTTCAATCGAAGCATGTTCCCGGCGTCTTTCCACCAGTGATTCGGTGAACTCGGTTGAGACGCTGTGCTCTTGAAGGAAGAAGAAGACACTGGCAAGGGCTACCGTCGTTATTTATCAGATCGTGTTCCAGTGGCGTGAGGGGATAGCAGAGGCAAGACAAGGAAAGGATAATGCCGGAGTTTCTTACCTGCTTCTCCGCACCTTGACCGCCGATATTCCCTAATCGCATCCTGCGGCAGACGCGACCCTAGGTTGTCAATACGACTCCTCGTCTAAGAAGCCGTCAAACAGGCTCGTCAACGGCGAAAGGGAAGCATCTTCACGATACAGGAACAAAAGAACAGAAGAAAGAAGAGTTGTTATCTAGGAAAGTACTAGGAAGACCCACAGACTCGTAGACCCCGCTGATAAGCCGGGGCAAGCTTTCCGAAGCTTTCCCGGTTGTCGGAAGCTGATTATTAACCACTCTATTTGGAGTTGGAGCATTCCAAGTTTTCTTTCAGATGCGTTTACCGCCCATGAGTGGTACGTGAGCCAATCGTGGTTCGTCTGGCGGCTGACCAGGTGACCATGTGAAGCTTCAATCTAGAAACTTTGGGTCTTTGGATGCGCATCTCGATAATTCGTGACTTTTCTACTCGGTCACCGGGGGATCTGCGCATGACCCAATGCAATTGTTGCCCTGCGTATCAAACCAAGTGACACTTAATTTTTGACTGTCATTCACCCTCCAAGGATGATTTGTATTCATGTCAATGCAATCTGGCATAATATAAACTGCTTTGAATAGTGGCAAGGGCTCTTGCTGTTTTTCTATATTTCCGCCTAGATCCAACCACGGCCATTCCAAGGTTATATTGCTTAGGAGATACGAGATCGATCGTGCTCCCCTTCCGAGACCACCCACTGTTGGAAGGCTGACCGGAATAATGTTGTAGATGCGTGTATCTGTAGATGGAACCAATGCTTTATATACTCATCAATGCTTGAAAACCTAATGGAGACGATATCACCATTCATGTATGAGGGGAGAAGAGCAGTAATGGTGGTCATGAACTAGCGCCGCTTTTGTAAAAAGACTGATTAAACGTATCGCCGTAATCCGTCTAGAGCTGGAGTTCGAATCGTTTGCTAGTCCGGATACGCTCACCATATATATAGAAAATGATAGGCAGTGGACATAGAGCCAAAGCAATGAACCCAAGCAGAGAGTTACCCCAGCCTAGCCCGAGAGTCTCGTACATCTTGGGCCCAGCAAGTGGAAGCAAAGCACCTGCTAATGATCGGAAAACGGTGTTCGCGGCCATGGCGGAGGCGGCATATATGGTAAATGCGTCGACAAGGTATGTGCTGACTGTCATCTGGGTTTGTGGATCAGGTATTAGTATATGGATTCAATGTCCGGATGAACGAGGATCTTACAAAGGAGATCAGCATCCCGATTCCTAAAAGTGATGTGCCAATGATAGGGACGATCCAGTGAGTTTTATAGTACGCGGTCCAACCGTATATGAAAAGAGAGGCGGGGACGAAGAATGAGCCGGGAATCATGGCAGGAAGTCGATATTCGGGCTTTTTGACTCCATTCTTCTCGGAGAGATGTGCAAGTATGCGATCCGAGGTTGCACCCAGGACTATGAGTCCAAGGAGAGAACCGATTCCAATGCCGAGATAGGACAATCCGACTGATCCTTGCGAAAAACCATACTGACCCTCGAAGACGTCGCTGATGGTGGTGAACAAGAGGTAGAGATAACCATAGATGACACCAACGTAAAGGGAAAGGAGGAAGACGATCGGCGAAAAGAACAGCATCTTGGTGGGTCGAACAATCGAGAACATGAAAAGATCTCTGGGTGTTCGACCGGTATCGAGAGCAGAGCGTAGATTCATGTCTCCAGTTTCCTTCTGCAATTTCTTCGTTTTGCGGGCGAGCAGGGTCGGCGCATACGATTCACGGATTGTGAAGAGTGAGCTGATAGCCACAGCACCGCTCTGTAAAAGTTAATCAGTGGCCCAGACACTCGTTCGAAAAGAGCTATTCTCACAGCCATGGCGAGGATCCAAAAAGTCCATCTCCAGCCTTTCGCCTGAGCGAGATATCCGCCCGCTATCTCAAGGTTAATAGAGCTCCCAACCACGACATGGGATAGACGTACCGACGGGTCCAATAACGGGACCAATGAGAGGCCCAAGGGCCCAAGCTGCCATAGCCTTACCTCGTGTCTCCTGGACAAACATATCCGCAATTGAGCCCGCTCCGATGGTCAAGGGACAGCTTCCGGCGAAACCGGCAAGGAACCGGAAGACGGTCAAGCTGCCGATTTCAGGAGCCACAGCACAAGCGATCGTCCAGATCACATATAGAATATTGCAGACATTATAGACAATGCGACGGCCGTAGATCTCGGAAACGGGGGCAATGAGGAGAGGACCAAAGCAATATCCGAGTAGGTATACGGAGACGACGAAGGAAGAAAGCTCGATGCTGGTAATCTTGAAATCGATGACTAACTGCCCAACACCAGGGGCAAACATGGACGAGCCGAGAGGTCTATTGATTTACATTAGCGATGCCCAGCCTGAGGGACAAGTAAGCATACGTAAGAAGAGTGATCAAGGCGATAGAGACCGTCGCAGTGACCTTTCGCTTTGCCGTCCAATTGAGAGGATTTTCGGGGTCATCAGGCCCATCCCAATCCACAATATTCGGATCGCGCGCTTCTTCTTTTCCCTCTATACCGGTACCAAGTGTGGGTCCCTTTTCGACATCTATCTTTTCATGAAACGAACGCTTTTCGTCATCAACATGCTGAACATCTTGGTTACTGGCCCCTGGTGTTGACCCGTCGATAGAGTTATCTGCATAAAGTAGTCAGATTTACGTATATCTTTGCTTTTTCGCACAAGCGTTATGTGAAATTCGCAAACAGGGAGCCCCATACTCGAACCATCCCTCATTTTAGGCCTTGCTTCTCTGCAGCTATCGAGTCACACTCCTGGGTGCTGATTTTCCGTTTCGCGTCGTATGGGATCGTTGCTGGTGTCGGAGGGAAATGCAAGTCGGTGGAAGATTATGCAGAGCAAACTTTCGCAAACAATGCAAGAAATGTCCGAGTCGCGGAGTAGAGATATAGTAGGAGGTCCTTGGCTCGAGCAATTCACGTAGAGAGAAGCTCCGCGGGGATTCCGCGGGGTATGAAATGAAAGAGGGGGAGGCTAGAAGGTAAAAGTCATGGAAGATGCAACGGGAACCAGGCAAGTTAAAACTACGCATGCTTCAGACTTTGCACCAAAGCTTCAGTCCGATCTACAGTCATTTTATCCACTTTATCCAACTAGTGCTCCTACAGTGCTCCATTCTGAACCCAGCTGCATAGTAGGGCTAGCCCAGTGGGTTCTATGCAAACCGCGAGCACACGTTTTCAGACGGACTCGAGGATAGTGGAGGCATTAACTTTGTTTGTGCGTGGTAGAGTCAATGGCTATACACGGAGATGAAACCTAATGCGAAGTGTGGCTTGTGGTCAGGAGACATTTAGGGGCCAAGACTGGGTGTTCTAGCCGTGAATGAGAGGGTCTATGCTTCTGCTTATGCCTTGGCTTGAAGATACGGTAAATATCTCATACTATCTTTTACGTTCCTCGGGGCTGAATGTATTGCATCGTAAGTCTGTTGTATCCTTTTCATCGCATCTAAAATATCCATAGTAAAATGTTGTTTAATAGACTTGGACAATAATTGCGGAGAGAGTTTGGGGATGAGACCCGCACCTGAAAAGGGGGGTTTGCGAGTGGGGACTCTCTGTTTTATGCTTGTGCTTACTGGCGCAACCACGCCAACTGTTTCTGCTTAAACTTCTTGGGGGGATTTTCGATTGGTCGTGCGAGTGCTCTTTGTTATGACTGCTAAATCACTGGTAGGATTGCGCGATTGGCTGATGGCGTAGGCTAGAAGATCGTAAACCTCAATCTATAATCTTAGATCTCCTACGTGCCCTTGTGGAACTTGTTGCTCGGGTCAGTGGTTGAGCCTTGCTGTGCCTTCAGCCTCTTTGCTTTAGCTCACATTGGAATACTCGAATGGAGCTCAAGGGCGAAATAAACTAAACTCCGGGAACAGAAAGTCCGATATCTTCCGCATTGTTATTATGAGCTCCTCAGGTGCCTAGGTATGTGATAATCGTACTCGCTATAACATCGCTCAACTAGTGAATCACTGGTCTCTAGCTTCCGTCTTCCTAATAATAAGCCAAAGACTCTTCCGGAATCCAGTATCCTCTTCATCTACCTCCGGCCCAGCACTAGACGCAGGGTCCTGATATTTCGAATCAAACCTCTTTTTCAATGCCGCGTTAAAGCGCGTCAACCTCGACTTCGACGTCCAGGGCAAGATATCCAACTCAAGTTCCGCGATCCAAGGCTGCAGAACTCGAATCCGGCGTTGCTGCAAATCGAGCTCCTGCGCCTCATCCACTGGGGCGCTGGCTAACTTAGCCAACTGGCGCAAAACAGGCGCTTGTTTGTTAACCTTCCCCTGGGAGTCCAAGATAGGGATCTTTGCGATGTGAGCTAAGGCATCCAGCTTGGCAATTTCGGCTTTTAGCCCTTGGGGCCCAAAAAGATCCTTGTTGGCTTGGCGAAGGGCCGTGTCCGATCGGCTTTTAGAGATCCCTTGTCCTCCGAGATTTGCGAGTCCGCTCACTGCGGAGCCGATCCAGTGGAGTGGGAATAAGATAGGGACAGACTTAAGGATGCCGCCTGTTGCATCCAGAACCTGCATCGGTGGGCTGGTGGTCATAACATCGTTGAGTCCGTCCAAAAAGGAAAGGAATTTGTCTTTGGGAATTTTGTGTTCGTTCAACAAGGGAGCGTAGGCGCGGAGGAAACAAGATTCGTGTGCAGAGTCGACGACTGGAATTGCGACGGGTCCGTCTTTATTTGAAGATAATTCCCTGGCTGGCTTTGACGAGAAGCTTTGCTGGGTGACGACTCGGGCAGCTTCAGACGATTCAGCTGCGGAAGCTATCGACGAAGTGGCCCCGGGAATGGCAGAGCTTCCAGCGGGTCTTCGCTCTGTGTATGGCGGTGGTTCTTGGTCTTGAGACGAAGCATTTGACTCAGGAGAAAAGGAGGTCTCTATCTCCGAGGAATACTGATCGAAGTCCTCAGATGAAGTTTTGGAGGGCTTTTTGGTCATATTGGTTAATGATTGCGGCAACTCGGATGAATATTTGCTGCAGTGTGCGCCAGGGTGTATTGCGGGATTTGCAATCTGGAGAAGGATATTTGAATAGCTCAAGCCACCGAATGAGCTTTCTAGTAGAAGGTAAATTGAGCTTGGAACTCAGATGCCTAGTGGGATGGCAATTGGAGGGGTCGGCTTATCGTGTCACGATAAGGCTAATCCTCTTTTGGTATGCAATGTGTGAGATGGCCATTTTTCGGATATCCGCGTGAACTAATTTGCGTTCTGCAATAGAGAAGACTTGAAAAGTCGGTAATGCAGGAAGCAAACTGTTTACTAGATGACCCATGTCTAGGAGCGCCGCGGGGCTGACAGTGTTGAATCATCTTAGCTATCATCATATATGAAACCGGAAGCGGATCATGACGAGCTTGTCGTGGTAACCAAGACGTTAAGGGGTATCAATAAGAGGAACTTGAGCAGAATTATTCCGAGATTTTGAATCCTATCATCTTGTAAGTGATTATTACTCTGCTGCATATGGGTGAAATTGTAGCCAAATAGGAAAATGATATGACTTATGATCTAAGACATTTTGCTCTGGGAACTGCTCTGTCACCCATTAATGCAGGACTAGCCACAGTTGGGTCGACCAAGATACCTATGGCGACTTGCACTGTCCTAAGAGAGCCTCTTCACTTGCCGTTCCCGCGTAAAATGTCTCACTCGGACGATTTCGCACATG
This sequence comes from Penicillium decumbens, assembly GCA_027569385.1. NCBI lineage: Eukaryota > Fungi > Ascomycota > Eurotiomycetes > Eurotiales > Aspergillaceae > Penicillium > Penicillium decumbens. The sequence goes on from JAPDEZ010000006.1 coordinate 144,307, forward strand.
AGATTCATCACTGGTGTCAAAGAGTAATCATTACGCGTAAGAATAAATTCTAGGCGCCAGTATAAGCTAAATCTATCGGCAAATATTGCAACAAATGATGCCGAGACTTGAAATTTTCACCAGTGGAGAGAAGCCAAGCCGTACTGCTCAAAGTCGAGAGGGTAGTCTCGTGAAATCCGGTTCGGCGTTCAGCCACAAACCTCGTGAAATGATCAGATAGTGATGTGGAAGCCTTGGTTGAAGTGAGTGGAGCCATTTGCCGGCATTGTTCGGCGTATGGTGTAGTGAAAGCTTCGGTCGAGGGCCGAGAGGGCTGAGCCATCACCGATATGGGCGTGTGCATTCTGCCTAGACTCGAAAAGACCATGGCTCCTGAAACCACAGCGCCATTTGGAATGGAGTGAGAAATTGGGCTTGGCACTGTTAGGAATGAGCTAAGAAAAAACCACTTAGGACACCTAGGACTGAACAATCTGATTAGATCAGATTAGATGAGGCAACTTCATTGATTGATTAGCTTGGTTGGATATCCATGGACGAACGTAAGACGGATGCCTCGCCACGCAGTGGAAAGAAGCGCGGAACTGCGCAAGTGTCCCTTACGCAATTAATTCTTTTCCATTTCGTACAGTAGGAGAAATGATTGGGTGCATTTGGAAGGCTAACGGCCGGGTGGGCCCCTGTCCATAGCGAGGAGTCAGGCAAACCCGAAAAGATTAGGTCCGCACGAGGCCAGGCCCAAGCTGAGTTTTAGTGCTCCAATTGTGTTCGACGGTCCTTTGACAGTCCCACACTTCGGACCATGCCTGTCACGCGGGGCACGGCATTCTCCGGGCATCCCAACGTGTCAACAGCCCGGGCATGACTATTCTAGATGAATGCACGGATCACGCCACTAGTTTAGTTGCGTGAAAGTGTTCCGACGGAGGCTGTATTAGGTTTTTGGGTCGCCATCTGATAATAATTGGTGGTGCTGCACATGGTTCGTCTGTTGAATGGAGCCGGGAGGCTGAGGATTTGGTCCCGGCATTCGCGGCAATCTCGGCCTGGCTATGACCACACTATATGGCATTGGGTAAACGATTCATATCGGACGGTACATTGTTGGAGACAACACAGAATTTGTCGGTCCCTTTCCGCGTGGGACATGGTTCCTTGAATTGAGTTTAATCATGGCGACGCGTAGAACATAAAGAACAGAGGTTGATGATATTTATGAAGAACCAAAACATTCCATCATCTATGATCATACACTCTTCTACTGTAACTTGAATTCTCGCATGCAAACGGAGGACCGCATTTGGTGCCGCTGCGACATTGTCTAACCGTATTTGGGGGATTCCCCGTCCCTGACCAATGAGAGTGCAGTGCCCAGCAAAGGAAAGTACCGCCAGCGCGAGATCTGATTGGGCGCCAACGTGTTATCTGATGGGCCCCGTGGATTATCTGATCACTGTTTCCAGATGTGGATAGCTTTCTTGGCTTCCTCTGGTTCCATGCGCCGCGAGGGAAAAAGTATCCTCAGGCCCAGAGGGTTTTTCTCGCCCTTGGTTCTGGGATGCCGTAGTCTTTTCTACTTTAAGGACCACTGTCCCCCCGGTTTTCTCATCCCTACGGCCTTTCGATCTTTCTACCCTTTCGACCGCCCTTTGGCTCCATCTGCGGTCTAGGATCTATTCCGTCCCCTGCATTGGCCCCATAGCGTTCCATAATGGGCGCCCTTGACAATGTGCGAGGCCGCGATGAAGGCGGACGCTTCACTAGCACCGTCATCGATTCCGAGACCACCACGTACGAGGAGAAGCACGTCCAGTCTGCCGAGACTGGCGCGGAGCGTACCGACAGTGCCGAAGGGTCTCCCCCGGCTTATGACTCGAGCGCTAACTCGTTTGGTGTCAACGGTGTTGACGATGATGTGAAGGAGGCCGAGCGTAACCCTGACCATGTTACGGAGCAGGCTGGTTTGGGTCAGCAGAAGGCTGAAGCTGCCGCCATGGTCTGGAGCCGCCCGGTTGTCTTCGGTCTTTACGCATGGTAAGCGCCGATTCCATATACAGGAGTCATTGTTATACGTTCTATATCTAATAAGCTCGATTCGTTAGGATCTGGATCTGTTTCTTCATGCTTGCCCTACACTCTGCCATCAGCAGCACCCTCATCAACTACGTATACTCCAGCTTCCACTCCGCCCCGCAGGTCTCCACTGCCTATATCCTGTCCACGATTATTGGTGGTGTGCTTAAGCTGCCTCTGGCTAAGACTCTCCACCTCTGGGGCCGCGCCGAGGCCCTGGTGTTCTCGACTGCCGTGTACATCCTCGGCATGATCATTCTGGCCGCATGCAATGGCCCTAATGCCTTTGCCGCTGGTTACGTACTGTACTGGATCGGCTACTACTGCATGTATCTGATTCTGGATATCTTCGTGGCGGATACCACTGGTCTTCGCTCGCGTGCCTTTGCGTTTGCATTTGCCTCGACGCCGTTTATTTGCACTGCGTTTACCGGTTCTTTGGCAGCCGAGCACATCTACAACAACTCCGGTTGGCGCTGGGGCTACGGAATGTTCTGCATTATCCAGACAGCCGTCTTCCTGCCACTGGCCGGTGTCTTCAAGTTCTACGAGAGGAAGGCTATTAAGATGGGCATCTGGCAGCCTCGCAACAGCAGCCGCACCAAGATGCAGTCGATCATTCACTATATCCACGAGTTCGATGTAATCGGTGCTTTCCTGCTTATGGGCGCGTGGGTTATATTCCTGCTGCCCTTCAGTTTGACTCAGTACGGCCGCTCTCAATACTCTAGTGCCACTTTCATCGCCATGGTGGTGGTCGGATTTTGCATGCTCTTCGTCTTCGCTGCTTGGGAGAAGTGGGGTGCCCGCACCCACTTTATTCACTACGAGATGCTTCGCCGGCCTACTATTCTGGGTGCATGCATCTGTGCGGCCACCTTATATTTCAGCTTCTATCTGTGGGATCAGTACTTGTACAACTTTGTCCTGATTACCTACGACTTGAATATTACCATGGCTGGGTACATGATCCAGATCTACAACGTTGGCTCTTGTTTCTGGTCCCCGCTTCTGGGTCTCTTCATCTGGGCCACCCGGCGCTTCAAGTACGTCTGCTTGTTCTTTGGTGTGCCCCTGATGCTCCTTGGCTCGGGCCTGATGATCTACTTCCGTGGTGGGGATCACGGCATTGGCTACATTATTATGTGCCAAATCTTCATCGCTTTCGCTGGAGGTACTCTGGTCATTGGCGAAGATATGGCTGTCATGGCCGCCGGTGGCCGTGAGGGTACCCCGATGATGCTGGCCCTGATCGGTCTGTTCTCCAGTATCGGCGGTGCCATTGGCTATGCTGTCTCTGCTGCGATCTACAACAACACCTTCGTGAGCGCACTTGCCAGCCATCTGCCTGATGATCTCAAGGGCAACGCCACTCAAATCTACCACGATGGAATCGGTACCCAGTCTGCCTACCCCGTGGGATCTGTCCTTCGCGATGCCACCATTTACGCCTGGGGTTACTCCCAGCGGATGAACTGCATTGCCTCGACCTGTATTCTGGCCCTTTTGATCCCGGCTGTGGCCATGTGGAAGAACTATGATGTCGGCAAGAAGCAGAATAAGGGTACTATGCTTTTCCAGTAAGCAGTCTTTGAAAGGATTACGAAATCTTGAGTGTCGGGTAGAAATATCCGGGCTTGATGGATGATGCATCCTGGCTCTAGCGGGTTTTGGAGCAGGCGAGAAAAAAAGGATCTCTACGATCACCTTGTACATTAGTCTTGCATTCACATAATACCATGATGTCCTGCAAAGGTTTGCAGAAGACCTCGCTCCTTGTCAACGTTTATTCCCCAGTTTCTATATTTCTATAGGGGTCAAGGAGATACCTAGGTATTGTAAGTGGGCCTACACACTAAGGCCAACTTAAGTATAGGTATCTACTTTTTTCTTGAAGTGGCTCAACTACAATATCTACATATCTCCTTGGATCTTCAAAACCCCGCCTTCCTCGGGGCCCTTGCATCCGACGCTAACGCCTCACGGCTGCTCCTCCTGCCGATCATATCAACAATGCAACACTACGCCATGGCCGCACTTTATTTATATGACACCAAGCATTCCCTATGCCTCCACCAGTCCAGGAGCCTGAACTCACAAGCCAACGCATGAAATCACCTGCTGCCACTCACATTCCAGCATTATGCTACTCCTCCAAGGCATCCTCGGCCTTCTCCTCGCATCAGCAGCAACAGCAACAAAAGATGACCTCGCCCTCGTAGACCCGCTCATCGGGTCCACAAATGGCGGCAACGTTTTCGCCGGCGCAAGTCTACCCTATGGCCTTGCCAAACCCGTCGCCGACGTCGACGGCCAGAACACAGGCGGTTTCTCAACCGACGGTAGCAATGTCACTGGTTTCTCGCACATGCATGATAGCGGTACAGGCGGGAACCCCTCTATGGGCCAGTTTCCTCTGTTCCCGCAGTTTTGTGCTGATAATGTCGTTGATAACTGCAAGTTTCCCAAAACTGCGCGCGCGACACCTTATAAGGCTGGTTCTGTGGTTGCGAAGCCTGGGTATTTTGCGCTCGAGCTTGAAGGTGGTGTTGGTGCGGGGATGACTGCTTCGCGGCGTGCGGCGCTTTATCGGTTCGCGTTTCCCGAAGAGAAAATGGAGGATGGGAAGGTTCTTGATCCGTTGGTTTCGCTGGATTTGACGGATCTGTGGGATAGTCGACAGAATGCTACCGTCAGTGTTGATTCTGAGGCTGGGCGGATTAAGGGAAATGGTACCTTTTTGCCTAGTTTTGGGGCTGGGTATTATCAGGCGTTCTTCTGTGCTGATTTCGTCGGTGCGAAGGTTCGCGATAGTGGTATTTGGGTGAATGATCGGGCGGGCTCGGAGCCGAAGGAGCTTTTTGTTACCCGAGGATTCAATAATTTTTATCTTCAGACCGGGGGGTATATGAGTTTTGAGCGGCCGGATGATGGGGTTATTACTGCGCGGGTTGGTGTTAGCTATGTTAGCACCGATCAGGCCTGCTCGAACGCGGAGAGAGAGATCCCTGATCCGCTCAACGACTTTGACAAGCTGCGACAGACTGCTGAGGATGCATGGAGTGAGAAGCTCAGTCCCATCAAGGTTACGTCTGGTGATGCGAGCGATAATATGCTCAGTGCATTCTGGAGTGGTATCTACAGGACTATGCTCTCGCCTCAAGACTTGACCGGAGAGAACCCTCTTTGGCAGAGTGATGAACCGTACTTTGACTCTTTCTATTGTCTGTGGGATGCCTTCCGATCTCAGCATCCATTCCTGACGATATTGGATCCCCAAGCTCAGTCACGCATGGTCCGCAGTCTTCTCGACACCTTCAAGCATGAGGGATGGCTACCCGACTGTCGCATGTCGCTGTGCAAAGGATGGACCCAGGGTGGTTCCAACGCCGACGTGGTTATCGCAGATGCATACGTCAAGAACCTAACCGGGATTGACTGGGAGCTTGCATACAAGGCCATGGTCAACGATGCTGAAAATGAACCATTGGAGTGGTCATACGAAGGACGTGGAGGCCTTCAAAGTTGGAAACGGCTGAACTACATTCCATACCTTGATTTTGACTACCTCGGCTTTGGCACTAATTCTCGTAGTATCTCGCGGACGTTGGAGTACGCCTACAATGACTACAGTCTCTCGATTGTGGCTAAGGGTCTTGGTAAGAAGAATTACACGAAGTACTTGTCTCGTGCTGGAAACTGGCAGAACCTCTTCAAGGAGGATCAGACTTCATTCCTCGAAAATGGAACAGATACTGGTTTTACGGGCTTCTTCCAGCCTAAGTATCTGAATGGTACTTGGGGCTTTCAAGACCCCATTGCTTGTAGTGCTCTGGCCAGTTTCTGCTCTTTGACTTCGAATCCATCCGAGACATTCGAGTCCAGCATTTGGGAGTACCTCTTGTAAGTATACCATCTCTCAATTGCTTCAAAGAGACCGTACTAACCCCTTATAGCTACGTTCCTCACGATATCGCCAAACTGATCAAGTTCGTGGGCGGCCCGGACGAATTTGTGGCTCGCCTGGACTACTTCCACGAGTCAGGACTCGCCGATATCGGCAACGAGCCCGTCTTCCTCACAGTGTACGAGTATCACTACGCCGGTCGTCCTGCTCTCTCGGCGCGCCGGGCCCACAGCTACATCCCCGCATCGTTCAACGCGACCCACAGTGGCCTGCCTGGTAATGACGACTCCGGTGCCATGGGTTCATTCTTAGCCTGGAGTATGATGGGACTGTTCCCCAACCCAGGCCAGAACGTGTACCTAATCACCCCTCCATTCTTCGAGACCGTTGAGATCACCCACCCCGAAACCAAGCAGATTGCCACCATTCGCAACGTCAACTTTGACAAGACGTACAAGAACATCTATATCCAAAGCGCCAAGCTCAATGGCAAGCCTTATACCAAAAGCTGGATCGGACATGAGTTTTTTACCGAGGGCATGATGCTCGAATTGACACTGGGAGACAAAGAGAGTAACTGGGGTACAAGCAAGGAGGACTTGCCTCCGAGTTTAAGCGACGACATTGGACAGGATGAGGTGCAGTTTGCATAGATACAGTATTGAGTTCCTGGATGCTGTCATGTTTCATGCTTCGTAGTCTCCATATGGTCTCTAATGGAGGGCACGCCTTTCTAGCGGTCTGGAAGCTTTTCTATTCTCCAGGTCACTCTAACTAGCCTCTCAGGTAGAACTATGTAAGCTTCCCGGAACATAGTTAACTAACTAACTAGTTATCTGATGTGGGTCAGATAGTGGGCTGCCATGAAACCAGAGATATGCGATCGCCAACAACAATCAATGCATTGACGAGATATTTCATGACAAGACCATTGTAATTGTAAGACAGAACAGGAGAAACAGGGAGTCTGTACTTCTTAGATAACTAGAGACAAAAGGTGCCCGCATACGGACATGACTAAGCCACCCTTTATCCCATGCGACACGTCAGTACGAACTCCGAAGATTTCTCCTTCTGTAACTCTTTATCCTCGAATATTCCAGGCTTCGTCTCTTTCCTGTGGCCAGGGAAGGCCCTGCCCATTCATCGCCTCAGGTGCCACTCGGTTCGGACGCTTGGCGAGATCTCCCTAGCTATTCGACCCGCCATGGCGAATCGGCAAATCACACGGCGCATTGCCATCAGCGCCGCGATCTCGATATGCCTCGTCTTTTTCCTCTTTATCCGCCCGCAGGGACCCCCGAGTCCCGCCGTTCGAGCCCCCGGGCACATTACGCACAATCCGGAACCCGCGCCTGGGATCACCATCCAGGAGGATACACTGAAAGGAGCAGTGGTGATGCCGAAGCTGGGAAATGAGACGGTCAAGTAAGGCTGTACCGATCGAGAGAATAAGTGGCAATAAATGGAACACTGATTTTTGTATACGATTCGCAGAGCTGAGCTGGGCCGTGCTACATGGAAGTACCTCCACACCGTCATGGCACGATTCCCCGAGAAGCCCACCCTCGACGAGCAGGAAGCCCTGCGTTCATTTATCCACCTCTTTGCACGACTGTATCCTTGGTACGATGACAATTGTTCTTTTGCTGCCCCTCCCCTTCCCCTTCGTATTCGTGCAACACGCATTCGTGTCCTCGACTAATAGTGAAATAGCGGCGAATGCGCGGAACATTTCCAACAACATCTAAGCAAATACCCACCGCAGGTATCGTCGCGCAATGCCGCAGCAGGATGGGCATGCTTCATCCACAACGAGGTCAATGCGATGCTCCGCAAACCAGAATTTGACTGCAGCAACCTTGGCTCGTTCTACGACTGCGGATGTGCCGACGACAAGGAAAGTGGCGAGGGAAGAAGCAAGGATGGACGCTCGGCCACCCGCCCTGATGCGCCACAGGACGCGGACGATCGTCACGATCATCTGACGGTGGAAATCTCCAAGGAAGCGTCAGTGTCTCTCCTCCGCTTGCGCTAGTACTAGCGTAGCGTACTAACTTGGCATTACAGGACCACGCGCGGTTGACGTAAAATGTCGCGCATTCTTTGAAAGTCTCGATAAGGTCGATCTTGCATGGCGTTCGTTCTTTAGCATACGGAGCTGGTCTCTCGTGTACATTACTCGGTTTTGACATTACCTTATCCATATAGATACTCTGACTCTCTTCCGTCTACGCGCCGTCCCGCTGCAGCCAAATCACCAGGTCCGTGGTCAGGCTCGGTTATCCCCCTCGACTATTATATCATAATGCGCCTGGCCACCAGTACCTTGTGTACATAGGTAGGGTCGCAGTGCCGATTCCCAGAATTGCCCCCAATGGTGCATGACCCAAACGCGCGCGTCCAGGATCATCCTATCCGGTGATCCGGGTCTGTTGCGCATGATCCATCCTGTTCTGGCTTATCTTCGAAGTCTTGGGCCTAGGGTTTGTACTGCGATCTTGTAATCTCGTATGCCGTAGTACACGATAGTCTGTGTCTTGCAAGATTATCAAGGATTAAGGCTACCCTAGAGCGCGCGATGTTGCATCCTCGTGATACGCTAGATCTGGCTGCGGCCCTGGGGTATGCCGATAATCGTCAGGCACTAAAAAGGCCCCCATATCCCATCCAAGTATATCCAAGCTTATATGAAACTACAGGATAACAAAAGCGACAAAAGCCCCATCGACCCCATCGATCCCAAACCATGCGCCCATGTTTTATCACAATTTGAGTTTGGCCAAAAATAGCAGGGGCCATGCTTCAGCTGATAACAAATGAAATAATGAGGTCTCCTGACAGCTTTGACCCATGAACAACCCACCAACCATAGACTGCTCACGATCGGCCTGGGATCAACCCCTCTGGTGTCGCGGGGCAGCATTCGCGTTCAGGCGCGACTATGAAACAGGTCCGAGGGGTTCACACTGTCCCCATAAGATAGTCAGGGCTGCTTATGTGCATTTATTTTCCAGTTGTCGTTTCAGCTTCCTCTTCCGATATTTTTATACTCTTTATCTTTCTTCTGTCATTCTATGGCTACAGATACCTAACTTTGCAGGCACGGATAATATTTCACCCCGATCCAGCCTAGGGTGCTTACTGTAAATGGTTTAGCGTCCTTCCGCGCCTTCCTTTTCCAAATTTCGACGCGAGAAAAGAGGAAAAAAGAAGAGAAACTCTGGGAAGTCGCGAACGGCTGGAACTGGGCGCATCTCGTGCAAGTGCTGAAAGTTTGTCCGCTGCAAGGGATAACCTTCTTGTTTTCCGTCTCCGCACTTGTTCTTCCCTCTCGCGCATCGACAGTCTTAATTGTCGCATTCTGCTCGACATTCAACTCGCGATCCTTTGATATTATACTGATACTCGACATCCGGTATTTGATTCCCTGCGTCGCCTATAGCGTACTCTAGACAAAACAGTTATCTAGTGTCAAGATGGTGTCCTTTTCATGCGAGGTGAGTGGGATGGAAGCTGCCGGGGATCCAAGCGCAAAGGCCCGAGACTTTTGCTAACTTCATACTTTGCTAGAACTGTGGTGATATCCTCACTAAGAAGAAGCTCGATCCCCACCGCAACCAGTGTCGCGGCGCGTCTTTCACCTGTATCGATTGCATGGTTCATTTCCAAGGCACTGACTATCGATCGCATACGGTACGTCTCTGGTGGAATTGGGTTGAATATACATTTGCATGGCATGCCATTGTCGACTGCGCATGGCATAACTAGAGACCTGGCGCACTAGGACTTGATTCCGCATTTTCCTCTGTGGACCGTGCTAACTTACCCTTGTTACTAGTCATGCATGACCGAGGCGCAAAAGTATCAGGGCGCATTGTATAAGGAAAAGCCGAACAAGAAGGGCCCAAAGACTCCGAATCCTCATGCGAAGAATAATGCCAATGCGCGCAATCAGCAACCTCGCGTGGAAGACGCCTCCGCATCTGATGCAGACCTCGTCAAATCTCACATCAACATCCCTCCTCCGCCGGCCCCTACTCCCCCGCCCGCGGGAGAAGCAAAGTCCACCTCCGCTGCTTTGACGAATGATAAGAAGGCTGTCAATGTTTTCGACTACCTGGTCACCGATGAGACGCCCAACGCGTCCAAGGTCTCACTAGCCACTCCCAAGGAGCAAATGGCCATGAATCCCAAGGCGCGGTCCTTATTCGAGCCTAGCAATGCTCTAGCTAAGCCAAACACCAAGACCGATGACGAAGGCAACTACGATGTTGCATATGAGGAGAATGGCTATTCATATGGCGCCGATCCCATCCCGCCGTCGGTGTACGTACCCAATGCCTCGACCGAGTTAGTTACGCCAGCGCCCAAGAAGAAGAAGGACCGAAAGGAAAAGCGTTCTGGTACCACTAGCGAAAAGAAACGCAAGCGCGGCCACGGCGACGAGATAAGCAGCCCACAAAACGACATTGACACTCCTATGATGGACGCTCCCTCCAGTATTATCAACAACGCAGGCACCCCAGTGCTTAACCACTCCGGCCTAACCGGCGGCTTGAATCGCATGATGCGCTCTCCCTCACACGACGCAGATGATACCCCAGACCACATCGTCCGTGCCCCCTACAACGACACATCATCCCCCATTAAGCGCACTCGCCGCAGCGGCAAGGAAGGCCAGGACCAAGGCCAAGGCCTCTCGATGAAGAACCGCGCAGGGCGCTTCGTTTCCTCCATGTTTGGCGGCTCCGTCGTCTCGAACGGCAGCAACGCTAGCAAAGAAGACAGCTCCCATGCTCTAGTCCGCGCTCGTCGCGGCAGCTCATCCAGCGGCGACGGCCAATTGGAAATCCGCAAGAAGAAGTCTCACCGCTCGCGCAACGCCTCAGACATACACGAGCGCAAGTCCAAGCGCAAGAGCAGCAATCCCACAGACGGTGACCGGCCCTCGCGCCGACAAAAACAGATTGACGAGCGTCGTCGCTCTGACTCCCGCTCACCTCACCGTCAGGTAACTGTCTACCACAAGTCGAAGGCGCTGACGCACGAAGACCCCCTGCAGCGTGAAATGGCTACGCATTTCCTATCCCTGGTGTCCACTAGTGAGCGCGGCTGCTCTTTCAACAAGGCTCTCAAGCGCTTCCATCGCGATTTGTCGGATGAGCATGATGCTGATCGGGGCCGGGATCAGGGACGTAGTCGTGTGGATCGGGAGCGGAGGGCTGAGGATGAGAAGGATCTTTGGCGGTCGCTGCGGTTGAGACGGAATGATCGTGGGGAGGTTGTTGTTTTTGTCTAGGGCTTGGGTATCTTGCTACGTTTGGATTTGGGGGATCTCAAAAGGCGAGGTTTGGGACTTGGTCTATGAGGTGAATGCCGTATGTTTGCATAGCGCGATTGGTTTTCTTATGGTATTGTGCATACTTAATATTCGGACTTGATTGGATGTCAATTTGATTCTGTACTGTATTTGCTACTTAGGTATTGAAGCTTTTCTTGAATGCCCTTTCAGAGTCCACAAAAACGGACCTACTGCAGTAGTCATATCCATGTGGCTATCCCATTGAAGTAAATACTGTCCAGCCAACTTCCTAAATGCATCGCATCTTCCTGGACACAATTCTGAGTGGGCCCTTACCTATGTCAACTCCCATCATCATCGTCATCGTCGTTAGCCTCCGTATCCGTCGTCAAACTCTCCTCGGCATTCAACTTCCCGAGCTCCGTCTTACTTCAGGATTGTGATAATGCTGCTGTTCAGCCCTACGAAGTTGAAGGAGGCTAGCAGATCACGGGTAGCGGAGTCGGTACTCTTGGTTATATTGCGGATATTGGGGCGGTAGATTCACGGTTATAGAAGAGGGATCAGTGGCGATACCCGTAAGATAGTCAAGAGTACCGATCCGACACCGATGATCTCCTAGCCCTCTTCACCTTCGTAGGGCTGGACTGCAGCATTGTCACATCCTAGAGTAAGACAAGTTCAAGATCGACAATGATGGTGGTGATGATGAGGAGGAGGAGGAGGAGGAGGAGGAGGAGGAGGAGGAGGAGAATAAATACTCTTGAGCCTCGGAAGTTTGTGTTTGATTGCTGCTCTGGGCGAGACCATCGAGAGCGGCTCTTAGTTTACAAGCATACTCACCGTTCGATCTATGACAACCATGCCTGTTGCTTCAGTTGACTGTCTTCGTGATGCCCGCTGCTACGGCTGCTGCTTTTATTACTCGGAGAATGGAGTCCACCACAATTCTGCTTTGACTGGCAGTGGCAAATCAGATAAAGACCGCTATTGTTGCCGGAGTGGCAAAATTTGGATTGATGTAGGCACCTAAGTAGTGAAAAGGAGTCTGTCTTTAGAGGTTGAATGATGAAAGCTATAAAAGTGCTCATGTATAGTCGGCTTGGCCTGAGAAGTGATATTCTACTTACCTAGCTGCTTCACACTTTGATCGGCGACCCACCAATGACTCATGCAGCAAATCGCGTGACTCATGAGCTGTGTCAGTCCCTCACCGCACTTGGCTCCGCCTAGTACTGCCGACTGCTGACGGTTTTTATCGGCCTTCGCGACGTTTCGCCCTCGCAAATCATTCAACCTTGCCCTCGGGCTTGCTCTACTCTCTTTTGCCTTGTTTATTTCGGCCTGGTGTATATCGTTTCCTTGCTTTCTTCCCGTGGAGCAGTTTCTTTACTTCCGCTTCTATTCATCTCCCGCTCAGTCTTAACGAACAGAATCCTGCCGATCCACGACTTAACACGATTACAAACTTCCAACACTTTGATGAGCACGCCGTCGCTAGCTGAACAGTTTTCTGTCACTTCTCAGGTCATGTCAGCTCCGGATATTGCTGTTTCAGCCCCAGCTGCCCCGCGTCCTAGGCACAGACGCCGTGGGAGGGGCCCCGCCAACCGTGGAGGCCCGCAGAACAGGCCAGCCACAACAACAACAGATGAACAGTCTTCATCTCAAACACCACAACCGCAGCCAGATACGATCCCTCTTCCTGTTCGTGATCCACCGAGCGGCCAATCTCGTCCGCGAAGAACAAACAAAGAAGGCAGAGGACCCGGACGAGGAGGCCGTGGCAACGGTGCTCGACGAGGCGGGCAGGGACAGAATGGAGAGCAAAGCGAAGAATCACAGCAACATCAGTCTCGCGCCATGCGGGCTCGGGGATTCGGGGCTCGTTTGACCAGATCAGACCAAGATGGGAATGTATTGCATCCTGAAACGGTGACGGATGGCGACCCTGGTCTTCGGGCCGATGCGCCCGACTTTGTTCCGGGTGCCCCGACAGCGACCACTCAACCTCCTCACCCATCGTCTGCAGCATCTGCCAAGGGGAAGAGCAAAGCGAAAGCCAAGGTCCAGCCGAAACTGCCCAGAGTTACGACCAAGTCAACAGCCGGAAATATCGCCACGCGAATCCACGAAGACATTGCTCATAACCTGTATGAGTGTCCTATATGCACAAGTGAATTAGGTCGGCGATCTAAAGTCTGGTCTTGTGAGCTATGCTGGACCGTGTTCCACCTGAGCTGTATCAAAAAGTGGTCCACAAACGAAGGAGCAGCTGCTCAGAACAATTCTCGACTGCAGGATGGCGAAGTGTCTCCTTCTCCACGCGCCTGGCGCTGTCCGGGATGCAATCTCTCGCATGAAATATTCCCATCCACCTACACCTGCTGGTGTGAGAAGGAAGTTGATCCTAGACCCCTCTCTGGTCTCCCCCCACATTCATGTGGTCAGACATGCTCACGGCCTCGTAAAGGGTGCCCGCATCCATGTGACGCAACTTGCCATGCCGGTCCTTGTGCTCCTTGTACATCAATGGGACCAACTCAAGATTGCTTTTGTGGTCGAAACTCCTCCACCAAACGGTGCCAGGATACCAATTATGAGCAAGGATGGAGCTGTGGAGAGATCTGCGGTGATCTGCTTCCATGTGGCGAGCATACATGTCCTCTTCCGTGTCACGAAGGCTTGTGTGGTGCCTGTGAGGTCACGGTTGAGACTCGTTGTTATTGCGGCAAAGTGCAGACAGAAATGCTATGCAGCGCTAAAGAGGACGAAATGGAAAGCCACACAGTCCGCGATGATGGATCTGAAGAGGAGTGGACTGGGTGCTTTGGTTGCAGTGAAACCTGCAACCGTCCATTCGATTGTGGTGTACATTCTTGCCAAAAGGGCTGCCACCCACAGGACTCGCATCCCGCCCATTGTCCTCGCTCGCCAGATGCCGTGGTTCGTTGTCCGTGTGGAAAAACACCACTGGCCAGCATCCCTGGCTTCACTCCTCGAACTTCTTGTGAAGATCCAATTCCCAACTGTCGGGAGCCATGTGGCAAGATGCTTCCATGCGGTCACTCCTGCGACAAAATCTGTCATACTGGGCCTTGTGGTGCCTGTTTACGTCGGGTCCCAATTCAATGCCGATGTGGTCGTAATACCTCGATGAGTGTTTGCCACCAAGGTGATATTCAACCTCCCCAGTGTTTCCGCCAATGCAAGGCGACCCTGCATTGCGGCCGTCATACATGCACTGAAAGATGCTGCCCTGGAGAACAGCAGGCAATTGAGCGTCAGGCCCTTCGTCGCAAGCTCAAACCGCACCTTCGTCCTCTTGATGAAGATATTGAGGCGGAGCACATCTGCACTAGGATATGTGGCCGAATGCTGAAGTGCGGAAGACATACATGCCCGGAGCTCTGCCACAAGGGTCCTTGCAATACCTGTCGAGAAGCGATCTTTGAGGAGATTTCGTGTAACTGCGGAAGATCCATCCTATATCCACCTCAGCCCTGTGGTACTCAGCCGCCACCATGCTCATTCCCCTGTGCCCGACCGAAGACTTGCGGTCATCCTCAGACGGCTCACAACTGCCATAGCAATGCAGATGGTTGTCCCAAGTGTCCATTCCTGACCGAGAAGGAATGCCTCTGCGGCAAGAAGATGATGAAAAACGTGCCTTGCTGGCTCACTGATGCCCGCTGCGGTCAGCCCTGCGGCCAACCGCTCAAGTGCGGCTCTCATTTCTGCAGGAAGGATTGTCATCGGCCAGGCGAATGCGAAGATGCTACCAAGCCCTGTCAGCAGGTTTGCGGAAAGACCAAGTCTCTGTGCGGTCATCCCTGTTCGGAGGCATGCCATGCTCCATTCCCATGCCCAGAAACGACGCCCTGCTCGTCCACGCTCACGGTGACATGTAGCTGTGGACGACTGCGGCAGGAAAGACGCTGTGGTGCCGCCAAGGCCGTCACGTCCAAGGGCCAGCTCCAACAACCGGAGCGATTACCTTCACTGACTCCGTTGACTTGCGACGATGAATGCGCGCGTTTGGAGCGTAATCGCTCTTTAGCATCTGCATTGGGCATCGATATCAACCAGAGCACGACAGTGCAGGCTTTTACTTCCAGCAACCTGCCTTACTCTACCGAGACTCTCGACCAGTATATCAAACTTGCGCCTTCAGTCTCTTTGTCGACACTGCAAACATACGAGTCAGCCTTGCACTCTCTGGCAACCGATACAACAAATCGGTCCATCCGCTTCCAGCCCGCAAAATCCACTCTTCGCGCATTCAGCCATTCTCTTGCAGCCGACTGGGGCTTCGTTACCGAAAGCCATGATCCTGAGCCTCACCGACATGTATTCGTCCTCAAGCCTCTTGCATGGAAACCACCAGTTTTCGGCATGGGGAGTGGTTCATCCATTGGTATTGGCGGTATGAGCGTACGCGAGTGTGTCAAGCTGCGTGAGCGTGAGATTACAAAAGAGCGTGAGGCTCAACGCGCGGCTGCACTTGAAACCAAGGCCGCCCGTGAAGCTGCCAAATCGCAAACAGGGTCGGACGGCTGGGCTCAGGTTGCCTCTCGAAGCAAGGGCAGTGCTTCAAGTACGAGAAGCACCACGCCTATCCAGAACTCCTGGACAGGCCGGTCGATGTACTCTGCACTTGATGGAAACAGAAATATGCCATCTGACTCCAAGAAGGAGCGATTGGTCCTTCGCTCTGGCGTTGGGGCCAGCAAGTCCCTGCGCCCGCAACCTCCTGCGGAAGTTGTTGATAGCTGGGAGGAAGCCGAGGAGAAGGAAGAAGAAGTGGAACGGGAGAGCGAGAAGGTGGACGTTGAGGGGTTGCAGGAGACAGGGCAGCAGGAGACAAAGCAGCAGGAGATATCGGACACTGTGTCTGAAGCACCTGTTCAAACAGAACCAACTCCAGCCAGTGATGTGCCTACACCTGGTGTGGCAGAGCCGGAGGTTTAGACTACCTACTCATGAATCCATGATTATGAGAAAAAGTCCGTTGTCAGTTTATTCGTTTGCATATGATACCCTGGTAGCATCTGGGGACCTTGGAGCACCGCTCAGTGTCTACTCGCATGTGGGTTATTTTGTTTTATATTACTACTGTTATTATGAGATATGGGGGGGAAAAAAAAAGAAAAGAGAACAAAAAACCTATGGGCAGAAAAAATCAAGTCCAAACCACAGCCAAATACCTCTTAACCTTCGTATAAAGTACATGATCCTTCCACCTTCCAGACATAGTCTATCCCGGTGCTCAATGCTCAATCCTTACCAGCAGAAGCAGGCACCACTTTAACAAACATCAAACACCCCTCCCCCGAAGCCCGATAAAGACCATGCTCCATCCCAGGCTTGCGGTAGGCATACGCACCAACACCCCACGATTCATGGAGCCGAAGATCCCCCAGTCCACCCTTGACGAAGCACACCTCTTCGATAAAAGTATGCGTAATTGGCTTATTCGCCGTGACAACATTTGGCTCCCATCATTGAAGCACGGCTTTATGCTCTGCATCTCCATTTAAAAGTAGCTCCCAGATCCCTGCAGCGACGGACCAGGGCTTTGCGGAGGCGGGCTCTGAGGGAGTTCCCGGCATGGGAAGTGGTGGCGGGGTGGTGAATTCTTATTGATCAAAGGGCATTTTGGGTATATTGAGAAGAGACGAGGGGAATTCGGGGATCACTCGCATGACGAGATTCAGATATTACTACATAGGTCACTCTTTAAGGTTATTGGGGATTGAAAGTGGGCGAATTTCCCGTGCCAGGCATACGAATCTCAATTGTCAGTTACAACGCTTTTATAAACAGAGTATAGCATAGGTTAGCAGTATTCCCAGGCCCTCTTAATCCACCTATCAGTAAGACATACTTCTTAGATCAAGCATAAACCCACAATTGACCGTTTCAATCTCAGCTTTTTAACCGCTTATGTCATCAATTATTATAACATAAGCGGACATTCCCGATTCTCTTATCGGCATCAGTGTCGAGATTCCTAGCTTATTGCACAGTATTCTTAATCAACATGGCATCCTTCCGACTCCAGGGGTTCCAATCTGTCTTCCGAAGCCAGAGCCGCCTGCTGCGCAACCAGCAGCGTCGTTGGGCGCAGGTCCATGATGTACGGTTCCTTGCCTCGCACCACGACCCTAAGCATGTGCTGGACAAATATCGGGCGAAGCTCGCCGAAAAGGCCAAACAGTAAGTTTGCATTATCGACAATAACTCAAGCTCATCCAATTGACGATTATATTTCAACAGGGAGGGCCATGAGTCCGTCGAGTCCTTGAAGGATGCATACACAGAGAAGATCCAAGACTTGCGCCGCAAAGCAGCCACCGTCGCGACGCCAGAACCAAATGCCCCTTCTTCTACAGTCCCAGGAACACCCCCACCATTCCAAGCTCCTCCTCCCCCAGATGCGGATCCCATTGTCAAGGCTGCACGTCAAGTATCCGGCAGCTCCACGCCCATCAAACCTCTCAGCACGTACCTGGACGTCGAGAAGATCCGCGAGCTACCAGCCAAAGAAATCGAAGCGCTCTGGCGCCTGCGCTTCGCAAACGACCCCATCTCCATCACCGCTGCCATCCCACTAGACACCTACAAGCGCATTGCCAACGCCGCGCGCCACAACCCGCAATTCGTCCTCCCTCTCCCGCGCCAGCAGAAAGACGACGTGGCGCCCGATGCTGTGGACGCTGACGGTAACCCGCTTAACTCGGGCGCGGACATTCACTTCCTGCAGTGGGCATTCCACCCGCCGGCTGGGGAGTCTAAGCCTAAGGGCGAGACTGCCAATACCCACACCTCGACTGTGATCTTCACTCACCTCGGTGCGTTTAAGATTCACGGCTCATATGCCCAGCCCCACACTACTGTTACGCACTACCTTGATTTGGCCGATGACAAGGGCTTGGTCCTTATGCATGGACAGGTTGTTCCGGATCGCGGTGTCTCGACTACCGAGGCTACGTGGTTGGTTAGCTGCTTGCAGCGTTTCTATGACTTTGAGGGTCAGGCTAGTGGCCGGAAGAGCGAGCTGGTGCAGATGTTCACTCGTGGCGATGCGGAGAACTTCAAGGTTGAGGAACTGCTTGAGGAGTCTGAGCGCATCAGCTAGATGTTCTTGTGTATTGTTCATTTACTAGAGGGGACTCATCCCGATGACCTGTACCATATGTTTGCTTGGTAGTTGGGTTTCTAGGTTTAGTCCGGCATTAGATTAGAGTCGGATTGGAAAAACTATTCCAGCTATATGTATATTAAAACCATCTACAATATTAGCATCTCCTCCACAGGTGATAGCCGTGGAAACTAGAGTTCAACTATTAAAGTATTAGAGTAATGCAGAATCGACACGTGCCGCAGTGGTGCATTCGAGGTAAGCAACATGCCCCTCCAATATCTACATGAAGTAGTAAAACCTGAAAAAAGAATCAACCCCATACCAGAAATACAGAAGACATCCCATGTAGGCGAAAAGGGAAAGGATGCCTAGAACAGACCAGACGCAAGACTCCGGAACTCACGTGAACGAGAAAAGAAAGACATGACGCCAGTGATCATTGCACAGGCAGAAGCGTAAATGGACGATGGCGATTGGTGTGTGACTTGAGGTGGCATAGAGTGACTATGCTAGCAGTCTACCAAGCCAGAATTAATGAACAAATATGGGTAGCCCCGTTCTTGAACTGTTTGGGCGGGTATCATTGTATGTGGTGCGACGCTGGACAGTTGAAACCAGCATGGGGCCAATACTTTCAAAGTGCTTTGGATAGTTATTGAATAGGCGGTTACTCGCTTTCGACCTCCTCCGTAACAAAAGAGTGGATGTGATCGAAGTAGCCTGGTTCAGCTACGGAGTCGTTGTGGCCGCCGTTGGGTAGTGGTCGCCAGAATTTGCGCTCGGACTTGCAAATAGCAAAGAGTTGGGTCATGTTCGATGGTCTAGATTGTATCAGCGGTGATCAATAAATCTTTAAAAGGATTGACATACGGCACAAGCTCGTCCTTGAGTCCACTTAGGAAGAGAATCGGCACCTTGGTGATCTTGGGCATAACGTCTTCACTTGTCCAGTATTGATGACACAGACGAGCGAGGTATCGAGCAGGGGGAAATACGCTAGGATCGTGTTAGACCGAATTCCAAAATAGCAATAATCACTCGACAAACTCACCTAGGAATTAGCTTGCGGATACTCAAGAAGGTATTCTCCAAGATCAAGCCACCAATATCACCCTGCTCCTGGTTGGTTGCAACGAGATTGATAGCCACGGCACCACCCAGACTCTGACCATAGATCACGAATTTGCTATTACTAGTCTCGGGGCGCTGGCGCAAGTAGTCAAGACCAGTCTGAGCATCGATCTTCAAGCCTGTCTCATCCGGTGTACCGGTCGACATCCCGTATCCCCGGTATTCCAGAAGCATCACATTGCACTGGAGTGTGTCTTGAATAGCCTTGGCAATGGGAACTCGATGACCGATGTTGCCGGCATTTCCATGGAACATCAGGACGGTGATGTTGCGACGCGAGCGAGCCGTTGGTTGCCGTAGGAAAAGGGCGTGCAGTGACTCACCATCCGGAGTAGGGATCTGGAGGTCTTCAAAGTCGGTGATGCCGAATTGACGTGGACTCGGTACTTCGGTGCGCGCATCGACGGGGACATTGCGGGGATATATCAATTCACTAGATATCTCGTCAGTCGTGAGGACTTCTATGCAGAGAGGCCTTCATGGGTTTGTACTTTTGCTTGAAGTATAGGAGGCCACTGGCGACTACTGCCAGACCAGACGATGCCAGAACAGGGAGACGTAGGAATGTTACTGCGCTATTGGCCATGTTGCTGATGCTCCATGACGGGGGCGGCGAAGGTGATTCGGACATGGCGCTTCGATGCTTGGATGAGGATAAGAGAAAGAGTGCAGGAGTGCAGAATTTAAGTCTCGCGGGTTCCTGGCTGGCGATTCAGAGGAATAAAGAAACAAACCAGGCGACGAGCGAGATGCCCGATATTTCAGGAGATTCGAGACTGACGCTAGAGCGATGCGCCCTATCAAATGCTGGGGTCACTGCTCACCGCCCGAGTTGGACGCGTTGAGCTTCTGCCTTCCTTACAGCTCCATGATCGCATCTCCCATCTCCTTGCACTCCACATCCCCCTTTACTCCCATGACAATTCTGTTTCCTTTTTAATCACATTCGAACTACAAAATGGTTTCCGGTCACGGTGTAACTGGCATGCTGGGTGAAGGTGAGCTAGAGCTATCATCATCGGCACATCAGCGGACGAGCTAACATCCATCATCCAGATGGCATCCACATTGATATGCAGCACCTGAAGAGCGGAGAGGTCAAGTATGCTCCTTCTGATAGCCATTCACTTTGTCTCTTGGACCAAATGCTAACCCACTGCTTCTAGCCTGGGAACGTCGATGTGAGTGAATTGGAGCTCGGGGCTCCTCCCGTTTCGACCGCAGCTTCTAATCAGTCCCCAGTATGGCGATCAACTTCAAGGACGGCGTGATTCTTGGTGCCGACAGCCGCACAACCACCGGAGCTTACATTGCCAACCGAGTGACCGACAAATTGACACAGGTGCATGACACCATCTGGTGCTGCCGCTCCGGTTCGGCTGCGGACACCCAGGCCGTGGCAGACATTGTCTCCTACCATCTCAACATGTACGGCGTTGTCAACAATGAGCCTCCCACCACAGCGGTGGCGGCGTCGCTTTTCCAGGAATTGTGCTATGAGAACAAGGATGCGCTCAGGTCAGTACCTGCTTTTTTCATCGGGATGAACACCATACTGACGGGAACACAGTGCGGGAATCATCATTGCCGGATACGACCCGAAACACGGTGGCCAGGTGTACTCGATACCGCTGGGCGGCTCCCTACACAAGCAGTCGTTCGCGATCGGCGGCTCGGGTTCAACCTACATCTACGGTTATACTGACGCACACTGGAAAGAGCAGATGACGGAGGAAGAGGGCATCCAGTTCGTGCGAAGTGCACTGCAGGAGGCGATCAAGTGGGATGGTAGCTCCGGTGGTGTGATTCGCATGGTCGTCCTGACCAGGAAGGGCGCCGTGCGGCACCTGTACCTGCCGGACACCAACTACGCCGGGCCCGGAGTGACAAATTAATGAGTGTTGTACGAATAGCATCTTTTTGAGTCCGGAATATTGACATGGTTTCACGAATCTCGGAATACAGGTCGTGTGCTCCACGCGAAGAGGGCATCCTGTCATATGATATGCACTAGTATAAGTGTCGGGCACTTGGATAGCAACGCCTATTGGGGAATGGCATTGTTAAGAGGAACCGGGCTACCTCGAATTCAATTGCACATCAATTTCCACTTTCCCCGGTTCCCCGTTAACGGACTCGTCCGTACAAAGTCTATTGTAGAATCATCGGCGGCGACGGCACCACGGGCGCAGACATTGAGCTATCATTCGTCCGCTATATGGCGCTACACCGTCTTTTATATCGAGTCCCAATAGTACTTTCTAGCCCCTTTTTATAGTCGATAGTAAGGTTATGGTTCCTGGTTGATAGTTGATATTTGAGAGTTGATAGTTGATAGTTAGTTGATATAGTTAGATGACCTGCCTGATGGCATTTGCCTCCTTTGACCTGCATAATTTCCTATTCCTTTCTTTTTCTTTTTCTTTTTCTTTTTCTTTTTCTTTTTCCATGTATATCCTAGTTGAGAGACCCCTTTTTCCCAGAGTTGACGACGACTTAAGCAGTCAAATCATCTTTTGCCCGGTTCAACCATCCACTCCACTGACCTCACCGTGGAACCGTCTCCTGCCACTTTCACCTCTCTCCTCTCGTCCCGAGATTGTTCAAAACCTGTAACTGTTTCCACCGCGTCTATGATGGCTCGGATCGGCGGTTTCTGGTGACCGACTCTGGCCATTCTGGGTTGAACCTGATCTGCGCTCTGGTCCTTGAATCCGCCCTGGAGGGGCCCAGACCAATCGTCATCGAATGTGAACCCCCTCTTTCTCCGTTTCTTGCTTCTGTTCCATCTATTGTACTGTACCCCCCTCGTCACTGCACCGGCTGTTCAAGTTTATTCCCAATGTGTTCCTTACTGAACCGCTGTACACAATCCAGAGACAGAGACACGTCTTGACATGGGCTCCGTCATTCTCAACCACGTGCCGGAATATATCGACAAGATGTTGGGAGGCACCCGCAACTCCGAGTACACTCGCGCGTCCCAACTGGAAGGCAGCTCTAGATCGACATCCTCTAACTCGACCCCCACTTCGACCGCCGCCCCGCCAACCGCCGTAGGCTCTGCTCGGCTTCCTGTGCATCTGGATGTCCCCGCCTACATCAACTCTCAAACCCCTTCGCAGTCTTCCCGGGACCCTTCCGACTATTCGTCCCATTCCCTGCCTTCGATGACCTCCCACTCAAATCATGGGGTTGCTCGCGATCATCCGTCCTATTCCAACGCCAATACCGCCACTCCACAATACTCAGGCCATGCCGCATCCGACGCGATGGCTTCCGGGCCCAACCCATACAGCCGGACTTCTCCCGAATCGCCGCGCTTGCAACCGACATACCGATCGATGCAGTCACTCGGAGGTTCCGAAGCAAACTCGCCAAGCCGCATCCGCGTCCAGAGCTTGTCTCACATCCAGAGCCTAGCCAGCGAAGAATTTCTGGCAAGGTCCCGGGTCCCGGGCCATGGCACGCAACAGCGACATTTCGAGATCAGCTCCATGCCCGTCACTGAAATCATTGAGATGGTCGCGGGGCTCCTCACCAAGATCACCACCACGAACGATAGCCACCACGAACATGTTCATCGCCACATCCCGTCTCCCGAGGGCACCACCAACCTGAGTCCGCAGGCGACCAGCGTGCTCGCCTTCCATGGGAAGAACGTCCCCAGTATCACCATCCTTAGCTATCTTACCCGCATCCACAAATACTGCCCGACCACCTACGAAGTCTTCCTCAGCTTGCTAGTCTATTTCGACCGCATGACCGAGCTTGTTAACCGTGGGCAACACGGTTGTGTACAGCAACGATATGAACCGACACCGCAAACCGAATCAGAATTGTCCCACTCCTCAGCAGGCCGACAAGCGCAGGATGCACCGCTGGTTACCCCACCCTCCTCCACCGGCATGACAGCTTCAGACCCCCAGGGCTCAGACGCATCTGTCTCGCCCGCATTGTACCCTCAAGGAGAAGATGACAGCCTCTCCCACTTTTTCATCGTCGACAGTTTTAATATCCACCGACTGGTCATCGCGGGCGTAACCTGCGCGAGTAAATTCTTCTCCGATGTCTTTTATACCAATTCTCGCTACGCAAAGGTATGCTGCTCATCTCATTTATCCGACGCGTTGCCGTCACTAATTCCACCGGTATGCAGGTCGGAGGTCTTCCCCTTGTGGAGCTTAATCACTTGGAACTCCAGTTCCTCTTACTCAACGACTTTCGACTCGCCATCGCGGTCGAAGAACTCGAGGCCTACGGTACGATGCTTGTAGAATTCTACGCCCGCGAGGTCATTGCACAGCAACAGCAAATGGCTGCTCGAGCTATCCCACCGTCCGTGTCAGATTCTCAATCAGATGCCATGTACATGCGGTCTCGTGACAAGCACCGGGACCACGCCGTCGGGCAAACACCAACACCACCTTAAGCCGCGTTCTCGCTTCAAAGAAGCTAGACCGTCTGGCATTCATGCCTCGGCCATGCCGTCGCTTATATTCGCCCATTCACTTGCGTCTCCTTGCTGAGCGTTCACTTTACACCGGTTGCCTCACCTTCTCTCCGGCGTGTCATTGATCCGCGGTTTTTCTCTTTGGCGTCTTATACTCGTTTCTCTAGCCACTCCGGATTCGCAATTCGCCTCGCGCATTTACACGTCACGACTGTATAAATTTCTTGTTTGGTCGGCTGTGTCCCCGCTAATCGGGTTCTCATTGCCGTTATTCCCCCGTCTGCAACTTCATTTCTACATTACACATCTAGTGGGCCTTGTTACCTGGGTTTCGTGTTTTGTCTGTGCTTTTCGACATGGTTCGGCGTTGAGGGCGTGCTTGTTGCATTTGCGAGTTCTACGGTTCTGGGTTCTTAGGACTCGTGAGAGTCTTCAATCTTACTCTTTCCATCTGGATCGCTTTCTGTCGTAAGTTTTAAGTTTGTGGTACCTAGATGTTTGAATGGTGCAAGCATGGATGATCCTTATATTGTTGTATGAGGCCGTGGGGTATCGGTATCTTGAGACGAGACACGGGCCTGATCAGCGAATACTCGTAGCATGTCTACCACGCCCAGTAGACATGTTACGAGAATAGTGCTAATATTGAGAGACTGGATCATTTATTTCTATTAGAAGGGAATGACTGGAATATCCAGCGATATCCAACTTGGACACTCAATGCTTTTTATGCCTTGGTTGGTCTATATCCATCACCAACACAGTTCTAAAGAGAATAGAAATAAAATTGAACACGCTGAATAAATACCCACACGAATAGGGTTCTCTGTCACTTTGACGTGAATCCTGTTTTATGAATACGTGTCTCTGTTCAGCTTAGACTTACCTTGTCTATACCCATCTAGACATGTCTAGCAGCATAACCTTTGCTCAATCTCAACACCACGCGGTAAGTTTCAAATAAGTCAAGTGGGCTAACTTTGGAGGTGTCAGCCTCGGGGTATAGACTTAGAAGCTCGTCCACTAAGCCTAGCCAATTATACCGGATGCGCCGTAGACGATCGCATGATTTGCGGGTTCGCTTAGTTTGAAATTCATGGGTAAGTGTGAGGGTTTTCGATATCTTTTTACAATTCTGCAAGCTAGTGGTGAGGTGGATATGAACAACTTAGATTGTGTAGTTATGTTGCACGTGACTATCAACACCATGATCTTCAATCGTGTTGATGGATGTGGAGAAATAAGAGATGCCCCCACATGGCCAGTTACCGATTGAGATGAATGACCTGTTTCTGTTGTGTTGTGTACCTTGTTAGGTCGTTTGACTTGCCGAGCCCGCAGTATCAGATTGACTTGGCAGTGATCTCCCATCTTTCAGGAAACCAAACTACTGGAATATCCACATAGACAGTGTTCTATACCGTGGATGAGATAATGTACGTAAACGTCCAATATAAGAAGTATGCAAGAAGGGTACCATTATTATGCGCCCAATGCAGACCAAACTGAAAATGCAACGCTATAAGTACACGAACCATTGTCTTTGTCCACATCTGTTTTTTGAATGAATATGTGTGCAAAAAAACCATAGGCATAAACTCGTCAAAAATATAAAGAACATAAACATCATGTAATTACTCGATTCGTGGGGGGCTTCGTGACTTTCCCTTGCCCATGGGACTGAGACTTGCCCTGCAATCCGCATATTAGCATCAAGTTCATGACTCCTGGAAGTCTGTGCTTCAAACATGAATGGAGCACTTACGATCGTCGCCGCTCGCCTTCTTTCCGGAACCCTTCGATAATCTTGGCCATTTCCTTCCGACTCGCGCCAGCATCGATCTTCCGCCCGCCCAGGCTCATACTGACTTTCTCATTCGAATTGGCCATGAGGAGGCGCTTCATGAGTAGGTAGCGCATGTTCATACATACGAAAACACCGCAGTCGCTGCCACCGTCTTGTTGGGGCGAGTCGTTCAAATGCAGAAACCGGATAGGCATGTTCAAAAGTACTCCGAATTTGCGAGTCACGGTATCTGCTTCCCAGGCGTTTCCTTGGTATAGAGAGTCGTAGTGAAATGCGATGCGATCGACGATCGAGATCAGAAGTAAGGACCAATGCGTGCCACCTTCTGCTTGCGTGACATTGCGACAGTCATTTATTGGGAGGAAGACGTGCGTTGCTTTGGTGAAGTCTGGGAGTGCTTCACGGAGTGTGCGGGGATCGGGAGTCTGGAGGATCATAAAGGACATGCTGGGGCGGAGGAGGACGATGTTGGAGGATTTGTATTTGGTGAGGAATTCATGTTCAAGGTATCTAAAGGAGCCGACTATCAGCACTGAGTTGGACTTGGGGTTCGTTTGACAGATATGATCGACTTGAGGGACTTACTCCTCCCAGAATGAAATAATCTGTGATCCATTAGCTTCAGGTGTCTATGCAGGTATTTCTCGCATTCGAACCCACATTGTCTGTGAGCCAGTCGTCCTTGAGGGTTTGCATATCCTCTCGGGTCACTATGTGCCTTGTCAGTTGCCGTATTTCGATCGCTTGGGGCGAATGGGTTCATACACCGGACATCGTGGTCTGTGGGGACGCAGAAGCTACTCGTTAGTGTACCGTGCCTTGGGCAGCAACATCGAGCCCAAAGACTCACAGCTCAGGAATGCATCATCCGGATTCAACTGTATTGGTCAGCCATGGGACAAAACACATGACTATGGGAGAAATCGAGACTCACACTATCCCCAAACCGACCCCTCATCCTCTTGTGCAACTTGCCTAGCCCGCCATCAAGCATCTTGCCAATATTGAATATCACACGAAGAAGCAGTCAAGTGGTCGATGAGGCAAAAAGTGCACCGCAGAGGCGAAATTCGAGCGCGACGAGATGAAGGATGCGCAAGACACGAAACCCGGGTGTTCCAAGTCAGTTCTTCCGAGCCCGCTGTGCAAGCACGTTTGTCTGCACGAAGCTGTACCCGGGGAACCCTACAAGTATTAAATGGAGCGACCTGGTGGCGGGGAGTCGGCGTCGGATAACGGCAATTAGCCGCGAGGATTCAGAAGACCCCCGGTTCTGCAGTGGCCGCCGAGTGGGGACCGGATGCCGCTCCGGATTAGATAACTGATCGGAGAGGGAGACCGTCAGCCTTATGGTGGCGGGAAATAAGACAGGAAGCGCGCGAAACGGCGAGGAATTTTGTATATGCAGTACCTAGGTACGTATTTGCAATCGGATAATGCCGAGGTGTAGGGCCGAGATGTTATTCTTAGCTCTTGATCGGGTGGGTATGATAGGAGGGTGAGATCGACGGTCCGAGATGTTCCAAGATTGGCGGGTAGGAGTCAAAGGGGAGGGGACCCCGGGGGCACCTATGTATCACTGAGATGTTGGGGGAAGGGGGATTTACAACTTGATCCAGGCACACAGAAGAATCCCAGTTTTCTTCGGGACGTTGGGCTTCTGCGTCACATGTGGCGGGGTCACGTGTGGATGAATGTCTTGGGCCAAATCGAGTATACAGTTGACAGTTGAACGTTGCGTTCAATATACATGTGATATACAGCTGAGGTTACGTGGATGAAGGCCCAGTACCTAGTGGCAAAAAATTATATCGTTCGTAGACGGGGGTATCTAAACATACATCTGGTCTTCATTACAGAAAGATCCCAGGCAAAAACAAACAACAAAGAAGAGGCAACGAGCATAACGACAGCTCCAAATAATCGGAAGCTGCGTAATAAAAACAAATCATCAACGAAGAGCTACAGGGGTCCACTAAGGGCCCGGAGCGACACCTCAGTGACGTGGAAGTGAGGGAACGGTGAACGAAAACCAAGACGATCCCACTGCTAAGCTCTAGGTCGAGAGCTTCGCAAAGTGACGGGTCCAAATCCACCCGATCTGCCGGGTTGGATCGTCTTGGTTCCGTGCTAGCCACAACTCGCCCTTCTCGCCGACGACGTCGAAGATATCGCCGGTGTCGTAGGTCAGGTACGGATATCCTGCCTCGCGGCGAGACCGGTCAATATTGAACTCATAGAGACTGGCCACATGGAACAGGACGGTGGGTTCTATGGGCGCAGCCTCTTGAGCGACACCCCCGTCGCTGGGGGTGTCTGACATCGGCATCGCCGACGAGAAGAAGCTAGAGTAGCGGCCAGCAGGAGTGGTAGGTGAGTTATGCTCACCGACGTGACCAACGCTTGATGGCGCACTGATCACGTCGGTGAGGAAAGGAGTATCCAGACTAAGCCTGAGAAGGCTCGGGAACGGCTCTGCCTCCATTTGGGGAGGTTGAGAGCTGGTGCCAGTGGGGTTGGTCACCTGTTGCAGCAACTGGCTGTGGCTGCGTCCCATGTCTGGGGGGATAGAGGGATCTGGCGGGGTGCGCGCAGAGAAATATGAATCCGCTCGATGGCGGGCGCCGGCTTGACTACCCATATGAGGTGACTGGAACAACTGGCTAGTCCCGTAGTCGTGGGACACCTTGGGTGAGTCTTCGCCGAAGGAGTGCGGGCGGGGATTGGAGCTGTTGGTCGTCGATGGACGACGCGAAGAGTCGATATCTCTCATGGACGGTGTATTGAAATTCACAAGATTGACAGTGTCGGCCAAGACAGAACCATTGCAGATACCAAGTGACAAGACCTGGGCTTCTGGCTCCACGAAGGCACTGTTCCAGTCACTGATCATCTTCTGCATGTCATCAGGGAAGCCTCCCACAAAGGGTACCACTGTCTTCTGCAGAATGGCCCACCAGGTGAGCTGAATGTCAGCCAGGTTCTTCAGACATGCTTGTCCGAATTTAGCAGACAGCGCAAAGAGCCTAGGCAGCTCTTCCTTGAGAGTCTCATTCAGAGCAACAAATTGCTCGCCTTGCTCCGTGGTTTTCTTG
Organism: Penicillium decumbens; assembly: GCA_027569385.1. Classification (NCBI taxonomy): domain Eukaryota; kingdom Fungi; phylum Ascomycota; class Eurotiomycetes; order Eurotiales; family Aspergillaceae; genus Penicillium; species Penicillium decumbens. The sequence continues at coordinate 173,225 of JAPDEZ010000006.1, forward strand.
TCAGGCTTCTCTCCACGCTCCATGATCGATTTGTAGCGTCCATAATCCAACAGCCGCTTCTGTCGCTTCTTCATGACGCGCTCTGGTCCAGTATATAGCGCAATCACTTTTGAAGTGGGGTCAATGCAAGATTTCATGACGACGTCAATCTGAGATATGTTAGAAATGTAATCTGCGCAGGCAATCTGAGGGCAGAATACTCACATGTTCAGGAAGTGCGTTAGTGATGATATCCTGAACTGACATCTTGAAACTGCGCCACTTGCTGTCCAGCTCGAGATGATGAGACTGAGACTGATGCAAATCGAAGATCCCTTCAATAGTACTCGCAAGCTCATTGAACTGGATCATCCACGTCTTCGTGGATTCAACATAATCTTGCACATCACGAGACACCAGTTGCAACTGGATGTACTGTTCGGCGAACTTCTCAGCGAGGGCGTCGTAGTCCCTGTCTTCATACATATCGGACAGTCCAACCTGCTGACGTAGTTTCTCTGTGCGACGACCAAAGGCCTTGGATAGGCCAGCTCGCACATCGGACTGGTTGCGCTTTCGACCCACGACCTGGGTGACAAGCTCCGCACGCTTCTTCATTTCATTGATACGAACAGAAATATTGGTCACTTCCTGAAAGGCAGAAGACAGACTCGCGCGGTCAGGATGACCGTCGGGAGTTACTTCCAGCAGCTCTGCGAGAAGAAGAGGATACTTCAATATGCGTTGTACAGGCTTGACGAGCAGGGAATCCAGGTCCCAGGCGCTTGTGAGATCCGATGCCCAGTCACGGCACTCCTTGAGCCAGATAGCAACTTTGGGGTTGCGCTGTAAGAGCTGCAGTTTCTTGTTGGCAGCATCGTGATTCCTCAAGTACTCGGTGTACACCTTTTCTAGTTGAATCATGTGAGTCACGAATGCCTGGCCAATGGAAGTGGCGCGATCTTTCTCGAAGTCCGAGACGCCAGCATGTGCATTGAGTTGCTCATCATCTGCCCCAGAAGCAGATTGAGTGTGCCCGGTGTTGCGTCGGCTGCCCCAGCGCTGAGACCTTGGCATAATATAGACACTTCGAGCGGCTTTCTTCAGCGCATCCTGGAGGCTCATGGAGAATTGGACAACCAAGTCGGAGTTGCCAAATAGAACCTTCACATCATCGGCGGAGAGATCCAGGCAAGAGCTAGATGTGCCCTTATAAATGTCGTCTACAACCTTCATGTCCCGGCCAAACGTATATTCAGTATCAACAAGTTCTTTGATGATATGACGTCGCTTCTTCAGACGACGCTGCTCTGGGGACGGTGATTTCTTCGGCTCCCCGTATGCCAGATGCTCGACCGACGGAACAAGAGAGGTCGCTGAGGAATCCGCAGCTTGGGCAGACTGCGTAGATTCGACGCGTTGGAATGAAGAGTCCGCACTGCTTCCGGTGCTGAGCGTAGGGTCCCGTAGAGTCGGGACTCGGCCTGAGACAGAAGGGGTTGCCTGAACGGTCTGAGACTCCTCACTGGTACTTTCAGTCTCAGTGGGAATGTTCACTGGTGCGTGCTGGAGTTCGTATGCGGCTTGATCGTTGACAGATAATCCAAGGCCTGTGTTCGGATCATTATTAGAACTCTCTAGCTCAGCCATAGTCATCGTGAAGTGCGGCTTGTCATGAGCAGGTGTGACATCCTCATCTTCGGCGGCTACATGCATCCAGTCCATAATGTACGGAGAAGCATGCTCCCAGTCTTCGTGGCCAACCAAGCCTGCACTGTGGGAGAGATGCTCGTGTATTGGCTTCTCTTCGAATCGAGGAACAAAAACCGGGTCGTCTGTCAAGCTATCTGCTTGACCTTGCGCACTGGTATCCACTTCAAGAGAACTGTAATCTTGAGAGGTACGATTGGGAGGAAGAGTAAGACTGTTGCTGCTTCTTCCCCGCGTCAGTTCCTCAAGATAGAGCTGGGTCACACGACGTGAGTCCCATTTGCCTTGTCTGGCCAGGCTTGGAGGCGTTGAAAAGACGCTGGAGGATTGCAACTGCGGCGTATGAAGGGTATCAGGGCCCACGACACCGAGATCCTGGATCGGATAATTGTTATCCGATGGCGGACTGGTCAAGGCAGCTGAGCAAGACTGAGTTGGTGGCTCTTCCTGTGCCGGCGGCGGCATCTGAGGAACGGGGTCATCACCGCTCTCGTCGCATTCTTCGTCACAAGTATCATTCTGGTTGTTTACAGAAGAGGACCAGGAGCTCAAACTCCATCTGGTCTGGCCTTGAGCGGCTTGCGAGTACCGGGCGAGCTGGCGTGGCTCTTCAGTGTCGGTCGTGCTTGTGGAATGGAAGTAGGTCGTATCACGAAGCATAATCTGAATCGATCGCTTGTCATCGTTCTCCGATATGCTGCAATCCGGTTCATCACACGAGTCGCTGTCGCTGGACTCGCGAATTTGCATGATGTGGTTCAACAGAGTACGATGGTCTGAGCTGGGCCTCCGCTCAATCAACCCGGATTGGGGTTCAGGGTCGAACTGGGTTTCGTTGGAGCCCGTGGTGATGGCGGAGTCTGGCGCGGCACCGCGCCATTCACGAGGCACGCCATCTGGGACTCCTAGAGTGGGAGAATCCATGGTGGTATGTTGCGCATCATTGTTTGGAAGATCGATAGATGTAATCAAATTTAGCTGAGGAACACTGCGAGGCTCCTTGTCGTCACCGGGAATCCCGGTCGATTCTTTCACAAGGGTAGCCATCTTTTCAGGCGGCGGGATCAGATTTTCCGCCGTAGCGGGGGTCAATGTCTTCTCATCCGATGGGGATTCAATGTTGTTAATGCCCACTCCGATCCTTTGAGAGCGTCGCCGTCGAATTTCTGCAGCATGCTCTTCTTTTCGCTCATTCTCTTGGACGGTTCGATTGAATGCTTGTTGGATCCGTTGCCGCCGAGTTTCGAAATCGACATTTCCCAATTCAGGAATACGGCGTTGTCGCGGCCGGGGATTGCGTGCCTCGGTATCACGATTGGCGGACTTTTGTAATGACGAAACTCGTTCACCAACTCTGGAAGTTGGCGAGATCGGAACCCCTTGAGATACCGGTTGTCGAGGTCGGGAGCTGCGTAATGGGGGAGATACTTTCGGAGGAGGTACGGAAATGTAGGCCTGAAGGTGCTGGTTCCGTTCGGGTACCTGAGCACGGGTTTGGCCAATCGTCATATCCCGCCTGCCACGAGTTGTCATCGCAAACGAGGCGGGACCATCCTCCGTCCTGCGGGGTGGGCTATCCTTCAGTGACGGTTTAGGAAGGCGGCTTGAACCCTTGGGGGGCAAAGGAATGGCATTCGAACGGCTGCTGAATGTGGGATTGTTGGCGATTGGTGAGATCCTCTCGGGACCGGAAGCAGAGACGAGGCGGTGCGAGGAGACAGGAATGCGGGACTTGGAATTTGGGCTTCCGGGCGACACATCACCTGGCTTTGCCGGCTGCAAGGATGCTGCAACCGCCATGTTGGGATCCCAGGGGTCAGCAAGGGGCTTCTTCTGCGGGTTCCCAGATGAATCACTCTGCACTCTGCGATGTCCGTTCAGACGTTGATGTGCCGTGTTTGCGGCTATGCTCACGGATTCTAGAGAATTCGCCTGCCCAAGATACCACGCTGTGGGTGTCAACGGTGATCGAGCAGATGGTGAACTGGAGTACTCGGCAACAGGACTTGTGATACTGCCGTCCGAGCCACGACGTCTAAGACGCGCAGGAATACCGTATCCCAAGTTGTTTAGCTGGGTGTCGACAGAAAGCACTTCGCCAAACAAGGGCCTCCGAGGGTGAGAGATCGGTATCCGCTCGGCGAGAGGTGGTGGTACAACCGCGTTCGATTCCCCCAATCTCTCGACTACTGGTGATGCTGGCGTGGATTCGGCTTGCGGTCTCGGATTGCTCGTGACGGAGATGGGTGGTAGGGAATCGCGCAATTTACGACGAGGCGTAAGACGTGAACGATCCCCACCGTCGGCACTGCCAGCAGGACTCGGAGCTCGTGAAGTTGGTCGTGAAGCGGAGGGAAGCGGGAGGGCCTGGTCAGACTTCTGTTCGAACTTGCTGACAAGGTCTCTGAAAGAGGCATTTCGGGGTCTGACGGGGGGAACATTCGAAGATTCACTAGCCGAGGGACCTCTCAATGACGGCGAATCAGAGATGGAACGGTAGGTCGGCCGTTTAGTGCGCGATGGATCCAGCACATTTGCTGGCAGAGAAGACACTCTGTCATTCGGGTTGTGATAGCTGGGTGTCATGCTGCCGCTTGCGCCCGTTGTCACATCGCAGAAATCGTCCGTCGCATATAATTCGCACTCGTCAGGCTGCCGATAGAAGTCGTCCGGGTCGGGAGAGTCGTGGCCATCGGCTTCGGGTTGACCGCTTGAAGGAAGGTGAGTTGTTGAGACTGACAGAGTGTGATCGACGCCCGATGGGAGGCAGGAATACGTGGTGTCCACGAGAGACGTGAGAGGAGAGAAGTGTGGGATCGGTGAGACCTCAAATGGAGAGGAGTTGTCGCGCGGGGATTGGCTATAGCCAGGCGCAAACGATTGTCGCCCAAACGGAGGCGGCTTGTAGTTCCGGTCGCCAGAATGATGCTCGACACCGCTGCCAGACATTTTGCATGCTTCAGGCCGAAGTGGACTGGCCGCGGTGCTTTCGGACGTAAGTGGGTTGGCTTGTATGCGTTGTTCCGGGATGGACGCCCAACACGGATGTCGCAGGTGGGATTCGGCTTGTGATTCAGGCTACAGAGGAATCCCGGGGTAGCGCACCCCCATTCAGCAGCATATTCGACAGTTGCAGAACAAGCAGGATTGGTCGAGATGAGCACGAAGAAGCAGGTACCGAGGACTGTGAAAGATGGGGGAAAAGGATCGGCAGGTGAAGAATGAGGAACAATGGAACGACAGCCCTGGGGCCGAGAAGAGCAGCAGAAGCAGACACAGCGACGAATGAGAGTGCGCAGGAAGTCGGCGGCGCTGACGTTTGTTCGGGTTCTATCAGCAGCGGGTGCTGATAGGCGAGCAGGGAAGCTTGAGGCCGGCAAAGCAGGCGAGGATGATAGCGTAGAAATGAGCGGGCCAGATCGCTAGCTTTCGGCCAGGCTGAACTGCAGTGTCGATCGATGTGATAGAGTCGAGAGTCGAGAGTTGATAGTTGAAGAAGTGAAAGGTACAAAGTGGAGTAATCGAGTTCAGGGGAGCTCGAGAGGCTGGAAAAGAAGGAAAGAAGATGATGAGTTCTCTCACATTGAGAGACTCGGCAGCCCCAAAACGTCGCAGAGTGAAACCGTGGGATCGGTGGATCTTTGTTTGGGGAGAGTTTGGAGTCCGATTTCTTTGTCTGTGATCTGCGATCTGTGCTTTGTAGGTAGAGAGAGTGATTTGGCTTTGGTACCTATCTATACGGGGTACATACTACATACTACTACGATGTGCCTGGCGATTGCACAACCTCCAGAAGTAAAATGAAACATATCAGAATTTAATGTTCAGGAACATATCTTCCTCGGCCCGGAAAACATGGAACATACTGACGCAGTGGGGACGCAATCCGTCGTAACGGCCTTTCTAGACCGTAGCCTTGTTCCATGGATCGTCCCCGCCTAATTTCCAGCTCTTTTTTTGGCCTCGTTAACGAGTCGAATATTCATTTAAATTCTACATTCTACATTTTAGACTTTGTATTTTTATATTCTAAATTTGACATTTTGAATTTTAAATTTAGGAAGCTATAATGAAATCTGATTCACAATATCGTAGCACCGGATTGTAGATTAATGCATAAAAACTTTCAAATAGAGTACTCCATGTAACAATGAGACGGTCAATGCCCACGGCCGGCTTGATTTACTGCCACCCATGTCTGAGGCTTCACGATCGCCAAAGTTGAGGATGTGAGATTATTGTCTAGTGGTTATGCTTGATTGATATGGCTGACAGTCCATGGCTGCTCGCAATTGTTACAGCAGAGAAGAAGCTCTGTCTCGACTGCCGACCGAAAACAACCATGTATATCGAAGGCGTGGCCGAGTTTACCCGAGTGATCCTGTCTACAGGTATGCCTTTTACTTGTGGCCGCTCCCGCAGATTCAGCCTTATGCATTCAGTTGCACAGCAGTATATCCATCAACTCCCTCTCCAGGCTCTTCATGAACCTTGCATGGTACAAGAACTGTCGGACCAAAAACCTGCAGTTCCTTTGTGTCTACATTGACACCTATTCTAAACAACTCCATCTCTGCCTCCTCATCCACACCAAATCGGTACGAGCGTGTTTCACAAACGTCATATCGATCTCCCTTGACAAGGAACGCAATAAACCCTTGATGCGTGATAAGAGCAATGTTGCTATACGTTTTTGATAACTCTTTCAGGCGCTGTCTAACCGCCTCAGCGCGAGCAGTAGCATCATCAATAGTATGTGACGGATGATCCCATTTCTCGGGACACTCTGCAAAGTTGAATTGCGGGAATTTTACCAACATCTCGGACCGCGAGATGCCCTTATTGCAGTTGGCATCGTGGGCTTCGCGCAGATCAGGCCAGATCTGCACCTCAGCCTGAAAGGGGGTCGAGCCGAGAATGAATGGGAAGGCATTCATGGCGGTTTGGATGGTGCGCGTCATGGGTGAGATCACAATGAGATCTGGAATGGCTGGGATCTTGATTTTCTTGGTGGCTTCATGACCTACGTCTGTCAAAGGAGGGTCACGATGAGGATAGTTGCGGTCGACATTGTGGAGGGACTGTCCATGGCTGATGACGTGGACTAAAGGGCTGACGATAAGTCCTGCTTAACTGTTAGCGCTGTTAATTATTTTGGTACATTCCGACCTCACGCTCGGTAGGGCTCATGGATGTGGTTGTGGTGAAGGACCAGCAGCGAAGTAAGTAGCAGGTGAGCGAACTGGCTATGACATCGTGTCGTGCCGTGCCACACCGCATATGCAGCAAGCTACAATCATGTCACACCTGATATTAGAGACTAGAAGGGCTAGGGGAAGGTCAAAGCTCAGGCGGACCATAAAGAGGCTATCGCCCAATTTGCCCATTTCCTTCGGTAGGTGTGTCGAATGGATCAAACAACTCAGATATTTTTAGCGCCTGATAGTTAAAGTTTCGAGGCGTAAGGGGAGGCTTTCTTGCGCGGATATTCGGGTAGGGGCAGTAGAGGAGGACTATCATGCATTTTGCGTTTCTCAACATTAAGTATCGTAAAAGGTTGTTTGAAGTGATATGGCCTTAAATATGATATTTACTATTAATCAATTTTGATCCCCCAAGGGATGCAAGTGGGAGACCGACCAGACTAGTGGATACAGGACATACCTTTTGAGCTACTTTTCTCGATCTGCCCGGTTGCATTGGTACTGGATATCTCAAGCGAGTGTCCTGAGAGTAGGCAAGGATGTAGTGATGGTTGGCCATTCAGTTCCAATGTATACCGTATGTACAGGATGGTGTTTAACCGCAGCTTTTTGCCATTCTTCGCCCTCTGCTTTTTGAGCTCGGTTTATACATAGATGGATGGTAGCTGACCCGGCCAAAACAGCGCTAGACCCAAAGGAGGCACTAAATGAGGGCGCTATACCCGGAATGGGAGGGATGTAACGGATTAGGGCAGGCGGTCGGAGCCAGCAGAAGAACGGTGGGCCCGCTCACCGTCTCACCGTGTACCTAGGTACTCTTGTTCGTGCCACCTACGGTTACCTGCGTCCGCCCGTTCTCTAATATCGACCTCCTTGACGCGTCGCGTCAATCGACACAATTGTGACGTAAACACAATGGGCAAAAAGCGCAAGAGGCCCGGTAAAGCTGGCTGCAATGGTGGTCCCACAGTCTCGTCTCAGCCAAGTAAGACCTCATCGTCCGATCGTTTCAAGTCATCCAAGGCCCCAAATGCGCCAAACAACCAAATCACCCATCCCGTGATTTCGCTATACTACCGAGAGGTCCTCAACCTGCGTCAATATCTCCTATCTCAGCTTCCTGTCTCTTCCAAGCTGCGGCGCCGTCGCATCGCATCGCTAAGGACATCGCAAACAGCCGAGCCCAGCGCGCGGTCTTTGGCAGACCTCCTCGATTCCACTCTGATCGGTGTCTTGAAATGGTCGACTCCGAACGTCGACTCCGAACGTCAGCGGGACTATCGCGCTTTTACCCAGTCCCAAACGCGGTCGATCCTCGTCAGCACAGACACGGGACCCACATCGCCCCAATCCGAGGTAGGATCGTGGTTAGCAATAGCGTGTGCAGCAGCCCACGGTTTCAGTTGACTGACGTCCGTGTGTATAGGTGGTCGATTTCGCCATAGAGTCTCTCTTTAGAAAGGCTGGCTACCAAAGACCAGAGCATTTGCTCACTCATGGCTTTCGTCGCCCGGCGGTTGGTCAAACTACCCTAGATGTCATTCCCGGTGTTGTGTCTCAGTTCCCGAACCATAATGTTCGTATGTTGAAAGAGGCACCATGGGCGGATGTTCTGGGGCTGTTGGGTCAGAATGGTGATGAGATCATGATGCGCCTACTCTTCGACTGCGGTATTTTTGCTCCTATTGACGCTCAAAAGGGCATCTACTTCCAATTGAGTGGTATGTATCTGAGCTCGGCTGGATCCAGGAACATCATTGCTCACTGTATCCAGGACTACCGCTGTCAGGCCTTCAGCGAGTTGGCGATTTGCATTCAAAGTACCAGGACGGAAATCCCAATCAAAAGCCGGATGCACAAAAGAGTGGCCATGTAGCCAGTCGTGGTGAGGCTCGAGGCCCCAACAGCGTCATTTTACTCCGCCGCCGCATGTTTTATAGCAGACCTACTGGGCTGTCGAAAGAGAATGCACCTTTTGGGCTGGGAGATACTCGTAAGTCCATTGATCTGGACTCTTTTTTCTTCCGCGCTGACTCTCTATCTAGACGTCTTCAATCGCTGTTCTTCGCTAGACTCGATGGTACAGACGGTGCACGTGATGAAGTACATCTTTCCTCGAGAGTTCGGCCTGCATAATGTCTTCACAATTGCAGCAGATTCCACAGACAACGTGGACCTTTCCACAACCCATCGTCGCCGTGAAAGTGAAATAGCTGGCGCCGAAGGTCAAAGAAGACAGAAGCGTTGCCAATCCAGTGGTGATCAGTTGCGCGCGGAGCTGGGAGGAGATGAGCTTGGGAAGCTACCGAAGCGACTGCGAGGGCAAGCATTGGACCTCGTCCAGAGACTCCGAGTACGTCATTCGCGGTGTTCGTATGGGGAGCTTTTGAAGTACTATTGCCCAGAGGTGAGTTTCTCCATTGAATTGCTCTCGCACCAGGGCTAACTTGAACAGCCTACTGGGCCCTGGAGACTCAGTGCCTATACCTCTCCCACGGAAAAGGCAGCCAATTTCGACGAAACTGGATCTTCCCCGGAACAGCGCTTGATAACGCAGCTGCAAGCCAAATCACCGGATTTGAGTCGATTGACTAAAAGTCCGCACAATGGGTCATCACCGAATGGGGCGCCAAGTGTCGCGCCAAGTGATAAAGAAGAGCGCCCGTCACGAGTCAAGCAGCCTAAGCTTAGCTTGACTGATTATGCGACCCCTGTTTCCTCCGTTTCGGCTTTCTGTCGCGCTGTCCTTCAAAAATTGATACCGCCCGCCTTCTTCGGTGATGGCTCTGCCGGTGTGCTCAATCGCAGAATCGTATTGAAACATGTTGACTCTCTCATCAAAATGCGACGATATGAGAGTCTAAGTCTGCATGAAGTATGCAAGGGCATCAAGGTTTGTTTCCCTATTCGCGGCCTACATTGGTTTGGAAGATGTTACTGACCCTACCCGAATACAGGTCACTGCCATTTCTTGGCTAATACCTCCCAAAGTCAACTCTTCAGCCGAAGGAAAGGCAGCGAAAATCTCCCTGTCCGACTTTCAAAAGCGTATCCAGCTCTTGCATGAATTTATCTTCTTCATTTTTGACTCCATCGTCATTCCTCTTGTCCGGGCCAACTTCTATGTCACAGAGTCCCAAACCCACCGATACCGCCTCTTTTACTTCCGACATGATGTATGGCAACGGTTGACAGATCAACCTCTCACGGAGCTGAAAGCGACCATGTTCGAGGAACTTGAGCCGAAGCGGGCTACCCGTATAATTGCCCGGCGCTCTCTGGGCTACAGTTCGCTGCGTCTCCTTCCGAAGGCTACAGGCCTACGACCTATCTTGAACTTGCGACGGCGAGTTGTCAAAGGGGCGGACTGGCGTGGGAAGAAATTTGCGACCAGCATTAATTCCACCATCACACCCATCTACAACATATTGACATTTGAGAGACAACAAGCGCCCGCGAAGATGGGTGCGTCGTTGCACTCGGTAGGTGATATGCATCCACGACTAAAGGGGTTCAAGAAGCAATTGGCCCAACAACTGCCATTGTCATCGTCAAAGAATTTTGGCCAGCTACCTCGACTTTACTTTGTCAAGCTTGACATCCAAGCTTGCTTCGACACCATCCCTCAGCAAAGGCTATTACAACTTGTTGAAGAGCTGGTCTCTCAAGAAACCTATCATATCACCAAGCATGTGGAGATTAACACTCATCATGTCGACAGCCGAGGATATCCCAGACGCAAGTTTGCAGCGCGTGCTGCGCCAGTCACGAAGCAGCAGGCTCTACCAGACCTCATCGCTAGCGGAGCCCACCCTCGAAAGCCAAATACTGTCTATGTCGATACTATCAATCAAAGAGTCCAAGGTGCTGAGGAGCTGCTGGACCTTCTTGACGAACATGTTCGCAACAATCTGGTCAAGATGGGGAAGAAGCTTTTTCGCCAACGCAACGGTATCCCGCAAGGATCCGTCCTTTCCAGTCTTCTATGCAATTTCTTTTACGCCGAGTTGGAACGAACAGTGCTGGGGTTTCTGCAACCGGCAGAGTCATTACTCATGCGGCTCATCGATGACTTCCTCCTTATCACCACGGATCCCAGCCAAGCGATGCAATTTCTGCAGGTTATGCTTCGGGGTCAGCCCAAATACGGTGTCACCGTTAATTCAACCAAGAGTATGACCAACTTCACCGCTGCAGTCGACGGCATCCATATCCCCAGGTTGGAAGGGACATCGCATTTCCCCTACTGCGGATGTTTGATTGATACACACACACTTGAAATCCTTCAGGATCGCGATCGGATGATTGATGGCGGGGATTCGGCGGCAGCCAACCTCTCAAATGCCCTGACAGTCGAGAGAAACCGGTCACCGGGCCGTACATTTACACGTAAAGTACTGGCAACATTCCGGCTGCAGATGCATTCGATGTACCTCGATGAGGTACAGAATTCACGCAGTACGGTTCTCGCCAATCTCCATACCAGTCTGATCGCTTCAGCCATGAAAATGTACTGCTACATGAAGTCTCTGCGAGGACGCGCCCATCCCGAGCCACCCATCATCATCCAGACCATCCACGCATTGATCCAGCAGACAATCAAAATGATCCAGGCCCGCCGCGCATCCAGCAATTCACCCTTGAAATGCTTTGTACAGCTTCCGCACGTGCAATACCTGGCCGCAGCAGCTTTTCGATTTGTGCTGAAGCGCAAGCAAACACGATATGCACCGGTCCTCCACTGGCTGGACTCAGTTGGGAAAGAGTCGAGACCAACAACAAACGGAGAAGCTGTACGGATGATGCAGGTGGTGAAACGGGGAGACGTACTCTTTGAAGGATGGCGGTTCTAGAGAAACTCTCAAAGACATCAATCATCAATTTGCAAATATCTACCAGGTACACCGGCGGCCTCCAATTAGATACGAGTCTAGTGGATCATACAAATGCAGACCGCGGATCCGCCGGCAGTGGATGGACACCCGAGTGGCCTGGTAGAACAGAGCTGCTGGGTCAGGAGAAAGCAGTTCCAATCGAACGAAAGTTATTCTCGATCTAAACAGAAAACAAAAGAAAGGCTGTGCACGATCGGCGCGATCATCTCTTTTCTGAATATACATAAAGTTACTTAGTTGTACATAATATGCACGTTGGTCAAAGAAGTACCCACAGGTACCTCTGGGCAGCCCCTGTTCTCGGCCAGACCGCGCCTGAGGCTCCGCTTGCGATTCCAACTTCGACTTCAATCTCCAACTCGGTTGTTTTCATACTCATGCACACTCCTTTTGCGTTTTCCTTTTTTCATACACCTTCTTTCCGTCTTTCTTATTCCGTCTTTTCCTTCTCTTCGCACCTTGTACCTGACGCTCTCTCTTTTACCTGACGTTCACTCGTCCCGCCTCCTAATCTTCTTATCTTCGCTTTTCTTCTTTGCACGACCTCCCGATCTGGCTATCATCAGGCTGCGGCTGAGCCTGCATTTCGCTTCTCTATCGCGTTGATTCGATTGTTGTTGTGTTTCCCTTTTGCAAGCTGCAGAAACACCCATCCCTCGCCTCCCCCGGACCACACAAGACCCGGGCCTTGCGTGCGATCTCAAACCGCCGCCCCCCTTCCGCCCACCTCCCGACGATTCTTACCCATCGCGTGTGTTTGGATGCTGTTTGGATCAGTGGAGGACAATTTCGTTTGAGAGTGTGACTACATGAGATCATGACTATCGTCTGCCCGAGCCCCAACTCCCCGCCCGAGTTGTCGGGATCGAAATCATCCAAGTCCTCCTCCTTCCATTCCTCCTCTCAGATCGACGGTCCCGACAATATCTTTACGGACATCGGAAACTTCGAAGAAATCGGCCTCGAAGATGACGGCGAACTTCCCATTGTCGATCCAGCGGTCACCCCTTATGGCCGTGCTCTGACATCGCGGTCGCCGGCGGGCAGACTGTCCAACAAGAGCCCTGCAGCCACGAGTCGCGACTTGACCGCGGTCCCGAAGCCCCGGAAACGAAGTCCTCTTCCCTCGGCCCATAACCAGATCAATGGAGCCGTGCGGACCCCGCCGTTCTCGGGCTCCCTCTCTACAATTTCCGGGAACAGGAGAGACTCGGGAAGTACGATCAATTCGGGAGGCCTGACCCCGGTACAACCTCGTCGGTCACGGTCCACATCCCCGCTGCGTCCAAAGTCCAGTCGCTCCGCCTCGAGTACCAGTTTGGCCTTGTCCCCGCTCGCCGCGCGCTCCCCTATGCAGAAACTAAACCGACAGCAAAGCCGCAAATCACTGAAAGAATTAGAGGATGAATACCATGACTCGGATGATGATCTGCCGGACGATGCCAGTCTATGGAATATCCCGATCTCTCCCCGTCCAGTGCAAGATCGCCCTCAATCTCGCGCTACCAGCCCGAGTGGCCACAGCCCCGGCCCACGACCATTGCCAATTTCCCACACCGTCTCCGAGAATTCCAGTGCCCAGAATCCACCGAACGGCTCCTCCTCCAAGGCTGCGCGCATGAGGCGAGCGCAGCGGTCAACTTCTGCTGGTCCTGAACGGGGCCAGATCTCACCACGGAACCCTCGCACCTATTCATACAACAGCTATCTTTCTGACCTGTCCGAAGAGGCTAGAATTATCACCGAAGCTTTGGAGCATCATGCGGACGAAAGCGAGCGCAAGCAGGAGGAAGACATTCAAAGTGGTGTATCAAGGAAATCGAGCTCGGACTCACCCCGGGGATCGCATGAGCCCGTTGAATTGCCGCCTTTGCAGAAATCCAACATAATGATCGATCCGTTGCCGATTAGCAAGGAGAAAGAGAAGGTGCTTACTCGCACACGGCCGAGCTGGCTCCCACCCAAGGACCAGAAGGAGGAGAAAAAGCATTTGAAGGAATATAAGCAGATGATGGCGCGGTCGCGAGAAGCGGGTGAGTAGTGCGCCGTTTCATCGGGATTACACAAACTAACTCTGATTCAGAGAAGCGCAAGGCTGCCCGAGCTGCTTCCGAGCAGTGCGAGAAAGACACTACCCGGGAAGCCCTTCAGAACATCTGGGATGACTTTGTGGGCCCTAACTGGGACCGTGCTCTGCGTGAGCCCCGGACAAGGGAACTCTGGTGGCGTGGAATCCCGCCTCGAAATCGGAGTAATATGTGGCAGCGTGCCATTGGAAACGAGCTGGAGCTCAGCGAGGAAACCTATCACAAAGCATTGCAGCGAGCCAATGATCTGCGATCCAAAAAAGAGGAGCCCAGTGAAAGTAACCGACGATTGCTGGACTGCTTCGAAGCCATCGACTCTGATGTACACAAGGCCTTCCCTGACTTGAACCTCTTCCAGGAAGGCGGCCCATTACGGGAAACCCTCACCGATGTCCTGCAGGCTTATTGTATGTACCGCAGCGATGTGGGCTACATTTATGGTCTTCATACCATTGCTGCTTTACTTGTCCTGCAGTTCCCCACTCCCAGCTCTGCTTTCCTCTCCATGGCCAATGCGCTGAACCGACCGTTGCCCGTTGCCTTTCTCACCTGGGACCGCGGGGCCATGGCACGCACGTATTCCCTAGCATCCGACACGTTGCGGTACAAGTTCGGCCGGCTCTACCACCATCTCCATGAAACCCTCCGTCTCGCCGACGAGGAAATCTGGGAACCGATGTTCCGCTCCTTGCTCACCAATGGTCTTGATCTCGAGCGCATCTCCCGCGTCTGGGACTGCTGGGTTTTCGAAGGCGACCGCATCATGATTCGCTCCGCTGTCGCTCTCCTTGGCTGTCTCCAGGCCCAGCTATTCTCCTTCCAGCAGCCCGATGACCAGACTCGCATTGCTGTGCGAAATATTCTAGGCTGGGGTCCTCGCCATCTTGGTGCAAACAACCAGAAGCCAAAGGAACGCCATAGTGCCCCGGCTGCAGCAGGGTTCGGCGGTGGCCAGGTCTCCAACTCGGAGGAGGCTGATTATTGGATCCTCACGGCAGCCGGCAATGAAGACGGGTTCATGTTTGCAGTAAGGGAAGCCGGAAAGGTGCGGCAATAGCCCCTTTAACATGGCATGAAACATCATATTGCATACCCTACATCGACCTCCACTACTCTCGCTTCATCTCTCTTTCTCAATGCGCCTCTTTTCACCAAGGCACAAGGCAGTCGGTCTTTCGATGTCATTGACCGGAGAGCGCCATGAATCATTACATACTATTTTGTCCAGTGAGACGGGTCTCGTTGACTGATGACGATAGTGGTTTTACCCTGAACACCTCACGCCTCTTGTCTGTCTTTTGTCTTTTAGTCGACTCGATACATCTCATTCACCTACATTGCTCTTCTTGAATTTTCTCTTGTTTTTTGGCCGACTCTTGGTTTCTATTCCTTTGCTTCCCGATACTGTATTTTTAAATTCATGACCCGATGCATTTTCCATCTGGTGGTACTCGGCAGTTGTACACATTGCAATCGAGACTTGGTAAAGCTTGACCCTGTTCACAAGTCTAACCCCCTCTATAGACTAGGCATCTTCTTCTCATACTCCAAAACAGCCGGATGCTTCACCCCACCAATCGTCAACTTATTCCAATCCCTCTCAACCCCCTCTTCCACATCCGGAAACGGGCCCATAGGCGTAATAGCCTTGGGATTAATACCGTAATGACTCTTCGTATACTGCAAACCATCAGCCTGACTCCCAACCTCGGAACAAAAGGTCCAAAACTCACATTCTCCTTGATATGCTTGAAATCCGTCGAGACCCTCGCGGCCTCAACATCCCAAAACATCACCTTCAACCAATTATTCAACACCGGATAATCATGCCTCACGGTGCCCAGATTACACTTGAAATGCTGCACGTAAACAGTGTCAAAGCGGATCAAAGTCGCATAGAGCCGTATATCCAGCTCCGTCATAACATTCCCAAGAATGAAAGGCCCACCATTCCGCGCAATGATCCGCTCGAGTTTATTCAGCGCTCCAAACACAGGAATCACGTTCTTATCGTACTCTTCCTGGGTAGACGCAAACCCGGCTTTGTAAACACCCCAATTAACATCGGATTGCATCCAGGGCGTAATCGCATCGATCTGCGCGCGTAAATGCTCCGGGTAGAGATCGATTGAAGCCAGGTTGGCTGGGATGAGAGAGTTGAAAGCTGTTGGTAACCAGCGGAGAAGCTCAGCGCTTTCCTGAATTCATCAGCATTGTCCATCCTCTAACCTTGAAGATGTAACATACATTACAAACCACAGTCCCACTCTTCTTGTCCCATAAGAGCGGTACAGAATACCGTCCCTTGTACTCTGGGTCTGCGCGGAAGTATATCTTATGCATGTAATCCTCTCCGAAGAGTCGATCGGTTGTTGCACCGGGGTACTCGTTATCGGAAGCGGGGAAACGCCATCCAGGCCATCCGTTCTCGTCGCCTTTGGGGTATGGTTTTACGATGCTGATGTCGATGATGTCTGTTAGGCCTTTTAGGTGTCGGATGAAATTGACGCGGTGGGCGAAGGGACAGAAGAGGCCTATGTAGAGGTGGTAGCGGCCTTTTTCGGCGGGGAATTGTGGGCTGGGGATTATGCCGTGCCAGCCGTCGGCTGTTGAGGAGGTGTGGATGGACATGGGGTTTGAGGGAAGGATTGGAGGTAGTAGAAAATCTTTGGATTGAGTGAGAGGTGAGAAGGTGTAAGAGGTATATATGTAGTGGTAGTGAGGGAGTATGGGGTTGGGATATGTGGAGTTCGGAAATATTCCGCGGATCTGATCAGATCCGACGGATACGGATATAGATTCTATAGATTGGGACCGGTATTCGGATCATGATTTCAATTGCTCCTTCCGAGGTCATTTCTGATTAGTTAGTATCCTGATGAATTGTATTTTTATTACCTACGTATAAGATAGGACTTGTCTACTAAATATCCTTTGTAGGAACCCAAGCTTCATCAGGTGGTGATCGACGAAACGTGGGTAACTAGCAGTTCCCTGTAGATCGATCTTTCGTATATGGTTACACTCGCTCTTTTATAAATAAAAATAAGACAACTTCTATTAAATAACAATAGAATAATAGAACAATAGAGTAGATAAAAACTACTCCCAATACGAGATGCTTCAATCTCGGTTCAACAATCGACCACGTACCTACTGTAGGTAGCCAGTGAGACATGCGTCTGTCATAAATCGAGAGTCATCAACCCTAGGAATAATTGCCACCTAATCAATGCCTCAATAACCACAGAAGATTCACCTCGTGTCCGGTTTCCCTACTGTAGTGGCAAACACTCTTCCAATCATAACGACTAGCTCTGACGTCAACCATATTCGCAAGGAATATATAGGAACTGTATTCCAAGGTGATCAAATGTAAGTCGACTCATTTAGACCATCCTTTTTCTTCAATATTCGATATAGCCCTCAAAATATATTGCCTTCCATTCCAGGATATTACCAAAACCTACCGATCATGCCTGACACAATTACCGGCGGTCGCGTAAATGCGATGAGGTACGTCATTCAAACAACTCATAATTATACGAACTGTCTTCTAACTACCGAATACACCTGCATAGGTCTCGCAACCTGGCATTATTCAGCATGGTCGCCGTCGTCACCGGAGGCTGGCTTCTTTTCCGCGCCCAATCCCCGAATAAAGACGATATCTTGTATACCGAGCAGGATAAGAAGAAGATGGTTGGGGATAGGGGACAGGAGCCTCATTCACGGGCCCCTTCGCGAGAGACTTGAATCCCTGCTGTGTTGGTAATTGTATGTATGGGCTTTAAAGGCGTAATATACTGTGACTTGATAGTTCGTGACTAGTTCTGTTATGTCGGGTGTCTATGAGAAGTTGGCCTAGTATCAGCAATCAAGACATACGAGAAGTCACCGGAGGAGCATCTGGTTGAAGAACTCTTATTGATAAGCATGGATTAGTCCAAATAGCAAAACATATGCACGTGAATATAGAACAAAACCACAAAGTGTACGGATCAACACTAGTAACTCCGCATCCTCCAGAGGATATGAAGTACATGCAGATCATTCCAAGGGAACAAAGCCAAACATAAATCTACCAAATCTACCAGGTAGTTCAGTTCAGGTCCGTTATTTATCAAGACCCAGGTAAAGGAACCTTGGCAACTAACTCAGCCCGGCGCTTGCGCAGCTCCTCACCAAGAGCCCCCACATCAATACCAGAAGCGATCTGCTCGGGTGTTAGCGATAGCTCGCCCTGTCGAAGGGCTCTTTCATCCTCCTCCAGTTTAGCCGCCGCTTCGAGGACGACTTCATGTGCAATGTCCTCGATTTTCTCTTTCTTTTCGTCCTTCTTCTCAGGAGTTCGGAACCGCTTGAGAACAGTCTCCACCATCTTGGAAAACCAGAAGTAGTTCAGGAAGTTCAGGATCAGGTTCGACGCGACGTACGTCAGAACCAGCCACGTCGGTACACCACCGGCGGTGTAGTCCCTGAATTGGGATATTTCGGCATTGGCGCGTGCGCAGGTCTCGTCCATGCACATACCGCCGTCGCGGGTGGGGTAGAACACGTGCGCGTTGACGTTGGTGGGTGCTTGGAGCGGCGATGCGGATGCAGACCAGGTCAGTTGCAGCGCTTTCCACATGTCTATGTAAACCAGGACTGATTGCCAGGTACCCCAGACAAGGCGACAGCTAAAGAACGTGGCCAGCAAAGCCATGCCGTTGTACCACTGGGCACGGCTACCAGTCATGTTGACTTTGTCAAGGAACCAGTGGATATTGAGGAAGGGGCTGGAGAGCTCGTAGAGGATGAAAGTTGGAGCGTAGTAGTTGATGAACGGTCTCTGAACAAAGTTAGATAAGAGCTGTAAGGCTGATGATCGACAGATCAAACTTACAAAACCGAGGCTGAATACCCAGAGGGCACTGATCGCATGGAAGAGCATGCCAATACCGAACATCTTGATATGCACAACGCTCACGATCAGGTCATAGAGGAAGTACCCGACGGCCAGAGCCTGGATCAAGCCACAGGCACCAGTATAACCGAAAACACGTTCTGCGGACGACATGGACCATCGCTCATCATCGACGAACATAACCCACAGTGCTGCAGTACATATAAGGACGCTCTGCACCAGCGAGACGACATGAATATCCCAGTTCAGCTTGGTGCGGGCATTCAACTTGGGATAGGACTGTGGAGCGATGATCGGCGAGAGCCAAGGCGAGAGGAATGAGTGGATGAACTGGTAGAACGCAAAGGCGAGAACGACCTCATGGGCATGGCCGGCAAGGGTCGGGCTGTTCAGCTTGAGAGCAATGGGCTGGACCAAGTCTCGCAGCCATGCTGGAGGGGAGCCTAGGGGGTCCAGCATTGTTGGAATGCCCTCAACAGCTTGTCACCCGATGCGGGGAGCTCGGGTTTGGAAGTGTTGAGGGGAGTAGAACTTAGGTGAGGCAGAGAGAGGGACACCTCAAGTCTACCATGAGCCTGGCGAGCACAGAGACCTCCTATTTCTTTCACAAAAGGGACTCCATGCGCCAGAAGAAGGAAAAGAGAGCGAAGTCGCAGCTCCGGAGCACGCGGCCTCTGCTACGCCTCAGGCATTAACGATCTGTTGGGACATCACCTGACCTTGCTATCAAGTGACCACGAGGTATAACTAGAAGTATACTGACGACTACGAATGGGCTTGTTCTGAGGAATAGACATAATTATTTCGTCCATTATGCAAAGGGAATCATACAGGCTCATAAGAATAACATAACAGAAGAGTGGTATATGAAAGGAAACACGTCAGAACTCATCGCCGTAACAAAGTAAACGAAAGACTCAATCAAGTATTAGACTGCCATCTCCGAGCCCAACCCACTATCAGCGGGCCGCTCTGGCAGTTTCAGGGCTTCTGCTTCCATAGCAGAGCCGGTCGCCGAGATCTCCTGGTCGATGTCACCCTGCACCTCATGCTCGTCCTCGCACTCGTCGTCGTCATCCTCACGAGCTGTGTGGGCATCATCTGACTCCGACTCAGGATCGATCTCATCCACGTGGCTATCGCCGGCAATAGATCTTTCTTGTCCAGAGGTAGTGCTCACGCCGCTAGTACGGCGGTCCTCGGAGACGACGCTCTCAGTGGGTCCAGTCACGACACTGTCGGTACACGTCCCAGCGTAGCTTGACTTCCGGTCCGACGGGGCATAGCTGGTTCTCCGCGGAGTACCCGCATCGGTCTCAGGTTCGCTGTCATGCTCGTCCTCCTCGCGGAATGCCTCATTCTCCTTGTTGGCAACGGAGCTGTGGCCAGCCCATGAGGATTTGCGAAGCGAGTTCGATTTGACCGAATGGCTGCGTTTCAGGTTGGTGATGCCACTGTTAGCGCTCACCTGACGGTCCGCGCCTCGGTTACCAATGACATGACTCAAGCTGAGAATTCGGCGCTCCTTGCCAATATTGGGCTGGACAGCAGTTGTTCCAGCCTGCAGGTTGTTCGGCATGCGGCGTTTCAGGGCCATGCCGACACCGTTACCGAGAATACTGCGAGGGTCCTTGGTGTCTTTTGCGGTGCTTGCGGTGGCAGTGCTCATGGCACTAGGGCTGCGAGCACCGGTGCGAGACGAGCGTACACTGCGGTTCCTCTTCAGGCTCATGGAATGCAAGCTGCCGGATCGGCTGAGAAGCACAGTGCGTGCGTGGTCGAGGACGCCTTCCAAGATGCGCTTCTCCAGACCGTCGGCGCGGTCCTCCATCTGCTGCATCTCTTCGTGGCGGATTTCGAGAGCAGTCTCGAGGCCTGAAAGATCCTTGTTCAGCTTTTGGTTCTGCTTGGTAAGTTCATCCTTCTCGATCTTGAGAGCGTGGAGGATATTCAGCAGCGACTCTTTCTCCTCGTGTAAGCCTACGAGCTCGGCTTCCACCTGCTCGCGCTGGCTGATTCTTCGCTCGAGGGCAATGGCAGCCTCCTCAGCCTCGCGACGCTTTCGTTCGGTATCCTCAGCGACGAGAGCAGACTGGGCAGCGAACATCTCGTTCATCCTACGAGTGTTCTCCATAATGTCTTTGTGCATCTCGTCCAGCTTCATCATCTGAGTGACGGAGTGCTCAGGATCTATTGTATTTACTGGGCGGCTGAGCAACGCGTCAAGCTTCTCATGGACAGAGCCAGCGCCATTGCTAGCATGCTCGAGGAGCCGGTCCAGCTTCTCATAGATCTGATCATTTGCGCCAGAGCTTTGGTCCAAGGCCCGGTCAAGCTTGGCATGGAGCTGGTCGTTCTTGGAGTGTTCAAGCAGCGTGTTTAGAACTTCGTGCACCTGGTTGTTTTTGGCGTGCTCCAGGATATCGTTCAACTTGTTGTGTACAGGATCGTCCTCAAGTTCTCGGGAAGATTCCGGCGGCGGAAGAGCTGGAAGCATGTTCGGGATATTGCTTGGTAACAAAGACAACTCCGATTTGAATTCCTCTGCCGACTGCTGGGAGTGTTCATAATGCTCGCTGACAACAGTCAGGATCTGCTGAACGGTCTCCAAAATTTGAGGGTTGAATTCAAGCAGCTTGCTCTCCACACGCTCAGTGGCAGCAACAGCTCTCTCATTGTCGCCCCGAGACTGCTCCTGGTGAGACTTGACTTCATTCTGCATCTCCTCCATGCGGTTGTAGGACTCGTGAACCTTCTCTGAGAGAGCCTTGGTGTCCAGGGCCATCCGCTCACAGCTGTCGTTGACACTGCTGCCCATGTCGCCAATCACGAGCCTGATCTCTTCAGCAAGTGCCTTGGTGCTGGTCACAGCCTCGGTGTGAGCCACGTCACGTTCCTCGGTCTCCGAGAATTTGGAGTGGAGCGAAGTATGAGCTTCCTCGTACTTCGCCATGACCTCTCCGATCTTCTCGTCAATCTTGGCCCCGAGCTCCACGATAATGGCAGCCCGAGTCTCGTCATGCTTGACCATAGCAGCAGCATCCCGCTCCTCCTTGTCCAGTCTGGTCGCATCTTCCTCACCGCGAGCGCGCTCGAATTCTCGGTTGATGAGCTCGGTCAGCTCTTTGATGCTTTCCACGGTGGAGAAGTTCTCCGCGGTGATGGCCAGGCCCTCGAGAAGCTGTTTGAGCTCTGTGAGACCTTCGGCGCTGCCATCAAGCTTGCTCTTCAGCTCCTCGCCCAGCTCGCCAACAACGAACTTGGCCTCTTCGATCTTTTCGGCAAGACCAGCATGCTCAGTCTTGCGAGCCTCAAAGCCTTGGCCAGTCATCTCGTTGTTTGCTTCCATCTTTTCCCGGAAGTCAGTGACAAGCGTCGACAGTTCCTGGATTTCATCCTTGGTCGGGAGCGTCTCCACATCAGGTAGCTTCAGCTCATCAACCTGAGTCTTGACCTCAAAGATCATAGCCTCGACTGTCTGAAGATCCGACTTGAGTAGCTTGTCGGAGTTCTCCCCTTCCTCTTCTTCGTCTGCCTTGGTCTTGCCCTTCAGCTCATCCAGGGCAATCCAGACGTCTCTGATAAGGCCCTCCAGGGCACCGACTTCAGCCTTGGTAGGAGCCTCGGCTTCCAGACGGGTAGAGAGGTCGGCGATGGTATCCTTAGCCTCCTTGATCATGGTCTCAAGGTTACCAATGTGCTCGGGGGTGGCGATCTGGTCAGGGCCGGGGAAGACCATTCCGTCGAGCTGAGTTTTAGTGCCCATAAGAAGCTCTTGAATGGCGTCGGTATCTTCTTTGCGAGCAGCCTTCTCATAGACTTCCCGGCTAGCACCCATCTCACCCATTGCAACCTGAACTTCCTGAATAGCAACAAGAACCTCGTCCAGGTGGCCCTTGTTCAACGCATCTTCAGCAGGTTCAGCGGAGCGAGAGGTCGAGTCGATGGTCTCCACCTTATCGTGGAGCTCGGTGATCATGGTTTTCAAACTCTCGATGCCACTTCCAAGCTCAGAATCTTTGGCAAGCGTGAGTTCACCGCCGTGGGCTGTGCTTTCGTCATCTAGCTCCTTGTTCTTCTGCGACTCCCGAAGGGAATCGATCTCGAGTTTCAAGTCTGCCAGGCCATCCTTGAGGGTGTCGAGGATCTCAGAGCTGTCGAATTCAGCGGGCTTCTCCAAAGCCTTTTTAATATCCTCGCGAATGGAATCAATGCCTTCGTTGAAAGCATCGAGCAGCTCGCTAGTAGCGGAGAGCATGCTCTCGCTTCCATCCTGCGCGCGGGTTTCCTCGCGGAGGTTGTCAAAGTGTTCGCGAAGGGCAGCAAGAATGTCTTCTTTTTCGGAAGGGGGCTCGGAGCGAACAAGGCTCATCTCCGTGCGCTCGCGCAGGTTTTCAAACTCCTGCTTCAGGGTGTTGATGATTTCATCGTCTCCACCTTTGGTGTTTGACTGCTCACGAACCTCCCGGATGGCATCGAGGATTTCATCCTTGTCGCTATTGGCAATGTCGCGAATAAGAAGGGCACTTATGGTGCTGCGAAGGTGCTCGAACTCTTTTTCCATGGCATCCAGCAGCTCTGGAGTATTAGCGGCGCCCCGTGTTGCGTTCGACAGAGCGGCATCGTTGATGGTCTTCTCCATATCAGCTTGCAGCAGGCGGAAGCCCTCCTTCACAGTATCGATGATCTCGAGTTTGTCAGAATCATCGTGGGCTCCCCCAACATAAGTCTCAATCTCCTTTCGCACAACATTAAGGCCATCTTTGACTGCGTCCAAGACCTGTTCGGTGCCTTTTTCATTGGCACCAGAATACTGCTTGAATTCCTCCTTCATGTCATTGACAACATCCTGGAGTCGGGAGAGCACCTCGTCGCCCACGTTGCGGTTCGCTGCCTGGAGACCGGCACTGATTGCTTCCATGAGATCGTCCTTGTTCAATTCAATCTCGCGAGTCATGGTGTTGGAGCTCTCGATGCCATCGACCACGGCATTGAAAAGCTCCTCCCGGGTGATAGAAGGCTGTTGGACATCGGTGCTCAGGGCTGATTGGTCAGCTTCACGCGATTTCTCTAGGGCTTCCGAAACAGCACTCAAGATTTCATCACGAGAGAGTTGTGCCGATTCTGGAGGCTTGTTCGCGATTTCAATGCCATCGGCAATGGCGGTCATTATTTCTTCGCGAGAGATGCTTGGCTGTACAATGCTGGTGCTAAGAGCTGACTGCTGAGCATCAAATGCATCGTTGATAGCGTTGACAACATCAGATCTGGAGATGCGTGGCTCTTCCATGTCCTTGGTCGCGGAAAAGTGTGCCTCGAGGCCATCGGAGACTGCGCTGAGAATGTCATCGCGGCCAATACCGGAATCAAACGACTCTTTGCTGATCATGCTCTGGGTGGCCATAGATCCAGTCAGGGCGTTGAGAATCTCATCACGGATGTCGTTCATATGGGTTCGATGCTCCTCATCCAAGGATTTCGAGACAGGAAGGTTGGTCATGGCTTCCGTCAGGGCATGGAGAATGTCATCTCGAATGGAATTGAGATGATGAATGTGTTCCTCGTCTAGACCACGAGAAACGGGCTTCTCTTGGGATTCTGCCAAAGCACCCATAATCTCGTCGCGGATCGAGTTGAGATGATTAATATGCTCCTCGTTTAGACCAGGAGAAGC
Source organism: Penicillium decumbens (assembly GCA_027569385.1). Classification (NCBI taxonomy): domain Eukaryota; kingdom Fungi; phylum Ascomycota; class Eurotiomycetes; order Eurotiales; family Aspergillaceae; genus Penicillium; species Penicillium decumbens. The sequence goes on from JAPDEZ010000006.1 coordinate 197,683, forward strand.
GGGCTTCTCTTGATACTCTGTCAAGGCACCCATAATCTCGTCTCGAATAGAATATAGAAGGTTAACGTGTTCCTCGTTGAGGCCTTGGGAACCATTCTTCTCCATAGATTCGGCAAAGACACCCAAAATCTCGTCCCGAACGGAGTTCAGATGAGTGACATGCTCTTCATCCACCCCGCGAGCAGTGAGCTTCTCTTGAGATTCTGTCAAGGCACCCATAATCTCGTCTCGGATCGAGTTAAGATGATGAATGTGCTCCTCGTTTAGACCAGCGGGCTTCTCTTGAGATTCCGTCAAGGCACCCATAATCTCGTCTCGGATCGAGTATAGAAGGTTAACATGTTCCTCGTTGAGACCTTGAGAACCATGCTTCTCTATAGATTCGGCAAAGACACCCAAAATCTCGTCCCGAATGGAGTTAAGATGTGTGACATGCTCTTCATCCACTCCGCGAGGAGTAGGCTTTTCCATGACACCCGCCACAGCACCGAGGATTTCATCTCGCATCGCGTTGAGATGACCTACATGCTCTTCATCCAAGCCGCGAGAGGTAGGCTCGGAATTCTCGAGGCATTCACGTATCGTCATGATAATTTCGTCGCGAGTAATTGCAGGTGTTTGCGGCGGCTGGAAGTCCTGTAGACCTGTTCGGACAGCTCCCAGGACCTGCTCATATGTCAGGGACTCCTCATGCTGGGGTAGGTAAGACTTGAGGCCCTCGGAGAGACACTCCAGGATCTCCTCACGCTCGAGACCAAAATTCTGCAATTCGATCTCGGGTCTGTAAGTCTCCCAGGCCTCACGAATGGTCTCTAAGATGTCTTCCTTCTCCATAACCGACCCGGTGGGTGGAGCTTCGGGTTGAGGCAGATCAAGCTCATCAAGGGCTTTCTTAACGACAGAGTAGATAGCGGCGCTGTTCATAGTTGACTGGAATTCGGATAACGCCGAGGAGTGTTGTCGGCTCTCCTCGACGGTAGCAGCCAGCTGCTCTTGAAGACCCTTGAGACTCTCATTGACGATGGCGGAGATCTCATCAGGCCCGGGGGGCTGAGATTTTTCCTCCCCAGCAATTGCCCGGGTCTCCTCAACGGTTTCCAGTTTGCGAGCAAGCTCACGTCCCATTCCCAGGACCTCCCCGCGCAATTCTCGCACCAGGGCTTTCACGCCGTTAGTCATGCCACCGCTTTCAACGACACTGTTCTTAACACTGCGGAGGATGGCAAGAATTTCGTTGTTGCCAGACAAGGATAGGTCCAGCTTGTCACCTTTGAGAACATCCAAGGGACGCACGGCAGCTGTGGGGTCCATAGAACCCAATGACCTAGGTCGAGTACTATCAAGGTTGGCGCTCGGCTGTGCATTATTAGAACTGCTCATGGCGCGCACAAGGGCTCTGCTGGAAGGATCTTCCTTCACGAGATTGAGGATTTCTTCCAGCATGTTGGTGATCTTCTTATCAGATTCCTTGTCGGAGGCGGTTGCAGCGGGTCGTGACTTGATTTCGTCGACAAGCTCCAAAAGCTTCTCCTCGCCTTCTTTGGTTGCCATTTCGCGCAACACCTTTTCGAGAAGGGCAATGCTGGCAGAGCCATCGGAGATTGGTGCAGGCGAACCAGCAAAGTCACGATCGTAGTTAAACGGATTAGGGCTGGGCATGCGGGGCACAGAGTAGCTTCTCTTCGATTTGGGAGAACTGTCCGATTCACTGTGGTCAATCCCAACATCACGCTTTAAAAGAGCACTGAGATCAAACCTTGCAGGGTCCACATCTAAAAACTTCGTTACCAGGTTCGAAGTCAACTCCTTCAAGCTCTTCCGAATATCCTCATCACGAGCATCGGTCGCTGCCTTCAAGCTAATAAGATCTGTGGCATTATCTTTGCTTCGTCGGCTGAGGTTGGACATTTCACGCTGCAAATTGCTGGCAATATCGGTAAGGCTGCGAATTTGGGAGGCGAGCGTACCCATAGTGTGGGGTTGGCTTTCGGTTTGAGGAGCGGGCTCTGGTTCTCTTGGAGCAGGAGCAGGGGCAATCATCTTGGGAGCTTTCGAGGGTGACGGCGGGTCAATTTCAGAGGGAATGTGCATATTTTGGAGAGCCAACATTGTCGGGGAGGAGGGAGTAGATTCTCCAAGGATTGGTTTGGACAGATAACGACTTGAGATGTAGCTCGGGAGCTCTCGCTCTGGGGAACGACTAGAAGGAGAACCAGCACCCTTGCTCGAATCTGGCTGCTTATTTGTCGGGTCCAAAATTGTGGCGCGCAGAGGTCGCTCTGGGGACCGATTTTCAATGTAGTTGAGAAACTCAGAACGCGCATCGCTCCTGGTGTCACTGGGTTGCATAGACTGCATGCGCTTGTGGTGGCCCTTTACCAATGATCGCTCTGGCGACGAAGACTTGGGCATGGGGTTTGTTGTGTAGGAGCTAATAGCATCACTCGGTCTGTCGGTGAACTTGGCCGCCACAGCTTGGATGCCAGGCGACACATTAGACTTGGTTGCAGGGCTCATTGAGCGAGGGTTCAAGGGCAGCGGCGGAGGTGCACGCTCAGGGTCAGAACTATCCCACCTGCGTTTGCGACGCTTTAGCATATGTTTCCAGTCATTCATGGCGGCTGAGGATCTACGCGATCAAGGCCACAACATACATTGGAACAGACAACCGCCGACTGGATTCGGACTTGACGAGTTCCCAGTCACGGGAAGAGCTGCCCCGTTCTTGGGACGGCATGGTGCTCTGTAGGGGTAAGGTGTTTCAGAGAGGTATTGGCAATCAAGTGTACGGGAATGTAGGATCAAGGTATCAAAAACAAAGTAACAGAGGTCGTTCAAGGCATATCAAAACGAAGATGAATTTCGCTAGAAAACAGATAAAAGACGGTGAACGGTCAAGTCACCGGGAGATCAATCAACTTGATAAGGAAGCAGTGGAGTGGAGGAACCAAGGCCAGAACCAGTACGCGACCTACACATCATCCTGCGCTCGCCATAGCAACGGGGGTTAGCTACAGGGCAACTGCGGATCATAAACAAAGTCAGGTCAGGCGGTGAAGCTGGGGTGCTCCGGAGCTAGTTCCAATGGGGTATATTTCCCCAAAGGGACTAACGCGGTCGTCTCGTCAAACCAGCCAATAACCGAGCAGCACACAAATCAACCATGCCCTGAGCCCTCTCAGCCCGCCCAAGCGAAAAAACGAACACTTCGATCTTGACTGTTCCCGTACAACGACAACCAACCCGCCAAACCTCGCCGCCTACCGGGACCTTCACAATGAAGTGTACGTATTCGACCTCCACGATCCCTTTTACGACAATTATGCTAACGAGAATGTCGCGACAGTCATGAAAGTGGGCCGTGTGGCCATCATCACCCGTGGCCGTTACGCCGGTAAGAAGGTACGACAATCGATCTATTCCCCCCGATGAGAAGAAGGACGAGGAGAGGAGGACCGCAGACAGCAATGGATGGGCTCGCCGGCAATAATTGAACGAGAATGCGAACGAATGGTGGACAAAAAATTGCAGCAAAGACTCGGGCTGACCAGCGCATTTTCGTCGACTCTATAGGTCGTCATTGTCCAGCCTCAGGACACTGGCTCCAAGGCGCACCCCTTCCCCTTCGCCGTCGTCGCCGGTATCGAGCGCTACCCTCTGAAGGTTACCCGCCGCATGGGTAAGAAGCTCGTGGACCGCCGCAGCCGCATCAAGCCCTTCATCAAGGTTGTCAACTACAACCACCTGATGCCCACCCGCTACACTCTCGAACTCGAGGGCCTGAAGGGTGTTGTCTCCCAGGACACCTTCAAGGAGGTTTCCCAGCGCGAGGACGCCAAGAAGACCATCAAGAAGGCTCTGGAGGACCGCTACACCTCCGGCAAGAACCGCTGGTTCTTCACTCCTCTGCGTACGTTGAATCTTTTCCACATGCTTTACAATCTACAATCCACTAATGCTGTGCAGGTTTCTAAACGGTTTATCCGGCGTTTTGTCGTTTTGAGCGCGCACGGCTCGAGGTGAAGGCGAGGGGAAAAAAGCATCGAGCACATTCGGTCCCTGCAACGGGATGGAAGGCATATACCATAGCTGGAAACAGAATCGGGAATGTATCGATGATCTCCAGTTTGCACGAGGGGCGCCACTAAAATCTGGCGTCCGTCTGAATGAAATGGAAAACATGAATTTACTACTTTCTTCATGCGGCCTGCATCTTGGGTGGTGTGCAATGTGTTGCACCACCCCTTCCCTTCGAGTCCTATGCGCCTTTGATGTTATCCCACCGTCGTGGCTTATCACTTGGTAGATCCTATGCCGCTCCCCGGTTTCGACGTCCCTCGGTGCGTCTTGATACCATCTGTGTATCGTGGGCAACCATCATCTCCGTACCATCCGTAGCTTCACGTCAAAATTAGACTGCTGCGTAAAGATTACGAGATTGCATGTGGCTTCCAGTCCCATATGACCAAATCTTATCTCGACTACACCTGGTCCGGGGAGTTTCAATTTGCCATCCCAGGCAGTCTCTTCACGCATGTGAAACATCTCACCCCAACCCAAGATCATGAGCTTTCGCGGTCCACGACAGGGCTACATTAGTATACAACAGCAACCGATAAGCTAGGGAGGCATTGCAGGAATCCGCCACCCAACAAAGCAGAGCTCTGAGCTCCGATAGGGTCTTCGACCTACAGTGACGTGGATTTACCCGCGGTATATGCCATTTAAGTAGGTCCATTCTTTGCTATTAATGCCTAGATTCATTCCAAGTCCAAAAGTGTGCAGCACGAGTGGCGCGACTTGCCACAAACTAAGTACACCGAGAAATGATAGTCCACATTAGGTTAACGGGATAGATGGATAACACGTCCACGAATTAGACTGCGCGCGGAAACATCTATGTATAAAAATAACGTCCATAGAGAATGCGCCGTCCCGTCCAGAGTATACAAAAGTCCCCCAATTCTCTATCGGAATTGTGTGATCTATGCAGTAGCTTAAGAGTGCTCAGTGGCTCGCCACCAGATTAACCCCTCCTTCACCTCTGTTCGACTAATCGACTAGGGGGCCGCGGAAAGGGTTAACGCAGGCTCAACTCCCCAGTCTTATCATATTCTCGAATAAGATTCTACATGTGCTCGCACAGAGTCCGGGGAATCCGGAATCCCCTAGTTCCGATTTATGTCTGACGGTCGTACCAGTCCCCCGCGAACGTCGTGCCGCATAACCCACCCATCCTGACACATTCCATCGACCAAAGGCACTGCGCGTGGAAAATTCAACAGTGGTAACCCCGATGGCTTCAAAATGGCAATACAGCAGGTTTAGATCCAACCGCCGAGAATCGGACGATTCGAGGATGAATCATCCGGCCCGTCAGTCGCACGCCCGCGTATTCCGATCGCGAAACCGGCCAAGACCTAACCTTAGGCGAGGGGCGTGTTTCGAATGGCCTATCTTGCAGCAGCCGTTGCGTATCTGGGGTCTTACCCCTCTCTTTGCCCGTGGGGGGATATCCTCTTTAAGCCGTAAACTCGGGGCAAACATGATGCGTACCATAGATAGGTTCGACGCTCAGGCCAAAAGGTGGATACAATTGTGCAGAGGCGAGGCTGGTCCTCGCAATGAGAAAGAAAGTCAACCCCGGTCTGCAGGTGTGACGGTCGCCTAGGCGTAACTAAACCAATGCATGAAGTCCATGGCTGATAAGGCTCCTTTTTCGGAGTGCGAGGCCCAGGGGTTCAGACGGTGATGTAACAAGGCTTGACAGGAGTCAAGATCATTAATATGACATGAATGACATTTGTTTAGAGTTAGACGATAATCCTCTGTAGATGAGGACATGATGCTAGAGTGGATCCAGGGATGGGATGAAACTAAGTAAAGAAGTTCGAATGCGTCGACGTTGGACCCGCGGACCCACAATCACATGTAAAAGCATGACCTTATCAACATTTGCAAATCCATGTCGCAAACTAATGCAATTGAGTCTGGACGAGTCCGGACGGAGGTGGCAACGGGCTGGAAAACTGGTTTTCTTTCTGATGTCCGGTTCCAAGATCGTAGTTGCCTCTGCTCCGTGCAAAAGTCTAAACTGCGACCTTAGGACTTCATTAGAGGCTTAGAGACCGGTTAGGTAGAAGGAAAATAAAATTGAAATGAAATGAAATGGAATGGAAAAAAAGGTGGTAAAAGAGGGGAATACGATCCCATTGCACAAATGATGCGATTGCGCAGGGGCCTCAACCCAATTGCATAATGAGGGCGCAATCACATGTCAAATGTCTATATACAGCCCACTTTCTACCTTTTTTTCTTTTCCTACTCTCACTTTCCCACTGCTACCTTCCTTTCTTTTCTCCCTTTTGACACCTCCATCGATTGCTTAATGCCCCACGCAGATTCAGCCAATATGGGTGAACCAGTCGTCAACGGCGAGAATGTCCATTCTCAATTCCTCAACGTGAGTAACCGCCTCGAGTAACATGACCTCGTCACTCAACTAATCCACCTCCAGCACCTGACCTCCTATCCTGTGGTCTCAGACTCTATCAATCTCTTCAAGAGCACCCAATGCGGTACCAAGTCCCTCGAGTTCGCCGACCACGGCTATGACCGCTTCGCCAAACCCGTCCTGCCCTACTTCTCAACTCCCTTCAGCTATGTCGCTCCATACCTAGAGCGTGCCGACTCGCTGGGAGACAAGGGCCTGTCCCGCATCGACTCCCGCTTCCCCATCATTCGTGAAGATACCCAGAAGATCCGTGGCAGCATCTACAACACTGCCGGCTACCCGGTGCGCTTCGCAGGCGATGTCAAGCACCACGTCTTTGATATCTACGGTAGCGAATACAAGAAGTGCGGTGGTGATGGTCTTGTCGCCTCTGGAAAGGCTGTCATCACTACCAGCTTGATGCTGTCCCAAGAGTCGCTGGCTTGGATTAGCACCTGGCTGCAGAAGTCCAAGGAGGAGACTAAGGAAGTCATCAACGAGAAGACCAACAGCCACTGATTAGATACCGTCTTGAGCATTCTTTTAGTTTCTTTTCTTTTCTCTAGAGAAAATAATTTCTAACCCTGGGGCTGCTATTATTACCTGTATGCTTGTATGCGTTGCTCGTTCAGCTTCTGATATATCTTTGCTCGCCTTGCTCAGCGTGTCCCGAAAGACTCCCCTCACCGAGTCCAGTCCAGCACAGAAATACAATGTATACCCTATGAACTCTCTTTCCTGCGTAACTCTTCTTAGAACCAGCTTCCAAGGCTCTGTAAATCCAGAGTCGAGAAAGTAACATGGCAAACGCCAAAGATAAGAACCGTGCACGGACCACCTATCCCAATCGGGGTAAAGTCAGTTTCCGACACCGCGTCGCGTCTTCAACACCACCAACACTCACACCCCGCAACCACAATGTCCTCAATTCGGAAACGAAGAGCAGTAAATCCAGCCAACAAATACCCCCCCAACCTCTGGAACCCCCACTAAACAAAATCCAGGACCAAGCGCCGGACCCAGACGCAACCCCCCGCCAAAGAGCACGCGCAAGCTCATCCCCAGAAGCCGAAATGTCCTCTGAAAACGCCGCATCCTCAACAAACGTAATGATCCAAAAACTAGTCCGCCTCGCCCTATCAAGCGAATACTCCCGCCTCCCCATCCGCCGCGCCGACATAAGCACAAAAGTCCTAGGCGAACAAGGCTCCCGCCAATTCAAACTAGTCTTCGAGCACGCGCAGCGCGAACTCCGCCACAAATTCGGCATGGAGATGACCGAGCTTCCGGCGCGAGAAAAGGTCACGATTACACAGCGACGGGGTAAGTTTGCTTTTTATTCCCCGCCCAAGCGCATGCTAACAGAGCTCTGTTCAACAGCGGCGCAAAAAACAGAAAAACCATCAAGTACGAACAAATCATGGATTCTGACAAGTACGCTCCCAGCAGCGTTTCGCACGCCGGCTATTCTGACCCCGACGAAAGCGCCTTCCTCAGCTACGGAGAGTACCTATACGGCATTGTATAGCTTTATCATTGCCGTTATCTCGTTGAATGGTGGTGCGCTGGGTGAACAGAAGCTTGAGCGGTACTTGGCGCGCATGAATGCTGAGACATACACGCCTATTGATAGGACGGATCGGTTCCTGGCGAGGTTGTGTAAGGAGGGATACCTTGTTCGTACGCGGGAGATGGATGGTGGGGAGGAGATTATCGAGTACATGGCTGGACCGCGGGGGAAGATTGAGGTTGGGACTGGGGGTGTTTCTGGGCTTGTGAGGGAGGTTTATGGGATGGGTGGGGAAACGCGGGGGACGGAGGAGAGGGCGGAGTTTGAGACTAGATTGAAGAGGAATCTTGGGATTGTGGGTGTTGGGGAGAGGGCGAGGGAGGAGGAGGCTCAGGCTAGTGGTCAGTCTGAGGAGAATGAAGGGAGGTCGAGAGGAGGTACTGCCGATAGTTCGGAGGAGGAGAGCGATAGTGATTAACGACATGGAGATGTTTTGCTATGGCGTGCCCTATGATTTATACCGAGCAATACCAGTTTTTTTCCTTCTAGACTACAGGCAGTTTACCATGGTTATACTTTCTGACGCACGCAGTATACTATTATCAACACATAGAACCCACATACAAGGTCTAATTACACCCTTTACCCTCAGTTTTCTACCTTGTCCATAGCTAAATGAATAACCTGCGATATTACACGCCCAAACCGCCTTCACTAGGGACAATGTCAGAACATGAACGAGTCCAAAGAGCTCCGATTCTAATCCACCACCGGTTGCGCAGGCCGATTCAAAAATGAGACTAGCAGCAGCCAATGGGGCCGCGCTCTCTTATCGAGTCGATGACTCATGCACTGAGCCTACAAGGGTCGATGCATGTTGAGTCGCGGAAAATGGAAGATTTGAGTTTAACTAGCGAGGTGAAGCTGGGATTTTGGGATTATTTGTTCCATGAGGGAAATGTCGGACCTTAAGGCTGCTAAGGGTGAAAAACATGCCGCATCGCAGAAGGGCTCCACCACACAATACCAAATTGAGTACTCTGCTATGAGTAACATCTACAGTTCTTGACAGATTTACCAGGAGAGAGGACTACACAGGCAAGATTACACGGGAAGGAAGAAATCGTTCGTAGACACGAATTGTATGTAGCATTTTCAGACTACACAGCAAAATCTAGCTGTCCAAATCCATAAAAGCATTTTTAAGAAAAAAATTCATCACGGCGTCTCTGTGTCATCCGCAAATCACTTATTTCTTGCCAGCCTTCTGGGCGGCCTTGGTGACCTTACCGGCACCACCGGCAGACTTGTCGACGGACTTGATGACACCGACAGCAACGGTCTGGCGCATGTCACGGACAGCGAAACGACCGAGAGGGGGGTACTCGGTGAAGGGCTCAACACACATGGGCTTGGAGGGAATCATCTTGACGATGGCGGCATCACCGGACTTGATGAACTTGGGAGAGTCCTCAACGGACTTACCAGTACGGCGGTCGATCTTCTCCAGAAGCTCAGCGAACTTGCAAGCAATGTGGGCAGTGTGGCAGTCCAGAACGGGAGCGTAACCAGCACCGACCTGACCGGGGTGGTTCAGGACGATGACCTGGGCGTTGAAGGAAGCAGCGGCGGCAGGGGGGTCGTTCTTGGAGTCACCGGCAACGTTACCACGGCGGACCTCCTTGACGGAGACGTTCTTGACGTTGAAGCCGACGTTGTCGCCGGGGAGACCCTCCTTGAGCTGCTGGTGGTGCATCTCAACGGACTTGACTTCAGTGGTGACGTTGGCGGGGGCGAAGGTAACAACCATGCCGGGAGAGATGACACCAGTCTCGACACGGCCGACGGGCACAGTGCCAATACCGGAGATCTTGTAGACATCCTGGAGGGGAAGACGGAGGGGCTTGTTGGAGGGACGGACGGGAGGCTCGATGGCGTCGATGGCCTCAAGGAGGGTCTTACCAGTGACCTTGCCGGCCTTGGTCTCCTTCTCCCAACCCTTGTACCAGGGGCAGTTGTCGGAGGGCTCGAGCATGTTGTCACCGTTGAAACCGGAGATGGGGACGAAGGGGACACCCTTGGGGTTGTAGCCGACCTTCTTGATGAAGGTGGAGGTCTCCTTGACAATCTCGTTGTAGCGGTCCTGGGACCACTTGCAGGTGTCCATCTTGTTCAGGGCGACGATGAGCTGGCGAACACCGAGGGTGAAGGCAAGCAGAGCGTGCTCACGGGTCTGGCCATCCTTGGAGATACCAGCCTCGAACTCACCAGTACCGGAGGCGATGATGAGAATAGCGCAGTCGGCCTGGGAGGTACCAGTGATCATGTTCTTGATGAAGTCACGGTGACCGGGGGCATCAATGACAGTGACCTCATACTTGGCGGTCTGGAACTTCCAGAGGGCAATGTCGATGGTGATACCACGCTCACGCTCGGCCTTGAGCTTGTCAAGGACCCAGGCGTACTTGAAGGAACCCTTGCCGAGCTCAGCAGCTTCCTGTTGAGTGGAAAAGATTGGTCAGTGACATGGGACTTCAGGATGAAGGGGCAAGACGATGTAAGGCAACATACCTTCTCGAACTTCTCGATGGTACGCTGGTCAATACCACCGCACTTGTAGATCAAGTGACCGGTCGTGGTGGACTTGCCGGAATCGACGTGGCCGATAACGACGATGTTGATGTGGCTTCTCTCTTCCTTACTGTGTGGAGGGTCAGCGCGAGCACGATGGAGAGAGGACCAGGGGACCAGGTCGACGAGGAGCGACGGCGAGGGAAGTGAGAGACATACCCCATGATGACGGTTAAGAGAAATGAATTCTTGTAGTTCTTTGGAAGATACTAGAAAAATTCCGACACTTGCTCAGAAACTACGGCGTGCGTAGAGGTACTGAACAATGGAAGGTTAGATGGATGAAAGAAGAAAGAAGGAAGAGAAGAGGGAGGGGGAAGATATACGTACTGATGCGGACGGGGGGAGAAAGAAAAATTTTGTGGGAGGGGGGAGGAGGGGAAATCCTTATATGGAGGGGCAAGCGAGGGAGGCGAGTCATGGGCGGGTTCAAGCCCTTGGGCAAGTGCGACCTTTTGATTTGTGCGCGAGCTGCCCCACTATGAAGATTCTGACTATGGTGGGCTGTCTCTCGTGTACTGGTACATATTATACTCGTCTCTATCATACTCTTTAGTAAGTACTGGTACAGTTCTTTTTTGTTTCCCTGGTTCCATCCCTCTCGGGTCCCCACTAGGTGCGAATTTTTTTCTGTTGCGGGCTCTTTTCAGCCCACTATAGTCACTTTTACTGGGCCTCTACAACCATAACTGGGCAGCAACGCAGTCATCGGGCCATATTTTGCTCGGTAGATTTGCATTGTTCAGCCCTTTTTCTTTTTTCCCCTTTTTCTTTTGTCCTCACCGCGACATTCCGAGTGGTAATTTTCCTTTCTTTGTGGTCATCGATAACAGAACCCCGCGGCTGAGGGGCACTCGGTCACCGCCAACGTTGTGGACCCACCAGAGATTTCAAGGTGTTGTGCAGACTTTTATTTTGCCACATTGTTGAGCAGCCATTGTAGCCTATAATCATACTCTATGATTGGGATAGCAATACTACATACTACTGTAGCCACTCTTGTTCAATTCAATAATGATAAGAGGAACCCAATGTGACTCGGCACGGTCCCATGGTTGTATCCTTCCCGAATTTCCACTTTTCTTCTCTGTCTATTTTTTTTTTTTTTTTTGGCTTTTTTGGGCCGAGACAATGCTAACAGAAACTACCTGTGCACGCGGGACCGCTCTGACGTAGATCGAATTTTCTGTCTGGGTATATGAATTGCCTCTATGATCTCTCCAAAACGCCGTAACTCGTAAATGCGCCCCATTTTGTCCTGGAAATCTCAAATCTCCCCTGTCACCATAAGCAACACGAGGTCCTCAATTCTCTCGCCACCGCGCACCGCACGACGTACACTGTTCCAGCCGTCAGTTGTGCAGACGCAGGTAGTATGCAAGGAGCTTACCTTTAAGAACGTAGTCATCGGCTCGTCCGCACTTCGAATCTGCAGTTGGAAGAAGTATGCACGGTCTCCGTGGCAATTCTCCGAAGGGCATTGCGCTAGTTGAAGTGTCAGTCCGATCCCTGAGGCAACGGTCTGCAAAGCTGTTGTACTCACTGGCGACACTGTCGGCGTTGGCAAATTCTTCCTTGCCGCCAAACACATCCTCCACCTCCTTCTGCTTCATCTCGGTTTTCTCATAGTACTCGAGCTGCACGGCATGTTCGTATGGGCATGAGCGACATTCGAACCGGTTGATCCCCATGGGATACTGGGTCGTCGACTCCATGCGGGAGATGGTCAGCGCATTGCTGCAGTTGGGGCAGACTAGAGATCGGAGCTGTCAGTCGTTGCTTCACGGGGAGTACTTTCGGGACCACGAACAGACGAGCGGCATGGTGATAGCCCCGGCTGGGACTCAGTAATAGCTTCAAAGTAATCGTGTAGATAGCGTACTCGTACAGTTTGCAGAAATCGCCGGGTCGCAGCTGGTTCAGCAAACTGGTGCCAGAATCTCCGCGCGGGAACGGATAGGCGCGCGGCTATCAGGCGGCGGGCTCGGAAGATCACGTGGTCCGATCTGGGATGGTCCCTGGGGAAATAACAGTGATCTCAACTTGACTTTCCGACTCGACTTCCTTTGTGTATACACTCGTCTTATTGCTGTTGGAATCATTGTGTTTTATCCGACCCCGCTTTTCACTACTGCGCCACACTCGGTTGCCTACGTTCCAGATCTCATATCCTCCGCATCACCGCTGCCGCGCGATAGTAGCGATACAACTCCGATAGCCCTAAAATACTGATTCTCAAAAGCAATCATGGCCGATGACGAAGTGGGTAATGGGATTCCGGGTCTGCCCTGAACCACCGCTAACCACCCGCGTCTAGGGAGCCTCTCCCCGCGAGCTCGTCGTGGAAGCCTGCCGCCGGGACCAGCCACACCTGATCGAGCAAGTCTTGGACGGTATGAAGGACAAATCAAATGAGGAGGTAGCGCAATTTTTCAATGAAGTGACAGACGCTTTGGGAAACCACGCATTGCACATCTGCGCAACCTACGGCAGCTGTACGTCAACCCCCGCATGTCCATCATTCCCCACTAACAGGCAGTATAGACGACGTGATGGACGCCCTTTTCGATATCCAGTACTTTGAATGCGACCCTTTGACCCGCGCGGACAAAGACACACCACTCCACATCGCCGTGCGATACGCCAACGACAAGGACGAGGAGCTGGGCACGGAGATGGTCAAGATGATGTGCGAGGCAGGCTGTGACCCACGGGTGCGGAACAAGCATGGTCAGAAGCCCGCTGAGCTTGTCTTCAACAAGCCCGCTATTAAGCAGGCCCTCCAGCAGGCGGAGTACATTTTGGCTGAGGGCATCCAGAATGACGGGGACAATGGCGAGGATGGCAGTGCCAGTGATAGCGATTAAGCTGGATGCTGTGTAAGCTGTTATGTTGTCTGTTCTCTTGGTTGTGTCAGGGGTCTATAAATGTGTTTTGAGCGTTAGCCTCTTTTCTTTTACCCTTGCATACATGTACACGCTCGAGCACTAGACTTTGTCATATTATATTGCGATGCTATGATGATTATGAATGGAGTCTATTGCATTTCCTGCATATTGATGGATGAGATGGCATAGCCAAATATTTCTGTTGAAATTTCGTACTATTGCTCATCTATATATTTGAGCCGCTTGACAGTCAAGCCCCTATGCACCAGGCAAAACCAACCTCCAAGGCTGGGATGAGTGGGCAAAAAAGTTATGTTCCTGAAACGAGACTACAGACTTTTCAAGTCCCTATTCATCTGATACCAGTAACGAAAAGGCTCCACGGATCTAACCCTAAGCGATATCGCATCGCATCGCCGAGATAAGATAGGCACGCCCTGTAGAGTACATGCGGGGAACAACAATATAAAAAACCCGCACCGTGGTAACCATCAAATCCTACCCCAATTGCACTTCCTACCTAAACACCCAGCAACAATGACTCCCATCAAAAAGCCCTGGATCGAAACACCCCTAATTGAATCCAAAACACTATCCAAACAAGCAGGATGGTAAAGAACCCCTCCACCCAACCCCCAAGGCCCAGAAAGGAAGAGAACCCAAAAAATAACCCATCAACAGCAGAATATTCCTAAAACTCGAACTCCTCCAACCCTCCGGTTCTTTCAAATCTCGGTTCGTCAACCATCCTCCCCACCTAAACCAAACTAACACATCCAAGCGGAATCGGCAACCTAATCCTCTCATCCGTAACCAACAACAAGTCCAGCTCCAAAAACATGCACTTCTACAGCTCCTCAGGCGGAAACGCAGGTCTCGCAGCCGTGCACGCAGCACGGGACCTGAATTGCCCTTGTACAGTAGTCGTCCCGCATAGTACGAAACCGGCCATGATTTCGAAACTGCAAGCTGCGGGCGCGACGGAGGTGTTGCAGTACGGCGAGAGCTGGTTTGAAGCAGATACGTTCCTTAGGGAACGGTTTATCTCGAACCAGGGTGAAGAGGGTGGGAATATCTACGTGCCTCCTTTTGATCATGAGTTGGTTTGGGAGGGTGCTAGTGGGATGATTGAGGAGATTAAGGAGCAGTTACTAGCTGCCGGGGAGGAGGGGATTCCGGATGTTGTGGTTTGTAGTGTTGGTGGAGGAGGGCTTTTTAATGGTGTAGTGTCTGGATTGGAGAGGGTTTTGACGGAGAAGAAGAAGAATGTACATGTTGTGGCGGTGGAAACGGATGGTGCGGATTCGTTGGCGCATTCGCTTCGTCAGGGCAGGTTGAGTTCTTTGAAGGCTATTACGTCGAAGGCTACTTCGCTTGGTGCGTTGTGTGTTGCGGAGAAGACGTTTGTTAATGCGGTGGCTCCGCCGGATGGTGTGTTGGTTTCGAGTGTTGTGTGCTCGGATGCTGATGCTGCGAGGGGGGTTTTGAGACTTGTGGATGAGATGCGGTTGCAGGTGGAATTGGCGTGTGGGGTTAGTCTGGAGGTTGCTGTTAATGGGAGGTTGAAGGAGGTGGTTCCGGATTTGAATCCTGAGACGAGGGTTGTGGTTGTGGTTTGTGGTGGGAGTAATATCACGGCGGAGATGATTACGGAGTATAGACAGCGTCTTGAAGAGGGGTGGAATTAGATGGAGGTTTTACATTGGTGGTGGACGGATGTAAACATAGAATACAGATCACATTGGATATCATATAGCCCGCAGAAACGAAAGAAGTCTAAGTTTTCAATACATGGTATGGTGCAACAGCTGTGCTATATAGTAAATGTGCATCCCTCACCCCGGGTCAACAACTCCAAGCGAAACGACTTTTGGTTGAGAAAGGACGATACACTTGTTTATTGCGAGTTGGCCTTCTTGGCCAGCAGGTTCAGCGCACTGCCCGCAAGGATAAACGCACTCTGGTCCTTGCTGAGAGTGTGGTTAACGGGAACCAGGAAGGACTCGCCAGTCTTGTGCTTGGTGACACGCAGCTGGATCTCACCCTGGCCACCGGCCTGCAGGGCGTCATAGAGGCCGACGGTGTCGACCTTGTCGCAGGCGTCAATCCGGTCGTAATCTTCGCGGTTGGCAAAAGTCAGAGGCACGACACCCTGCTTCTTCAAGTTGGTCTCGTGGATACGAGCGAAGCTCTTGGAGACAATGACGCGGCCACCGAGGTAACGGGGCTGCAGGGCGGCATGCTCACGGGCAGAGCCCTCGCCGTAGTTGTCCTCGGCAATGACGAGCCACTCGATGCCACGCTGCTTCCACTGCTCGGCCAGCTCGGGGATACCGTGCGTGTTTCCGTTTTCGTCATAGGCCACGTTGGTCTCACCGGTGGCAGCGTTGACGGCACCGATCAGGGTGTTGGCGGAGATATTGGGCAGATGGCCCTTGTACTTGAGCCAGGGACCGGCGGCAGAGATGGTGTCGGTGGTGCACTGACCCTTGACCTTGTACAGAACTTGAAGGCCAGACAGGTCACCCTTGGGGAAGGGGGCGAACGGCTCCAACAAAGCCAGACGGTCCGAGGTCGGGGACACGATCACATCAACGCTAGGGTCGGGCACGGCGGCAGTGGGCAGGAAGTTGGGGTTGCCTTCCTCAAAGCCGGCACTGGGCAGGTTCGAGCCCCGAGGAGGCTGGAACTTGAAGGTCTCACCGCTCGGGGTGGTCAGGGAGTCGGTCATGGGGTTGAAGGTAGTGCTACCGGAGTAGGCGAGCGCAGTGACGAGCTCGGGAGAGGCGAGGAAGTTCATAGTGCGGCGGTTGCCGTCGTTACGACCCGGGAAGTTACGGTTGTAGGATGTGAAGATGGCGTTGTCCTCGCCCTTCTGCACTTCATCGGTACGATTCCACTGGCCAATGCAGGGACCGCAGGCGTTGGCCAGCACGACACCGCCAGCCTGGGAGAAACTGTTCAGGGTCTGGTCGCGGTCGAGGGTAGCACGGATCTGCTCACTACCCGGGGTGATGAAGAAGTCCGCCTTGGGCTTGAGACCGGCGGCCGAGGCCTGCTTGACCAGGTGCTCAGCACGGGTCATGTCCTCGTAAGAGGAGTTGGTGCAGCTACCTATGAGACCAGCTCCGAAGGTCTCAGGCCACTTCTTTTCACGGACAGTGTCGGCGAACTTGGACAGGGGCACAGAAAAGTCGGGAGTGAAGGGACCGTTGATATGAGGCTCCAGCTCCGACAGGTTGATAGTGATCAATTGATCGTACTCGGCCTTGCTGTCAGCCCGCAGCAGGTTACCGGGACCAGAAGCAGCAATCTCCGCAGCGGCCTGGGCAACGTGGCCACGGTGAGTAGCCTCCAGGTAGGGGACCATGCTAGGCGAGAAGGGGAAGAGGGAGGTGGTGGCACCAACCTCAGCACCCATGTTACAGCAAGTGGCCATACCAGTGCAGCTAAGTGTCTCGACACCAGGGCCGTGGTACTCAACCACAAAGCCAGTACCACCGCGGACAGTCAGCTTGCCTGCCAAGTGCAGAATGATGTCCTTTGGAGACGCCCAGCCGCTAAGCTGGCCCTCAAGGCGAACACCCAGGACGCGGGGAGCCTTCAGCTCCCACGGAGCATCGACCAGCGCATCGACAGCATCGGCACCGCCGACACCGATAGCAATGGCACCCAAGCCACCGGCGTTAGGGGTGTGGCTGTCGGTACCCAGCATCATCAGACCGGGAGCGGCGTAGTTCTCCAAGACGCTCTGGTGGATAATACCCGCACCCGGGGGCCAGAACTCGATACCGTAGCGCTTGGCCGCGCTCTCCAGGAAGTCAAACACTTCACTGTTACCCTTAATGGAAGCCGGCAGATCGGTATCGGCACCACGCTCACCGACGATCATGTGGTCGCAGTGGATACTGGCGGGGACGGCAGTCGAAGGCAGACCGCATGACATGAACTGGAGAAGAGCCATCTGCGCCGAGGCATCCTGCATAGCCACGCGATCGGGCTTCAGCTTCAGGTTGGCCTTACCCCGGATATCACGGCCATTGTTCGTGCCGGTGAGAAGGGACTCCTCGGGGTTGTCTAAGTGGGCATAGAGGATCTTCTCGGCCAGGGTGAGAGCGCGCTCGGAGCCCAGCACCTTGCGGACCTGTTCCAGGTTGCGGACAATCTTGGGGTAGGGCGGCATACGCGACGAGGAGGCCTCGGTGGCCATACCACGGGTGAGTCGTTGTAAAGACAGGCGTCCGGCCAGCTGTCAGGGTCAGTCTCGGGATCAATTAATGCTGAAATGCTTCGAACTCACCCTGCGCGAGG
Source organism: Penicillium decumbens (assembly GCA_027569385.1). Taxonomy (NCBI): domain Eukaryota; kingdom Fungi; phylum Ascomycota; class Eurotiomycetes; order Eurotiales; family Aspergillaceae; genus Penicillium; species Penicillium decumbens. The sequence continues at coordinate 215,516 of JAPDEZ010000006.1, forward strand.
CAGCGGCACGCTGCCATACTAGCTGGCTCACCATCTTCAAGTATGGAGGGTGAAAACTGGGGAAAGAGTCAAACTCGAGATTCTAAGACGATTTTTTGGGTGTCGGAATTTGTTATTTGCATGCGACGTGATTGGCCGGGTAAAGCGCCGATACCGGGATTTTCACTGGGGAGGCGATCGTAGTCGAAAATCATGAGAATCATGTAGATTGGTTGACTAGATAATTACTTTTGCCTGCGTGAGCTTAATTTGAGTTATAGTCTGCGAAACATACGAATTACTCAAACAGAGATGGACGTCAATATAAGCTTAGTAAGGTTTAGGGTTAGTTCACAAGACTAAGTTCAGGCTAGGATTCCTATCTCAAGTATCTGATCTAACCTTTGCACATCCCAACACACACAAACACATATATACACAGAATCAATATTTGAATGCTCCCGGGGCTCGAAGTCCAGACTCTTCTAGTCGGTGCTTGGTTCTGATATGACGCCCGAGATTATCTTGTCGCGGGGGAACTTTTGCTTTCGTCGCAGAATATTTGCAATATTCATAAGGGCAGTACGCATAGCTTCCACTAGATGAGTGATTCTTTTTGGCTTCAAGCTTCAGTGGATCATCACACTCGTTCATGGGACGCTTGATGGGGCGGATATGTGTTTTGATGTGCTTGCTTTTCCGATAATTAGAATGGTTCCAAAGACACGGGCTTAGTTTGAAGAGAGTGAAACATACGTCAACAGCCCACGGCTTGAGAATTGTCTCCCACAGTGTTCACACTGCAGCGAAGAGACGTTGGCTGTCGGGAGAGAAGACACGTGCCGGTCAGATTTTGATGAGGTTGATTGCCCGCCAAGAACACAATCTTCTTCTTTTATCTGTTCATCTCGAGGATATTGTTCTGGTTGTTGTAAGGAATGCTGATGTAGCTCTCCATTATATGTTGTATCAGGCAGCTGGGGTTGAGATGTTGATGTGGGAAACGCATAAGGACCAAGAGTGTCCGACGCATGTAGCCACGATGGATCGACGAATCCAGATTTCAAGAGATGATGATGATGATGTTGTTGTTCAAGAAGACTGGAACGTCGATTGGTGACTTTAGGTGAGCTTCCTGGTATGTGTTCCCGCGATGGAAAAGGGTGGAATGAGTATCACCCTGTTAAACCCCAGTATACCTGACCACAGGATGGATGTTATGAAAAGGATAGGCCACAAGCCTAGCCTTTCAGCAAGAACAAAACCAAGAAAACAAGCCTCTTAATGAACTGAACGAAGGAGTTATAGCAAAAAAGCAGATTCAGAGGTACAAAAAAGAGTGGCAGTGACGGCGGGCGATGTAAAGGGTGACAGGCCCGCCGTCCCTGAGGAAGAAAAGGAAAAGAGAGAAACAGTTGAGAATCTCGAGCCTTTTATCCTTTGACTGGCTTACTTAATTTTAATAGACAGGTTCTCGAATAGTTACCTCCATTGCGTATCTTGTACTTCGGCATCTCGCGGCACTAGAGATGGTCTCCACCATCAAGGGTCCGTGCGAGGGCCTCAAAATTCAGTGTTGTGATTGGCGAGGATCAGCTATTTTGAAATTGGTTCGGGCTAGCAATTCCACTACGAGCCTGAAATCTTGCATTGAAGGATATATGAATCGCCCAGGCGGGCATAGGGAGAGTCGATCAGGAGGTGGCCTCAAAATGCTGGACCATGATTGAACTATCGGCTATCAAGATACGACGTTAGTCGATAAATATTCGGGTTGGAATATGCAAATGGTTGTCATTCTATGCTTGTAGTTCTCCAAGTTCCCTAGAAGGCAATCTCACTGGATCGAAGGCAGCACGTTACCGAACTCGATAGAGCTGACTCGAAGGATATATAAGAATGGCATTTCCTCCGACTGAAAATGTTCTTATGATTACTCAACGAGAAACAGATCTTCCAAATCTCTATTGACAATGTCTTCAATCTTCTGTTGTTCCTCCCCATCTCCTTATCGCCCGACCCGTCTAACACACGAGGCCCAGTTTGACCCATTCATTGCCTGGGCCAAACGATCTGAATCATTCCCCGACACCAATTCAGCTTCATTCTATCAAGATCCCGGTAATCTGCCACTTTACGCCATTCAATTTGTACGACAAATTAACTTTGGTGCTATCGAGGCCAAAAGATACTTCATTCCTTCTCCCGAAACAGGCGGGGATCGGGTCAAATTCCTAGAGGTTACCGAGCAGGATCTGATCACTTGGAATTTCCAGAAGCTCAATTCGTATGTTCAATGAATACCCGATATGTAATTGAAGAAACACAGCAAACTTACTGAATATAGGTACAAGAACTTCAAGTGCACAACCCATAACAAGTTCTTCGAAGTCAATCTCTACCAAAAGGATCCCGTTAACAAGCACCATTGGCGATTGAATATTGCTCGGCCAGCTAGCGATATCGATCTTTAGATCATACTATAGCCTAGAAAATGGATCATTGAGGGTGGTTTAAGGACCTCACGATATCAATCTGCCTGAATCCAAATATGGTGACCAAATTCGTGATCCGTGTTATGTCTGGAACTAAATACCTAGGTAGATCTTCAAGTAGACTGACGATATATAAGCCGGAAGATTGCAGATTGTAAAAGCAACGACACCACAAAGATTCTGTCAATGGTAGGCAAGTGCCTTTGTAGTGGTTATTTCCTCCCAGATACCTAGAGACTGACTTGCTTTCCCCATAATCTGAACTAGATGCATTCTCAACAAACATCGATGAGCACTTCTTCATCTCGAGCAGTCCAAGTCTCGTTGAACGAAGTGTCTTGTGGGAAACTGCGGATTTTGCCAACTGAGAAGAAGATTGACGGGGACTAAGTCTGTCAACGGAGACCTGTACACTGACCAAATATGGTCAATGTTTAAAGGGATACTATGAAAAAGGACGGAGAGAATGTCGAACGTTGCCCTTGGGGTATAGGGCCTAGTATGCCAGTGCTTAGTAGAGGTCTATAAACCTACAAACCTATCAAAGGAGCCTCTGAGCTCATCCACCACCAAAAACTACCCTAGACCAAGTCGCCCCGACCTTAACAGAAATCTCCAGAAATCTTAATGGAAGTTTCCAGGAATCAGCGTCACATGTCATGAGCTAGAGGCAAGCGAGATCACCCAGTTCCCCCAAGGGTATAAATACACCCTCCTCCCCCTTCTTTCTCTTCTCTTCTTCTTCTTCCCCGCGGACTGCCGTTGGTATAAAACCCCTAAGGAAATTTCCCTTCCCTTTCCCATATTCCCCTGTCCCCTCCGTCACTTCACCTCATGTTCGCCGTCGATCCTCTCACATACCCATCCCCTGCCCATGCTTCACTAATCCACTTTAAGCTTCGGCCCTGAAGGTACCTTTGATAGTTCGCCCTGATGCTGAGCGGACTAAGAAGGTATCCCAAGGTTGAGGATGTAAACAAGAAGCATGATGGCCCTCTCATAGTTGTAGTTGTAATCTTACTTGTTCACTCTCACCCCTTATAGCATAGTGTAATTGTCCTTAGTTGTCCTACTCTCACTCTCCCCTCGTAGCGTAGCGTAATGTAGTGCACCATATTGGAGAACTGTAGGTGTACCTGCTTGTGAGAACTCCAGCTTCGAGACCAGAGGGACATTGAGCAGATGTGTATTGTGCTTCACCATGAATGTTACCAGGTTCTCCCTCAAAGTGCATCACCAGGTGTACGAACTTGTACATGCCCTCATCAACACGAAGTCTGCTTGCTACTGAATCAACGACTAAAGGGTTACGAGGAGGCTCTCCAGTCATCGGAGGGTATGGATCCCTTGGGGTGATGCGCCTAAAATGATCAGAAGGTGAAAGGCGAAGCAGGTTTCTTACGTGTGGCATAACCAGTCGCCAGAATCCCGGCTGGTACATACTACCAGCGAGATGATCATGAGAAGAGGGATGGATTTCGTCCATTGCACACAGACTGCACAGATTAAAGATACAGATTGCGCGTGAAGATACTATAAAGGGTGAAATAAACTAAATCCAATACTGAAAGTTACCGGGACTTCCCTCCAAGTGAATGCCAGTCGGCATATCGGGCTCGGATCCAACGCCTATCATGTCATTGAAAGTCAAAACATGGAATACATAATCATCAAAGCTCGTACCATTACCATACCATACACCCACGGATCAGTCAACGGCAATGGCTAGATGGCTAGTCCTTGGTTGAGATAGGTAAGATTAACACACAGAGAAGAAAAGAAGCATATGTCTACTGAAACGGTTCAAGACTGTGGTTCTTCATCTACCACCGCGGCTCGCAACTCCCAGACCAGGTCGTAGCATTCGGCCAGCAAGGAGTTAACGCTTCCTTGGCCTTCAGGAATATCTGGACCAACGTAGAACTTGCCGTCGACCCGCATGTTATCGATTGAGTTGAGCTGCTTTAGTCAGTAAGTGACGAGAGAGAAGATTTAAAGGGGATCATACCTTCATGCTGTAGGGATAGAGTTCCCGAGAGTTCGCTACACCGCCAGACTCCTTAACTTCAATGAGACACCGGCGGAGGGTTTGCAACTGGTTATAGACTGGCAGCAATGCTTCCGACACGGGCTCAGAGGAAATGAGCAGAGCATAGATGTACGCATAACTGCGTCGAATAAGGTACAGCAATGTCTAAAAAAGGTAAGTTAGCATAAGATTGTGATGGCACTCTCGGTATGATAATTACCCGTTGAGCATGAAGATCAGCCGGTTGACCCTCGGAGTCGACAAAGTTGCCATTAACCCGCGCCTCATCAATTCGGTCGAGTTGCCGCTGGTATCCAAACAGATCCGTCTCTCGTAGCGACCAGGCTTGTGTCACAGAAAGGCGATCCAACTGGTTGCGAATCTCAAGCAGGCGTTCGTATTGATCCTGGAAACGTTCGTTGATTTTGCCCTCCCTAAGTTCAAGTTAGAAAATTGCTAAGGCATGCAGACAAGAGCAAGAGACATACCGTTCCAGGACAATCTCGGTCCATCGCCAGCATCGTTGCATCAAAGCCTTGAGCTCATCTTGACCAGCCAGAGGTTTGCCGTCGGCATCCACAAAATTACCATCTTTCATGGTTTTTTCGATCTTCTTCAGTTGATCCCGAAGGTTGTTCACTTCCGTCGGGGAGAACTAACAAAGCAAGCTACAGTTAGTCTCTATGACCACTCCACATAGAAGCAGATGCGCACCTTTGAACGAGTATTAACAGCAGATGTGGATCGCAAAATAGAGACCAGAGTTTCATGCGTTTGGGTCAGATCGGGGGCCAGTGTCGCAAGCCCCTTCTGCAGTTCCTCTAAGGAGATCTGACATTCTTCCAAACGGCCTTCAAGAAGCGTGAGCAGCGCTGGAGAGTAGTTATTGCGACCCCGATCAAGGGTTTCGCGCAGGGATTCGAGAGTCTTGGTAATGGAATTCAAATCTTTGGAGCTGTAGAACCCAGCTTCTTTGAGGTGGTCGAGCAGGCGCTAGAGCAGACAGTCAGACTTTTGATTGGAGAATGTCGTCTATTTCGAAGGAAATACCTGAATAGTAGTTGCCAGAGAGTACCTGGAACGGAATTAGTACAGATAAGAGATCCCGTGGGGTAGCGATCGACTTACACTGCCGGAGCTTCATTGTTTCTACCCACGGTCAAGAAGAGCAGCGAGATCAACTGAAAGCAGTCATCCAGGACGTAGTCCACTGTACGCGATCGCAGGTTAGTTATGCCCCCATCAACCATGCAGTCCTCGGTACTCACAGCGATTATGTACCAAGGGACGTTCCTTGTCTTTACGGGCAGTATTGAGCTTTTCTACCTCTCTGATAACCTCCTCATAGAGCGGTAGAACATCGCGAGACTTGATATATGAAGACTTGTCTTGCTTCAGGAGGAGGAGGGCATCACGGGTTCGTAGCAGGCGTTCGAGGATGGGTTGCTCCCGCGGATCTAGCGGGACCGGGATGGCGGGGGACTCCATGACCGGAGCGGGGAGGTCGTAGTAATAGGGGGTTGATACAGGTCAGGCAGTCAGGAGCGGAAATGAAAGACTTGAATGAAATTAGAAGACTGTGATAAAGAACATAGACCCCACACGGTTGTGATGTCAGTTTTCCGACCGATTGATATCGCTCGATACGGGCTGATTACTCCAGCTGAGTCATGAAAGACCGGAACGGGACTAGCGTCGATGTCACGGGAGAGGTTCCGCACTAAACCACTTCAGGCCAAGCCCTAAGCGAGGGCTTTTTCCCACACACGCCCGCGCGGTTGCCCTGTTCGGATAGGCTTTCGTGATACACTTCTTCTCTTCTCTCCCCATCCACTCTTCACCTTCAAGACACCCAGTCCGGTCAACACCACCCGTCGACAAAATGTCTACCGCTGAGCTCGCCTGCTCTTACGCCGCCCTCATCCTGGCCGATGACGGCATTGAGGTCTCCGTACGTCTTACCCCCAATTGTGAATTCATCGAGGGATCGAAGACGCGCAAACGATGTTTTTCCTGCTGGGGACTCGGATCGCGATGGGAGGACATCACTCGAGAAACATGGAATCAGCATTGCAAGCAAAAATCTCAACAGTCGCTAACCGCAATTTCTCTTCCAGGCCGACAAGATCCAGACCCTCATCTCCGCCGCCAAGGTTGAGGAGGTTGAGCCCATCTGGGCTTCCATCTTCGCCAAGGTAAATATTTGAATCCCGTCTCGTCACCTTTTCCGCGGTCGCTTCGCTGCGACTCTTGAACTCCGAAGTGCGACACATTCTTCGACTCCAGTGACTTACGATTCTGAATGCATAGGCTCTCGAGGGCAAGGACATCAAGGAGCTCCTGACCAACGTCGGCTCTGCTGGCCCCGCTGCCGCTGCTGGCCCCGCTGCTGGTGGTGCTGCCGCCGCCCCCGCCGAGGCTGCCGCTGAGGAGAAGAAGGAGGAGGGTAAGTTTCTTCTTGGTTCACATTCACCTGCAAGTCATCGATGCTAACTTCCACACAGAGAAGGAGGAGTCCGACGAGGACATGGGCTTCGGTCTGTTCGACTAAGCGTTTTAACCGCTCCGAATATAAAGTCGTTTCCCTTTTGCTCTTTCCCTCGCCTCTTATCCCGCATCCGCCTAATGGCTCCCTCGACGATTCTCTCTTGTACTCGATACTCCACGACCCCTTCTACGAAAATCTAGATCATGGGGCAGAAAAAAAGAAAATAGCAAAAGCTTCAAACGGACAAAGACATTCATTTGGAGACTGGGTGCTCGGTCTACTTCCGCATCACTCCGTGACGGAGGTGGGTTCGATCGGATGCCGTTGCGATTCCGAAACTTTTGTTGCTTCCAGGATATTAGGGGAATTGAAGACAGACGTTTGGCACACCTTTCGTGATTTATCCATGACCGCGGCTTGCGTCCGGTCTGGCGGGTAGTTGTATGTGTTTTCATTTCCCTTTCTCTGCTGGATGGGCCATCTTGTGCCCAGCCCTGATGCCATGTCTGCCATGCGATCACGAATCAAGAAATTTCGTCTGGTTCTGGTTCTGGGTATTCGCGTAGTGTATAGTTGTGCGCCGCGCTGCGCCGCGTAGAAGCTGCAACCTTACGGCCTTGTCCTACATGGACTGGCTGTACAGACGTCATGAGCAACAAGCGAATCACATCAATGCTGTGGATTATATGCATCACCTCTTTGGCTAAAAACTAAAAACCTAACGCCATGCTCGCCTGCCTCGTAACCCCAATCCTGTTCCACTTCGCAGTCAAAATGATCCCCCAAGAATACAGTAGCTATGTATGTACAAATATAACAAGTTCAACTGCATAACAAAAACCCTCAAAGGCAATTATGACACTGCCAAGAAAGAACCCTCCTTCGCAGCGTAGATGCGGAATTGGATGAAAATAATAACATCCTCAACCATAGTGCCCAAAGACCCGATTAGCCATGGCAGGTTGGTCAAAACGTATTCCCTCTCCGTGGAATGGAACAGAATCTGTAGTAGCAGTTAGTCATTTCCCTTTGGCAAGACCATGTCTTGGGTACCACATACACCTGCGCCGTATGTAAGATTGCCCATAAGAGACAAGATGAAGAAGAGCAGCGACAATCCTATAGTTGATGGTTAACATCGGAGAAAGGTCACGATTGAAGAAACATACCTTCACAGGACTTATCGCTATAATTCTTATAGATCTGAGGCAATCTCGCTCTGTCGCAAAGTCAGCATCAATTAACCAGCAAATTAAACTTAAAGCTCACCCCAGGTAGCAAACAGCGCTGAAATAACCCAGAATCTGTCCACTGGTAGCCTTGCCCCCATCATGGGATCCCTGCGGCGCCGGCGCCCACATCCCAGTCTGCCAGGCCATCGTCCAACCAGCCATACCGATAACGAAGATGCCCAGCACGCTAATGAAGTTCTTGATCCAAGCCTTGCGACCGTACTCGCTCTCTTCTACGATCTTCGCAAGCGAATCCTCGGGCTGGCTATCGCGCCTCCCGGTTTGATAGCCGCGCAACGAGCCCGAAGATCTCCGACGTGACTGTGCTGGAATAGCGTCGCTGAATCGTCGACCAAGTAGCGGGGTAGTCGGATCGGGTGTTTCTGTAGACGAGCGCCGTCGACGGTGATACTCCGAGCGCGCGCTACGAGCCCTGTAATACAGGCATTGGAAGATCAGGACGCCGTCTGCGATACAGAAATAGACTGCGATGGCGAGGATGACGGGGACTAGGTCTGCTAGGAGACCGCCTGCCAGGTTCGCTACGTCGCCGACAAACCAGACGAAGATGAAGAGGAGTGAGATTGCCTCGGCGTTGCCATTGCGGTAGTTTTCGATAAGTTGGGGGACCTGTTCGGATAAGTTAGATCTTCGCCTATTTCTGGTGTATTTCGTTGAAGCTTAAACCCAGGAAAAGCTCCCAAAACCAAGAACGCGGGCGATAAGCATACCAAGAGGAAAATCCAGCAAGTCATAGACACCGAACCCAGCAGCCCCGAAGCAGCTTCGCGAGGCGTCAAAGACACCGTTCCATCCGAGCCCATGCTGCTAATAGTCTGTAATAGAGTTATTGTCCACTCGCACAATTTTTTCGTGGTGCTGAGACTGGTGGAGCGAGAAAAATTGCGATGCGGAAGATGAGGCTATGACACAATCGATGCGGGTGACTCCCGGGGTAGCTCCAGTGGACATGCGAGCAAGACAGGGGTCATATAGAAGCTTGAGATGCGACTGCGAGTGAAAAATGCAGGATTTTCAGATAAGAAAGAAGCGTTTTCGGGCCCTTGCAGCGGTGCACGAGCGACTGAGACGGTGTTGGATGACTCAGCCTGTCATGCAGGTCCATGCACATCACATTACTTCCAGGGTTGACGGAAGAGACTATGCCTATATTGTACATATTCGAATAGGCTTGGTACACTGTTAGAAAGGGGTTGGAAAAGGAAACAGCCACGGTGCCCTTGGAAAAGAGAAAGCGAACTATAGTTAAAGACATAAATATAGCTAGTATAGCAAGACAGCATTGCCCATAATTGTTGATTCAGACAAGCCAGTATACCCGGAGTTATCGTTTAAAGTGACATCGAGTGTCTGTTGGATCATCCCCCTACGGCAAAAAGCCTACATGTAGGTGCCGAGGACCGTCTTAGACATATCTTCAACAGTGTCTAAGAGAGCCGAACTCAAGAGAGAGAGAGGATGGAGCCGTGTGAAAGGTGGGATCAGCTTAAAGCGATGATCTGCGTTCATTGCTACATTTCGAGGAAAGCAGTATATACGCACCAGTATTGGACAGCGTAATCAAATTGGACGACACTGTATTTGAGACTGCTTTTAGGAGCAGGCTCCCTATACTGATTCAGCAGTTGATGCCTTAGAAATCAACTGCTGTAGGTAGCGCACAGATGCATCTTAAGTACTCCATTCGTTGCCAAGCACTCAGCCTCACACAGGCTATACATCGCTATGTTCAGACATGACCTCTTGCATCATCTCCAACTCATCTTCAAGCATGTTGACCGCAAATTCACCAATGACATCTCGAACAGGGCCATGCATCAGCCGTTGACGATTCTCCTCAGGTTGGATTTCCTGAAGAGCCTCTAGGAAATCTGTCAGTGGAGCATAGTCCACAACATCTCCCCAATTACCTCGATCAACTCCGTGCTGATGCAGGAACATCTGCAGTGACTCTAATCCATCTTGTAGAAGCCATTGCTCGAGAACCTGTTGATCACCAGCCAATGCGCGGGCCCGGCCATCTGCACGAGCATCCGCGGCTTCATCCTGCTCGCCATCACCACCTTCTTCTTCGTCGCCGCCTTGGAAGCGAGGGAAGTGAATGGCTCCGTCATGAATCTGATCCAGAAGATCACGGAGCCACTGTGGTCGGCCAGCTTCTGGAATCCGGGAGAGGTAGGCTGGGGTTGGGTCTGATTGCTGGCGGAAAGCATCGGACTCATATGGGGGAAGTGGGTCCGAAGAAGACATTCGGGCCGATACAAAGCGGTTTGGGAGGTGCGTTGTCACCTTGGGGATATCGGACAGGACAACGTGACGAGCAATATCCAGAGTGATCTCTGGTGGCTCGATGGGTTCCTCCCCAGAAAGCGTGTCGGCGACTTCCATGATAAGAGCCACAGCTTCGGGTGTGTTCCACAGATCCTTTGCACGGGTGATATAGAGTTCGGTCAGGAGCTCATGAGACCCGGTCGGCGGCATTTTGCCCCAAATCTGTTTAGGAATGTGTGAAATATCCAATTCCTGTGCCAGCCTGCTAAATACCCACGGATAGCGAGACATGGCGAGGTGGAGTTGCCGACGGCAGTCTTGAGGCCTGTTTAGCCGTAGATAGGCCAGTGCCAGCGAACACTGAATATTGGGGAGATCAGCCCAGTCACGACTGAAGCGTGTCTGGGTGCATAACTCCACAAAGTGCGTATACTCTCGGCCGCGCAGGGCCAGATGGTCGATTAATAGCCTGATACAGTAGGGATCAGAGTCATTCAAGCTGAGAAGAAGCTTGGCCCATTCGTAGGCAGTTCTCCAAGTTCCCTTCATGCCTAGGTTGGCAATATACCTCCAGCCAACAAGCCACAATTCTCGGTTTTCTGCTTGCAAAAAGTCAAGCCTGGCTTGGCCTTCCTTCAGTCGATTGTTAAACGAGGAATGGGCGGAGCGTCCAATATTGAAGAGTGCCCTCTCCAGAAGATCGGCAGATACTGCATGATCGCCTTGATGCTTGGCGATCTCGGAGACTTGAAGAAGTGTGGAGATATGGTAGGGGTTATACTGGAGATGATGAATCAACCGCTGCGGATCCATCGACTCAACGCAGAGGTCGAACTGTCTTTGTACATCCTGGTAGGCCGCATTATGGATGATCCGGTAGAGAGTGTCGCCCAAAGGATACTTCTCGACAATCTCCATGCCCAGACCTCCACTCGGAGCGCGTGGCCACTCGTCCTTTCCTTGCATCAAAGCATTTCGACGCAGTGTAACACCGGCCAAACTCTGGCCTCTGCTGGCTGGACTGTATCTTCCCGTCAAAGCTTGACCCAGGTCGACAGTTTCTCGATTGCGATCCCGCCTGCGGCCCGTGCCTTCCGCTGGCTGGTCGAAGTTCTCCAGCACTACGTTTCCAAAAAGTCGGCGCATTTCATTCGTTGCGTTGAGGAACTTTGGTTCCACCGAGAGCAACTCATCGGTGGTTTTTGGAAATGAGGCATCTCGACCGGATTGCGTGTTCGCTAACAGATCAGCACCGCTCGAGGGTTGTCCATTCGTAGCCAGGTCCTTCAGAGCTCGGTCGATCTCATCCAGCTCTGCATCCTCCGATGGCTTGGGGGGCGTTTCGGTTGTTGCGGCTGCTTTGGCTTTCTTGTTCTTCTTTTTCTTCTTTTTGCTGGCGCTCTTCGGCTTCGTAGACTCGGGTTCCGGTTCAGGCTGCGGAGCTTGGTTTACAGGCTCTGGAACCTCCTCTTCTGACTCTTCGTCCTTGTCACCGCTGGCATTGAGAAGGTCGAAAGCATTGAACTTCGGCTTGGCGGGGCGAGGAGCTTCATCGTCGCTTGTCTCATCGTGCTCTTCTGCTTCCTGGTGCTGCTGTTCGCGCAGCTTTTGCAGCTTTCGAATCGCACGCGATGACATCTCGACGTCTTACCTCAAGGGCAATCGTGAAGTTGGATCGGACAGAAGAAAATAATATCCAAGTCCGCGGGGAATGACGACACGGCCCGATCAGGAATAGCGTCGTACCTGGGGCATTACACGTGATCACTTTATCAGAGTTGCGCCGCTCTCGCATTCTTCTTGTTCTTTACTTTGAATACTGAAAATCATCTTGCAGAGGCAGTTTAGAGTCTATCCGGGACCGTGAAGCAACACTTGTGTCGTCGGATATCTTGAATCAATGCGTCAGGCCGCTGTCCAGGCGCTCCGTACTGCTCGGCGTGCACCAGTATGGCAAGCCGGTAAACAGCCGAGTTTACTCTCTTTCACCCACAACCAGGTACGAGGCTCGCGTCCCTACTCTGGAGGCAGACGCTTGTTTTTTGTCCCGGCAACTTTGCAGTCCTCTATGCATCTCCGCAACTTCTCCCTCGCTGTGATTTCGACCGTCGTCGCCTCCGGCGCATGGTATGCGTATCAAGGTGACAGCAACGCTCAGTCACTGGCAACACAGGTTCGAGGATTCGCCTCCAGCGCAATTGCTACCGCCCACGCCGAGGGCCCATCTGAGTCGACCCGCCGCGCTCTCCTAGTGAGTAACGACCAGTTCTACACAGCGACTCTCTCCGGAGACCAGCCCCTACAGAAGACGACCGACGACTCTGACCGACGCGTTTTGAACATGTTGACCCCGGAACAAGCTACGGAAAAGTTACGGCGGAATGAGGAGTCGTATTTGGTGAATCGAGGCAAGGGAGTTGTTCGATACGATATCGTACAGGTTCCTAGTAACTCCCCTATCGAGGACGACCATGCGGAGAAGATAGTCGAGGTGCCATCCTCCGTGGCCGGTAATACAAATGGTGATCCAAGCAGTGATTGGATGTTCTGGGCGGTATTTGATGGTCACTCGTGAGGAGCCTCGCATATGCACATGGGATATATGGATATTAACTTTACACTAGTGGTTGGACGACATCTGCCAAGTTGCGAAATGTGCTTATTTCATACGTTGCGCGTGAGCTTAACGCCACTTACAAAGCTGCTGCCGCCGACCCATCCATACTTACACCGTCATCCGATGCTGTTGATGCCGCTATCAAGCAGGGTTTCCTTCGTCTTGACGACGACATCGTGAACAAGAGCGTGGACAAGGTTCTTAAAGAAAACTCACGCAACGTGGCCGCCGAGATGCTTGCACCCGCACTGTCGGGTTCGTGCGCTCTTTTGAGCTTCTACGACTCCAACTCAAAGGACCTCAAGATCGCGGTTGCTGGTGACTCTCGCGCGGTCCTTGGCCGCCGAGGACCTAGTGGAAAATGGACTGCTACCGCTCTATCCGAGGACCAGACCGGTGGTACTCCGTCTGAGATGAAGCGCCTCCGGGAAGAGCACCCTAATGAACCTTACGTCACCCGAAATGGCCGCATTCTAGGCCAACTGGAACCAAGCCGTTCCTTTGGTGATGCGACCTACAAGTGGACAAAAAACATCCAGGACAAGATCAAGGCGAAGTTCTTTGGCCGCACTCCTTCTCCTCTTTTGAGAACACCTCCCTATGTCACTGCCGAACCCGTCATCACCACCACCAAGATGGACCCCTCAAAGGGCGACTTCATAGTCATGGCCACTGATGGTCTTTGGGAAATGCTGAGCAACGAGGAGGTTGTCGGCCTGGTGGGCCAATGGCTGGAGCAACAGAAGTCTGGCAACGGCAACAAGGCCTGGCTGCAGAGCTGGTTCGGATTCAACGGCCAGAAGCAGCTGCCCGTGGAGGCAGTGAAAGATGCATCCACCGAGGGTCAGCGCCGCCCGATCCGTCAACAGCAGTATGATATCTCCGGTGCGGCGAGCCGATTCGTCGTCGAGGACAAGAATGTGGCTACCCACCTTGTCCGCAATGCCATGGGCGGTAAGGACCAGGATATGATGTGTGCTTTGCTGACACTGCCAAGCCCGTATTCTCGCCGATACCGGTATGTTTGTCTTGGTATTTTGATCTTCTGTGATACTGATTTATGATTAGGGACGATGTTACCGTAGAGGTCATCTTCTTCGGCGAGGGCACTGAACAAACCGGCACCGTGGAAATCAACAACGAGGCCAGCGCTTCAGAGGAACCCCCCAAGGCTAAGCTATAAGACTGAGCTGGAGTGAAGCTGGAATATATGTGTTAAGATTTCTTTGCTATACTATGCCATACCTTCGGGCCCAAGCCATTCGGGCCATGAAATTCAAATCCTTAATATCCTGTACAGACCACTAATTGTTTGAAATCACATCATCCTCATAGCCCTGGAGCCACCTGAAGTGCAGCAAGGTATGTGACGCCGGCCACCACATAAATACCTGCCTCCTTCCTCCCCCTCATCGCAAGACTTTGTCGCGGTAAGCAGCTCCGTTATGTCAACCTTGGAAGACTATGCCAATCCACTTCATCTCAGACTTGCACTTAGATAGCATTCAAATAGGCATGATAATAACCCTGGAGACTAGCTACGTACTTTAAGAACTCGATGAGTCGAGGCTTATTGTAGATAATAATACATAATGCGTTGTTTGCCTATATGTACATAGACCTACCTAATCACGTGTGGATCCGACATCCAATAGGATTGAGCCTGGTGGGGACCATGGGCAGATAAATTGGGGAAGTGGGGCTGGCTCCCTTTCTCTCTTATATCTCAGTAAATTGTCGTCTTTAGCACCGCTCCTCCACTGTGGCCTAGTGGGAATTAGCCTGGCACCCGATCCAAGGAATTCCCACTGTCGCGGGTTCGAATCCTGATGGGAGCTCTATTAATGGCTGGAAAGCGGATAATAGAGTCAGGAACCATCACTGAGATTGGACTCCGACGGTCCTCTTCTTTCTTTTTGACCCTCTGGTATTATTCAAGGGTTGTGATCTGCTACGTTATTTTTCTATACTTGCAGTTTTGAAGCGCGTATGTCAACCTTGGAAGGTTGATTAAGCCCAGCCCCGCAGCTAGCGCTACAGCTACATTGCTGACTCGTCCCTCTCTCTGTCCTACTATGAATAAAATGAACTCGAGGCACCGGCATTCGTTACGCCTTTTCGTATGACAGAAGAGCATGTTGCCCGTGACTGTGGGAACCAAGAATCAATCATACCTTTCTGAAGACATCGCCATTTTCATGGCCTTTCTATTGATCTTTTCCCCTTATGTATATTGAGCATC
This sequence comes from Penicillium decumbens, assembly GCA_027569385.1. Lineage (NCBI taxonomy): Eukaryota > Fungi > Ascomycota > Eurotiomycetes > Eurotiales > Aspergillaceae > Penicillium > Penicillium decumbens. Next base: position 230,890 of record JAPDEZ010000006.1, read on the forward strand.
TGTGTCGTGGCTTTTGAGTCTGTTTGATGCCTGGCGGTGACCTGGCGCCAGATGATCTACTCCGTGTCCCTGGTATGCACCATCACTTGATGCCATGAAGAGTGGAATGAGACAAGGAGCAGATTGTTTGTAAACCAATTGACTTTGTTCAGTAATATACACTTTCCACAGTATTCGTACAGTCTGTATGCTTGTCGGCTTCATTTCAGCGCACTTTATTTGACTCGTCCCTGTAGTAGCCGCCGATATCCAGATATCGTGACATGTCTCTCCCACCGCCTGGGCTTGAGTCAAGATATACGTTTAGGAGAGTTCCCGAGGTTGGTAGCACTGAGAACCCTTTTGAATCTCCCATAATCTGCATATTGACTGCTTGATACAGAGCAGGGATGAGTGGGTTGTCGATGAAATCACAAGTGTTGCAGCCAGCAGCACATTAAAAGAACCCCACAGAACTGGTTCCACGATCAACCCAATTTCTGCTTGAAAGGATCAGGAACACCGGGTCTCTTATACTCGAAGAATTGCTTCTTAAAGTTAGGGATCGGCGGCCGCATGAACATATACTTCTCCAACAAGTATGCCTGTAGACTGGCAACATTGGCACTAGTGATCCAGTAGATCATAAGTGCCGCAGGCAAACCATTGAACATGGCCGAAACCCCAACATTGATCGCCAAGAATTGAAGGAACCATCCCAGTCCTCTGAAGAAAGTAGCCTGGTACAATTGCAATGTCGGCAGATCGGCCAAAGATGTCGTTGAGGTAGTGATACCCCAGCCTCTCCGGACATTGAAAATAATCGAAGCACTCAAGAGAACCGGCAAGACACCTGTTGGGTCACCTGCGAGCAGATCCGGGAACCAGAGAGCGCCTTCGGTTGCTAGTGTCGGCTCCGTCAGACTCAAATCCACGGGCTCTCTAGGCCCGAACCAAGAGCCACCCCGGAGCCAAGACAGTAGTGATGGAAGCAGACCGTCATTGTTCCCAGTCATGGCGCGCAGACTCTCCATGAGCGATAACCAGATCGGAAGTTGCAAGAGGTTGACATATTTGTATCCCGAATGTATCTTCCACTTGCGTAATAGATGAAGCTTCCTTTCTGCAGTCCAATGTTGCATCGTTTTCTTGAATCGTTTTTGTGCCTCTGGCGGGTGTTTACTTAGTGTGTTCTGAAGGAAGAGTACCCAGGAATGGATCAGAGGCGCAACGTCTCTTTCTCGACGTGCGACGATTCGTGTGTACATTTGTAATGGCGTCCCCACTACCGTCCGGACAATCACCGCTGTAAGGGGAATTGACGCGACCCATGGCAGGCCAGTGACCGAGTGAATGCCTTGGATGAACGCGGTGGAGGTCTCGAGGCTCTCGGCGATGAGTTGAGTCGGTTTAGTCGGGTGGAAACGACGGACTTGGGAGTATGTAAAAGGCAACGCTCTTGGCCGGGAGCGTAATGCGCCCATAGAGCGGAGGTTGTTCATGGCGAGGGCTGCCATTGAGTTCTCGAGGAGTGCAAAAAGAGATGGGCGAGACCGCGGAAAAACACGAATCAGGTGACACGCACGTTGTGTTACGTCAACGCTTTGTTGACTTCTCCAACTGCTTCAACTATGCGCCCTTGGTGACTACTGCCACCATGGCTTTTTTATCTAATGCCGTTCTGGTTCTATTTATTGTTACCGCCACCGTCGTGCTCCTACCCCAACTCGTGGGGACCCTTCTCGGGTTACTCTTTCGTGGTGTAGGATGGTTAATCCGCCGACGGACACGCTCTCGCCGTGAATATGTGATCGCGCGGGCGCGGTCTGAAGAGGAGGAAAGTCGGGTGCCGCGTGCTAAAGGCTCTGCGCATTCGTTGGCCCGGAGCCAGGAAGATGAAGACTGGGAGAAGGTCGACGGTAATGGCTCTGGTGGGGTGAAGACTACGAGCAGCAGTGACAGCGGTGCCAGCACAGGTGAAGGGACCGAGTGGGACGGTATTATTGGATTCTTCCATCCTTTCTGGTGAAACTGGCTCTATATCCCCTTTTTGGACTTGGAACTGACTCGTCTTATAGTAATGCGGGTGGAGGGGGAGAACGAGTGCTTTGGGAAGCCGTGCGCGCAACGCAAAAGCGCTGGCCAAAGGCTATCTGCGCTATCTACACTGGTGACCATGAAGTGAACAAGGCTACTATGCTGGATCGGGTAGAAACCCGATTTAACATTCACCTGCATGCCCCGACTGTGGTGCTGCTCTACTTGACTACACGCAAGTACGTGATCGCCAGCTCATACCCGTACATGACACTGCTGGGACAGTCGCTAGGGTCTCTCGTGGTTGCATACGACGCTTTCACGCTGCTGGTACCGGATGTGTTCATCGATACCATGGGCTATGCCTTTACCCTGGCATTTTCCAAATGGCTCTTCCCTGCTGTCCCAACCGGCGCCTATGTTCACTACCCAACGATCTCAACCGATATGCTTGCCTCCCTCGATGATGAGAGTGGCGTGCAAGGTATCAACTCCGGTGCCGGGAAGGGACTGAAGGGAGCCGTCAAGCGCCGATACTGGCAGCTCTTTGCGCGACTGTACGGCTGGGTCGGCCGACACGTGGACGTGGTGATGTGCAACTCATCCTGGACGGCAGCGCATATTCGTAAACTCTGGGGCGATTCGAAGAGCAACGATAACGGCGAAGGAACCGCAGCGTCACCAGCAGTCGTTTTCCCGCCCACAGCAGTATCCGAGCTCGAATCAACCATCACCGTCGACGCAGACAGCGAGAAAACCCGCCGTCCCGTCCTGCTATACATTGCACAGTTCCGGCCTGAGAAGAACCACCCTCTCGTCCTACGCTCATTCGCACGACTCCTACAAGAACGGTCCAAGAACCCAGCCAACGCAGACAAACCACCCCCACAGCTCGTACTCATCGGCTCAGTCCGGCACTCCAGCCCCGACGAAACCCACATCTACAATCTGCGCCTCCTCGCGCACGAACTTCGCATCCGCGATAGCACCACTTTCCTCTGCGATGCCAGCTGGCCTGCAGTTCTATCCCACCTCAGCACCGCCTCTGTCGGCGTGAACGCCATGTGGAACGAGCATTTCGGTATCTGCGTCGTCGAGTACCAGGCCGCCGGTTTGATCTGCGTGACGCACGACTCGGGTGGTCCTCGCGAGGACATTGTCGTTGATCTCGGCGACGGCGCGACTGGTTTCCGAGCCGAGACTGAGGAGCAGTTCGCTGCTGCTTTTGAGGCGGCTCTTGCGCTTCCAGAGCCTGAGAAGGTGGCTATGCGTCAGCGGGCTCGTCGGTCTGCGCTTCGATTCACAGAGGAGGAGTTCTCGCGCAAGTGGCTGCATCAGGTGCAGAAGTTGGTCCGTTCATGCTAGTAGATATCTAGAGTAGACATGGATCTTTGCAGCCAATACTTTCTTGTAGGATTATCCACTATGGCGGTTTACGGGCGATCTCAAATCCTAAGCAAATGATGAAGATCTGATATTCCTTGCAACTCTATCATGTTGCAAAACGTGGTATATAGCACTTCGAATTCCAAATAGAGCCAAAGGCCGGGACATCAACAAAACCAAGACAGTAGACGGGTATGATAGGGGGGAATAGAAAGAATAGAAATCGTCAAATACATCACACTCAATGGTGGGGAAATGAGCGCAGACCCAAGTCAGGTCTGGAAGAAAGAGAAAGAGAACAACCGTGAAACGAATGCCGGTGTCTTAACGAAACAAGAGACCCATTTGCAAAAAGATACCTCCCATGATTTATCTGAACGCCGTGCCCTCTATACGGGCTGAATCCTTGAACCCAGAGAGAAATAATGAAAAGACGAGTAGCTGACGCAGGGCGATGCGTTTCAATTTTTGGATATTTTGACGGTTGGAACGAGTTAAAGTCGTTATCCACTCCACTGCGGATTGCCGTACATGGCTTCTTGATTATTACCGTAGCCGCTCATTCCGGAGACATTGCTGATACCGTCGTCATCGTCAAGTCCAAACTCACCACCTGAGCTGGCGTCAAAGCTACTGCGGCCCCCAATATCACTGAGATCATCCCCAGTAGCAGGAATCTGATCCCATTGTAATGTCTGCAGAGCGGGGTACTGTGCGAGTAGAGCGGCAGGTAAAACGAAGTTGCCAGACGAATGGCTATCCATACCGGGTACACCGGGCATGACGAGTGGCTGCGGAACGGGTTGTAAGTGACCGGACGGTTGCTGTTGCTGCTGTTGCTGCTGCTGCTGTTCGAGAAGAACTCGTTCTCTTTCTTGAGACTCTTCGTCGAGTAGCGGCTTGATGCATACTCGGCCGGCTTCTGATCGGAAATGGCGGCCTAGTGCATCTGCACGCGCAAATCGACGACCACAGCCCCAGTTTCCGCCTCGAGATAGATCGCCGCGACAAACGAATTTCTTCTCGCCGGAGTGCAGCCCTTCGTGCCGCTTTCGGTCGTGTTGTCTGGCAAAGGCTTTGCCGCATACTGTGCATACGAATGGTCGCTCGTCCGTATGAGTTCGCAGGTGGGACCGCAGGTTGTATGCGCGGGTAAACCGCTTGGGACAAAGTGTGCACTGGAAAGTAGCTGGGTGTTTCTGAACGCGCTTTGAGTCTCCAGGCAGCGCGCCGGGGCGCTGGGGATCGGCGAGGTCCAGGATATAATTTCGGCTGTGGCTGTCAATTGACGACGTTGAGAGGCGTCGGTTCGAACGTGACGGTGATGCGTCGCGAGAACCGGGGCTGCTGCGCGAGTGGGGTGAAAGCGAGCGCGGCGAGTTCGGAGCAAGAGCCTCAAGACTTGTCGTCGAAGATGCCGGGGACCTTAACCGAGAGGCAGGGTGCGTATAGGGATCAGATTTACTGCGCACACGGGATCCTTGAGTCAAATTAGTATGCAAAGGTCAGAATTCGAAGCAAGGTGGGAAACCCACTCATTGCTGGAGGACTCAATGAGTCCAGATCTGCGGCCGGTTTACCAGGCCCGAAGCTGGGATTGCGCAAAGGCGGCGCAAACTCCACATTAATAGATGGAGGCGCCATCTGAGACGCCTGTCCAATGTCGGTTACGCTATTATTTATGGCATTCATCATGTCATCCTGGGACATGCCATACAGGTCGGTCGGCACGGATGGGAATTGAGAAGTCATGGTGGGCGAGACGTACGCATTCGGTGGCATCTCACCACCCTGTTGTGGCATCAACCGTGGCGAAATATAAGGACTGTGGAGTGGGCTGAATCCCTGCTGCTGCTGATGCTCCGACAGCGTGAACGACTCAATACCAAGTGCATTATCATATAGAGCGGGGTCGTTCTGCGGTGCCAAAGAAGGCGACGCGTTGTTTTCTATACCTTCATACTCGTGCTGGGATAGGTAGGGCGAGTGATTTGCCGAGGAAACTTCAGACACCTCCGAGGGTGCCCTGCGGTGGCCTTGAAATGCGGCCGAGCTGTTCATGACGGACTGCCAGTCCTGATGGGGCTGCGCGCTCAGATAAGCCGCCGTGGCCGGATCCAGCGAGGCGTGTCGCGAATGCCGGGGCGTGTAGTACGGGCCCGGGGTGGAGCCGGGGGGAGACATAGGGCCTGGCGACTGCTGCTGGTCTTGCGGCGACGGGTGTGGGGATCCAGAGGGATTGGATATGTGGCTAACGAGGTCGGCTGGGTTTACTGCTTGATGCATGGATTGCGGGTGCTGGTGCATTTGCGGATCCAACAGTAGCGACGAGTCGTATTCCGACGCAGACGCGCTGTTGGGACTGTGGTTTTGGTAGGCGGAGAAATCCAGATCCCCTGCACTAGTGTTGAGCATGTAATTCTCATCCGGCTGATGGGATCTCAGGCCCTGAGATCCGTGATCGAGTTGATTCATCAGGCTCGCCTCGAATGACTGCGACATGGGTATATTGTTGGTGGTGATTGCCGAGGGGAAGGGCTCGGATGGGGGAGGGAGGCTCTGTGACTGCGGGGCTGCAGAGAGGTAGGGCGCAGCATATCCATAAGAACCTGGACCACTAATACCGGCGTCTGGGTTGGTATTGTCGAAGGACGGAAATGCGGACATGGAGGGATCCATGTTCAGTCCAGTGGGATCATGATACTGCTGAGCGTGGGGTGACAGGCTCACGCTCTGACGCTTGGTATCCGCGGGAACGGCACCGGAGACCTGGGGATTGTCGTGGGACGCCATCGTGGCGATGTCGTGGGAAAGGAGCCAGCGACGTGTCAGCGCGTATAATATAATATATGGAGATTGAAACGACGAGGAAGGCTGTAGCCGGCGCGAATTGATTCCCCGAGTGACGATGTTGATATGCTAGGGAGTTGCCAGACAGCCTGTCGCGAACAGCGGAAGAAAAAGGAGACGATGGCCTGGCATTCGCAGAAAGGAAATTGACGGTTCAAAATGGAGAGTGTCAGCCGCAAATCTGCATCATCGCAAGTAAATTGGAGGGACACGATAAGTGGTGACTTCACGTGCGCAAAGGCGGTCTGGGGGAAAATCGGTAAGTTGGGCCCTAGCTCTGTATCTGTATTTAACTAGGAAGTTTGCGTTAATATTAGAGTGGAGGTAGAGTAGGTCCACCCGTTCGTACTTGGAGATCTTTGTCTCACCATGTACGGAGAATTCTGTACAGCAATGAAGCTTTACTTATACGAGTTCTGGGTTATAGATGCTTATCTCCACAGTGAGCCCACCACGATAATAGATACGAGTCGCCTAACTATTTTTATCCACAGGCTCGATATCTACAAGCTTTCGGCAGTTGCACATTCTACGCCTCGCAATTCCCCGTAGAGTAGTGAATAGTGTTTGGTGGAGTGGATTCCGGCTAAGGCGCTTGCGCCTGGGAACATGTAGCTCTAGTGCACAGCCACGCAGCTAAGTTTCATCCATGCATGGAAACTTCATTTGGATCTATTCCACTTAGAGTAAGGTCGCCCTGGGCTCGGACCACAAGGGTTTCTTTTCTAGGGCAAGGCAGAATGCCAGCCCGCTGTCTGCCTCGCTGACGTGGTGATACCCCGAACTATGCTGCCCAAAAAATGCTTCTGCCTGCTATATTTGACAATTAGGTCTAGGCTCACCTTCTCTTGTCTACAGATGGCCCAGTGTGCGCATACTCGCCCGCACTTCATCGTTCGACCAGCTTACTAGCAAGTTATCCGAGCAACTGCTGCCCAACCCTCCGTTGTCCACCCAGGCTGGCTCCCAGTAGTAGATACCCAATCCGCCAGAGGCCTCTACAACAGCCGCCAGCTTCTCCAGGAATTCCTCCTGGCCAGCCGTGGAGAAAGGAATGCTTGAAAGGTCTGACGGGAAGCTGTACTCGGGGTCCGGGCAAGAATAGGGCCAATTGGTCTCGACAACCAGCACATCTTTACTGTAAGTCGAGTGCAGGTTGGTCAAGCTTGTCTTCAGGGCAGAAAGGGTCGCGCTGGAGTTGTAGAAGGGGTAATAGGAGACGCCGATGTAGTCAAAATCTGAAGACACCAGAGTCGAGCCGCTGGCAAGGACCTTGTTGTAGAAGTATTCCTGTTCAGACCACGACCATCCATTATCTAGATGGATCATGATCTTGGGTGTCACCTCCAGATCGGAGTGCTTGACACCCCATGCGCCGGAGTGCAGCAGCCGCGCGATGTTGGAGTAGCTGCTCGTTTCGCCGAGGGGCCAGAGGAGACCGTTACGGATCTCGTTGCCGATCGAGACTATGGAAACGTCTAGTCCATTGTCGTGGAAGGCGTTGCACACATCCAGGGTATAGTTATACACTTGCCAGGTAAGTGTCTCGATGTCGGTCGTGGACCATCCGGAGGGCGTAGTCTATGAATGTTAGATGATTCAATTGAATGATTGCCAGGTTGATTCTAATGCATACCTGATGACTGGGGTCAGCCCAGGTATCACTGAAATGCAGATCCAGATAAGTCGTCATCCCCTGAGCCTGTACCCTCTTCGCCAGCTTGAGGTTATAGTCGAGATCATACGATCCATCGCTGGGATTCACCCACACACGCTGCCGAACAGAGTTGATACCGCTGTCGGCGAGAATGACCTCCAGGGCCTCCGTCGCTCCACTGGTAGTCTTATACGAAATGCCCGAGTTTTCCTCAACGATCAACGATGAGATATCCGCACCTCGGATGGAGAGAGCCGCATACGCGGGGGCGAGCAATGAAGACGCGAGCAGAAGGGCCGAAGGAAGCATGACGGACGTGAAGAATAAGGAACTATTGAGCGATCGCAATACTGTCGAAGAGCCAGCCCGCCGGTTTTATGCATTTTCATCTGGGAAGCCGTAAACATGATTGACGGGATAATTTCCCCATTTACCCGCCACACAATCCAATCCGTACCTGCGATGGAGATATCGTTCCGGATGCAGCCCGGCTAATAAGGCGGTCCGAATAACCAAGGGGGACAGGATCCTGGAAGTAGGCTGATTATCTTTACTCTATGAGTAAAAAGCGACAAGAGGTGCGCAATAGAATAGAAAGAGGAAACATTGGAAGGCCACATGAAACAGCCGCCGAGCAAGCCACTCCCGAGGTCTACGAAATCATGTATTTCAAGCATGTGAATAAAAGCTATATTTGCTCAGGAGATTCTCCATTATTCATTTCGTAACTGATCATTTCAGCACCAGCCTGTGATCATATATCATGCAATCCACACCATAACCAAGAAGACATAACAGCACGCCACCCAGCGTCAAAATTAGATACAGGTAAAGCGGAAAATAGAAGAAAGATCGAAATTCGTCCGCGCTTGAAGCGTGTAAAAAGATGAATGACAAAGAGAACTGGGCGATTGCGCGAAAATATTTCCAGTCTCATTGAAATAAACACTTGAAAACCGATTCATGGCTGGGCCAGAAGTAGAAGACGTTTTCTCGCGGCTTCGTGCCGCAGATGCGAGAATGTTATATGTACAAATCACGTTGAATGTAAGTCGACAAAGTCTAAAGGCGGGTTTCCGGTTTTGATTGGCGGAAACTGCGGGAAGTGATCACGGTGATATACGACGACCTCGGTTCTGCGGAGTGCCGATGGGGAAGGGCATGGCGGGATGGCGGGATGGAGGTGGCAGGGTTATGTGGAAGTCAAGGATCGTGGTCCCCAGTGCGTTTGCACTCAGATGTGAATTAACCCGCTGTGCGGAGAGTGGGCTTGGCCTTGTTCTTGGGAGATGGCTTCTTCTTGCCGATTACAAGAATCTCTTCTTCGGACCCATCCTCGTCTTCATCGTCGCAGTAGTATCTCGATTCGTCTTCCTCGGGCCGTACCGAGCCCGGGCCGTGGGCTTTGACGGTTTCGCCGGTTCGTAACATAGATGGCACGTCGGAGTCTTTGCCAACGAGATACACACCGTCGCCCGAAAGTGAGGAGGCTCCGGATACAACTGACGGGATGCTGGGATGCGAAGCGCTCTGGGACATGCCGCTGGTGAGGTCATCGGCAGAGGAGGAAGAGATGGTGGCGGCGGAGTGCCTGGAGTTGTTAAAGCCACTGTTAGGATGGTCGGCAAGGCTTGCAGGATCCGGGGGTGGCGCTAGTGACGGCAAGTGCAGAGAGTCCGTTGAGTACATGGCACTTTCAATTGTGCCTCGAGGAGCCAAAGCATCGTCAGCGCTGGGCTCGATGTCACTCCTCCGACGGCGCAAGAGAGCCTCCTTCGTAAGGTTGAAAGACTCCGCAGAAGATTTACCCGCAAGCTGCTGGGATCGGTTGCGTCGGTGGACAGATCCTGACAATCGGGTGCGGGCGGGCGAAGGGTTCGCAGCCTGCCACAGACCGGTTGTTCGTACCTGACCAACCGCGGAGGCATTGCTCACAGCAAGACTAGGCCCTGAGCGACGGTCCCCATCCAGAGACGCGGTCTCAGCGGTTGGCGAGCTACGTCGGCTGCGACTCGAAATGAATGCACCCGATGCACGCTTACTCGCGCCGCTAAAAATGCTTCCGATGCTGGTTGTCCCCAAGGCTTCCATGATGGAAGGGGCGCCTCCTCGGGGGCGCAAAGTGCTGTGTGAGTCGAAGCTGGACTGCCTCACAGTTTTGGTGGATTCCGCGGTGGACATCGAAGACCTGGCACGCCGTGGAGGAGCCGGCCGTGTCACAGTCGAGACGGGACCTAGGGCCGGAGAAGGCTTGTTCTCGGGAGCCGGTACCGTAGGGAAGTAGGACGTGGACCAGCTTTGTTTGTCTATTGGGCTTGCAGTGACGCTCTGGGCCAGCGGATGCTCGCCTTGGCCTCCAAACTTGGATGTCCGGAAGATATCTTCGTCCCCTCGTAAGCTGGATTGACGACTGTCGCGCGAGGACTTTCCAAATGTGCTGGTGCTCGACATCGAAGACAGCGTATCCGAGGAATTCATCGAGTTGCGCTTGCGAGGTTCTTTGTCCTTTGAGGAACGACCAGAGAACCACTTGGCCACGTTGGATCGGACACGCTGAATGAAAGGCACTTTGCTGACAGCGCTGGTAACCTCCTCATTCGAGACCTCGATCCTCTTGCCCTTGCTTTGATAAGCAGGATCTGACTCTTCCACCCAAGCACGGTGGTTGGGCAGACCATGCAAGGTCCAAGGGTGATGCTTGATCTCCTTCAACGTGATACGCCTGACTGGGTCCTTCGTTAGTAACCGTCGCAGTAGATCGTACAGCTCATCATCAATGTCCTCGTACACAAGTTCACCGGGGTCGCGGCAGAACTTCTGAAGCCCGTCGGTTGACTCGTCCTTGACTGGCACAAGGCGCTTGCGCGGGATGAATACCTCTTTCTTGACAATGGTCTGGAACATGCTGTATTCATCATCCGATAGAAAGGGGAGACGGCCAAAGATCATCCCGTATAATGTGACTCCCAGAGACCACACATCGATGGCGCCAGTAATTTTAGGTATAGAGCCAATGGTCTGAACAAAGTCGTCGCCAGTGTAGCACAGTTCGGGAGCGTAGAACGCCGGGGTGCCAACCGTCTTGGACAACTCACGGGCATCATCCAACTCGGTCGCGTCGGTCGCTTCCAATTGCTCTTCTTCTTCGTCGCGCATGGGCCGTCCCAAGTACGAGACACCGAAATCAGAGATCTTGACGCGATGACTGCTGGTGACAAGCAGATTGGCAGGCTTGATGTCCCGATGAATGATACCCTGGTAGTGGAGATACTCCAACCCGAGGACGGAATCTCGGAATGCACTACGCGCTTCGTTGATAGTCAGACAAGGGACATACGACAAGTCATCCCCGTCTGCAGACCACTCCGGCTCAGACGGAGCATAGCCAAAGCTGCTAGAAGCTGTGCTGAACCGCCGCTCAAAAGGATAGTCGGTGTAGGCACCGTACATACTACCCTCAATGGCGGTGAGTTCATCCTGGACAGACTGGCTGGGAGAGTAATCGTCGGTAACGGCAACAGAGCGGGTGGACGATCTCCGCATAGCCAGCCCTAAGTCCTCGTCTTCCTCGTCCGATGACTCGGCACCGTGTTCCAAACTCCAGCCGGGAATCGGCCCTTTCTGCGCGTCCGCGGCCTGCGCTTCGACCCGCTCTCGTGCCCTTTCTCGCTGGCGACGTAGATGTTGAGCGGTCCGGATGAACTGTTGGCTCTCCTGCAAGAAGGCCGGAGTATCAGGGATTCCAGCCTTCTCGCGTTCAAGCCGTAGCTTGTCGACATGGACAATCTCCCGTAAGCCCTTCTTCCGCCAAACAATCTCACCGTTCTCAACGTATTCCAACACTATGTAGACTTTTTGTTGATTCGGGTCATCGATGACCTCGAGCAGACTGACGACATTGGGATGCCGTGCCTTTTTGAGAATAGCCACCTCTTTCTTGACCTTGTCCTCTGGGTTACCCAGCCGGCCTAATCGGCGGCGCTTGGAGTACCGTTGAACAATCTTGATGGCAACCTTTTGCCTGGTAGTGACGTGTCTTCCCAGCTTCACTTTGCCGTGTTCACCCCGTCCAAGCTCCTCGAGGATTTCGTACTGGTTCACAAGCTTGTTGCCAGTAATGGTATCTCGCTCCACCTCGACGGTGTGTGTTTCCTTTGGCGGTTGCAAGTGCGTGGGGTGAAGGTAGGGGCTTCCGAGCGAACCCTCGGAATCGGAGGCATTTGTTGGGGTCCGAGGGCTCCTCATTGAGAACAGCCCTGGGCTTGACACCGGGGTGTTGCCGGCCGTACGAGCAGCGCGAGGATTAACCCGAGAGCCCGATTCGATTTGTGACCCACAGGAACTGCGCGGTCGTAGATGTGGTGGCTGCCATGTCGGGTGGATTTGAGACTGTAACGAAGCATAGGACTGGTCGGGGTAGACGGGGTATTCAGCTTGGCTGTCCGACTGCCGAGATGGTCCCCGAGGACCCCGTCCAATACTGCCATTTCCCGACCGGGCATCGACCACTACGTTTTCGTTGAGTGCCTGCAGCGAGCTGGTGGACGAGCGGGCCGAGGGGATCCTGGAGGAGTAGACGTGGGGAAACGCTTGACGGAGGGTCGCTTGTGCTTCGCCGATGTCAGGAGTCAAGGGGGCTCTGGCAGATTGCTTGTTTGCGTTTTGTCGACCGGGGTCGGACGTGTCGTTTGATGCAGACACCGCCTGCAACGCCTCGTCGGCCTGGTTGAGATCCAGCCTGGGATCTCCTGAGACAGGGGCATTCCAAGTCATCGGCTGATCCGCTTCTTCCAGACCAGCTATTGAAGATCGAGGATCCGTCATTTTCATCCTTTTCTATTATACGGGCCTTTTTTTTTTTGCAGAGAAAAAGAAAAGATTCAAGGGTTCGAGCCAACGGTACCAAGGTTACCGTTGATCATTCTCCTCTAGCTTCCTATCCGATGATCTTGGAATATGTTCACGGAAGGCCGGTGAGGAGCTCGATTGAGACGCACGAAGGAGCCGGCATTACTTTCGGGATCGGGACTCGGACGAGGATTGAGGGCTGGTGTACCTGACAACAGGCCGACCTAGGGGGAATGCAATCGAGGTAGACCTGCTACTGCACGAGGGACTCGGTTGCTCCCACGTGTGTGGGATGCACGGGAGTCGAGAAAGGAGCGCAGACGGTAGGTGATGCTATGATACAGCGGCGTGGGTCTCGGAGACCACGTTCGCGAGGGGGGCGGGTAGCGGGTTCGGAGGGGACGATCGAATGAACAATTTTGGAGAAGGAATGTCCGAAAAGAAAAAGAAAAGAACCCGAAGAAAGGAGAGGAAAAGAGAAGTGAAAGGGAGGTTGGGTGGGTAATAGGGCAGAGCGAAGATCGGATGCCAAGGGAAGAGGCACGAAATACCAATGACGACGGGGAGGAAATCATTACAGTCGACGACGGGTTCATCACCCCCAAATTACCGTAATTTATGTAATTATAGAAATGTCGTGGGGCTAAGCGTCTTCGGCCGAAACTCCGGGTGGTCCGTGTGCCTTTTGTCTGTTTGCATAGAATTTCAACTTTTTGTTTCCTTCTTTATCTTTTCATCTCTTTTACTATGAGATGGAGTGTGGCGGATTCTTCAAGAGATGCCACTGAGGCCGAGTCCAAAGGGTTCAGTCTACGGTTGGGCTATACCCGTTTGGTCGAAAGTCTACTTTTCTAGTCCATTCTGGTTGATACTACTGCTAAGTATCTGAAGGTGGGGTCCATGGATCGGTGCCTTTCAATTGACTGGTCCACTTGTCTGAATATGTACGATATAGCCATCATACTCGATTTAGTTGCCACCGACTTTGACATATCTCTAATTCGTCTACACTAATGTCGCTGCTCAAGTCGGGCAACGTAGAGACTGGAAACTAACTTCAAAGCTACTGTCTGGGAGCGCACGACCGTCTGTGCCCAGTCGCTGCCATAGCTCGACCGTGGGTTCTACTCTAACAGGCTTTTGCCTTCTGATGCCCAGGTGGGCTATAGTGCTCTTGACACGGCTCGTAAAGGAAGCCGGTGTTGCACTAGCTTCTTATGCCAGACAGCTATGGATACACGGCTATACGAGATGGGACCTATAACCCTCGATATAAACCCGCCGAGAGGCATGCTGCACGATGCTGTTTCGGCATCGAAGTATGTATGTGCCATCCTGTCGACGCCCGAGCGTAGTCCGTGCGTGCACAACGAGCAAATTCCCAACGTGGTCAAATCTAGATTACGTCACGCCAGGGTCTGGGCCCCTAATTAGCCTTCATTTTCCAGCTTACTTTCTCTCGTCTCATCACCTCAGGATGTATATCTAGCTGAAGGAGGAAGGCGAACAAAAAAGCACGTCGCTTACCAAAGGATAGGTTCGTTTTCCCGGGCCATGGATTCAACGTAAAGCACCTAGCACCGACATCGCATTCAGCCAAGAGGGCCCAGATCTAGCGCACAGGTCAACTGAGATGGCCCACACCTCTTTTTTGACTTAGGTGTAACTTTGGTTCTGGGGAATCCATTTTGATAGCGGACCTACCCTAATCACGCATTATCGAGTTCAACATCGACTCTCACCTATGTTCAATAGGAAACACAGATCCCAGTTGTTCATTACAGTAGACCAACCACTGGGACACGAATTCAAAGTCGGGACTCAACAGGCCAAACTTCCCGGGGTTTGGAACTAGCTCTAATGCAGGTTCTCACCCACTCAGAATCGTCTGTACTCCAGACCTTTAGCGCATCCATCCCTAGCTCAACCATCTCCAGCACTAAATCACCGAACCCCGCAAATGAATTTCCGGTCGCTTCCAATCGCCCGTACCGGTTCCCCGGACGCAGGGCCAGTTGTGCTGCACCTCATTGGCCCCGATGCAAAGGCCTAAACCACCCCGGAGAATCTTGGAAACATTCATAGGATCATCGCATGTTTGGTTCGCTCAACCCAAGGTCCATGTCTGTGCTATCTGACCAGTCCTTAACCACATCGCTTCCAGGGTAATGTTATGGCAACGGTCCCAGGTCTTGAGCACCTCATGCGCACGGCGGCGATCAATGCACACGGATGTCCTTGGCTATGGCGAATCATTCAAGCGAGCGCAGAACAGCCCTGGATCTGCAGTAGTCGGCATGCCTGCTCTTGTTAATCCTTCTGCTATGTAACACAAGGGGTAACCGCCTTGCCTCTTTCCAGCGCGCTGGGCCGGTGCCACATATTGTCTTCTTACTACTCTGTACCGAGGTCCCTTGCGCCCGATTGTAAATCTGTCAGGTCAGGGGTACACGGTGCGAGGCACTGTGGGGTTTCTCGTCACTTGTGATGGCACTGCGTTATCGAGAGGGGTAGAATGACGAGAGATCTATTTAATCCGGGGCTGGACGGTGTAGATGCTGTGTAATGATGAAGATCGGGGTTAGGAAAATATCTGAGTGGGAAGTCAAGTAACGCGTGGTAGTAAGCACTGGCTACCATTGCTAAGTTATTGTAACTATTCCATTACGAGGATCATATTGTTTGGTAAATCGACATTTCTGATATGCCTTTGGAGCTTAGCCTCTCCATTTAACTTTAGAAGGCGCTGACATTGGGCATCTTTGACATGTTCCGTAACCAATAAGTGAGAAAGCTGACACCCTAAATTCTCCGAAGCGTGCTAGGAGGAGAATTGACTGCTTGGATAGCCAGCCATGTAATTCCCTCGTGATTTAGGCGGTCATGGTTGATTTTGGATATGTAGATGGCTCCATCTGGGATGCCATGGCGTTTATTTTGCCACGGGCTCTTCTCATCACACCTCGCTCCGGAAGTAAACCCTTTTGGATATCAACGCATAGTGTTGTATTTCACTTGCCACATGGCTCGGGTGAATTCCCAAATCCATGCCTTATTTTTCGTGATGAGAAACATTGCCTGCATCCGAACTAGACAGCAGGGGTAGAACTATAGAACAAGGAGCTGGCACCATACTTTCCTCCAACTAGTTACCATCGACAGACGCACCGAACAAGGGAGATAATAAATCGAAGTAGAGAAGGCGCTGCCCGCATCCGAAAGAAGGATTCAGCAGTTATACTAATCTGAACTCTGATAGAACGTCAAAACTCATAAGCTTCAGACGCAAAGTTGCCGGAATATTGAACAATGGTTACTAATGCTCGCGACGAAGAGTATACATCCTATGTGTTTGGCGCTGAGAATGGCCTGAGCGCCTGCATAGAGGCAGTCAGAACTGGAAACGGGACTGTTTCGAGTAGGTGCATGCCAACCCCGGTCTCGAGGATTAATATTTGCTTCTACTATACCTCATGCTCTCAGGGTAGGTGGCGGAGGGTTTGGGTTTTGCTTTTCGTTTTTCCCTCCCGCGCTCCCCTGCATGATTCTCCTAACCGGAAAGAGACAATGGTCCAGGGCTCCGGTTTGATTCCAAGACAATTATTCCAACCCAAGGACTTATAATATAAGACCCGATATAGACTTTGAGAATATCCATCAAATCACCGCAGTCACAGTTATCGGAGATACTTGATCATCCAGTGCCATCCATGCAGCAGCTAGCCAGATGAGTTCAAGTCTCGGGTCGACCTGCATACCCTCTCAACATCCTTGCGCAAGCACATTGCACATCACAAAAACATGCGACGCTACGCATAGCTCTAAACAGCGCAATTCAAGCAATTAGTCAACGCGAGTGGCATTGCAATCCCACCAGCAGGAGCAGAGTCAATTCCAAGCCAGTCCAAAACCGACTCTCGCATACCTCCTGCGCAATACTAGGTGTCAGTCCAAACAAGCTCGCCCTTCAGGCCGAATGTGGCTACTTGCCTCCTGTCAAGGTTGGTGGTTGGTTGGGATAATAACCAGCCAAACCGGTTGTGATTGGTATGCCGCGAACCGGCTACACAGGACTTTGAACTATTGGACACTTACCAGTAAAGCTGTCATGTAACACGGCACGAAAGGAGCCCAGCTCCCGTTGTGGGCTGATTCGGTTGAGTTGGCGTGGCAACGTGCTCATTTGGGCGCTCGAACCGTGGTTCTTGACCGGTCTAGATCCACTAAAGATTATACTGGTCATTGACTTTGGCTTCTTGACCATATTGGTGAATTCCCGACGGTAAAGTCATGGGATTGTGAGAGCTTGGGGAAGCTGAGGCGATATACTCTGTTCTGTGGGTGAGGGGCGAGATCTTTTCGATTGGTCCTCCGCAGCCACCAACTTCCTGTTGCCGCTTTTCACGTATTTGTGCTATATGGGATTTTACAGATCATCACAGCGTTCTTTGAATACATCTGTAGGATATTGGATTTCCGTAGGGTGAAATAGGTCGATGAGTTTAGCTCGACACCAGCCTTGGCTCTATATTAAGACAGAACAGAACGAACAAGATCCAACGAGAAGAAACCCCTTTTTGGGGTTTATCATATAGAGTTCTTAGTCCTCGCTATGCCTCATTATAGGATAATGATTAATTGTTCTTATATTGGACATGGCCATTCCCGGGCCCAGAGGAGATGTAGATCAGACATTACAAGACAACGTGTGAGATATGTTCGGCAGCGATTAATTAGAAGACTCTGAGAAGACATGATTGACAAGGCAGTTAGGAAAATATCGCCAAGACCAACTATCTTCCCGCCTTTCAGTGAGACCCTGGAAAAGTCATCCAATGGCTTCGATTTTGTTTCAATTCTATCGTTCATGGTGCTGAGTCCCGAGGGCCCCGATAACCGAGTACTCGTAGGCAGATAACGTCCTCTCACAGACCATCTCGAGAGTGGAGATCGTAGATCGTAGCTTCGATGAAATGTAGATCGAAAACAGACGTCTTAAAGGGAAGTCATGCCCACGCGGACCTCTAGTAGTAGATGCGAAAGATGATATAGAAAGTATAACTAAAATTCTATACGATAGTTGTCAATTATCTGCGCTAGAAAATATTCGCTGTAGAGTGCGCAGATGACTGGAGATGTGAGCGCACAGGATACGCGTCGCTGGTTGCCCGCGCAACCGGTTGATCGCCAATGTAGTTCTCGGGAATCTATTTGCCTTATTTTTCTTTGTCGAGAGCTTGGAAGCGCTCGGCATTGGCTGTAGAGATGTGTTTGATTGGTTCCACTTGGTCAAAAAGAGTCGAAGCTCTCATAGTCTCCAATGTTTACCCGTGATAGACACAAACATCACCTCGTACTTTCTCATCGTTCTGTTGTCACCGCTGAGGCTTAAACAATTCTACTTTAGACGTTGTTTTGAACAAATCTGACTGCCGCATGGCACCATGCTCGCCGATCCTGGAATGCATCCCTTCGTTTGATCTTGTCTCAGATTGCGATCCAACACGCGCACTATGAATCCCCGTCCAAAGGGGAGCCCACTCGGCCTATCCGCCCTTCTACTGCTTCTTCAGCCCGCCGCTGCTATCACATACACGCCATCCTCCCTCTTCCTCGCTCCTCAATTCAATAACTCTCTCGCCTACCTTCTCCAACCTAGCAGCTCAACAGGCAAGACCGAGTTCCTGTCCTTGAATATCTCCGCCAGTGTCGATACGAGCAACCCCTCCTTCCACACCTTGCTCGAGGAGACTCCGTTCAAAAGCAACGAACAGGCTTCCGCGTTTATTCCGGTAATAGATGACCAAGGCGTTCTCTCGGTCTACGCAGGAGATTGCCACAATGCGTCCGACCAGTCACTATGGCGATTCCGACCCGACAACACCAGCTCAACCGGGAATGGGTCCTGGGAGCAGCTATCGGTAAATACAGGAGTGGGGCAGTCAAGTCCAAACTACCTGGCCGCCGGATTTACCTTTGCATCTAGCGACGCGACTGAAAGCTCCATGTATACCTTTGGTGGCATGTGTCCATTCGCAAATAGTACGGACCAGACATGGGTATCTGCGGCAAACTACTCCCAGTCCATGGTATTCCTGGGCCCTACTTCCCAGGATACCTCCAAATACGATGCGACCACCATTGGGCACCGCGCACCTCCTGTCCCCGAGGCCGGAATGGTCGTCGTTCCCCTACCGGCCACTTCGTCACTTACCTCCACAGAAAAGCAGCAGGATTTCCTCTTCATTGGTGGGCATACTCGAGAGGCCTTCCTCAATATGTCTCAGCTTGCCATATTCTCCGTGCCACAGGAAAGCTGGAGCTTCGTGAATGTCAATTCGGAGGCAAGATCCAGAACGGAATTGGCAGTGCGGACTCAGGCCGCTGTGGAACCTCGATCGGGCCATGCCGCTGTCCTTTCTAATGATGGAAAGAAAATCTACGTGATTGGAGGGTGGGTGGGAGATACCTCTATCCCTGCTGACCCCCAATTCGCGGTTTTGGAAGTCGGGGAAGAATACGGTGGTGTGAGCGAATGGGCCTGGTCAATCCCGTCATCGTCCTCTGAGGCTGGAATTGCCGAGGGGACTGGACTCTTTGGTCATTCTGCAGCCATGCTCTCTGGGAATGTGTTGATGATTGCTGGTGGATACACCATTCCAAAACAATCGTCGAAGAGGTCTATGGCCTCCATCCAACGAAATTCCCAGGTTTATCTCTACAACACGACTTCGGACAGCTGGGTCAAAACTTACACCAACCCTTCAGCTTCAACTACCGCGGCGTCAAAGTCGCATGGCAATGGCCTTTCGTCTGGCCAGAAAGCCGGACTGGGAGTCGGCTTGGGTCTTCTTCTGCCCATTGCCATCATTGTCGCGATATGTGCATGGAGACATCGTCAAAAACGCCGGGTCAGGGGTCAGCGGGACTCTCAACTACGAGAGTTGGCTCTGGGCGCTGAGCGAGCCCACTTCTGGGGAGGTGATGATCATTTTCAAGCAAGCAGTATCCGCAGCTCACAGATGAGTGAGAAGCATGATGCCACCGCCACGTCCCCGTGCTTAGGGAATCGCAGTTCCACCCCGCGGGCTTCCCGGAGCGAGCAGAGCGATGGATCTGCAGAGAGGACGGGGTTGCTCATGGACACGAGTCCGACCAAAACAAGTCGACCATTCAGCCAGCAACGTCCTTACCGACATTCTGGGTACACAGAGTTCCGCCGTCATGACACTACGAGTGATATACATCCCATCGATGAGCGCGAGGAAGACGAAGCCATTTTTCGGGAACGTCTTATGGCAACTATTCCCGCAATTATTCCCGCTGGGGAGAAAACTGAAGTTGGGGCCGAGGAACTCTTCTCGGACACCCAATTTGCTACTCCCCAAAGTACTATCTTTGGCGTTGGTTTAGGTCCCTTTTACAGTCGTCGGAAAGACATTGGGGCTGATGCAGGACGTGTCTCCCCGACAAAGAGTGAACGAACATTCAGCAACTTGTCAGAAGCTTCGTCATTTTCATTCTCATCCAACAAACCCACGGGTCAGGTACCAAAAGCACGAGGGATCCTCGTCGACCGGCCATTGAGCTGGGCAAGTAGTGCTGGTCACTCTATTGATCAACTAGATCCGGGTCATAGTCGTGACACAACACAAAGCGACTTGGACGGCGTGGCCGCACGATCCGAGAACTCCTTCTCGACAGACTCCTACTCAACCGCTCACACCAACCTCTCCCAACACCGCGCAGAGAACCAGTCTCTCCTCCACGACGCAGATGCATTGACCCCCGTCGAATCCTCGCCCTCAAAACTCTCACCCTCCTCAAAAACCCAATTCTCAGAAGGCATCTTCCAAAGTGTCCGCCGCGCCCTGACACTCACCCGCCATGGCACAAGCGAAGCCGAGCCCGAAGCCGCCCCTCTCGCCTCCGGCATTGACCGTCGAAGCACCGTCATGGTACCGAGCAGGGGTCCCGACAGCGGCACCAGCACTCCCCGCCGAGCCGTCAGCGCCTCCGCCGAGCTTTTCCGCCGCAAAAGCGCCAAAGACTGGATCGCTAAAAAGAGAACATCAGATGGTATCTTCCAAACACCCCGATCTACCCGCGATGATATCTTCCTCAATGCTCCAGGATGGCTCGGCGACGACGATACCTGTGACGAGAGCTGGGACGAAGACCGTCGCGTTCAGACGACTTACTCCGCGCCCCGGGAGAAGCTCAGAGTCGTCAATGCTTCGGATATGGATGATGTCTCCGAGCGCAGTCTCAGTAATGCGCCTAGTACTCGTCGAGTGAGTAACTAGTTTTGCATTGTATTTTCATTACCTCTTCGCCGTCAATTCTAGGTGAATCGTGGGAGGATCTGTACACAAGCCATTTGACGTTATCATTTGTACATTTTGGAACCCTTTTCTTTTCGTTCCTTATCCATGGTGCCGTTTATGTGTACTTGGGGTTTTTATTTCTGGGATGTTTTCATTTTGACAAGTTTTCCGGCGTTGCTTCAGCGTCAGTGCCATTTCGAGGAGTGGGTGGATGTGCTTGGTCTAGGTAGACGAATTTCAGTGCATAAAATTAACTTTTCTGATTTTATTTTTTGTCAGACCAGTCCGGTAGCTATGAATGGAGCCTTCTACTTCTTTTGATCATATCTATTACTATCATATCGGAGTGAAGATTAATTAGTCCAAGATATCAAGAGAACCTACATGGGATACTCATTAGCGGGTTGAAAAGAAGGGCTATAGGTATTCACAACTATCAGATCTCCTGGGAGGAGTAACTAATTGAGTAGTTAATTGGTTGGTTAAATAGAGAGGTCGAGGATTGGTTAGCTTTGTCCAGTCCCTAACTACTTAGTCAACTAGTTAGTTACGGGAAGCCAAAGCATAGCCGTCGAACGGCGCTGTTGACCTCCAGGGCTCCCCGGATTCGTTTTACAGAAGTGGTCTTCTCCTAAGTCACGACTGATCGAATTACTGTCGCGGAACACCTTTCGAAAAGTCCCAAGGGCCAATTCCAACTAGGGACGCCCGGGTATGCTCCAACAGAAACTGTTTCAAAAAGCATGGATTGGGTATACTCGACCGCACGCAATTCTCATAATCATTGCTCATGCATCTCATTCAACATTTTTGTATCTGATATCAAGGATATATAACACCCCGGAAAGCGTAGTATCCAGAAGTACAGATATCGGCAAAAAAAAGGAAAATAATGATATCTATAGAAAATTCCACGGTCCCTCCATGCTACACCACGAATCATGCTTTTTAATCTCTCCAGCCACAGACCTATGACGCAGCTGCAGTAGCCGGCTTCGTGGGCAGAGTAGTAGGCAGACGCGGGAGCAGGTTCTTCGCACTTTCGCGAGCGTATTGAGCCATCAGCGCATCCATGATTACCAACGAAGACATAGCCTCGACGATAGGGACAGCGCGGGGCACGACGCAGGGGTCATGACGGCCCTTGGCCTCCAGGGTACCCTCTTCAAAGCCGTAGGTGGCGGTAGTCTGGGCCTGGCCGATAGTCGCAGGCGGCTTGAAGGCGACACGGAAGTAGATCGAGGCGCCGTTGGAGATACCGCCCTGGATACCGCCGGAGTTATTGGTCTTGGTGGTGAGGCGTTGGCCTTCACCGGAGGCAGAGACGACGAAGGGGTCGTTGTGAATCGATCCGGGAACCTCGCAGCCGCCGAAACCTGAGCCGATCTCGAAGCCCTTGGTGGCGGGGATGCTCAGCATCGCGTGGCCCAGCTTGGCTTCCAGCTTGTCGAAGCATGGCTCGCCTAGCCCGACGGGCACGTTGCGGATCACGCAGGTTACGGTCCCGCCGATGCTGTCGTGGTTGTCGCGGAACTTCTCGATCACTTTGGTCATCCGGGCGCCGGCCTCCTCGTCGGGGCACCGGATTGGCGCGAACTTGTCGACGGTGGTCCGGTCGATGCTCTCGAGAAGCGTGAGGTACTCGGGGTTGGTGGAGGCGGTGGGGTGCTCAGGGGTCGGGGGGAAAAGGTACTCGTTGCCGACGGATGAGACGAAGGCCACGATCTCGACGCCGTGCGACAGCTTCAGGTATTTCTCGGCAATGGCGCCGGCGGCGACACGGCCTAGTGGCAACTGTCAGATTCAAAGGATGGGAGTGCTGGATAGCTGCATGCTTACCGATGGTCTCACGGGCACTGCTGCGGCCACCACCACTGCTGGCCTTGACGCCGTACTTCTCGAGGTAGGTGAAGTCGGCATGGCTGGGACGCGGGTACAGGTCCATTGTGCTGCCACCGTAGTCCTTGGGCCGCTGATCTTGATTGCGAACCATGATTCCAACTGGAGTGCCCAGTGTAATGCCGAACTCTGTGCCCGACTGGATCTCGACGCGATCCTTCTCATCGCGCGGGGTTGTCAAGGCGCTCTGGCCGGGACGGCGGCGGGTCATCTGGGGCTGGATATCGTCCTCGGTGAGCTGCATACCGGGAGGGCAGCCGTCGACGATACAGCCGACAGAGCGGCAGTGCGATTCGCCATAGCTGGAGGAGATCAGACGGGGTGGAATATGTTTGGCGTGGAGGGGCAACTTACGTGGTGACTCGGAAATGTTCACCCCACGTCGACATGATGAACGGTGTGCGGTCTCAAAGCCGGATAAAGTAAGAATAGAAGAGAAAGTGTCAAAGCCCGGAATCAATTGACAAAAAGAACGTCACACAAGACCAAGTTGACGTTGACTCAAACAGAAAAAAAGAAAAAGGCAGAAAATCGACTCATCGGTGATTTCCTATCTGGGTTTAGTGCATCCGACTATCGGCCGCATTTTGATGATCGACTATTGATTGAGTTGTACACTCCTTGCTCCATGCTCCATGCTCCATGCTTCCCAATGCTCGCTAGACGATGCTGGTCCTCGCCATGGCGCGCTAGTACTATTGTCTGTGGCATTAGGAGCTGGGCCCGTCACAATTCCTCCTCGCATTTCGCCGAGCTCGTCCGTCGCGATGCTTCCCGACACCAGATCTACCAATCGCTCTCACACGACCCTTATGTGAACCTTTCAATCGAGCATTTCCTGCTGGAAAACGCGCGCGCTGACTCGAACATCCTTTTTCTGTACATCAACCAGCCATGCGTGGTGATTGGTCGAAATCAGAATCCCTGGCTGGAGACGGATCTCCGCACCCTCTACAATGATCGTCGGCCGAGCGGACAGGACGACGGAGCTCTCTATGTTCGCCGACGATCTGGAGGTGGAGCTGTCTTCCACGATGAGGGCAATCTCAATTATAGTGTCATCTCTCCGCGCACATCTTTCACGCGGAACAAGCACGCGGAGATGGTGGTTCGTGCGCTGCACCGCGTCGGCGCAGTTGATACGAGCGTGAATGAGCGCCACGATATCGTCATGGCGCCCGAGGAAACGAACGTCAATATCAATGAACCTCCGACTCGGAAGGTCTCCGGGTCAGCCTTCAAGCTCACCCGCCACCGAGCCTTGCATCATGGTACCTGCTTGCTGGACTCGCCTAATATCCATGATCTCGGCCGGTTCCTACGATCACCAGCCCGCGACTATATCCAAGCCAAGGGCGTTGAAAGTGTACGGTCACCCGTGGGCAATATTTCGAGTGCGCTGGCCGATTCGTATTTCTCAATGCAGGGCGTGATAGACAGCGTAATCGAAGAGTTTGCCCAATTATACGGCGTTGACTCTGACGCTGTGCTTCGGGCACGCCGTGCTCTCGCAAATGAGCCAGAAATCTTTGCCGGAGATACTTGGGTTGCGGGCACAGTGGGAGAGGTGCAACAACAGGAACCGGATATCGCCAAAGGAATTGCAGAGTTGCGTTCCTTAGAGTGGAAGTACACTCAAACGCCGCAATTCACATTTTCGACGTATCCCACCGAGGATGATCCTCGTGAACGACCCCGACTACCTTCTTCTCTTCCTCCCTCGGTAAGTTTCCGCAGATCGTATACAGTCGTATACACCGATAGAGACTAACACGGAGTCCAGACCCGTGCATTCCTCCGTTTGAAACACGGTGCCATCATCGAAAGCAATATATCGGTCTCAGCGGATGTCTCTGCTGCTTCTGACCAAGCAAGTCGAGTGCAACAAGTCCTGAATGGGCAAAAACTGCATGAAATATCCCTTCGGCGCTGGTCTGAATTTTTGCAACAAGGTCTTGGCGGGACGGATGGTGTGGATGACACTGTTGTCACTGAGCTGTCCCGATACCTTAGTAGCTTGCTAGCAGGCCATTGATGCTATAAAGGTAGCGTCCTGTATTATAGTGTAAATTCAAGTTATGTACAAACTAGATCTAGCTGCACCTGATGATTCCTGGCTCCACTGATAAAAGGGAGCCGTCACATCTGGTGCCCAGCTTCCGTTCCTTTTCTGGAAGCAGACTGAGACTGTGTACGTGAAGCCGATCTATTGGTGGAAGGCGAATTTCCCACATATCAGGTGTCATGCTTTCTATAGATCTTTCCCCACCTGGCACGAGGATGCAAGAATGTGCATAGACTCAATACCATAAACGCAGCATCAGCTCTATCTCTAGGTCAATCGACAGACTTCCCTGCAATTCGAGTAAATGCAAGGCAGATTATCCTGGCCCGTTGCTGTTTTAGATGTGTATAGTCCTGTGCGAGCTATGGTATTTGCAGAGCAGTCCTACCTTTCTTCCTCAAGGCGACAGCTATTCGCTCGTTCCCAAGGAAATGCATTATATCAACAAGAAAATCGTTTTGAATTATCCAAAGGCCGTTTTACACACCAAGCCACATGCAACTAGGAAGCGTCACACCTACATCCTGCTAACACCCGTAACATCTACATAGGGTAGCCCTCACCCGCCAAGGCAAGCCCTAGCTCTTTTCCCCGCAATCATCTCCAGGACCAGCAATGATAGCCTACCAATCCGGCTAATTCACCCCGGGAATGTCACTATAACCAGAGAATCCTGCTACATCCTACGTCGTCTCTGGGGATCATCCCGTCCTTCTTTGAACCTTAACCCCCACAACCCCGCTTGAAGCTGGGGTAGGCCATGAGCTCTGCACGTCTCGGATTCGTGGATGTTTTCACCTTTGTCTCTTTGCCTGTCATGCCTTATAGGCTCAGGGGCTGGCCATGGTGGGCTCGGATGATACTTTCTCATAAATAGGGCTGAAGTCTTGCACTTGTCAATTGCCGACGGTGATTCAGAGCTTGGTTTAATTACCGGCTCCTATATCTCCTGTGTTGTGCTCGCGAGAGGTCATTGTCAGCTTTTATTTCAATCTGCGCTTCGTCTAAGTACCCAGGATGTCGTGGTTTTTGCGAAAGGTCGTCCATAATGAGGCGATGAGAACTGATCCTAAGGAGATTTATGGATGGAGAGTGTATGCACTCGCCTGCTCGGTGAGTTTCCTTGTTGCTGTAGTATATCTGTTTTGCTAATGCACTCGCAGGCGTGTTGCGGAGGAATGCTTTTCGGTATGGACTCTGGTATCATCGGTGGTGTTCTCACGATGCCTGCGTTTGAACAGTGAGCTGTGTCTGCTGCCCCATTAAGCCAAGTCATATTGACTTATCTTAGAACCTATGGCCTCAAAGGCCTCGACCCCGTCGCCCAAGCAAACCTCTCTGCCAATATCGTCTCCACTCTCCAAGCAGGATGCTTCTTCGGAGCCCTAATCGCTTCACCGGCGGCCGATAGATGGGGAAGAAGGCTTGCCTTGATAGGATCAGCGGTTACTGGAATAGTGGGAGTCACCATGCAAGCCTCGGCCAGTGGCCACCTTCCAGCCTTGTATATTGGACGGTACGTGTGACATTCCGACCAGCCCATTTCCCTACCTGACATTGAAAAGTCTCATCACCGGCTTCGGAGTTGGTGCGGCCTCAATGATAAACCCCCTCTACGTCTCTGAGAACGCACCGCGCGCCATCCGCGGTGGACTTACAGGTCTCTATCAATTCTTCATCACAATGGGCATCATGCTCGCCTTCTGGATCAACTACGGCTGTCTACTCCATCTCACCGGACCTGCAATGTACCTCGTCCCATTGGCAATGCAGGGTCTTCCCGCTGTACTCTTGTTAGTGGGCATGTTGCTCTGCAATGAGTCACCGCGCTGGCTCGCCAAGCAGGATAGATGGGAAGAGGCGCGCGCAACTCTCTGCAAGGTGCGCGCTTTGCCCGCCCATCATCCATATGTCGAGGAAGAGTTCCAGGCTATTGCGACGCAGCTTGAGCAGGAGCGTGCGCTCGTTGGTGGTTCTGGGTTCTGGGATCTCATGAAGGAAATGTGGCTTATCCCCGGGAATAGGAAACGAGCTATGATCTCGGTGTTTTTGATGGTTTGTCAACAGATGACTGGCACGAATGCTATCAATTACTACAGTCCTCAGATTTGTAAGTTTGTTGAAACCAGCGCGGGATTCGAGCTAAATCTTTCTCAGTCAAGAATGTGAGCTTTTAGCCCTGGAGTCACCTCCTCCACAGGTAGAGGAACTAACGCACTTGTATAGCTCGGAGTAACCGGGGCGGCAACTAACCTCTTTGCAACAGGTGTCTACGGCATCGTGAAAATGGTCAGCTGTGGCGTCTTCCTCGTCTTTGTCGCTGACTCTCTCGGCCGTCGTCGTTCGCTTCTCTGGACGTCCGTCGCCCAGGGCCTGGCAATGATGTATATCGGATTATACGTGCGTATCGCACCGCCTGTACAAGGAGCCCCCGTCATCCCGGCCGGATACGTCGCCCTCGTGTGCATCTTCCTCTTTGCGGCATTCTTCCAGTTTGGCTGGGGTCCTGTTTGCTGGATTTATGTCTCGGAGATCCCGACTGCGCGGCTGCGCTCGTTGAATGTTGCCTTTGGCGCTGCGACGCAGTGGCTTTTTAATTTTGTCGTTGCGAGGGCTGTGCCGAATATGCTGGCTACTGTTGGTTCTAATGGATATGGGTAAGTCGGTTTGAAACATGGTTGGTTCTTTGCTGACTGGTTGCAGGACTTACCTTATATTTTCGTGCTTCTGTTTCTCCATGGGTGTTTTTGTCTGGTCCTTTATTCCTGAGACGAAGGGTATGTCTCTTGAGAAGATGGATGATCTCTTTGGTGTGACGGAGCTGGTGAAGCAGAAAGCTGCTGACCCGGAGCATGCCCTGGCTGTAGAGGATACTGACAAGGCTTTGGAATCTCATGTGGAGCATGTGGCTCGTTGAGGAATTGGAAATAGCTTTTAGTGAGAGTATTGGACTTTGTCAATTCCTTATTGCATAATTTATCTTCTTCAATTCAGTTCCTTTTAGATTGAATTAGTGAGGACGCAAATGCCCCAGATTGCCACGGTCTAGCGTCTCAAATGAGTCCAGCCGCTAAAAAGCGTCGCCGTTGGGAAAGCCCAAATGGGATGCTAGACCATGGCAGTCTGGCGCATTTGCCTTCTCAAGCGCAGACGAGGAACGGAAGATACTGATCATGTAGGACTGCGACCCAGACGCTATTACCAGTCTTCATCCACAGGGTTTCTGCTATCAATCCAGAAGAAACTGATTCACTTCCTGCGTCATAAGCATGTTCACGTCAAACACCTGTTTTATAACACCGATCACTCAAGATCCGGGCAGAACAGGTGCCTTGGTATACCCTCGAATGTATCGCTCGGATGGGGCGTTTGGGGGACATACTGTTCATAGTTTCAATGCCGATGGCAGTTCCGTAGACCCTCGCACGGAAGGATGCATACTGGTTAGCCGATGATAAACTTGTGGGCCCCTGGCAGTCTTCCATAACAATACCAACGTCCTCCTCTTCGTAAGGCGTGATCACGGTATCTTTTAGCAGGGGTGACATCGTCGACTTCCCCTCGTTTATACGACATACTCTCAACTTCGTACGGGAGGAGAGAATCGAGATAGTACTCACTTGCTTAACTTTGGGAAGGGGCTTCCCACCACAGAGGCGCACGGTAAACTAGTGGTCGCGTCAGCCCTACATATCTCGCTGGAGGCTATTGATGCAGCACTCGAACAGGAGGCGGTTGCCCTTCTCAGTCAGTTGTACGACAATATATGAGGGGCCGCCCTCCTCTTAGAGGCTAGGCGCATAGTCGCAGAGTGCCACCCAATTATCCTCCAGCGAGAAATGTAGGTCTGGCCCCATCATTAGCTTGCCGCACACTCGGTGGTGCGACACTCGTTCTGCAAGTTAAGCAAGTAGGTCCTGTCGTATGAGGTTGAGAGTGTGTCGCCAACTTGGTAACACATCTCCACACCCACATAACCACATAGTACTTATGATACTCATGTGTAGCTTCAATATTAGATCTCCCACCAGATATCGTAGCGAGGCTCGTCTTAGCTTCATCTATTGCCGACAAGGCCGGCAAGGACTACTAGACCCCGACATCACGATGAGGTGCGAGTCTGTTAAATGGCAGATAAATGGCAGATAAATGGCAGTAGATGGCAGAGCGACTCTTAGCTTCGTCCGAAGACTACTAGACCCTGGCACCACGATGAGGTAGAACGCCGCGCCAAGGATGTTGAGTGCATATGATGTGGTAGCTCTCGGCAGGGAGACTCAAGTCGCTTGACTTTGACGAGACGCCGACAAGACGATGCTTCAAAACATAACATGGAGACCACGGATAGTCCTGTTAGTGTTGATCTCGGGACTGAGACGGTGATCGTACCTCAAGAAAGCTCAAAATATTCGCATGATCATCTGGATTGAAAGAAGAATCATATTTTGAGGCTGTATAACGTGCGACTTGTGTGAGAGGCAGCCACATAAGACAGGTGAGGCCGTAAGAAGTTTGAGCGAGAGTGTGAACTTCCAGGTCATCCGCGTGGGTATGTCGCTCGAGGCGCGGTCCACGGCCATCCAGCTGTTTACCAACCCAGCGAGTACCACCACGGTACTCCTAGCCACGTTCAAATGCGGTGCGTTAGAGCTGAACATGCACGCGACCTGCAGCCGCATCGTGCTGCTCGGGGGGCAGCCAGAACTACAATAGCGTCTTTCAGACCATCGGCTGTATCTACCGACTTCGGCAATTGCAAGCGCAGAAAGCCTAGATTCTTTCCAGGGACATACTATCCAGCCCTTTGTAAAGTACTCGTCTGCCAAAAAGACCCAGGGGTGGCGCGGACAGGGTTACTTCCTAGGTCCACCGTATAGGTGGTACGCCGGCCGACGTCTGGTAGGCCCTATCCGCGCCATCAGTGGATCTTATAAGTGTACGTATACTCCACAAACGGTTGGATCGTATGGCCCTGGAAAGGATCCAGGCTTTCTGCGCTTGCAATTGCCGAAGTCGGTAGATACAGCCGATGGTCTGGAATACGCTGTTGTAGTTCTGGCTGCCCTCGAGCAGCAACTGCAAGAATATTGGACGAGGACTCATGACTGGTGTTGAGGATAGGCGACGGCATGCTGCTTATGGATGAGTAGAAGATTCGAGCCATATTCAAGAGGGTGGGGTTAAGGATGGTTGTGGATGAACTGAGAATGTAAAAGAAGAGGAGCGGAGAATATAAGAGAAGAACAGAGGATGTGAGAGGACTAAGGATGGTTGTGGATAAACGGAGAAGTTAGGAGTTAGGGAGTTGAAGAGAAGGAGAGTAGAGGATGTAAGAGAAGAGCAGTTGACGTAAGAGGGTTGAGGACGGTTATAATAAACAAGAAGTTGGGAATTGGGGAGTGGAAGAGAAGGAGAGCAGAGGATATGTGAGAAACAGAGTATTTGTATTCACATAGGCCCCCGATTGGCAGGATCCCCAGACATCCCTAGGCCTGAGGCACTTGGGAAACTGACAAAAAGACATGTAGGAACACATTGAGGAAACATCCAGGAAGATGCCTCGGCCTTAATTTCGGGTGCAAGGTAGTCGATCTGGGCGAGGATACACAAGATTCATATCACTGACTACCTACACTCTTGGATTCTTTCTCGAACTCTAGTGCCAAGATACACCAGTCTATTCTGAATACCTGCGATATTCCTTTCTAACATTCTAATGGCATCTATCTAGATATATTCCGGGCACAGACTAGTGTCCGGGAGACAACCGAAGAATGTGGACGATCTCCGGAGGCATTATACTTGGGAAACATTTGGAACAGCCACTTATCACTGTATTCACACCGCTCATTCATCATTTCATATCAGTCGTTAAACCCTCCGAAGCTATGTTACTTGCGCGGTAGAAGAATCACAAGCCCAAAAGTAGAAACAAAACTAATGACCGTCGCTATGAATGCGATGCTCGCTGAAAAATTGCCCCCGAAAACAAGTTAGAAAACCAGTCTCTGGCTTGGGAAGTTCCTAGCCAGCTATAATGCCGAATAAAGAATAAACAAAAAAAAAAAAGAAATAGCTGCAGACTGTCGCAAATGATGAAAATAGAGGAATGATAGGACCAGATAAGCGATTATCTGATAGTACGGCCTGCAAGTCTTCGGCCTGTTAGGCCTTGTTGCGCCGCTAGGCCTTGTTGTGTTTGGCTGCGCGTCATGCGACGAGGAGTGGGCCGATCTTCCAAACTCAAGCCGCCGATTCCGGGACCTAGTTCGCTTCTTCGGGGTGAAAATGCAGAGCTAAGGCCCATGTTTCTGATGTAGCGGTTTGTGGCATTGGTCATGTTTGTGGCCGTGGTGGCGACGGTCTCGTCGTCCGAATCTTGTTCGTAATCTGACGGGTCGCTTGCTCTGAGGTCGCTCATCGTGAAGCTGTGGGTGTTCTTTGCGGGAACGGCGTTGAAAGACCGAGACGATGAAAGCCCGTAGTTCAGCCCATCAGGTGGCACCGAGGAGAAGGTGGAGGCATCATCGGAGGGGCCAAAGGAGAGAGAAGGTGCGGTCCCTTGAGAGAATGATGATACGGGTGCGTGTTGCTGCAAGTCAAAGGACGATGCCACGGGAGATTTGTTGGACGGGGACTCGACAGGGGACCAAGTGATATCACCGGGTATTGGCGACTGGCGCTGTGGTGACCCAGGCTGATGCAAGAAAGGGCTTGTTGGTTGTTGGGCTTCTGGTACATCGGCAGCTGGCATTGTACGGCGGAAGGCGGAGAGACGGAAAAGCTCCTGTAGGGTCATAAAACCCAGGAGCAACTTTCCGTATTTATCGAAATAGGCGCGCTCAAAGGAGGCCTCGGGCAAATGACTCCCGAGGTGTACTGCCGCGACGAGTTCGGTGAAATAAATCAAGATTTCCATTCCGTTCCAATGCACCATGGGTGTTTTGACTGCTTCCAAAAGAGCAAAGCCGGCTATCAGGCTGGCGCTGCCCAAAGCACTGGCCTCGATGTAATTCCCTGGGATTGAGAGCTTGTGGTTCTGGGAAAAGGTCCATGCAGCCATGGAGCCCAGCAACAGACCCAGTCGGAGATACTGATACACGAGCTGGCTTTGAAGAGGGCTGACAGAGATATCATGGCTGCGGTCTGGATGGCTTCTGTCTCTCTTTGGCACATCCTGGTTAATGTCGAAGGTGTCTTC
Source organism: Penicillium decumbens (assembly GCA_027569385.1). Classification (NCBI taxonomy): domain Eukaryota; kingdom Fungi; phylum Ascomycota; class Eurotiomycetes; order Eurotiales; family Aspergillaceae; genus Penicillium; species Penicillium decumbens. Next base: position 263,139 of record JAPDEZ010000006.1, read on the forward strand.
GAAAAGTGCTTCCAACCCAGTCATTTGGTTGTAATCAGCCGGTGGAAAGAACCTTGGGGGTTGGAAGACGGGTTCTGGTTTAGCATGGTTCTTTTGCACCATGTTTGGCGGCTGTACGGGACTTCGATGGAATGGGTTAGGTTGAACGACTTGCTCAATCGGCTTGACTGACTGCCGAGTGCGGAGCTTCCATGCGGGAGGTTTGGGAGCAGCTGGCAGGCTGCCGTAAAATGGTGTAGGGCCATCGAAAACCGACGGTTGATTTCGCTGAGCCACGCTCACAGTCGGCCGAATGTTTTGCGGAGCAGATGGAGCCCAATCCATATCGTCGGCTACATATGGAGGCGTAGGAGGAATGGCGGGCGATGTCTCCGGCGGGGGCAAAGGCGAAGCCAGTTTCTCGATTGGAAAGGACGGGGTAACTGGTTTATCATTGACGTTTGCCAGGCTGATCCGTGGTTGCACACGATCAGCTGGCGCAGGAGAGGAACCAGGACTTCGAACTTTCCTCTCCCAGGAGTGGTCCGCCCAATTGACCAGAGGGCGAGTGTCGTAACGTACGACAAGACGAGAAACCACAACAGACTATGAAATTAGCTCAAGATCAGATGTGGAAATGGAGAAACACTCACTATAATGGTGAACATAATCATGAAGATATGCAGAGCAGGGGGCAAGTCGGGTTTGAGGCCGCTTGCAGATGGGTCCTTGAGCAGAGCCCAGAATACACAGCGCGCCACCAACACCACGAGCTGACCCTTGTAGTACTCCGAGAGACCGGCAAACCTGCCGCCCTTTCCATCGACCTTCATGCGTAGCTTAGGGTTCCACCATAGCGATAGGCAGCCTGCAACCAGTGCGAGACCTGCAAAAGACGACAAGTCATAGGAGCATTCGCTAGGGATGCGCCAAGTGTCCAATGTCTGTCTACCACAGAACAGCAATGATGGCGGGCTCCCTAGAGAATTGTCCTGAGCTAAAGGATCAGAGCAAGACAAAGCACTCATTGCGTCCCATGCAAGTTGACCGCATATACTACCCCAGTATCCGAGGGCACCCGCGTAGACCAGAAGACTGCGCCAACCCCAGTTCCTCTCCCTCCGTGCAGCTTTTCTGGCTCTGCTTCGATCCATCATACGTCGGAGATGATCTGCTTTTGCTTCGTAGCCGGCCTGGCGTATGCGCTGCACCACGAGAGGTTCGCAGACATCGCATACTGGTGGGTACTGGTCTTCCATAGACTTGCGAAACTGCTCGTAGCGACGCTCTTCATCGGGGTGATGTGTGTCATCAGAGGATTCGGAGTAGTTTGCCAAGGAGGTTGTGAGTAGATGCTGGTTGCGAAGACATTGGGAGCAAAAAAGATCTGAGCCTCTGGCTGTTGAATCGACTGGCTCGGAATGCAGGCTTGAGATGTCTGCTGGGTTTGTGTCCGTTACTGGTGGATCTGTAATTTCTCCGTTCTGTACAAGTTCTGTCAGTGCTTTGAAGGGAAGGGGTTTCGGTTAGCAGGGCGCACCTGGTCGAGATAGGTATCGGCATCGCAATGATTGCAATGAAATTTTCCGATCGAGCCATGGACAGGCTGGGGATAGCGCTGCCCGCAACCGTGGCAGGTCAAACGCTTAGGAAAGAGCGCCATGGCATAGTAGCAACTCGGATGTGTCTCAAGTATGAAGGGAGAAAGAAACAAAAGTGAACCAAGAAAATAAACCCGGGGATGCACAGACCACTGCGGGCACGTGTTGTCGCGGACGCGACAGCTTCAATTTTGCCCAGAAGAAACACTTTGTTGCTCGGGAAATGCAGGTGCAATTGCCATCTGTGTTCAGAATCTTCTCAGAACTATTGAATTTTCTTACATCATGAACGTCTCGTGAAATCTCGAATCCCGAGCCCTTGACACCTCGGTACTCCATCTGTGACATCATGGCTTCCACTTTGTGGCTGCTCTGGAAGCTCTTTTGGCAGCTTCTTGGCCCATTAACTACCATTGCCGTCCTTGCCATCCTCGTGCGTGTTTCCTCAAACTAATCATAACAATGACACTCGTCCAGAGCTGACCGTCGCCCGTCTAGATCATCGTCGTCTCGTTGACGTACTCGCAGAATGCCCCGATACCCCAAGTCCGCCGGAAGAACCAGCCCGTTCACCTACTCCTAGTGCTCGGAAGTGGTGGTCATACTACCGAGATGTTCTACATGCTGAAAAACATACCTCTCGATCCCACCCATTACACATACCGGACCTACGTCGTGAGCTCAGAGGATAACTTCAGCGCCGGGAAAGCCAGAGAATTCGAGACGGAATTCCTGAAGAAAGGCAAAGATTCTTCTGATGACTACACGATTATCACAATTCCGCGAGCACGACGCGTCCATCAATCGTACTGGACCACGCCCTTCTCTACCATCCGCTGCCTTTGGGCCTGTTTCGACGTTCTCTCCGGGCGATATCCGGGACAGAAGCCACTACCCCCGAAGTATTCCTCTCCTCAACCCGACCTTATCCTTACGAACGGTCCAGCTGTCGGCTTGTGTATTGTCATCGCAGCAAAAGTCATCCGATTCTGCGAATTCATCTCCCGCTGGATGTCCGGCCGCAGTTCTACGCCAGCCGTGTCAAGGCTGCGAACCATGTTCGTGGAATCATGGGCCCGTGTCAATGGTCTGAGCACTACTGGAGTACTGCTGCTTCCATTGGCCGACGTTTTCCTCGTTCAATGGCGGTCTCTTGCTGGGCGACAGGCATGGCCGGGGATGAAGAAAACCCGGTATGCAGGCTGGGTTGTGCTACCAAGCCCTGGGGACAAACAACGTATTAAAGATACATGATCTCCGCTACAATGTTCTAGCATTTCTAGTTTGAACGAGATATCTCTACGACACTGGTAAAGCCGAGGCTTGATCCCGCCGTAGTTTCTCCTCCACGTACCGATGTGGGGATGACCAATTCAACTTAGGGGGATAAAGTGTGGTATTCACCGACGGGAGCCAACCCAGTAATAGAATGTAGTTTATATTGTCTCCAATTATCCCGAATTCAAGTGGAGAACAGATCCTTACCATCGGAACAATCCCGTTGTCCTGGGCCTGATCTACCGCGTTGCATCGCGTAACTAGCCCCGCATCCCCCTCATCGAACAAACATCTTGCGGCGTGAGAGCATTCTCTCTGTTCCATTTCCTGGCACTTTTGGACAGCTTCATATTTACAGAGCTGATAATATAACCCAATATATCCATAATGCCCTATTCTCTGAAGAATCGGAATGTCCTGATCACCGGCGGCTCTCGGTAAGAACAATTGCTCTGCGCGGAAAATAATACGAATTTATTGCAACTAACACCGAGTAGAGGCTTGGGAGCTCTTGTTGCTAACAAGTTCGCCGCTGAAGGAAGCAACATCGCCATCAACTACGTGTCAAACAAGGAGACAGCCGATCAAGTTGCCTCGGATATCGCAAGCAAGTACGGAGTCAAGACTATTGTTATCCAGGGTGTATGTTGATTGAGCGTCTCCTTTTGCCCTGGATGCAGAATTACTGATCATGTCATCGGCCTTGTATAGGATGCAGGAAACCGGACCGACTGCGCCAATGCCGTCAAGACGACCATTGAACAACTTGGTGGCTTGGATGTCGTGATCTCAAACGCGGTAGGTCAACCCATGATATATTAGCAAGTCTTATGAATTGGTCTAATAGGACAAAGGGATGGACCAAGATGGTCAATTTTGCCGATCTGGATGCAATGGATGACGCGGACTGGGACAAGGTATCTATCTGTATGCTAACATTAAAATCCTATACTGACTATGATAGTGCTGGAATGTCAATGTTAAGAGCAGTTTCTACCTTTTCAAAGCGGCTTCGCCTACATTCAATGCTAACCCTGAAGGCGGTGCCTTCATCATCACTTCATCAACTGCTGTATGTCAACATGATAGGAATTGATTCATTGTTGGGACATTTCGAGCTAATTTTACAAATCCAAAACAGGGCGTCATCCCAAGTGGCAGCAGCTTGCCATATGCCGTCACTAAGGGAGCAGGTAGGCGGTCATGGTATCAGTATTAGAAAGCTGGATTGCTGATTCTCATCACAGTGATACATCTCATGAAATGTCTCGCTCAGACTCAGGGTCCTAAGGTCCGAGTTAATGCCGTGCTTCCTGGTCTCTTGTTGACTGAATGGGTATGGGTTCTGCATGATTCTGTATTGGAGAACATTGCTAACAGTGCCAAGGGCCAACGGTTCTCTCCAGAGAAGATCGAGGGATGGAAGGGAAAGACAGCTCTTAAGCGACTGGTAAGTTACCGGGCTTATTCGGTCAGAGTACACTAACAAACCCGTCACAGCCTGAGGTCGAAGACACTGCGGATCTCTACGTTGCCACTGCGAAGAACTCTTCTATGACAGGCCAGGCCGTTCAGATTGGTATGCATCATGCCGTGACTTACCTAGTTACATGACAGTACTAACTTTTCGCAGATTCTGGATTCTCCTTCAAATAGACTTTCAGTGTCTTCGCAGCGGTAGTAAGAGTATTGTTTTCAGTACGATAAAGACGCCAAAGGACGTCATTTAACCTGTTATGAAGGGTATCATTTTGATAGACAACAACAATATCGTACAAGCATCTCCTTTTCACACTAGAGGATTACGGAAAAGTGTAAACTCGACGCCCTCCAACTGGAATGACCGGTCACCAAACATGCGAGCTTTGATCGCAGCGCGGAGTCCATCAGCCACAGGCTCACCCTCCACTTTCATCTTGTTGATACGCAGGGCCTTGCCATCCCGAGTAAACACATAAAGTGCTCTTCCCTTCTTCGGCTCAACGGGGTACGGAGCATTCGCAAACGGCAGACCCGGGACAACCGCCAAAGAACTACATCCTTTCGGCGGTTCCACTTCTTCGGTCTCAGTAAGGATCACTCGCTTCTGCTGGAATGTGAGAGGGCCATCTGAAGGGTTGGATGCGACGAGCGACTTGCTCCATAGTGGGCCAAGGACTCGGTTGCGTCGGTTGATCTCAAGCATTGTCCAGTTTGCCCAATCAATGTGCAGGTCCTCGGGCTTGATTTTACTTGCGTGTGTCAAGTTTCCAGTTTCCTCCTTGGCACGCCATCCTGCATCCTTCACCGGGGGTACGAAGAGACCATCGTTGATACCGTCCACTAATAATTGGGCGCCTTTTGGTGCAACGAGATTGAGCAGCTCGGGGACAGTGCAAGAGTCGGGGTTGGGGATGTCAATGCCAGGCGACGGAGTCTGGGAAATAATGGTTCCATGATCAAAGGTTTTGTGGTGCAGAGTCTGAAGTGTCACTCCAGTTGACTTTTCCCCTGCCAAAAGTGTGTGATGCAACGGAGCTGGGCCTCGGAAACTAGAGGTGTTGTCAGTCGTCTTTCTCAAGGTAGTTAGATTTAGATAGTGACTTACTCTGGCAGCAGTGAAGGGTGCACATTGAGACCTCCGTAAGTGGCAGAGTTCAAGATACGGGGAGGTACAAACAGCCCAAAGGACACGGCGATGATCAGATTGATGGGACCATTCGGAGTAACTCGGGGCTAGAATAATGAGTATAATTGCAAAGACGCGTAGCTTGATTGTAATATTCCTTACCGTCCATCCAGTAAATGTATCAATCTCATGAATTGGAAGTGAAAGGGCCTCAGCAGTCTCCTTAATGGGCACTGTACATATCAGAACCGAAGCACTCCATTACACTCATATATCGAGCTAACCTTGCCGAATCTTCTTCAATCCTCTTCCCACTCGTTTTCCCGGTCGGCAAACCACGTCTATAGAAGCAATTCGATTCGGTTGTTTCAATTGATAGGCGTGGAGGGCTTTCAAAGAGGCAATACTAAACTCGTCAGAGCCGCAAAACAGAATCCTGAGAGGCTCATGGGTTCTGGTAGAATAAAGCCTTGATATAGGCCACCGAGAGACACAAACATGCCTGCAGAGACCAAAAGTCCCCGATCCACGTACAACGAACATGTTTGGCTCCGCAAAAGCCGGGGAAAGTTCGACACGCAGTTCAAAAGCTCACTTATCGATAAGCCGCCACGTGATATCAACATCATTGACCCCGGCCCCTCGTGTCTATTCTCTGCATTCACTTGTGACCGCTTGAGTGCGAGTTGCAGCTTGCGATGCGATGCCTGAAAGCGACCTCGATAGCGTGATCCCCGCGCAGCTCTCCTTCCTCGCTATCTACAACCCGACCCTCGGCACGACTGACGAGACGTTAGAAGACCAGATCGTGTTCCACACTTCGAGAGCGGACAATCAGCGTACTGACAGCTCCACCGCAGCGAATGACGATGGCAAATTATCCGACATTGGCAAGAATGAAAGGTTACGCCAGATAGGCCTAGCACAGGGCATGGTGAGCTTTGCAAGGTAGGAATCACTCCAAAGCCTGTGGTTGGACACACCTCATTATATCTCTGTTTAGCAATTTTTCGGACAGGCCACTGGAATATGTCGAAACCGACAAAGCGCGCGTGGTCCTTCTTGAACTGGAGAAGGACTGGTGGGTTGTCGCAGTAAGTGCGATCAAAGTCCCAGTGGGAATATCACAGCTCAGATCAAAATAGTCCATCGACCTCACTCGGTTACCCGCCAATCCATCTCAAACTTCCTCGGGTGAAGGAGCTGGCTCTCCTCTGCCCCAATACTCAGCGAGAGAAATGGGCCCCCCACAGCTACTTATCCAGCAACTACGGCGCGCAAACTCGATATTCCTTCTCCTCCATGACTTTTCCTTGAGCAACCTCTATACTCGTGTGGGAAGATCTTCGTTCTGTCTCTTTTTAGAACGTTTCTGGGAGAAATTCGCGTGGAACTGGGAGCTGCTCTTGACTGGAAACCCTGTCGTTGAGATCTATAATGGGATCAAACTTGCTGCGGGAGGAGAGTTGGGAATCGGTGTTGGAGAAGAAGAATGGGGCAGTGGGGAAAGAGAAGTCCTTGAAGACTTTGTGGCCAGGACAGATGGTTTGGTTGACCTAGTTGTCTCCAGGTTTGGCGATCCGGTCAAACAAGTCGTTGACTCCCCGCCGGTATCTAAGAACGGCGAGAGTCAATGGTTGGGGTCAGATAGTGATCCTAGACCTGCGGATGGTATCATTTTCTCTGGGGTTGGAGCTGTTTCCCGTCCTTCTCTCGCACATGTGTCCCACTGGATGGAGTGGATTTTCCGATACGGCGACGCGGCATATGGAATTGGGCGGGACCCAAGCTCGTTGCGTCGACGAAAGCAAGGGAGACATCGAAGGCAGGGATTATCTGGAGCTCAGCCTTCGACGCCGGAACTCGGCCATACACCGGGGATTCCACGCCCGCTTGTAATGGCAGAACGCCAGTCAACACCTAACCCTCGAGAGAACACGCCGGAAAGAGAAAATGGGACTCCTCTGCCGGAAAGCGACCAAACAACCGACAAGTCCGCATTTAGCACGGATACTGTCATGAAGTACCTGACTCTTGGGTATGGCTCCTCGTGGAGTTTCTCTCCCAGATCAGCTTCCGCATCACCTGTCGGTTCATCTGGTGTCGTCAATGAACCCACAGCGGGTGCCGCTGGACAGAATGAGCCTTCCGCAGCACAATCTCCGCCGCTTAACGAACCACGACTCAGTGAACAAAGGAATGATTCCAGAGACATTACCCACGGTCGTTTTGTCCTAGGACCCCGTGATGACCTGGATACTCTGGACGACCTGGAAGAAGGAAGCCCGGAGCCTGAGACGAATGCCAGCAGATCTAAAAGCCGGATCATACACCGGACACTTCATATCCGGCTCACTGATGCTGAAGAGGCCAAAAAGCTTCAGGCAGTTATATATGTGGTAAGTAATGTTTGACTCCTTGGATATCAACCAACAAGCTAACAACCTGACCAACAGCACCAGCCATTTGTGTTCACGTTCCTGTTCGATCCGGAGACACAATCTCTCTCATCTCCGTCCCTATACACAGGCATCCACCACCAACTTGGACCTCTTCAAAAACCACTCTTAGCATCAACCTCCCCCACGACAGCCGCCTCACGTATTTCAATGTCAGAGGGCACACCAGATTCCACCAAACGCCAAGCAATATACGACCTCGTCTATGACCCATCAAACCTAACCATCCGCTCCTCTATCCCAAATATTCCCAGCCTGGCCACACCATCTCATAGAGAACCCTCCAATTCCCCACGCACTCCCTCCCCCTCCTCTCGCCAAAGTACACCACCATGGTCCCGAGTAGAAAGCCTCGCCATCCACCACCGCCTCCTAACAACATACATCGACACCCGCACCAGGCCGCAGGAACTCGAGCGCACCAGCAAAACCAGCCGCGGATGGTGGATAGTTTGGGTACGCTTCAACGCCTCAACCTCTTCACCTGCTCTCTCGGATGAAGATCAACTCTCTTCAACAGCCCCATCTCCTCGTCTAGACACTACTCCATCTCCGGCACAGGAGGCCTTCATCGTCCGCAAAGCGAGTGACTACGTCTCTCCAGCGAGTCACGCAAGAGTCAGCAGTGGAGCACGCTTCTTTCGTGATCTAGGTGGCGCATCATCTTCTAAATTGGGTTCGTCCCGTACTAACGATACTACGCCTTCGAAGCTGGTTGAGGGGCTCGGGATGGATGCGAGACGGTATATTGAAGGATTGCTGAGTTTGAATCGGTCGTGATATTTGAGCGGGTTTTGTCAGCTCTGATAGGTAACTATACAATGTACCATGTCACCAAGCAGCTCCTCACTCAAGCGCGTACATATTCAGTAAGAAAACATCCTCGGCTCTCATACCCTACCAAATACTATAGACAGTATCCAAACCGCCAAGAGGGCTGGGCTGTTTCAGGATGCGGGCGTCGGCTGTCTGGGACAAGATAGTACTTAAGTCTTCGCACTAGATGACCCCTTGCATAAAAGGGCATGTTCAGATAAAAAATTCTGTACGAACTAGGCTACGCTTCATTGCTTATAATACCAATATCCATGTATTAGCTGTGATAAATCGAAAAGAAACGAAACAGGAAGCCCTTTGGGAGATATCCGAAAGGGACGGGAATCATATATCATCGCACGACTTCCAGGCGAGTCACGAATTCACAACCGGGCGCTACTTCCATCATCTCCTCTTCTTTTTGGTCGCTCTTTTCGGTTGTTTTAAGAGAAAAAAGGTTTATACTGCCACGAATGGGCAACTTTGTCATTGTGATCCACAAGTGTCGGATGGATGGGGAAGAGAGACGAGGAGAAAAGAGAAAAGCCCACAGGGTTATGAAGACAACGCCTCCCTAGACAAATTCTGCAAAATAAAGGGCAAAAAAAGGAAAAAGAGAAACACAAGTGTCGGCCAACTGCAGAGGGGGGTGTAGATAGGAATTTCACGACTCGGGCGCCCGGGTTTCGACATTACCCACGATCTCGCAATGCAGGCCCGGCAGGCCCCGAGATATTAGAAAAAAGACCAAATTTGCCCGAGCCTCATCGGTTCCGATCTTCGCTCGAGCCGATCCGCGCTAAAAGCCGAGGGGTACTTTACAGGAGGAGGCAGGGCTTGCTGCGTTTTTGCTTCTTCTGAGTCTTCAGCAAGGCCGCGCGGGTAGCGGCCTCGAAGACCTCACGGACGCCCTCGTTGGTGCGGGCAGAGCACTCAAGGTACTTGTAGGCACCAATCTTCTTGCGCACTTCCTCGCCCTGTGAAACACATTAGCCCAGGGTCCCGGGGTGTGGAAAGCTCCCAGGGAGAGGCAAGGGAAAACGTACCTGCTCAGGGGTGACCGGCTTCTGAGAGGTCTTGGTGAGCTCCTCGATAGTCTTCGGGTCATGACGCAGATCCTTCTTGCACCCAACAAGGATGATCGGAAGGCCCTGGCAGAAGTGGAGAACCTCAGAGATCCACTGCGAAACCGCGTCAGCACTCATGATGCGCAAGCACATGCAAGCGAAGAACACCCACCTTCTCCTGGACGTTGTCAAGCGAATCGGGAGAGTCCACGGCAAAACAGATCAAAATGACGTGCGAGTCGGGGTATGACAAGGGGCGGAGACGGTCGTAATCTTCTTGGCCAGCCGTATCCCAAAGAGCAAGCTCGACGTGCTTGTTATCGACCTCGACATCGGCGACGTAGTTCTCGAAAACGGTGGGGACGTAGACCTGGTATTATGATTGTCAGAGCGGGTTGTTTCGGCCGGGCCGCCATAGATAAGGCACGAAATCGGGGGTAATGGAGTCCGGGGTGGAGCTAACCTCAGGGAAGGTGCCCTTTGAGAAGACACTGTCGGAAGATTTCTGTCAGATCACTGGAGCCAAATGAAGGGATTCAAAGGGGGATGCGGAGGGGAATGATTCTGATGTCAGAGTACTTACATGAGCAGACAAGTCTTACCGCAGGCACCATCGCCCACGATGACGAGCTTGCGTCGAATCTCGGCCATCTTTGCAGTGAGTTAGTAGAAGAAGAGACACGAGGTATGTCAATATTTGAAGATGACGAGGTGATGGACAACGCCGTGGGGTGTGGGTTGAAGAGGGGGGTGGTCAGGGAGTAAGGCAGGAGTGTTGGGAAAGGGTCAGGTTCAGGCTGCTCCGGAAGAGGTCTCAGGGTGAAGAGGGAAAAGGGTTGATCCGTACTGTGAATTAGGAAGATGCGCAAGTAGATTTGAAAGGGAAAGAAGACCAAAACCAGCTAATTCCGAATAGCTGAAGCCTGGGTAAAGGAGATGGGAGGATGGGAAGAATATTTGATGACTTGGAGGTGGAGGAGGAGAGGCCAGACTACGCTGGGGCGGTGGCCGCCGTATCGGTGTATTTGTTGTACTTTGCCGTATTGCTGCCTCGTTCTCGTTTTTTTGGGGGTATTTGTTGTGGTACGGATCTCTTTTTTCTTTCCCCTTCCCCTGATTAGAGTGAGGTTTGTGACTTCAGATACTCGTGACGTACACCACTTTCATTTGTGCTTCAAAGTACTCATTTACCCTGTGTTCTGAACTCCTCGTCTTCAATTTTCCAATGCCTCAGTTGATTCCTACCCTCCTGGACATGCTCTCCCCGTGACCCTCGGCCTGGAAGGGATCTGCCGCTGCGGTAATACGGTTACCGTGCCAGCCCTAGCAGGTTATGTGTGGCTAAGCGGATTCGTATCCGCGTCACAAGTGGTCCACTCTTTGTGTCTTGGGACTCAGCCACCGTGGCTGTGACCTAGAAAGGAAAGAGTTATGCAATGATCGGAGTTTTGATATCATAGGAGAAAGGGGCTTGTATGCGACCTAGCTTGTACCTGGAGAAAATGGTGCACATATCTATGTCGGAGGGGCGGGGATACCTTCCTTTCCAAGGTTCGCGATGGTGTGAAGAACAGAATTCAGAGAGAATGACTGGGATCGACAATGACCTACATATTCCCCATAGATTGGCATCCTGATACTATAAAACCTATGTTGTTCTTTCACAAGAGACCACACAAGCCCGTGTCTCGTGCGAGGCTCGGGATCATCTCCCCAACTGCTCGTGCGTGGAAGAAGACGATTATTGCGGCTGCACAACAGTCCCCGAACTCTGGGATTTGTGCAACGAAAAGGAAACCGCCCAATGGTGCATTGTGCTCCGGTCGTTGCCTAGTGCAAACCGTCAAATGCTTGACTCGACTGTCCACTGACAATCGCTCCGATAGTTTCCTGCTCTGGAGCTCCCCGCTTCTGCTTCGTATGTAGTTAGTTACGTACTCTCACTCAAAACTAGTTACTAAACCGCGGCTAAAAAAGAGCATGGACTATTAATCGGTTTCTCCTGGATTTGACAGGGAACTCCCAGGGGGCCCAGTCCCGGAGCTGCCTTTTCCCGAAGCCAATCGCTGGTAGCCCGAGTCTTCAGATCCACGCAAAAGTACTACTCCGTATGCCTACTGCTATAAAGGAGAGCAGATGCCAGCTGCGTCTCCACGGTTGACTAAAAATAGAGACTGGGGACAGGGGCCCGATTCCTGAAGCTATTACTCCGTACTTTCTCGGGTCCGGAATAGGAGACTGGTTAAAGGGGAATCGGGACTTCTTGACATGGCGCCAAGCACAATTACTGTAGTAGTATGGAGTACACCTATCCAGTCATTGCTTTTAATCAGTTGCCAAAGTATCGATTTCCACTTTTCCTGCTGTCGCGAGCCCTCCCACTAGCAAAAGCCACACAGCCGAACATGCCTAGGGCCTTCTCCAGGATTCATCGCCTCCGGCGCATCATGTGCAATCCGTCTCCATCTAGGTTGTGCGGATCGTTGCGCGACGATGTTTCTCTGATCTCCCTTTCATAGCCTCCTGGACTCTGCATTGCTCCATCGTGCTACGAGTTGAACGTGCGTGTCATAGGGATCGACAGTCCGGGACTCGGCCTAACCTCTCCGCATCCGAACTGTAAGCTTCTGAACAGCCGATACAGAGTACACGTGCGTGGTCCCAGTTTTTGGATACTGAACAATTGCTACGTGTCTCTGTGGGTTTTGTGCTCTCGTGTCAGGTATGATTGCTTGGCGGTTGGGCACCGGGCGCCTTGTCCGATGTCTCAGCGCTTTTAAATGCGATAGTTAGCTTATGCTTCATGGTATTGGGTCGCTTCATCCTGATGGTCATTATCGTTAGTCCTGCGCGAAGCCTGATCCATGGAAGATTGTTTGTTCTTGGAGTCATTCAGAACGCCATTCCCAATGTTGACTACAGCCGGTGGTCTGCTTTTTAAAAGGTATTCCTTTCTCGGTTGTCCCTCAGGACACTGTATATTCATTTCCTGTAGTGATCGATGATCTCCCAGTCGCGCAACCAGTGGCCACCGAGCAAAGTTTCGGATAGTTGACCAGGGACAACCGGGGCCGCTCGATATTCTACGGTATCAAGCTCATTTTGAGGAGAAAACGCCTCTGATGGAGCCTTTTTGCCAAAAATTGCGTCAATGTTGTCTTGGTCATGCATATACGCGAAAAGACGTGCTCCTGAGAGGTGCGGTTTCCCTGACAAATCACAGACTTGGGTATTGGGATGAAACCTGGGACCCAGACTACAGCGAGAATGCTTGTTTGAGAGGTCTTATTGGAGCCTCAGTCCACAAACTTTGGGGTGTATGGCCGCTTTCTTGATCGGGGATCAGGTCCACAGTATTCTGACCACGGTAGTCGCCATACACGGCTGGGTATATTCGAGGATCCTAGGGCCATACTTCCCTATTGTAGTAGCCTTACATCCCTAGTCGCTGTTCATTTCGAGTTATGGGAGGAACTCGTCTGTCTGCCCAAGCCTAGAGACATGAAGGCTGAGCACAGTAAGTCCCTATTTCTGCTTTCATTTCTCTCCGTCCTATTGTGTGATGCTTTGTCTTTCTATTTATAGGTCATCAATAACGAGGCCTAAGAGATAGTGTTATTGCTTGGTTCAACGGAATAAGTATACTTATTTATAGCGACGAATTTGACGTGGCCTTGTCTCGGTGCACTCATCATGAAGCAATCAACATACATGGCAAGCTAAGATGTCCTTCGTCCATGACCAGTCTATGGGCCTGGGTGGTCTCCAACATCGCTGTGGATAGACGCGGCGGTCCGGTCAGGAGTTTTCAGGGGTGTAAAGTCATGGAGTAATCGAGGCTGGGTAGGTATCATCAGAAACGGGAAAGTACCTACGAACCTTGCAGTGAAAAGAGGCCTCTAATGAAAACTTCTCCAAGTCAGCACCATTGGAAGACATACGTAATTCAACCTCCCATGACTGTGTATTCATTCTTCCGTGTGGGAGCAGACTCGGGTGTCCACGTTCGCGAGAGATGGGGTCTGGCGGAGGCCGAAAAAATCCAAACCTCTAGTATATAACTTCCTTAGGAGGAAGAGGTTAAGATGAATTGCCCTCGTGTTGGTTGAACGAAGATGAAAGTGTGCGCCTCCTGTTACTAACAATATATTGCTCCCAGTGCCATAGTTCGATTGACATAAAGTTCGGCAACCAAACAGATCGATACTGGGAGCTTTTTCACCACAGCCCTTTGCCTATCGCGAAAACCAGAGAGAACGATCTAAGTAGCAATTATTGCTTTCTGCCCAAATCCATCCATCCATCCATCCGCCTGTTAAAAAACAAAGCATGATTATCTAAGCCTCACTTATTGGTAACACGTCACGTGCCCGAGGTGCGGCCGCAATTTTCTGTCCACGCATCGCGAACTTGTCCAGCAGCAACGTTCAGCCATTGCTGGGCCACCACAAACGAAATGCAGAAGGTCATCCAACGGACGGCCGCGGCCAGGAAACAGGCCCAGAAGAAGATCTACCGGGCCAAGAGATATGAAGCATTGCTTGATCGCAAGGACACAATTCGCCAGAGGAGGGAATTCAACAAGTCGATAATCGGCAACGCCAAAGCAGCACGGCAGGCTCGCTGGGAGGACTGGTCCAAGGGCCCTCTCGCTCCGAAGCGAGATGCCGGACTACAAGCTACCACCTATGGTACAATCGACGGCCAGACGATGCACCCCCCCAAGATTCCCAACCACCTTCGCCGCAAGCACATTCTCTTCACTCCTGGAGACAGAGTCTGTATTATGCGCGGTCGGGATGCTGGAAAGATCAATGAGATTACCCAAGTCAACGAAGACAGCGAGACTGTCCTGATCAAAGAGCTCAACATGGTGCGCCCTGAGACATGCGTCCAGTTCTATTGTTTCGGCCCCAAGCAAAGTCACTAACCAATGTCCTTTTCTACAGGCTGATATCAATGTCCCTGAGTGGGCTAAGGGTTCGATGGGCATCAAGTCCGATATCTTGGCCCAGAACATGCCGGTACCCATTGATAACATCCGACACGTCATCGCACTGGAAGACCCGAATACAAGAGAGATCAAGGATCACCTTATTGAGCACGCATACGCCGGACCTCCCTATTTTGAGCGGCCAGCGTGGAGCAAGCTTCCGCGATTTACTCGATACGTTTCGGGAATTGATGTCGAGATTCCTTGGCCCACCGAGGAGGAGCCGGAGGTCAAGGATTGCGAGTTTGATACCTCGCGTTACGAGGTCGACGAAGTCTCTTGGGTTCCGTCGCTGGATAACCCACCATTTCCATCCAGCGTCCTCGATGAACTCCGTAACAAATACTCGAGATTCCGAACACGCCACGACCCCGAGTACGTGAGGCAGAAGGTCATCGAGGAGTACCGACGGGAATGGCTTGAAAGCCAGTCTTTGTTGACTCCTATTGGACAATTCCGGCAGCAGCGGGCTGCAAAGAGCGTCCAAGAGAAGGCGGCGAAACTGGATGCCGACGGCAATGTGATCATGGACACGGAGACGAATGCTTTCATCGACCAGTTCATGAGCATGAACATGAGCAAGTCGCAGCCAAAGTCAACCAAGTCCAAGCAACAATCACAGAAGACTAAGAAAGCTGTTTGAATCGAGCAATTGTGATTGTGCATAGAGGGTTGTTTTCAGAGAGCGATGTGTATAAACCCAACTGTATTCTAGTGTCAAATTTTTCTGCATACAATGTATGGAGACAATTTCCTGCAAAATGTTTCTAGCAATTTCAGCCCAATCCATTTTACTGAATCAGCGAGCCTATCAAATACAGTATTGAAAAAAAAAGGGTTGTGATGTGCGGGCCGCCAGGGGAGAGAGATGGTCCCGCGTCGACGCCGTTGTTGCTCTCAGTTTCCCATCTCTTCTACGCTCCTGCACTGCTACAATCATCCCTGAGCAGTTGCACCCAGGAATGGCTTTTGCAGCTATAAATTCGGCAGGCATGCCCATTGCCGCCATCGAGGAGGCATTCGTGACAGAGCCCTCACTCAAAAAAAGAGTCTATGATGCGATCGGTGTGTAGCCAGCGGCGCCATCTACGCCTGTCCAAACGACGACCCTTCGGACCACCCACTGACCCTCCACCCGCTTCAACTAGGATACACACCTCAACATGCACCTTTGTTCGAAGACCTTGCTCGTTACACGTCTTCCCTGCAGGCCAGGGCCGCGAGTACCTCACTTCCGATCGTACAGCCACCTACCGACGGCCCTGCCGCGAAGAAGCGCAAAATACAAAACGGGAGCGCTGGGGAGACGGCGCAGGCGCCCGTCAGTCTAAAGGATGCGCCAGTTCAGTTCTATGTTCAGGATATTTCGTTCTCTATTCCGCAGCGCAAGAAGCTCACTCTTGAGGTCACTGCTGGGCACAAGTACCTTCGCGCGAGGAATCAAGCTACAAAGGAGGTGGAATTTGGCATCTCAATGGATCAAATTCGTGAGTTATCTTGCCGTTAAACTAGGTCGGAATTCGAGGCTAATCTTTTCTGTATATGATTAGGCCATGCACTGTGCCTTCCTGTCCCAGAAAAGACCCAGAAACTGTTCAATTTCTGTATCATTCCGGAGTTCGCTGATGGAATCACGCCGCCACCCGAGGGCACCGCAGCCTCGGATGCCATGGTTTTCACCGTGGCCGATGGCCCGGCCAAAGCTGCATTCTCAGGGTCTGGACAACAAATCGGCAACAAACCGGGCGAGACTGCGGAGGAATTGATTCGAAAGATTCTGAATGAGAACATGCCAAACACCAGCGTTGTGCGACCCAACGAGAGAGAATTCGTGAGCACAATGCCTGAGGCGCATCGCAAAGGCGAGAAGGCATATCATGTCAAGGCATTCCGGGGTAGCAAAGAAGGTATGTCACTTCACAAGAGGAGGCAATTAGCAATGGCAGGCCTAGTCACTAACATCATTACCAGGCTATCTATTCCTGCTTTCGACTGGCATTATATTTGCGTTCAAAAAACCGCTTCTTTTCTTCTCATTCGACACTATCGAATCTGTTTCTTATACATCCGTCCTCCAGCGGACATTTAACCTCAACATTCTTGCTCGTCCAAGAAATGGATCCGAGGAGGACAATCAGGAATTCGAATTTTCTATGATTGACCAAGCCGACTTTGGCAGCATTGACGAGTATATCAAACGTCATGGTCTCCAGGATTCCAGTTTGGCGGAGGCTCGACGTGCCAAGGTGTACAATGTTAACGTTCCTAAGAATAACGACGAGGCCGCTGCCGCCGAAACTACAGGTGCCGAAGAGGAGAGCGAGCTGCAGAAAGCTCAGCGAGAGCTCGAAGACCAGGAGGACGAGGATGAAGAAGACTACGACCCGGGCAGCGAGGGTGAAAGCGAGGGCAGTGGGTCGAGCAGCGATGATGAATCCGAAGACGAGTTTCATGAGAACGGAGAAAATGTTAGCGATGGAGACCCCGTCAAGGAAGAGCTTGGTAGCGAAACTGAGGATGCTGGCGATGATGATGATGATGATGAATAGAGAAGGTTCAGTGCCTGTTGATCCGTGTGAAACCTTGTGTCATGATATTGCTATACCGCTGTTTAGAATTTTGGATGTCCCTGATCTTGGACCCTGCCCAAGTATGTCTAGAGCCATTTGTACTCCATACTCCTACACCGTATTATCATCCTGAACTTACAGTAGAGGCTAGTGATCGCCGAGTGGGTCGAAGACGTGTCAAATGCGCGGGTCACTCTTATCTGCCTAAGCTGGGCTGCAGCTGCAGTCGAGGGGGTCTTTTAGTGCTGGATGCATTAGTTATATTGATTATGGATTGATAGGACAATGAATACTGTAGTAAGCTACAGAAGTAAGCAACTTCTATAACTGGGATATATGCCAAGACAGTAATCTTACTACAAAATAGGCTAAGCGCATTCCCGAGTCCATGCAACGGCATCCCCTGAGCGGTAAGGAAAAACTCGGCACAGGAACAGTGGTTTGGTTCCCGCTCTCGCCGGGCCCAAAATTCTCGTTCTCAATCCAATCTCACGTAGGCAGAGCAGTCATAGTGAACTCTCTAGATCTTATGATGTTCCAGTTTCTAGTGCCTGTAGGATCTGGTTCACACCTACTACCTAGGTACTCACACAAGTGAGAGGCCTAGGCACACTAGTCACGACTTAAGCGGATACTAAACTCTGGATATAGACGTCTAAGGCTCCCTAGGAGAAACCTAGAAAGTGCCTAGGTGGATAGATTTACCTAGTTGAGGATCTGAGTGCAAAGTAGTGTATGGAGTACGGAGAACACAGCCTTCCAAATACTTAATCTCTCTGGCGGAAAAGGCGCCCCCAACACTTGTAGCGCGTGTATTATTACTTCCTGTGACCGCCAGTCCCTACTGTTCCCCTTCGACCACTGGTACCAAATACACTCCCAATACCCTCCGTTCCCTTTCTCTTCGACTTCTCCCTCTCTTCTTCTTCCACCTCCCCCTGCCTCCCCTTCTCTCCCATTGCTTTCAAGTGCGGCCCGTACTCGCCGTAGAGTACCTCAGGTGCTCATTTTCTTTTATCCTTCAGCGCTTTGCTTCCGTCCGGTGTTTCAGCAAAGCCTACCCCGGTCGGCAGCTTTGCGTGCCTCTTCGCACCTGAGATCCTCAGTCCATAACTCCGAAGGAGGAATCAGATTCACCCAATTCCTGCACAGTCCACCCAATTTCGCCCTGGTTGCTTCTGCAGTTTCACACCGTGAAGGCTACCCTGTCGTTTCGTCGCATTCTCCTCATAACTCCCGTCCGATCTCTACTCGCCCCGATATCCATCGACCGAGACGTGCATTCGTTGAAGTACCGAGATTCCTTGGTCAACAATCAGGTGCCCCTGCGGTGTATGCCCAAACAATCCACTATCCTCGTGTGCCTTCATTGGATCTCGTGCTGACTGCAGCCCTAACAGCGCAAATCACGTGCCCGCGTCCCTGAAGCTATTCAAAGTCCGTTCCTGACACCGCCTATCACCTATGGCGTCCTCTTCGTCGAACGTGGTAGGTGTCCACTACCGCGTAGGCAAGAAGATCGGTGAGGGTTCTTTCGGTGTCATCTTCGAGGGCACCAACCTTCTGAACAACCAGCAGGTGGCCATTAAATTCGTACGTAATATGTATGAAAGGGGGGATTGAATTCTGAGCTGACCGGAACAGGAACCCCGGAAGAGTGATGCCCCTCAACTGCGTGATGAGTACCGGACTTACAAGATTTTGGTCGGATGTCGTATGTCTCCCTATTTTGGAGCTTTCGTCCGAGTCATTTGCTGACCTTTCTCCACAGCTGGTATCCCCAACGTCTACTACTTCGGACAGGAGGGCCTGCACAACATTCTCGTCATCGACCTCCTCGGTCCCAGTCTTGAGGACCTTTTCGATCACTGCAACCGCCGGTTTTCCACCAAGACTGTGGTGATGGTGGCCAAGCAGATGGTACGTCTTCTTCGCTAACTCGAAGATGATTCCCCCGGCTAATTTCTCCAGCTTTCGCGCGTCCAAACCATCCACGAAAAGAACCTCATTTACCGCGACATCAAGCCCGACAACTTCCTCATCGGTCGCCCCTCCACCAAGGCTGCCAACGTCATCCATGTCGTCGACTTCGGTATGGCCAAGCAGTACCGTGATCCCAAGACCAAGCAGCACATTCCCTACCGTGAGCGCAAGTCTCTGTCGGGTACCGCTCGTTATATGAGTATCAACACACATCTGGGTCGGGAGCAATCACGACGGGATGACCTGGAGGCTTTGGGTCATGTCTTCATGTACTTCTTGAGAGGTGGTCTTCCCTGGCAAGGGCTGAAGGCTGCCACCAACAAGCAGAAGTACGAGAAAATCGGCGAGAAGAAGCAGACAACCGTCATCAAGGATCTTTGCGAGGGATATCCAGGTAATTTCCTCCCTCCTGACGGGGATAAGGGTACAAAATTTCTAACCTAGCCCAGAAGAATTCAACAAGTATCTGAGCTATGTTCGCAACCTCGGCTTTGAGGACACCCCCGACTACGACTATCTCCGTGATCTTTTGACGCAGGCCCTCAAGAACGCCGGCGAAGTGGAGGATGGGGAGTACGACTGGATGAAGCTCAACAATGGACGGGGATGGGACTACAAGTCGTATGGTTCGACACGCGACCTGCCTCACCAGAGCTCGACAGGACGTGATCTGCACGGGAGCCAGCTTCGCAACAGCCAAAGGCCCGGTGTGACTGCCGACCGTTTAAACGCCGCGCAGCCCCCGCCCCCTTCTCCCGCCAAAGCCGGAGCTGGGAAGACGCGCGAGCGCCCAAGCGGCTCCGGCGGGATGCCGCCGAAACGCCAGAGCGGGGGTATGGAATCAGCGACTCCAGCCGCATCCACCCAAGCACAGTTCCAGCACTCTAATGCCCACCTTTCCGGTCGCATGGGAAGTCCCGGTAACCCTGGCATGAGCAGTCCGCAGGTTGGTGGTGCCCAAGGGAACAATGATCCGCAGCCCACTCTCGTTCAGAAGGTGATGAAGGCTTTGTGCTGCGGTAGGTGATCCGGCCGTGCTGGTCTTCCAGTGCCGCGCAGCCCGCTTATCCCGAGATCCAGGTTGAACTCGAACTATTCAAGCCGCGGCGTGTCACTGGATTAAACACGACCTGATGATTCCCCTTGCTCTTTCTGCCCCGCAACTGTCAGAAGACGGCCGAAGAAAAAAGCACAACATACGTCGGCATGGGATTACCCTTGGTCATTCTTCTTCTCTCATCCCTTCGATTCTCTTTTTCCTCTTCCCATTCGACGCTTCGGCCTACAATTTGACTGTGGTAGAAACGACCTTCCTCTCATTGATGTTACGTCTCATCACTCTTTCATGGTGCTACGGCTCGGCAACGGCGAACTTGAGAGATTTTTTGTCTTGTGCTTTCCCATTTTGCTTCCTTATCCTCGGCGTGCGCCATCTAATACCAAAACTTCATCCTTTGCAAATGAGTGGATTCGGGCCTTGTTCGCGGCCCGTCCGTCCATCATTTGCAGTCTCTGTTTGGAGTTTATTGAAATGTCCAGCTCTGCGGGGCAGTCTACTGGCCTTGGATTTGAACAGCATTCGGTTGCTGGATTCAACATACCGTGGATTGTATCGCCGGCGAAAGACATTGACCAGGCTCAAGTTTCGACACTATCTACATGAGCAGCCCTTGAATTTTCATCCCACCCTATCAACAGGGTGGGCATTTTAATGTCCCTGTTACTCTTTGAATTCTTCCGTCGGGCTGTTCTTGCATCCGGGTCCAGAGAGTCTTTCCAATTGTATGTCCATGCGACTTGTCCTGCAACAGGAGGAACGCATATTGCATTTATTGGCCGGGTTGATTCCCCTTCTTCGTCATGTCTCTGAGTGTTTCTCTTCGGTTGTTTCACCCCCTTCGGATCTACTGCCTTTGTGTATAATTGTCTCCCTGTCTTTGTTCTTGCTCCGTTTCAGAAGCGAGTTTTTGTGTTCCTTACCGGTAGTTGTGGCATAAGATAGCATTGTTTTTTTCTGTTGTGTATCTGGTTGCTCGCGTCCGTACAACGTATATAATTGTTTCGGAGTAGGACTGATAATACATTTGCGTGTTTACCCTGAGGTTCAAGTAACTAGTCTGTAGGCTTGATTAATACCTATATGGCAGGCCCTTATTCCTTACCCATTGAAACAGTAAATAGAGAGAAGCATGCCATAACTCTTCTAGTCCACCATCATACGATGCGATCGATATCCCCTCCAATGCACATGATATTACAAATTCTGCACCCCTGACTAACAACTAAGGATCCTGGTATCCCTATCCCTGACCATGACTCCTTAAACTACCAAAATGCACACCCCTGACTCCCGTCTAACATGGATACCCATAGTGTGGCAACCCAAACCTTGTCAACATCCAAAACATGGCCCCTCAAGTCCCTGTGGGTAGCTACTAACTAGATTTTTTTGAGTATAGTGCGAGCTACTACACCCAATAATTGCTATCCACCCCTTAACTGTACCTAAACCCTATTAGTGTCTACAATGATTACTGTAAACAGTAGGGCTATTGCCACTGAAGTTTATTCCTTATTTTTTGTCTATTCGTACTGGTACATGCACAGGATGTACGTGGGAGTGATCATCCAACTATGATACTACGATACCCACCATGCAGTCATAGTCCCATGTGCACTCATCTGCAGTAGGTTTCGGTGCTAGCCACTCACACGTTTCATCCCCGCATCTGCTTTTCTTGGCGTGATGGCTGATTTGGTGCTGCAGTGACCCGGTAGGCAGATGGATTCTGGGTTGGTTCGTGGGCTGCTAGTGGCTGGGTCCTTTCAATGCTGATTTTAGGTCTGCATGCTGCTTTCGACTGGGATTTGTGCGTGGCGTGTGTGGGAGTGGAGGTGATTCGATTCTGATTCGGGTTGTTGGGTTGGGTTTGGGATGTGTTGTCATGGCTGGTTTGGGTTGATGGGCTGGCTCGTTTCCAGACATGTCAATGTGTGGGGAGTGATTCGTGTCTTGATGGTGATCTGTATCTGTAGACTCATCTGGACTGACACGAGTAAGTGTATTGTACTTTGATCCGGGTTTCTTACCTTGAGTGATGAGAGCAAATTGCCAAGCGTTCGGCTACGGTCCCTCCAGCTGCGATACATTCCACGAGATGCGAATCGTGGGATGCGGGAACCCGCTACCCCTGACCAGCTGCGTGAGGTGAGTACAACCAGGGGGCCAATTAGCAAGACCTAGCCCCCTTAGGGTGAAACAGTCATCGATCTAGACATCGATGGAACTCGGATGTGATACTAGCAGCTCGCAAGGTTGGGATACAGGGAAGGGCTGGATATGACAAGGGTATGTAACGTGGAATCTAGGATGTTGTTGTTGACAAGCTAGAGTATTCTGGATCTGGCTCGAAGGAATGTCGAGAAAGCTGGTATATCTAATGCTTTCGTTGAGGGGTTCAAAGGTGGTGTTTCTTGCTCTCGATAGTTATCTGATCATCTTGACGGTTTAGATGTTCTGTTGTGGATACGGACAAGGATCTCAATATTTTCAAGGACCTGGTTGGGTTTCAACCGGTGAGCTCGGGTTGCTGTCCTGAGGAAGAATTAAGTGCAGTGGTAGAGCCTATAGGGACAGATCACCGGGAGCTTGATTTTAATGAAATGCCTCTCTTGATAATACTGATGCAATTCAAGGCGCAGTTCAGATCTATGCACTCAAGCCGTTGACGGACATTGGCTACTAGAGCCAGCAAGACTCAATGAGCATGATTTAGAGAATAAGAGATACAAGATCTGCATTAAATAACAAACCCAAGGTAATGTTATTAAGAAATATGTACCAAAACACCACAAAGTACCTGATTATCAAGCACCCTTCCAGTGGACTCCTCCCCAACTAGAGTCCATGCTCATCCACATCGATAGGACGTGCAGACCGATGCCCCGTTGGTTGCACCGAATTACCATCGATATGCCAGAGAGCAGAGGGTCGTGCTCGCCTATCGGATTCAGAGTTTGGTAACCCGCTCTGGATTCTTGTGGCATGATGTCGAAGTTTGTTTGCATGGTGTGATGTTTTGCTAGCTGTCGATAATAGGTGGCGAATAATTAACCGTGGTCAATAGGTCGATGTTGCTGCCTTCCAATGTATTTAGGGTCTAGTGACTGCAACAATGTGGTTGGGTCATAGTTTGTAGGTTGGAGATTCCTGAGGTACTCATGTTCTTAGGTTATTAGTATGCAAGTTAGTTCTGTGCATAACAAACGGTGCCATTGGTAGCCCAAGCGTCGAGTATCAAAAACACTCTGTATGAGTTCACTCTTTCACCTGTCAAGTCTCGGATTGATACTTGGAGCCATAATACTGCGTTTCAAAGCATCATTATCTGCCTAGAGCGTCTGCAGCGCTATTTACTCTGGCTCTTCTGGCTACCTTTGACTCCTTATACTCCTGGACTCGCTTTTCCAGATGTATGTATTCCAGCTGTGCTCTCGATCAAAAACACCAAGTGATAGCACTTTCTTTCCCGTAGGCAGTCTCATCTTGGTTTATTCTATGCCGTGGCATGTCGTTCTGATACCGCACCAAAGTCCGTCTAATTAACAATGAACTCTCCAAAGTCTGTACAGCCCCCAGACATGGCATCTCCAGCTTGGATCCAGGTCTTAGTATACTAATAGAAACATGGCATGAGTGGTTGTGCTGTTCAAAAGGCGGAAAAGTCACATGGTAAGCGCAGTGACATGCCACTATCCGTTGATTGGTCGGGGATGTTGAGATCTATCAACTCACAAAATAAATACCGCTAAACTTCCTTGTTGATACTCTGCCAACGGTACTTTGCAGGTTCCATTTCTGCTGATTCATAATGTCTACCCCAGACATCCCCCGCAATACGCCATGGCATGCAGCTTACCCCGCTCCCGAGTCCGAGGTTAACTCTCTGCCCCGCCAGGAGTTACTGCGGTGGTTGAAGGAGGGGAAGCAGCCTGGCAATAATTTCGTTCTAGTGGATGTACGACGTAATGATTTCGAGGTACTTACATTTGATGAAACTAGGACTGGGTATTGGCTGATTTTTCTAGGGTGGTACCATTCGTGGTTCGCTGAATCTACCTGCTCAGAGCTTGTATCCTACGCGTCCGGCATTGTATACGCTTTTGAAGAGTGGTGATGTCAAGCGTGTTATTTGGTATTGTGGTGAGGTTGTTCCTTCTTTGATTAGGGATGCGTCTAACTGTTTTAAGGTTCTTGTAATGGTCGGGGTCCGAGGGCTGCGGCGTGGTTTGCGGATTACTTGGTGGAAAAACAGGACTCGAGTATTGAGAGTTTGATACTTGAAGGTGGAATTAAAGGATGGGCCGCGGCTGGGTCGGAGTATACTGAGTTGATGGATGAGTATGATGCTAGTGTGTGGGCGAAGTCGTAGATGTTGATCCGAGACAAAGATATCATTGAACTATCTACAACAAACAACTTTTACTAATGCTTAAAGTAACCAACGCCATGATTACAAGCCACTTGCCATCTAAGGTCAGGTAATGTACGTCTCCCAGCTGATGTCGACATCGGATCCATGTACATGTTGGGCAGACATAGTAAACAAAGCACTACAAAACCCAAGTGGATACTGCAAAATCTTCCTGAAACAAAGCGACTAAGCCCGGCGCTACCAAGGGCGAACTCGAAAGCCTGGACTCTACAAAGCGCTAAAAAGCAGCGTCTAAGAGAAAATTACCGAAGTCCGCTTACATCAGACCCATAGACCACGATCGAACCCACACTGCAAGTGCTAGAAAAAGAAAAATACAATGGATACGCAGATCTTCCAGGACGGATCAAAACCTGAACCCCACGCGGAAATCGACGGGCCATCGCTGCTTTGCCCAAACTCAAATTGGCCTGAGTCTAGTCGATCAGGCCATCTACTGTATCAACCCTGGCCTTCACGTTTCAAGTCGCGCCGGGTACTTTTCACACTCGCAATCACAATTCCACTCTTCAGGCCGTTCAATGTGCTCCACGGTCTCTAGCAAAGCACGCGCTATGTATTTTTCCTTCTTCAGTGTCACATCATCACAAATCAAGACTTTGACTGCGTTTTGTGGGTCTGTGAGGTCATTGGCGGCTTCTGCCGTGTTTAATCTGCTCTGTTTGGGGTGTGGCCTCGGCCATGGAGTCGGAAGCTGTGTTGATCCTATGCGGCTTTTTCTTTTCCTTTCCCCTTATTCTCCCCCTTCGATCGGGATGCACGTCATTTGGACTATGGAGCTGGATCGGGTACAATACGGTTCTGTACCGTTCAGGGGACCCTGGGAGCTGACGACTATGATCGCACCTGGTTCGGGCACTAGATTTGGAAGGATATTGCGAATCGTGTAACAGCCCCCTAAGAGATGCATAGATGCATCTAGTCCCAGGCTAGAGAACGGGCTTTGCTCCACCACAAGCTATATTTTATTACCCCGTACTCCGTACTCTGTGCTCCGTGCTCCGTGCTCACGGACAACAGACAAGATACGAGACAGATCACAGCTTGGCCCGCCCTGACCAGCGCTACCTGGAACTAGTGGCTGCTCTCAGGTACCCCATGCCAGTCGGATACACACTAAGCGAGCCGATGGCGTTCCAGATGCGCCGTGGGAGGCCTAGGGCCGCTCGAAAAGGGACAGCGCCGTCCCGTGCGCACGATGTGGGGAATCCTTGTTCAACAAGGTCCGAGGTCATCGGGGAAGTTGTGGTGGATATACGGGGGATTCTCACGGAGGAGTGACGGAGTATGTGGATTCCGGGTTTTGCACTAACCGGTACAGCTGCATGTTGGGGTTGGATTGGGCCGGTTGGCCTCGGTGGCCATGCCAAGTTGTGTGAACTTAATCCTACATTACTATACACGTTGTGCATGACCGTTGGGACGACCTACAGGTTCGCTAATACCATACGTACCTAGGTATGTAGCTAACCCAATAGCTGGATTAGTGCAGGGCGACGTGGCCAGATATAGTTCTGCACTCTGTTAACCTTATCGAGGACTAAGCCTGTAGATCCGAAGTATACGTTTTCACGATATGGAGTGCAGATAATCGACCGAATCACAATTGAATTGCATTATCTCTCTTATCGTAATTACGCCGAGAGCGGAGGATCCGAGGATCCCCTTATCAGACTTGAGTCAAACCGAGTGGATCCAAGATTGCTGCCGTGGGAGGCTCCATCCGATGGATCTCGCGAGTCTTGGCTCTCGGTTTGTATCGGCCTTAATTTCTCGATCTTTTTTCTTTTCTTTTTAGCTCACCTCTATCAATTCTCTATCAATTGACATTGACCAATTTCCTATGTGAAGGTTGCACGATAACGAACCTTTTCGTACATAAATCGGGTCAAATAGGAAGCAGATGCGACGATACCCCTGCAAATCATGCGATAAAAGCTTGGCAAATGCGCAAACGGATCCCGGGTGGCAAGGTATTGAAAAAATCAAAGGCCAAATCAAATCAGTAAATCGAGTTTCAGAGTTTTTTGTCCGTCAGGTACCAGGAATCCTTCTCCGGGGGCCAGATGTGTCATAAAGACAGGGTTAAAGAAGGTAAAGAAATTTCTGACGGGGCACGGGTGTGGCGATCGTGGGTACGTGGGTACGGAGTGAAACTAAGGTGCTTCGGCGGGGATTCTAGAAGGTCTGGGCAGTTACCGGTTGCGTGCATCTGATGATGTACGGTCGGTCGCAATGGAGATTTTTTCCTTTTTTCCTTCTATGCTAGGGGGACTCGAAGGGCATTTCGGATGACGCCTTGGCAAAGACATGCTATGCCATATCTTGCCAGCTTAGGACATTCCGGCATTTCATATGATGCAGTGTCGATCGTGACGGACTGATATCAACGAGGGTTAAGAAATAACAAATCATCAACACATTCCCAGGGAAGATCGGCAGATTGACCAACTAGTGAGGATCTAGCTCATTCGAGGTAGCAGTGCAAGGTGGATGACGTGACCTAATGGCGATAAATACGCAAGGGGATGTGCGTGTCACTAAAACTATGCGGGTCTCACACTGTCGTGTCACTGGTGCAGTCGTGACTGAACCGTGGGTCTTGAGGAGGGATTGACATTCCGAGACCGGATAATGGCGTGGTTAGCGTCATTGGTGAGGTGACCGTGGGCCCATTTAGCGTAGGGAGTAAGATAGTGACTAGCGTGGTGTATACGGAGGGCTCTGTATAGATTCTCAACATTGGCTCTATAGTACAGTATGGTGTAAGTCTAGGACTATGTATAACTTTGGTGCGGGTAGAGAATATCAATATACATACAGTAGTTGACCACGAGGAATCGCCACGCGCCTGAGAACACGCACACACATTTCTAGAAGGAGTCTACCCCTGCAGGCAGTGGCCCCTTGCGTTGTACATGTACGACGTTACCAATACGGCAATACCGAGTTGCCACAGCATTTTCCGATCAAAAGCCCATTTGATTCGATTGGAACCGACTCCACTTGGGCGCCAGTACCAGGCATTTACCTAAAACACTGATCGACAAATGATTCCAGAACCAGTGGAGTCGCCCTCTTTTCCTTTATTTCGGGCTCTGGCTGTGATTTTGACTTTGGCTTTACTACGTACTTGGGCTCTTGTTCTAATCTGCATCTGCATCTCTCCCATGCTATCTCTATCTCTACCTCTTTTCCTCCTCTAATATAATCATTCCCTTAAAGCTGGCTCATTCAGCATTCAGGGGAGGATCGGTGATAAAACGACGGTCGGGTCCTCGTCGTACACTCTACGCCATGCTCAAAAAGAAGTCCCTGGCTTCTTCCTTCTTCTGGAACTTTACTCCCAGTACCACTCCCGAACTCTCCCCAACTTCTTCGGATAGTGATTCCGACGAGGACATGGAATCTTCTGGCTCCCGACCCGTCAGCCTGACAGTCTCGGGAGCCTTTTGCCTCATGCGTCCTACCCTCAACGAGGTGTTGGCCAACACCGCCCCGCCGCCCTATACCCTCAGTGCCTTTATGGCCTACCTCTCCCAAAACCACTGTCTCGAGACGTTAGAGTTCACCCTCGAAGCGAAGCGTTATAGGGAAACCTACGAGTCTTTGGCTGATCGTCTGGGCGTGTCAACCATTCCCGCTGATGTTCCGGAAAGTCAACACCTGCGTATGCTCTGGCAGCGCTTGTTGATGGCTTATATCGTACCCGGCGCCCCGCGAGAAATCAACCTTTCCAGCGAAGTCCGTGATGAAGTTCTGGCACACCGCGACGCTATCACGCCACCCGCTCCGGAAATGCTTGACTCCGCCGTGAAACGCATCCATGACCTAATGGAAGAGTCCATCTTCCTACCCTTCCTCAACAGCCACACCACATCTCCATCCATGCTTCCCCAAACTGGGTGTCCCCTTGACACAGACCTAAGCTTGTCAAACACCATGGACGAAAGCCCAATGAAGAAAGTACGGTCTCTCGCCAAGCGCATCTCCCCCAACTCCTCCACCAAAGATCTCCCCGCAACCGCCCAGCGCTCAACCACCTCTCTCAACGTCGCCTACGCCCTTGGGAAACGCGCCTCCGGTGCCCTCCTCAGCACAAGCGACTCGACCTCCCTATCTCTGACCGACGACAGTCCGCAATCCAGCCCAACCGTCGAAGAACCAATGACGCCGCCAACCACTCCCCCTGCCTGCGGACCCCATCTCCCCTTCCACAGCCCAAAGCTGCGTACCGAAAACCCATGGAAGAAAATGGGCATGAAGCTGGGCTTTAAGAAGCGGCATGGTTCCGGCGGCTCTCGCGACCCTAAGATTTTCGGTCTGGACGACTAAAGCCAAAATATTTCCTCAAAGTCTTGCATGACTCTTTTTTATCTCCTACGATATCTCTACGAACTCCCCTCAACGACATACCTCATCTCATCGACTTAGTTTCGCATGACCTCAACGCATCCACACGATCCGACTCAACTCCTTGTTTAGCGTTTATTGGCGGTGTATGAGAGCACGATGCATGCATATGAATCCGGCGTTTGATTTTGTCATTGTCATTGTCATTGTCTGAGCATTTGATGCCCTTTCTTTTTTTGTGACATTTTCATATCTCTTTCCCTTGTGATGGCCCATCTTTCATACCATCATTCATAGGCCGAAGCCAGGTCTGAGCCGTTTTTCTTTCTCTTTATCAACCATTCTCCTACATGTTCGATAGATGCTACGATATTGGCGATGTCTGAATCAATAGACTTGATACCCCTCTTCAACCTGTACCTTTCCTTAACCGTAAATCCCTAGCCAACCTTTGGAAGTTATGTAATGATTTCCCATCTAGGTTTACAAACGCGAACTATAAAGTTAAAAGCTCAACCTCGACCCACATTGATATCCCCACCAAAATTAACCTTCCGGATATGTAAAATTCATCTCTACCAGGGAAACAGGACGATCTTTGAAGCTTCTTTCAAATACCTCTAATTATAGCCTATGACAATGTAACTCTGTGTCTGGATCGGGTTTCCAGTGCTGGGATTGAGGTGTTCCAGCCTGCTTTGGCCAGTGCGTTCATGTAGTGCGGGAATGTGGAGTTTAGGATGGATAGTGTGTGGGATAGAATTGGGAGGATCCCGGTTTCTTTGGATGAAATTGAGGTTGTGGGTGAGGGTGGGGATAGGACTCGCGCGGCGAGGAGTGTGTGCGTCCAGGCTTTTACTTGCGAGTGCACGGTGCAGTTGCTTTTGAGGAGGATTGATGCGTGCCATTTTGTTCCTCTTTGGCTGAGGTAAAGGAGGTATGACTCCGAGGCGAAGAGGGTTGTTAGGGAGGATATTGGGAGGTGAGTTTGTAACGAGACTTTGGAGCTTTGGTAGCTTGTTTGTTGGAAGAATGAGGCGAGGGAAACGCCTATCGAGGCGGTGCCGAGGTCTGACCCTTGCCTTGATGGTGTCCATTGGAGGGCGCCGTCACGGTGGAAGATGCGTTCTTGTTGAGCTACTTGTGCAGGTGTGAGGATCTTCCAGGAGTTCTCCTGCTTGCTTTTAGATACCTCTCCGGACCGTAGGCTTTCGTCAATGGCAGGGTCGGACTCGAGTAGGGTGGAGAAAATGATGTTTGCTCGTTGTCTGTTCAAACTTGTCATCTGTACGGCTCGCACTGCAGCATAGTTGAGGCTGAGATGCGCTGCTAGGAGGATCAGCAGTGCTGCCCATGTCGTTTTGAATCCGGTGACGCGAGACACGACCACTGAACCAACCTGTACTAGTTGTTAGATGGAGATCAGTATCCGATTGAGAGACCTTACGAGCATGCCAACAAGAGAGATGATAGTCTCCTGCGAAGAGTCTTTCTGTGAATGGAATTAGATATAGCTTCGCAAGGGAAACTAGATCACTTACGGCGTTGAGTTCAGCGAGATTCCCCCATTTCGCAAAATGGGCGCTTAAACTCGCCTTTGAACTCCCACCTGCAACGCCGCATAGGGCTCGCAGGACGCCTGCTGTGCTGAGGATGCTTACGCGCATCACCCCGGCTGGGATCATCGGCGAGAGACAATCCATGATCATGGCGATGTCATTGAACACGTCGGCTGCTAATCGGTAGGTTTTGCATTCTGGCTCGAGGGCTGTACCAACTCGGTGGGCGAAGAGAATAGTCGCCACACGACCTGATGAGTCTTGAAGGATGTGTAGAAGTAGCGCCGAGGATGGGGAGGCGCTGGCGTCGCCGACGCCCACTCCTGTGTTTTTGTTAGTCTGGGATGATCAGCGTGATATGGTTGGCGAACCTTGTAGCACGGCTCGGGAGGAGAGGAGGCCTGCTATCGAGCTGCAAAAAGCTTGGAGGGAGTCCTTTTGTTGTAAAGTTCATGTGAGCCTCATGGACTATGTCAACTTCCGGCTTTGCAAGGACTGCATAGTCCTTGACCAAGCTTCGAAAGTAAAGACGTGAAAAGTCTATCCACTCACAAATATTTGATATCTTGATTCATTCATTAGCAATTATCACAAGGAAACATGGCCAGGGTACACACCTAATATAGTCATCGCTCACACTCTGGGGGTATCCCGAGGGGAGAAAGACATCGCCAAGAGAGCTGATGAGAGACTTGGTAGACCATGTCAACAAGCTGGAGGATGGATCCTGCTCGATGCTGTTAGATGATTTGACTGGTTGACAGTAAACAATGTCTTTGATTCTAGATATGGGTCTCAAGGCCAATCGACCCTAGACCAACTGGATCCATGGTAGTGCCGTCTATACCATGCATCGACAGGGTTGGAGACATGAGGGCAACAAGAATGACAGATCTCCCTTAGGCCATGTGTTAATTGAAATTCACTTCCGGTCCAGCCAAACTATACAAGCATTGCAATCAAGGCTGAGGATTCATTACACTCCTTCAAGAAGCGTTTGCTCGGATTTCATCTTCGATATCAACGGAAAGGAGAGCCGACTAGGAAATGCCGCTTACCATTACATCCACCCTTCCCGTCGGCGCATCCCGCTCGGTGGACGGCTTATTC
This sequence comes from Penicillium decumbens, assembly GCA_027569385.1. Lineage (NCBI taxonomy): Eukaryota > Fungi > Ascomycota > Eurotiomycetes > Eurotiales > Aspergillaceae > Penicillium > Penicillium decumbens. Next base: position 295,010 of record JAPDEZ010000006.1, read on the forward strand.
TGTTCTGAGTAGACATAAGTCGCCGTGAGATTGTCTGCCTCGTCCGTCTCGCGAAAGGTCAAACGGCTTCCTGCGTGGGCTACCATGATGTCGTGGTTCGAGGAAGGAGGTTAACGTGTAGGTAGTTTAGGAATTGAAGTTGGAGAGGCACCTGAGCACGTGCGGGGAACGTGTCCTCTCAGAAGCTCAGAAACTACATCTACGTACGAGTTGAAGAGTGGAATATTTAGTTTCCTCCATTGTCCAAATCAAGTGCCCTGAGAGGAGAATATGTCACAGTGAAAACAAAAGAATGCTCAAGCCCCGACTCATCCAAAAACTTGGATTCCACGATCTATAGAAACGCGCACTCGCTTTTCCGACATCAAAAGAAGCGGCATGTTGCGCTTGAAAGTAATATTAGAAGAAACACCGGAAATCAACCACCAGCGCCAGGTCCGCAAAGAAAATAGCAATAAAAATGAAACGACAGGGGCAAGACCCCGAAAATAGGGCGTTCTTGCGAATGACGGTTCTCGGTAGGACAGATGGTCTCGAGTCAACGAATGATCAAAACCCAGGCACTCGAAGCTCGGTCAAGCCATCGCCCATGCCAAGGTTGCCAGTGTCCACATCCAATACTGATTGACACCAGCCGCGTATCCAGGATTCACCGCGAGTCTTCCATCGTGAGAAGTATCGTACTCCGTCGCTCATAGATTTAGGGGTATCTCTGCCAGCAGGGAAAAAAGAAGTTAAGCTTTCAACTTTTTACGCGAACATGCTGGCACCGCCTGATTCGATGGCCTCAATCTCAGCCTCGGTCCAGGCGAGACGGCCGAAGCGAGCAGGGAGCTCAGCGCGGTCGAAGAACTCGCCCGGGGCGGGCTGGACGGGACCGAGCGAGGCGCCGGACCGGCCGCCGACGCCGCCGCTGGTGAACGAGGAATGACCCAGAGGGCCGTGCTGCTGAGCCTTGGCCCGGTAAGCGGCGAAGGAGTCAGGGAGAACTCCGGTGGGAGAGGCGGGGTGAACGCGAGGAGTGTGGTCCACGGACTCTGTGGCTAAGGGTTAGCTTCACGCGTTGCTGGACTCGAGCGCCGGGGAGAACATACTAGGAGTGGAGCGCTTGCCCAGGAAGCGGATCAGGGGAGTCCGGGCAGCGTTGCGGAGAGCGAAAGTGGCACGCATTGTGACGGAGACGGTGTTCGATATAGATTGTGGTGTAAAAGAAAGATTGATTTCACGGAAATGTGCAGAATTTAACGGGTCCGGTAGTATCCGAGCCGACCCAGACGCGACGAGAACGTGAAGCGAGGCGAGACGGTTCGAATTGGTGGGAAGATAGAGAGAGTATGGAAGCAAGAGAACTATTTGGGATGATGGATGATCGAAATCGAGTAGAATGTCGAGGGGTAAAGGAGGGAAAGAAGAGAAGATAAGAATTCGGTGGTTGGAAGCGTTACCGTTTTGGGACAAGCCGCTCGGAGCCGACAAAAGTTGGAGCTTTTTGGAGTTTTACAGTATTCGGCGGAGAATGTGTCACGCAATGAGAGAGTCGCTCCTTCGTCTTGAGCTTTGTACTTGGTCCCTACTGTCCTCGCATTGGTGGACGGCGCCGCCGAAGTCCTCTACAGAGTTATCCCCCGCACTGTGAAGCCTTTCCCGACCTGCAGTCCTTCCCCGACTTATCCGATCCTTTCCCAACTCGATCATTCGGTGAAGCTTTCCCCATTCAAGGTACATTTCCAACTTGAGGAGCTCCTCGCAGCATCCACCACTAGCAACACTCGCATTCTTTCCCCTCATAGAGTTCTACCGTTGGATCTGCTCTCCCCACGGTTCTACTCTAGCTACTGGTCCCCGCAAAATCCACCGACAAAAGTGCATTTCCTTTCCTAAAGGGTTGCATTTGAAATCGATCTTCCCTTTAGGTTTGGAAGGGGGTCTAGCTGCAGGAGAAGATCCCTCGGAAAATCAATCCCAGTCCTTAGGTGGCCGTTACTATTACTCAATAGCACACACACACATATTCATAATTCATTGCTGATAAGACTGCAACCTTGAAGCTTGGACCTTTGACTAAGCACATCCCGGCTTCTCCCGCATCGAGGCACTTGAGGCACCTGAGGCACCGGAGGATTCGCCATGCATGAGCTACTGCTGTTCGCCTCGGTCCCTGTTCACCAGCATCATGAGCTCCTTCAGCAGCTCGCCGGCCTCACGGCCATGCAGCCTCGCCACTCGATCGAGCGGCGGCTGATCTTCAAGGCCTATCGCAAGCCCGGCTTGGTCACCTCCCGCATAGGCGGCAGCCAGGATCTTCAGCAGTCGGGGGACCTGCAGCGGATCAACAAGATGTTGAATGGGGGTATGTTTTACACCCAGGTGGTTGGTCCGGTTTCCGAAACGGATTTCAGCCCAGCACCGCCTGCGGCCGATCCCGATACCGAAATGGAGGGTATGGACGAATCTAAGCCGCCTGTCCAGCAAACTTCCAACTACGACTTTGAGCAGCAACCCTGGAAGCTGGAGTTTAGAGATATTCCCGAAGCGGGAACCCGCTCCGCCGTTACATCGCGGGTGATGGCCAGTGCCGCTCTTCCGCGTGGAGACATCATACCATCCATGAATGCATGGGGTTACGGGTGAGTGGCCTGTTTCATCTTATCATCTGCTGGAAATTAATGTCATTTTAGCTTTGTGACCGAATATGTGGTCGAAGGAGACCTGTTCATCCAAAATGACATTGTCATCTACTTGCACCGCGTGCTGCAATACCCTTCTGGTGAACAGGAACATCGGGAGCCTCGGCGACATCTCCCAGAACTGAACCAGATGACGCCGCTCGAGAAGAGTGGTAGCTATGTTTTGCAGGCATCCATCGTTGTCCAGGATGGGAGTAACCAGGAGATGATGAAGATGGCCTCTCAGCATTTGTTTGGGCTGCGGGAACAGCTCAAATCAGCAGTCCGTCTGGAGCAGGCAGATCGCCTGTCTCTTGATACTAGAGCTAAATAAGAGACTACAATGCAATCGGCTGTCATGATACCCGGAGAGGCAGCCTCCACAAATTGGTGTTTTGATGCGCATATCAAAAGACCAACCATGTAAATGATAAAAAGATAAAAAACAAGTATTTCCCAAGCTTCTATTGAGACTGTAACCCTTTTCATTCCATATTCCTTTTGTCGTGGTGAGTATCACTGCCATTTTACCCTTTGGGGTGGCCGACCATGTGACTTCGCGAATCTCGGGGGAGGAGCTGACGCGCTGAAACGCGCAAAGCTCATCCAGCTGCTTCCTTGAACTTTCCACCCACAACGCTGTTTACCTCTGCAGCCGACATTAAAAAAAATTACCGCCAAGACGTCTCCCCTTCAGCGAGCCATCAAAATGTCCCAGGGGGGAGTCAAGCGGACAGCCTCCCCCGCTCGATCGATTTCCCCACCTCCGCTTCGGCGGAAGGTCGAGTCGTCGATGAACAGTGAGTGCCTAGGAAGGGATGCAATAGCATCAGTACTAACCACCAATCCTCTTCTAGAGACAGCCGCGATGAACTTCTTCACCCCCGCCTCTCAAAAAAGGCCGGAGCCAATCAGATGGCGGGTCCTGGGAACAAGTCTGGTCGTTGGAAAATTTACCCCGGAAAAGCACCCTCAACGCCCACAGGAGAAAGACCGAAAGGTTGCCGCTTTTGATCTGGTGAGTTATTTTGATTAGCGCAGCCACGCATTGGCTTAGAGATATGCGCATCGCTAACGAGATATGGCGGCAGGACTCGACGTTGATCAAAACGAAGTCTGGAAACACATTCCCTCGATCAGCGACGGATTGGAAGTGGTGGGACTCCATGGTTCCACAACGGTTGCGAGAGCTTAGCTCTGATGGGTATGTTCCTTGAATGCGGGACGAGATGTACGGACACTTCTAACAGATTTGCCCTAGTTTTCAATTGGTTGTCTTCTCGAATCAGAAGAGAATTAGCATTCAGAAAGATATCAAGGCCGGTAGTGCGGACTCGAAGAGCCTTGCGATGTTCAAGGAGAAACTGGCCGCGATGATGACGGAGCTACACGTCCCGATCAGCATATATGCGGCAACGACAGATCCGGAGTACAGAAAGCCTCGTCTGGGGATGTGGAATGAGTTCCACGATGACTACGACCTTGATGTGTACGGGGTGGACATGAAAGAGTCCTTTTTTGTTGGCGACGCTGCTGGGCGGCCAGGCGACCATTCTGCTGCAGATCTGTAAGAGCCTATTCTTGGTCCCTTTTCCCTGACTCCATACCTGACATAGTTCGCAGCGGATTTGCCTCTAACGCCGGATTAAAATTCAATACGCCAGAGGAGTTCTTCCTAGGGCAGACCCCGGGTCAGACAGACGGCGTATTCAACCCGAAATCCTACATAGAGACGGACTTGGAGGAACCCCGTACGTGACTTCCAGAATGTATCAGCAGTGCAATCCAGAATAGACACTGACACCTACCACAGCTATCCAATTCACCCGCAAACATCCCCTCGAGCTGGTCATCTTCTGCGGCAGCCCAGGATCTGGAAAGTCCACCTACTTCTGGAATCACCTGGAGCCACTGGGATACGAACGTGTTAATCAAGATATCCTCAAAACCGTGAGTCCCACTTCATCCATGAAAGATCTGCCTTCTGACTTGTCCCAGCGACCAAAATGCCTCAAGGTTGCACGTGAGCTTCTCGAAGCCAATAAGTCCGTAGCAGTCGGTGAGTCACGATCCCCATCTCGGTCGTTGGGTACCAATTCCTCGATATCTTGACTGACCTATCAAGATAATACCAACGCGAACATCGAGACTCGAGAATACTGGATATCGCTTGCGAAAGACTTGAATGTTCCCATTCGTTGTGTACATTTCTTCTCCACGCCCGAACTATGCCGGCATAACAATGCCGTCCGGGCATCAAACAAAGAACTGGTCAGTGGTCATAAACCGAAACCCCCTTTACCTGAGCAACGCAACTCATATTCTGCCCAGAACCCTGAGTCGAGAACGTCTCTCCCAGGCATTGCGTTCGGTGATTTCGGGCGCCGATTCCAGGAACCTACTCTTGACGAGGGTTTCGAGGATATCATTCCCGTGAAGTTCCAGTTCCAAGGTACTGAAGAGGCCCGGAAGCTCTGGGGGCAGTTCTGGGTTTGAGGAAGCGTACGATTCCAGATCTCATCTGTATCGGCCTAGCGCATGCTCTCAAGGTCAGTGGCCGAGTATAAGGACCCAACAAGAGTGGCTTCAATTCTTACAATCTGGACATGCCGTGTGGATCTGTATTAAAAGCCAGACCCTGGATTTTGTATAATTATCCAAATATACTATCTTGGTGAAAGCCGGTGCCTTTATGGCTGGCACCGCTTTTCATCCTGCGTGCAAATGCTTCCGTTCTCGTACGGATCATCTGATGCATCTCTTACCCTGCTAATTGACGCAGTGTTACTGGAAAATTATATGATGGAATCTGATGGCTTCTATAGAATATGTCAACTAACTAGAAGCATTGATAAAACCCGATATCCACATATGAAAGACTTGAGCTTTTACTGAGCATTGAAAAGGGGAATCTTGGCGCTGGTGAAGAAACCCTTAGGCATGACTGAAGCTTGGCGGTGACCAGAACACTTCACGTCGTAACAAGAGATTAATCTTATCGGTGCCCACCTAGGTCCTTCGTCCGTGACCAGGAGGCAGGGGTGATGATGATCGACTGCGACATCCTTGGTGTTCTCCGGTTGGTACTTCAGAGCAGCCTCATCAATAATCATTCCGCCGAAGTCGTGAGCTTGGCGGATGATAGTGCGTGGCACATTCGAGAATGTGGAGCCCAGAACAACCGAGTCGACTGTCCAGTCGTTGCTATGGGTATCCTTCTTAAGCTGCCTTGAGAGGCTTTTGCAATCGCTCTACCGATTTGGTGATCCTCCACTCAGGGAATCTTCACTTCATCCACCACGCAGATGTATGCATTGGTTGAGTCAAACAGGAGGAAATCCGGGATGTTGTTTTTGTTGAAAGCAAAGACTCCGAATCCCCGAAACAGAATCCTATCATTTCGTGTTGGGCCATATTGCGGGGCTGTGACATGAAACCAAGTGGGTAAACTTTGCGCATGCGCGTTTATGCTGGGTTGAAAGCATTCTGATGAGGAGTGATTGTGATGAATGGCAGTATTCTTTCCACGAGTTGGAAGTGGATAATGGAGGGTAATTCATGGCTTGGTGGTATTAAGGTGCAATTTGCAAGTGTCAGCGTCGTAGATAGGTGGAGTTGGAGCATGGGTGGGTGGCCGGGACAATAGGTGCGAGGCTCGGTCTTGACAGTTATAGAAACATCTCTGCCTACTCTCCATGAGAGTTGCGGTCCTCCCAGGTAGACTGGGCTTTGCCGTGGCCCCGGGCCGACTAGCCAGTCGGTATACTCGAAAGCGGCCTCTTCCCTCTCCCTAGGCTCTCGATTTCCTAGGATGTGAAGAGGATAGTCAACCCCTCGTGATATCAAGAACGAGAGCAAGGAACATTCGATGAGGTATAGTAGTGATAGTGAAAGTGGAACCAAAGTGATCGTAAGGTGATTATAAACCGAGAACCTTGTAAGGTGAAATACCTTTAGACGCTCACTTCTTTCGAGGCATACGCAGATGAATAGTATTTTCTATCTACGCCCTCGCGTAGGAAGATTTTAGAAGAGGAGAAGGTGTTTGCTCTGTCTCCCCTTCGTCGTTGGGTCCTCACTGGAGGATGGCGAGACGTAGCCTACATGAACAGATCCGGGCAAGCCCCAGAAGCAGGCCTGCTCGGGTTCTGGTGCGATAACCTTGAGCGTATCGCGTGAGCATATAGGCCCTGAACCTACAATGTATGGGACATATGCTAATAGAAAGCTACAGCCAGGAAGACCCAAGTTTTGCCCTCGCACTTAGCATCCTTCCCATAACAAAAAGATTCCATTGATCACAGTGAACAATCAACACCATGCACACTCGGTTGCAGCCACTCAGTATGGCAGACTTTTTCACCGTTCCGTTACGTCCACCTATCGAGTCACGGATCTGGCCACCGGGCTAGAACGTGCGGCCTCAATCCCCCGCCCAACCCGATCCCCTTCCCTACATTGACTCCGGTTAATCCTCCTTATGAAGATGTCGAGGGAGATACTGATAAGGATGGCGAGGATGGCGAGGATGCTAGTTATGATACTGAGGGGCTGAGGAGATGCTGATGAGACTGAGGATGCTGCCGGTGCTGAGGATGTCCAGGAGATTCAGAAGTAGTTAGGTTTACAGACGGCTTGAATAGGTTGAAATTCAGACCTTTAACGCAGCGTTAGAACCTACGAGTTTAATACGACTAATAGATGCTAAATAAATGCCCGAACTCCGTTAAACATATGTGCTAGTAATACCTAAATAGGCTGAATACAGGCTACGTCTAATGGCCCCGCCTATAGTTGTCTAGGCAAACGGTCTACCCTAGTCCCTGTCTACAAAGATGCTTATGTACTCTATGGGACTTAGCACGACCACGACTACCTTCTTCTACCCCTCGCAACTCCCGAAGCACTAGCATCTATAAGGTCTTCCGTCTTAGCGTCGTGTGCCTACCGGACGCTGTCGCGGCAGCCCGCGCCTCAACCCCTTACCACTTCCCACTCTTAACTAGTTCCTCCAATGACTACCTATATTCCCTCACTGCGCAATCTCAATCTCAGCTCCGGAGGATTGTTTTCCTGGGACTCTCACGTCGGCTCCAGATGCTGGGTCACCTCCACATCGCCCCCATTTAGTATAGTGTTCGACGTTCCTGAGCTAAACTAAAGGCCCACTACCTCCACCCCCACCCTTGACACAAGAGCTACAATGATGGGGTATGCTCGATAAGAACACAGTTAATTACATCTATAGCTTTACCCCTCCTAGCTTTACCCCTCCTATTAGTTTCTCTTTTAAATCAACCGGGGCTTCTCTCAATTTCCCATTTCAATTAATTACTCTCTCTATATCCCGCAACTATCCCAATTCATCCCAAACAGCAGCAATGGGCAAGAAACGCGTTCTAGTCGGCTACGGCGTTGACATCGACGCAGTCGCCGGCTGGCTAGGCTCCTACGGCGGTGAAGACAGCGTCAACGACATCAGTCGAGGTAATTCCCCTCCCCTTCAAACCCCAACAACCTATTTACCTAAACCCAGGCCTCTGGGCCGGCCACATCGGCACGACCCGCCTCCTCAAACTTTTCGAAAAGAACAACATCAAAGCCACCTGGTTCATCCCAGGCCACTCCCTCGAAACCTTTCCTGAAGAATGCGCCCAAGTGCGCGACGCAGGCCACGAAATCGGCCTGCACGGCTACAGCCACGAAAACCCAGCTGCAATGTCAAAAGAACAGCAGCGCGACATTCTCGATAAAACTTATCACCTCCTCAAGGAGTTCACTGGCAAGGCGCCACGGGGTATCGTCGCGCCTTGGTGGGAGGCGTCTGCTGAGATGGTTGAGCTTCTCCTCGCTTACGGGATTGAGTATGATCATTCTATGTCGCACCATGATTGTCAGATGTATTGGCTTAGGACTGGTGATTCGTGGACGAAGATTAATTACGAGAATAAGGCTGAGACGTGGATGAAGCCCTTGGTCAGAGGCCAGGATACTGGGCTAGTGGAGATTCCGGGGAGTTGGTATATTGATGATTTGCCGCCGATGATGTTTATTAAGAACTCGGCTAATAGTCATGGTTGGGTTAATCCTCGTGATGTTGAGGATATCTGGAAGGTAAGTGTTACAGAAAGATCTGTGGTGGTGGGTGCTAATGGCGGGGTAGGATCATTTCGATTACTTCTACAGAGAGTATGATGAGTTTGTTTTCCCGATGACAATCCATCCGGATGTGTCTGGCCGTCCGCATGTGTTACTGATGCATGAGAGGTGAGATTGTGGAACTGAAACCGGGGAAAGGTGTACTAATGCAATCCAGGATTATCGAACATATCAACAAGCACGAGGGTGTCGAATGGGTGACCTTTGAGCAGATGGCTGATGAGTTCAAGAAGAAGAATCAGCCTCCTGAGGGTGCTTTGATGCCTGCTATTAATCCGTCAGTGTGAGATGGTGTCTAGGCAGCTGCGATATTTGAGATCAATGAGACTTGATAGCAGCCTCCAATTGCACCTTTGTGTTCCTCGGTGATTTTTGGTGTAGTGTCTTGTAGAACTGCGCCCTTGCATGCACGATTATTGTGTGTTGCATTGATATCTCTGCCCATCTCCAGTCGTACCGGTGCGACTCGCAAAGTCTCGCAATGACAACCACTTGTTCTACACTTGTCCTGGCTGGGGTGAGCACTGCATGCAGATATGAGTTGTATATGCGTATCCGGCTTCGATCTCCCCTCCCCACTTGCCTGTTCGCCTATCGCATCTTTTGCTTTCAATCGGGACTGGAGATAAACAGAAGCTGAGATTTGTTCCAATGTCGTGGCTTGTCGTACATCGGTAGTATGGAAGATTGGCATTGTAGTCTCTACAATCTACAATCTCTTTTAACTCAAGCAGTTGTCTATGAAGCTACAGCAGACGAGGGAGGAAGGAACAGGAGAAATTGAAGTGAAGTGAGTTGAATTGAAGTATTAACAATGTAAGAATTGGAAGCCTTGAGCCCGGAGAGTGTAGAGTTGACGATCATGGAAGACTTGAGAGGTTATGTAAGTGTTGACTTTGAAGCATCAAGTCCAAGTAGCCATCCCTTACTGTGCTGATTGTCCTGAGGTTGAAAAACCGCCACAACATAGCAAGGAATAGCAGAGGAAGTTGAGAGAAGAAAGATTTGAAGGAGTTGAGTGAGCCAAAGAAGTCGTAGAATCCGAAAGTTGAAAGACCAAAGCTATCCCTTGCTATGTTGATTGTCCTGAAGTCGTAAACCCGCCACAACATAGCAAGGAATAGCAGAGGAAGTTGAGAAAAGAAAGATTTGAAGGAGTTGAGTGAGCCGAAGAAGTCGTAGAATCCGAAAGTCGAAAGGTGAAAGGCGAAAGCCATCCCTTGCTATGTTGATTGTCCTGAGGCTGAAAGACCGCCACAGCACAGCGAGGAATAGCAGTGGAGGTCGAGAGGATAAGGATTTGTATGACCTCTCAGGACATGTATAACATCTCAACAACCCTTAAAGATAAAAGCCTTGAGAGGTCATAAAGGCTTGAGAGGTCATGAAGGCTTGAGAAGTTATGCAAGACTTGAGAGGGGTCATGAAGACCTTGGGAGACGGTAAAAAATAGAGAAAGACACGATGAGATCTCGTGCTGAGAAGTGATCACGGATATGATTGAGGATAGCTGATGTTCAGGGACTGATGACCATGATGATGGATGATGATGGGGGCTTGGATGATTGGAGGAGAATAGGGTGGGGAATATGTGGGGAAGAGAAGTCTTGGCGGAGTGAGAAGGCCTATTTATAGTGTGTTAATGCCTTGAAAGTCGGGCATAAAGAATAAGGGAAGTCACGTGATTATGTGTTAGAATAACCTCACCGCCTCCAATCAATCCATTAGTACGAAGTACTCCGTACTCATAGCACGTCTAACCCCCGCCTGGGCGAAGCAGTACGACCCCTCGATTACGGAACAGCTCTTCTTTATCGAGACCGGGAGCCAAGAACTCGATATTTCTCACATGGCAAATATCCTTCCACTACATTCGAGAAGTAAGGCCAGCCGCAACAGGCTTGGGCTTTTCGACCGGTAAGGCATCCCGGAGAGCATTTCCCAAGTCCGAAGCCAAGTCCGAAGCCAAGTCCGAAGCCAGGAAGAGGTTGGTCGAGATATTTTAGGAAGCTGAAGAATAGGTTCAGTAAAACTAGGGATCACATGTCCGACTCCGACGTTAGTCAGCGGTTTCAAGGTGATACCACGACACTACGCGACTGTTCGTTACCCTCGGTTGCTAAGTATAGCATAGTGCTCACAATGCATCGACCAGTGCAATTGACTATGCGTGCATAGTCAAAACCCAATGGTTGGCTCGAGCATTAGAAAGAGATATTGGTCATTGATCTATACTATCAATTGCCGACCGGTGCGTGTACAAACTAGGAAATGCCAGTTGCTCTTCCCACACGTTAAAGCTGTCTGTGGTGTCACAAGAACCAGGCTCTCCCAGCAATGGGCTACGTTGCTTTACAGAGCTGCGTGGTATGTCTAGCGAATCGGTAGCATCGCAGAATCAAGGGAAATGCCAGCACTTCGATGCTGGCATCAGCACATAGACTCGAGGCTCGATAGGAGGAAGCGGAGCAGCTCGAGCTGCGAATAATAAAAACTCGCAAGACAAAGCTCGGCGAGCACCATTCCTCGGCACTGACAAGTATGGCCAACCGGCTTTCACTTGGAATCTATAGGTCGACGTGACGTCGCCATGGATTTACTCAGTACTTGCGTAGCGAAACATCAACGAATCATAGAGCTAGATATACTCCGACTTGCGGAAGCTAGGAACAACACTGGACCGAACAGACAAACTACTTTCCAAGGTTCGTTTCGTTTGCTAGTAAACAATAGTATGGGTGCCGCCGGTGAACCGTGGGAAAGAGAACAGCATGTGGAAGCTACCGAAAGGACGTGTTCATTCCTCGACATGAACAACTTGCAAGGTATAGAGTGACATTGCCCCAAAAATAGATCACCAGCAGTGCATTTTCATAGATGGATAGCAACCGCCCGATGCCGGCGAACAGAGGCTATTTCTGAACGTTTCGGTCGACCCACACGATTAGGTTTCCGGCTTTTCAGCCGATCGGGACATGCACACGGTAGGTGATTGGTCACAGAAGCGAACTTTGGCTGACTCCGAAGAGCACTTCCGATGCCATGAGGTGGAAAACCCAAGGAGACAAACATAAACTAAAAAATAAGGAAGAATAAGAGAAATAAGAAAAAAACTGACAGGTTTACCTACACTATCAGTACCATACATAACTGCAGCCGAACGATTCCCGCAAGGTAAACAGGGCCACCGGAACCGGAATGGCAAAGGCAAAGGCAAAGGCACAAACACCGGGATGCTCTCGCCTCTTCGCCTCCAACCAAATTTTTATCCCCGTACCAACCAATGACCAATCCTGAACCATGTTCCCCGAGTTCCCCGATCTCCACGTGGAATTGACGTCTTTTTCACAGCTGGCTTTCTGCTGTCGCAGACCGGGTCCATATCGGAGGGTAAAAGGTCTCACATGCCCCTAGACACACCCTGGTGTACAGGTCCGACATCTGAGAATCGGGGAACGTGTGCGACCGAGGACTTCGGACTAAGGTTATTACTGCGCGTTGCTCGGCGACGCTGTACGACACGGGTCAAGGCCAGTCATGGCGGATATCGGAAAGGTGCATTTAGTACGGAGTAGAGGGCACACAGGTCAAAATGGCATCATAGGAGTTGGGGACTCCACCGACAAAGTCTAGATGCCGCCGATCTCGCACAGGTCTGAAAAACCCGAACCTGAAGCTGAACATGGATCTAAGGAATCCCTCAACGAATGGAAAAAAGAAGGGTCCTGGGGTCGATTTTGAAATCGGGTTACACAGCGGGATGTACTGCATCTGTGTAGCCGTTGGGGTTGATACTCTAGTATTAGGAACATAGGGAATACTACACGAAATAGACATGGGCCTAGAGAACGGAATGGAACAATGGTTTCCATGGTTCGAGTCTGTCAACCACCGGAACGCGGCGGAGACCTTCATCTTTAGGGAAATGTAACCGAGGATCAGTGTCGTGTCGCGTGTGTAAGAATTGTTTGACGTTCTTTGCCTTTGTCATTCCTCGGCTTCTCTTGTGTGGTTGGTTCTAGGTCGATTTTTGGTTCTTTGCCTCGAAATCTCACTTCACTCTCTCATTCTCTTTCTCTCACCTCCAACTCTCACCTTTCAACTCTCGACACTCTCTACCTTTTACACTCCACACTTTGATTGTGTGACGGGGATCTCCCTGCAGGCGCATTATCACCGGCCCGTTTGTCGATTCGTATCGCGTTCTTCCTGCCCAGCCAGCTGGCACTCGTGTTTGGCCCACGTCTGCGCTGTTCCCTTCATTCTTCATTGGATCCCCACCGACCTTCTTCTTTCCCTTCCCCCAGATCACACCGCCACGTCTTCGGGCATTCAGAGAGTGTGACTCTTTCACTGCCGCGCCTCATATTGAGCGCTTGATCCACCGGTTCCCCATTCCTTCTAATGCTTAGCTGCAAGTCTTCCTCTCAACAACATCTGCGACGCTCGACGGCATCGCCTGCGCAATGCGTAAATTATCCCCGGGCACGCAACGAGAATCTTTCGATATGCCGCTGAATGTCAATACCTCTGCGCCGGCGTCTCCCGCCGTGTCTCTATTCTCCGCGCCGGGCCATAATCGCGTCTCCAGTTCCATGTGCTCGCTGGTCTCGTCTGGTACCTTGGGAAACTCCATCGACAGCCCGAGCAGGAACCATTTGACCGGTGTCAAAGAAGAACCTATCACCCGCGATTCGCTCGAGGATCACTATTTCCGTCTGTTTCCACCCTTGACTCACCGTGCGGGCAGCATGGCTGACTTTTTTCAAGAACATTTTGACTGCGCCGATGGATCGTGCTTCCCTATGGAGCCCTCTGGTAGCTATGATCTCAGTGACAACTGCATGGACTTCCCCTTGACCAAGCGCCGCTCCGATAGCGCGTCGGTGAAGGGAATCTCGCGCATCAATTCGCACGTCTCCACCATGTCAACTCGATGGAGTCGCAGACGAGCCTCGGGGAGCCCCGAACGCGAGGGATTTCCGGATGCTCGGCGCTCGCGAGCTAGCTCTGCAGCTTCTTCCGCTCTCGCAAGCCCCGTTGTCAGCCCCATCAGCGTTTCGCGCGTCGACTCCTATATTCCTCCATCACCAGCTCGGACGACCTTCGAGGAGCGCAGGAGTGATTCTAATGTCCGCCCCATCGACATCACCCGAGCCAACAGTCTGAGCCAGGATGACAATGACGGCCTGCAAGCCACCACTCCTCTTCTCCCTCCTCCCCTGGGCGATGATCCGACAAGCATGGTCACATCGCGAGTGCAGTCTCCGCTACAGTCACCCTCTGTCGCAGATGTGAGCGAGTCCGGTCAGTATTCCATGAGGTCGGTCCCCGGTTTCACTGGTATGCCCTCGCCACCACTGTCATCCAAGCCATCCGTTGCCTCTATTAGTCGCCCTCGTGCCAGTACTTCCCGCACGGTCTCGGGCGACTCTCCCTCTGCCCCATTCGTGCTGTCGGATCCCAACGATGAATGGGCCAACAAGCTGGGCCATGCGAATTTCACGATCCAGCCCGAGCCCTACCAACCCATGGTGTGCGATATCGATCATTTCCACCAGCTGCGTGCGGACTGGGATATTGCGCGCTGCAACTTTGCCAAGCACCTTGTGCGCACTGGCGAACACTACGGCGTCACCTCCAACATCTACCAGCTTACCGGGGAGAAATGGGAGTGTATCAATAATCAATGGAGAAGTCAGCACAAGTCCATGCTCAACCAGCTCGGCTCCGAGGACGGTGTGGCTCTCACTTTGACCCAATCCCATCTTCAGCCCCGCGAACAGGTCTGTATCCCAGGCCTCCACGACAACGCGAAATTTCCGGAGATGGGAGACGAGGACATTGTCGGTCCGATGACCGTTGCACCTGCAACTGGATGCCGATCCAATCCTCTGAAGAAGCGCAACTTCTTCCGTTTCTTCCAGGATCTCGTCTCTCGCCCTTGAAAGTTCACCGCGACGTCGACATTTTCTTGTTGTCTTGCTTCCGAGCATTTTGCCTACGATAATGACCCTATGATAGACTTTGCCATCGTGGCTGTTTCCCACCATTCGGGTTGCAGTCCACCCTATTACGAATAATGTCTCTCTTTCGTTCTGATGACTCTTACGACTTCACGATCCGGGCGACTACTGTTATCGCACCCGATCATGCCTTTCCTTGGTCTATTTCACTTCTTGAGTCATGTGTTTTTCTCATGAATTTTTGTGCCGTGGTTCCTTTTTCTTTTCTTATGCGAAGAGAATACCTGGCTGGGCTGGAGCCCGTCCGTTCCTTGTTTTACGATATACCCCTGCATGACATCTGTTGTACCCATAGCCTTCGAAGTTCTTCGTGTTGTATATAACCCGCTCATTCACTGCGCTGATCTTGCAGTGGACAAGTCGTTTGTACTCAATACATCCAGATCTGATTCATTCTGTCTCTATAGAAGACTAAATAGACCCAAAAAAATTCACAAGAAAAGTCCTCAAGGTGCGAACCTAAAGCTTCCCTACAACCCTCCCAATTCCCAAAGGCCGTCAGCCCTCCCGGTGTCCACAGCCCTCGCATTGACCTAACTCAAACCCAGTAGCTCGTCATGCATAGTGCAAGGGGTGAGTCATACATAGTGCGGCCCGAGATCCACACCCTCGTGGCTCCACGCAGAAGCATGCACGTTCTCATCTCATCCGCAAGAAACATTACAAATCATCATTAGCATCACCCCATCACGAGAACAACCTCACGCCAAAAATAAACTCGCTCTGAGTCTCTCAACCCTTTGCACCCCAGCAGACCCGAGCTTCGATTACTGCATATAGGAGCCTCGGGCCGAAGCGGGCATAGAGATCGTGACTCGTGATGGAGAAAGCCCAAAGTCCCCAAGTCCCCAACGTCTCCAACCCCAACACCCTTCGCCAAGCGCAGTGCCTTAACCCCATCTCACCCATCTAATCCACTCATCAATTTTATCTCAATTCCTTAGAGACCCACGGACAGTACCCCCAAATCCTAAGAGACAAAGCCGAGACGCAGTGTCCAGAGCTACCGTGATTCGAAGTAACCAGCCTTAACTCGATCGTATCATACCGTGCCGCAATCAAAACAACTAACCTGTAATTTAGAAGTATAATAGGCCTGTTAGTCTGCGATAGAACTACTCAGGTGGTCCCCCGTCAATGATGCATTGTTCCTGCAATGACTGTGTGTTGATACTCCGCCCGTCCTGCATGACTCACTCGTCATCCGTTTCCCGACTAGTGTCTAGTCCTAAGGCCTCAAGTTCAATTGGTAGTCTACAACATGTAGAGAGAGAGTGTGTGTGCGCGTGAATCTAGACACTTATCTCGAGCCATTGCCCAAAAAGCGCGCCAGAACTTGAAAGCCGTCCACTCGTCTTGCAGACGTGTCAACCAAAGTCCGCCAATACCGCGGCTCAGCTTCTCCTCGTCCTGGCCTGCGCGGCATGGTGCAACTGCTCCGGCCGTGGGAGGGTGGAAGTATCTCGATTCCACGCCCGTGTTAGAGCAAGCACTCCTAGCACGTCCTTCGCCAGGTCGAATACCGCATGATAGTACTCCATGGTTGTTCTAAAACTCTTCTTAAAGACTGTCTGAGGCTATTGGTTGGGCCCGGTGTTCAATTTCTTTTGTAGGAAGTACAGGTGATTTCTGGAATCCCTCTCGATGTAGAGACCTTCCTTGAGCTCGGGCCCGGTGCCAACTTCGAGTATCTTGATCGGAGTAGTTCGTAGATGGGGTTAAAGTGTTCAGGTCTGTCAGGTTAAATCAGAATTTCGCTATTGTCAATCTGCGTTTTCTCCTCAGCGGCAGACTGGAGAATCTCTTCGAGCATCCCATCAGGCGGCTGTAGCTCAACCGGTACGCGATGACCGGTGATCTGGAAGAATCCATTGTAGTGGCAGCACTTTCGAACTCCGAGCATTTTCATTTTCGCTTCGCTGTCTGCGCCGTAGAATGCGAAGGTCTAGAATTGTGGGCGGATGGTGTAAAGTCTAGACGTTCTGAATGGTTCAATCGTATGGGTTTGATTCGGTTTGTCGTTAAATCGGTCGCGTATACATGTAGCATAGATGTACCTCGACCAGAGACCAAGATGAGCTTCTCATCGCGTAAGAGATTCGGATGGAATGCCGATGCTCAGCCAATTCATAATCATAGAAAAGGTCGAGTGTGGGGTTCGAGGGTGGTGAGGGTGGGGACTGGTCAAAGATGGGGTTATAGTTGATTCGTCGGGTCATAGGCCGTAGATGGTTAAGATTAGCGGGGATTGGGGATTGTTATCTTTTTGTTTATTGTATTGCCTATGGCTTGAACCTGTAGCATCATCCTTGTCTTTCTAGATATGAAATAGATTGCCTAGGTATGCCATTCTAGACAGATGCAATGGTGCAAGGGGTATAAAAGCATTCAATGCGCCACAAGGATTTAGTTCAGCTGAACATTCTCATGTGCGCCACCGTACATCCTCCCTTTTTGCCCATATTTCTGTCTTGTTTCAGTATATCTGAGAAGTCAAACAACCAATGGGGTAAATCCGATGCAGAAGCAAATATAGATGACATTCAGACGGGAATCATCGGCTTCATGCTCGCCGACTCTCCCCAAAAGGAATGGTTCTTGAATAATGGAGAAAAGAAAGCAGTTTTCAGAAAGAAAGCAGCAATGGCTCGCGTTTTTCGAGACTCGTTGGCGATGTTGCACCAGGCTTTAATCTCAAGGATTGTTTTCATTCCTGGAATGGAAGTTTCCCATATGGTGTATGTTAACATTTACATATCCAGTGGCATATGCGATTGCGATCAACTTCTTTCCGTCGGTTAGTCGCCAACGTACTCCTACTACTATCCCGTCTAGCCGTCTAGCCGTCTAGCCGTCTAGCCGACCCAGATTGTCAAGGATCGGAATTTCTACCGTCAAGACCAACCTGTGGATGGTTGCACTAAACCCTGTCGGTGCAGTGTGCTACTGTGTGTCGCCAAATCTTCCGGTTATCTCTGCGAAAGAACATTTCATATTGTATTCTCGCCGACTACCTCGATAGTGGGCATGATTATACTGGCATCAACGTCTTAAACAACAAGGGAGTGGTTTATTTTGCGTGTTTCCTAACGGCAGCAGGTGCTTATATTCCTCCGTGTCTCCTACACGCGTGGCATAGTAGTAAGAATAACGTCCATCCTCTAGTGGTCCGTCGATGTTGGTAACTATTCTATAGAGACATTAGTTATGACTGCTAACTAACTAGACTTGTGATAGTTAGCTAACTATGATAATCCCATTATTATGCAATGTAAACGCATATCAGTCTTGTAAATCAACACCAATCACCGGCCACTTCACCCCCGCATCCTTATCAGCATCGGCATTGTCCCCGGCACTTGATATTAATCCATGTCGGCATCTGATTTTGATTCTCCAATTTCTTTTTATTTGTACGTGTACCATAATGAAGAATCACGCTTGTCAGTATCCAGGTTGCGGGAAACGCTTCACCCGCGCTGAACATTTGCGCCGCCATGCGCTGAACCATGAACAACCTCGGAACGGGTTTACTTGTGAGCGCTGTTCTGTTCATTTTCAGCGTCCTGATCTTTTAGGTGAGGGATCTCATCGTGGGTTACGGATTGTGGATCACGGATTGGTTCTAATTGATGTCCAGCTCGACATATGATGCGGCATACGAAACGGGACCAAGAGGCGGGCGGGCCAGGAATGGGGGTGTTGAAAACCCGGAAAAGAACGCGCAGAGCAGGCGATGGAACTATTATCGTGCGACCTTCTCAACGGGAGATGCGTTCAGCACCGAGATCTACATCCTCTGAGAGTTCCGACCGAAGGTTGGATGAAGACGAAGGGGAGGGAGAAGAGATGCAGTTTGTTGATGATGAGCCCCTGTCACCACCTATATCAGGCACAGATCCTACTTCTCTCTCTATTGATGGGAATGATCCATTTCTCGCGCCGATGATGCCTGGTGGACCCTTTGAGCCCTATGTTGAGCCTGTTCCGGGTCAGTTTGATGCAGCCGATGGATCGTTCAATATGGGTCTGGATGGGATGAGTGATTTCTTCGGCATGGATACTGGTATGTACTATTTTATTCCAGATAGAAATTTGATATTAACGGATACAGCGACCGACTTCAATCTGCCCTTTGCAGCGACTTGTAACTACAATTGGTTGTTCAACGTCTCTTCGCTCGACGATGCGTTCCAGCATTTCGACTTTTCTCTCGGATTCGACGCCAGTTCTTTCCCCGATGCAGTAAATCATGACACTCAGGCCATGGATAAATACGACGGTCCATCGATGCTACTGGAAGTGGCTTCTATGATGAACAAAGTCCCAACACCACACACATTATCTTCTTCCCCGCCCGATCTGCTTGACATGGATTGGATGTCCGGATCTTCATACCTGGGGGCCAACCCTCCGCCTCGTCTACCCCGACTGTCTGAAGATGCTCGAAGGGGTATTCTCACACTCGTGGCTCAAACACAGCCCATAGGCCTGGATGGCCAGGCCATGGCTCTCGACTCACATCTACTGAGTCTGGCAGCACTTCAAGGCTACTGCGATCTCTTCTTCACTCGCTTCAATGTTACTTATCCGCTAATCCATCAACCAACATTCAACCCGAACGCTGTGGATCCGGTTCATCTCGCAGCTGTCTTATTCATGGGTGCCACCTATAGCACCAGAGAGGCTCACCAGCTGGCCGTGGGCGTTCACGACAAACTTCGAAACCAACTCTTATGCCACAATGACTTTTCACCGCAGCCTGATCTCTGGGTGCTACAAACTATGCTTCTTATTGATTGCTTCGGCAAGATGAGAGCCGGCCCCAAGCAGCGAGAAAGCGCTCAGTTGTTCCACTGTGTCCTGATCAAACTCATTCGCCGGAGCAATTGCTGTAATATCCAAGATCCCTCCAACCTGGCTACAGCAGAGGACCTAGACCAGGCATGGAGACAAGCGATGGATTTAGAACAGCGGAAACGTGTAGCAATGCATTGTTTCATGTGGGATACCCAGCACGCTGTTCTCTTCTCACAGTCTCTGTGCATGTCCGCCTTTGAGATCAGATCGTATCTACCCTGCAGTGCAACATCCTGGGAGGCATCATCTTCTCGAGAATGGGCACATTCGGCTGTTCGTGAAACCAATCGTCCATTCCTCACAGTCTTGAAAGGATACATCACGCCTGACGCAGTTTCCCGTCCCCGGGACTTGAACGTCTTTGCTCGCACAGTTATCTTGCATGGCTTGATGTCCGTCTCTGCTGATCTCAAGCGCCGCGATCAGACTACTCTTCGATCGGAAACACCCGAGAAAGTAGGAGCATGGACACGCCGAATGAGCCGGTCGTACGATTTATGGAAAGTCGATTTCGACGCAGATTGCCTAGCGATGAAACTGGCGCAGACTGCGGATCCCCGTCGCTTTACTGGGCTGAAAATGGCCTCGCATGCGCTTTACCACGCTGCTTGCTTGGCTTTGAATGTTGAAGTTTTGGATTTGCAGGTTGTTGCAGGAGCAGTGCAGATCTTGGGTCGGACTGTTACTTCTGCGGATCAAGCGCGGTCTCAGCGGACTCTTCTCCGTTGGCTTCATGAAGGGTCAGAAGCATCTTCTGTTGCTGCGAGACATGCTTCGTATCTTCTTCAAGATGCAGTACTGAGTCTTCATGATTGGGATCAGACGGATGCTTTCCATTTCCCTTGGTGTTTGTATCTGGCTACATTGACATGCTGGGTGTTTCATCGCGGGATGGATATCTGTGACGAGAATACTCGAACTACTACGGATCTTTCTTCCTTGATTGTCATGATGACCAACTGTCCTAGTGCAGTTGAGCTGGCTGCGCTTTCTGGGAAATACGATCCCAAGCCTCTGGCTGCGGCAATGGCTCAACAGTTAGCGACTGTCCGGTGGGCTGTAGTACATGATGCGATGAAGGTATTAGTGGGCTTGTCTTGATAGCACAAATGTACTTATATTCTGCTTCTATATATAACTATTTTACTTGTAAAAAGGATAGTCTGTGTATCCCTTCTCAGGAGGCTCCGCCCCGTAGAATGTCGTCCGATCGTAAGCAGTCAAGGGCAATCCCTCCTTTAATCGTCGCGGCAGATCCGGGTTCGAGATGAACCACCGTCCAAAAACAACCGCGTCCGCTCCATCATTCACCAACTTGGGTCCAGCGTTCTGCGCATTGAAATTGCCCGCCGCCAGGAACGCAACACCACCCTTCTTGAGCATCGGCCGGAACAGGTCCAGCGATGGTTTTTCCACTGAGAGTGAATCGATCTTCGAGGTCTCATCGAGCACCTCGTCAAACCGGGGCTCGACCATGTGCACATACGCCGGTCGAGACTCAGCGGGCAGATCGGCAATCTTCGAGCACAGCACTTGCCAGTGAGCATTGGGGTTGGAGTCGCGGGTGTCTTGGAAGTAATTGTACGGCGACAATCGAATGCCCACGCGATCAGGCCCGATAGCCGCTGCAACAGCTTCGAGCACTTCGAGAACAATACGAGACCGCTTTTCGATCGAGCCGCCGTAGTCATCGCTGCGTGTGTTGACGTTGTCGTGAAGGAACTGGTCGAGGAGATATCCATTTGCGCCTTCATTTATTAGCATGTTATGTTTCCCTCTCGTAACAGAGAATGCTCACCATGAACCTCAACACCATCAAATCCAGCCTCAATAGCCCGCTTTGAAGCAGCCGCATACTCCTTCACCAAATCCTGGATCTCCTCCACGGTCATAGGCCGGGGAGGCGAAGCCGCATATTCGGTACCATCCATCGCACTGCCAGTAATCGGGATATCACTCGCACTGACAGCTTGCTTTCCCTCAATGAAAGAAGGAACAGTAGCTCGACCAACATGCCACAGCTGACAGAGGATAAATCCCCCCTTGGCATGCACTGCGTCGGTGACTTTCTTCCAACCCGCGATCTGCGACTGCGTAAAAATACCGGGAACTCCAGGATAACCCGCCGCCTAAACAGATCCGTCAGTATTTCATCTTTCTTATTGCCCAAATGGCAAGTCTTCACACACCAGTCTACTAATCGGAGTCGCCTCCGTCAGCATCAACCCGCCCTGCGACGCGCGCTGTGAATAGTATTCGACATTGAGATCGTTCGGGACAAACACGCCGTCGGACTCCTTTGTGGATCGCATGCGTGTGCAAGGAGCTTGAACCACACGGTGGCTCAGGGATAGAGCGCCCAAGCGCAAAGGCTGGAAAAGAGGACCGATGACATCGACTGAACCCATTGTGAAGGTGTGGGATTGACAATGGTTTGAGAGGTTGGTGATGAAGGTGTTTTATATTTAATGTGATCCCATTCTCGACGAAAGTGGGATATGGTGGAGACTTGTAGGGATGTTACAATCTTGAAGTCGTGATATTTCACCCCCATCTTATGGAGTGGATTATGATACCCCATGCCCCCACTCTCGTGGTTGCATCCAGTTACGGTAGTTGGTGCATTGTGTGGAATTGGATTTGTTTGTGGAACAGAGCAGAAGAGTGCTTGGCTTGAAGAGGAGTATTCTCAAGATTTCTACGGTCCATTTTATTTGGAAAGCTAGAGCTGAGAGCTGGAGGTGATTGAATCTTCATAGGCATAGTATACTTTATTCAATCAATTGTGATGTGATATTCTCTACCTAGTATAGCATAAACGAAAAATACTCCTCCATGTACTTCCCAGCCTGCTCAGCCGCTGTCACATCCCACACATCAATGCCTCCGATATAACCATCAGGGCGCACAATCGCAATTCCAAGCTGCTCCTTCGTCAGAGATCCAAACCACTTATCCGTACATCTCGGAGTCTCAACATCATCAAGATAGAGAGTCCAGCGACTGTCTTGAAGCATGGACGGCAAGTCGGCAATCTCAAACTCGGATTTGAGTGACTGGGTCACCATCGCCAGTGTAAATACATCCGAAGTAGCCATGTATCTTTGCGGCTGAACAAAATCATCCGCTGGAGCCATGCCACGCGGCTGCTTCATGTAGGACTGACCCGCCTGAGAAGACAGTCTACCGAGGGGAGAACCACTGCCTAGTCCTGCGCAGAGCGTATTCAAGAATCCCAGCGATGCTTGCACGTCCGGAACAAAGAGATAGATGCGGAACTGACCCAGTAGTGGAATGTCCACTTGGAGATCCACCGGGTTGGCATCAATGTATCGAGTAACCTTGGCTGGAAGCTGTAACGCGCCAGACCGGAGAGGTGTCATAATCTGCTGCTCACGACTCAACATGCCAGGGGAATATTCCGCCCCAACACCCGAGATGAAACGGATATTATCGTCAAAGTTCTTGGTCAGTGCTGCTTCACCCTGTTCAAAGGCTTTGCAGTGCTCTGCGTCGAAACTGATCAGATCATTTGCAATCTTCCGACGCTCCTCTTCATATGTTGACAGCAGTGATGGACTAGCGAGTCCTCGAACAACGAGGTTCAGCTTCCATGCGAGATTGAAACTGTCGTGTATGCTTGTGTTGGCACCCTGGGCTGCGAGAGCCGAGTGGCAATGACCAGCCTATTATCATCAGTATCAGTTGCTCAGCACTGGGAATGGCTGCGTACATCACCGGCAATGAAGATCTTCGTATCCGGATGCATAAAGTGCCTGGCCACTCGTTGACCAACAACGTAGTTTCCGAACCACTCGATCGACTTCCATTCAAGGGTAAATGGATGCATTGCCATTCTGGCTCTCTGCATGACATATTCCGGAGTCGCCTTGGCCCTGTCCACTTTCTCGCCCTCGGTTGAACTGAGCTCAACGTATAACCGTGTCATGTTGCGCTCGCGAGGGATCCAAAGAACCGATCCGGCCGTGTGAGTCCGCACGGCTACTTTGCTCCATAGATCGGGGAAGTCCGTTTCGATGACGCCTATTTCTTAGCAACTATTTATACACAGGGTCAGAGCAAAAGAACTCACCGTCAAGTACTCCCCAGGAAGCGTTGGTCATCTCGCCCTCGAGTTCCGCATCTGGGATGAAGTTCCGAACCTTTGATCTGGCGCCATCACATCCAACAAGATAGTCGGCTCGGATCGTCTTGGTCGTGTGGCTCGACAAGTCTTCAAAGGCGATTTCAAGTTGGCCTGTCCCCGCTACCCGCGAACAAGATACAAAGCGACTGTTTCTAGTCACAGACACACCTCTTGACTCCATATCGTCGACCAGGACCTCTTCGAGCATTCCCTGGTGAGCAAGGAGAATGTAGGGATCCGATGCACCGACGAGGTTTTCGGGGTAATGCAACTGGCGGCCTGTTCGCTGGAGGGGCTGGTCTACCGTAGATTGCTGGGCCTGTTAGCAGCGATAGAGATAGAGATGGAGTATAGCGAGATGCACTCACCCAGAATGATATATCGTATACACGCGCAGCATTCTTTAGCAATGAATCTGCCAGGCGCATTTGTTTGAAGGTTTCGATGGTCTTGGGTTGCATGCCATCCGCCTTCCCCGTAGAAGTCTTGTCCGGTCGGTCATCCAGGAGAATAACACCAATACCAAAGCGAGCAAGATTGCATCTAGATGTGGATGCGTTAGTAAATCATCATTTACCCGTGAAGTTCAACCTACGCGAGCATCAACCCCGATGGCCCTGCACCGACCACGACAACCGTAGTCGATACATCAGGTCCACCGAAACTGTATCCTTCATGGTCTGCACCGGGTGCCATTATGAATGCAAATGCAAATGTAATTCTCAATTCTCGGTATTTCTAGCTCTATTATAAAAACTGAAATCAAAGTTGGAGATCTTGGAGAAGCGGAGTTAACCCCCACCTTTGTACTATCTCAATCACCATTTCGTGACTCCCCCATCCACCACGATATCCTGTCCCGTCATATACGCACTCGCATCACTAGCCAGGAACACACACGCCCCCATGATATCCTCTGGCTCCGCAACGCGCCCATTCATCGCCTCCGACTTCCATCCTTGGAGAAGATGGGGGAACTGTCCATTAGCCGGATTCAAGAATCAATTCGGATTTCAGGAACTTACAGCTGCCGTCATTTCCGTCGCGACGTATCCAGGTGAAATCGAATTAACTCGGATATTCTGCTTCCGAGTTAGCATAGGTCGGCCATTGCTTGAAACTCAAACTCACGTATTCGGCCAGTTCCTTCGCAATGGCTGGACACATTGATCGCACGGCGCCTTTTGTTCCGCAGTATGCGCTGCACAACTGGCTGCGGACGGCAATTTGACTGGCCATGCTTGCTACCAGTACAATGCTTCCGTGGGTCGTTCCGTTGGCAATCATCTGCTTGGCGGCAAGCTGGGCTGTAAAGTAAGCTCCCAGCACGTTGATCGAGAGTAGATCCTGGTAGTCTTTGTAGTTGAATTCCAAGAAGGTTATATGGCGATTGATCCCGGCGCAAGGAACGCAAATGTCGAGAGCGTTGTTGAAGTCCTTTTGGAATTCGGCGAAGCCGCTCGCGAGGGATTCCTGGGACGAAACGTCCACCCTGCTGGGGTTAGCCATTGAGGAATATAGTAAGCAAAGTGCACTCACTTGTAATAAGCGGTTCGAACACAACACTCCTTCTCGATGTCGTAGAATGCTGGATCGGCTGGGATGACATCGAAAATGGCCACGTTCGCACCTGCTTCGGCCAGTCCGCGCGCAAAGGCCAGTCCGCAACCTCGCGCACCTCCTGTTACCAGCGCTGTTCGGCCTTTGAGAGAGAACTAAGATGGTTAGTTTGGACGTGGAATGACTTGGAGGGGTCTTACTCTCGACATGGTGTGTAGTTGAATAGAAGGATCAATATGTTGCAATGTTTCACAGCATGGCAACGGTCTTTCGTCCTCAGATATAGTTCTTGAAGATATCGGACATCTGCAAGCTAACCCCCATCTTTGAAGTTCCCACTGTCTACAAACCGATAAATAACCCCAACACATAACTATATCCGTCTGGTGACATTCTTTTTTTTGCTTCATTATACTTCCATACACTTGACCCCGGTATCCACCATGGCTCCTCGCATCCACATCAAACAGCAACAAACTCGCTCCAAAGCATGTCAACTGGAGATTCTCATCGTCGGTGCGGGCCTTGCCGGCCTCGGATCCGCCATCGCCTGCGCCCTAGCCGGACACCAAGTCCACGTACTCGAAGCCACGCGAGAAATCAAAGAAGTCGGCGCCGGTATCCAAGTATTACCCAACAGCTCTCGCGTACTTCAGCATTGGGGCTTGGGAGATGCGTTGGCGCCACACATGACATTTCCACGCATGTGTAACTTTATCGGATGGAAAGGGAACCCCATCTCACAGCTCGACTTTCACGAATCCGAGAAGAAGTACCCCGGGACCTGGTATAGAGACTTTCATCGTGCGGATCTACAGCGTTGTCTGGTTGATCGGGCTTTGGAACTGGGTGTTCGAGTGACGTGTAATGCACGCATCGAGGATATCCAAGTGAGCGCAGATGGAGCAACGGCTACGGCAATCGCGGCAGACGGCAGACGGTGGGAGAGTGATTTGGTGATTGGAGCAGATGGTGTGTTTGGGAAGTTGACGGAAAGTTTGTTAGGTCGTAGTGATCCGCCGGTCAAGACGGGTGATTTGGCTTATCGGTTGCTGTTGTCGACGGAGGAGATGCGCAAGGATCCTGAGTTGGCGCCGTTTGTTAATGATCCTCAGGTTAATTATTGGTTGGGTCCGGATGCTCATGCTGGTATGTGTCTTCGTGATCGTGTGATTGTGCTTGCAAACTGACTACATAGTTAACTATGTCCTTCGCGGAGGTGATTTGTTCAATATGGTATTGCTTGTGCCGGATGATATCCCTGAAGAGTCACTTGCGTCGACTATCGAGGGGAATGTGGAGGAAATGTGTGCTCTGTTTGAGGGATGGGATCCACGGTAAGTCCTAGTCCATTACCATTGCACATGTTCTAATGAGAAAGCATCCAAAAACTACTCAAACTCTGCGAATCGGTGCAGAAATGGCGCCTGTGTATCCGGTTTGGGGAGTTTGACTGGGCTCATCCCTCAGCAGCTTGGGTGATGATCGGTGACGCAGTACACGCTACTCTACCATATCTGGCTTCCGGGTACGTTGTTTCTCAGTGCTCATCCAAGCGGTTCCTGGAAACTTTCTAACTCCTGCAGAGCTGGAATGGCTTTTGAAGATGGAGCTGTTCTGGGCGAATGTCTATCCCGTCTCCCTGACCATCCCGATATAACAAAGATCTCCCCGGAATTCCTCATGGCCAAAAAGCACGCCATTTCCGTATTCCAAGAGTGTCGCAAACAACGCACACAGATGGTGGTTGAGCGAGGAAACGTCCAGCAGTATCTATACCATCTCCACGACGGGCCCGAACAAGAAGAAAGGGATCGCAAGATGCAATTGGTGCCTACCCCTGAAGGCGAAGCTTTGGCATGGAGAGACCCGGGATTGGCTCCGAAGCTACTTGGATATGATCATATTGAAGATGTACATCCTGCCCCTCCTCTCCCTACCTCCCGACGAGCACGATTAACGAGAGCAGGTCGACCGACATTGGGGTGCTCTGGATGCAAGCCCAGAGTCTCGACTATAGCTATCCTATCTCCAAATAGATTTCGATTGTCGATTTCTTTGCGAACTACCCCATAGATAGCCCGGCTTATCGAGATGCCCCACGACCCCCATTCTTGATGCCCAACAGAGCTCGGAATAGCTCCGGAATAGCGGAATAGCTCCGCGACCGTCTCGCGAGTCGATTTGCCCAGGTGTCGGGTTGAGCTGAATGGGGTTATATGGCATCGCATCTTCATTAAGGGGCATGGAGGAGGTCGATATCCAGTTTTGGAGGACTATGGAACAACGAAAGAAAGAGGAGAAGCAAGTTGGGAAATTTGTCTGCTACCCCTAAGTCTTCTGAACAATAACGGAGAAATTACAAGAGAGGTTTTGTTCGCAGAAGTGTCCAGTTGTGTGCACATTCCTGAACTTGCTTGGTGGTTAGCATCGTTATGGCAAGATTGCAGGCGTTAGCTCATATTAGCTTTCTATAAATCATCTGAAATTGTATTGTTCTTTGAAGACTTATAAACGAGTATCTAACTACCCAGACTTGACAAACAAGCCTAAAACTTCCACTGCTGAAGCCAATTCGCCATCAGCGGCGCAGAGATGGGTCCCAATGATCTCATGGTCGCACTCGCCTCCTTAGCCTTGCTGACATCCAAAGGCACAGCCATCGCGCCATCGCTTTCATCAACCAGTCCACGATAGAAGGGGAGCAGTTTCAACGCGGGCTTCTCGGCTACCTCTGCACTGTTGGGATTCTGGATGCTCTCGAGCTCCGCAACCCAGGCACTGAAGTCGACAGGCTCCACCTGGTATCTTTCCCGAAGGGTGGGAATGAGCGATGACCAGGAGGCTGCTTTGGGGTTGGTGAGATGGAATACTGCTGCAGGAGACTCGGATCGGTCACCATGTCGAGTGTGAACTATCTCGGTCATGATTGACGAGAGGGTATCCTGGGATGGTGGTTAGTAAAGGCGAGAAAGATTC
Organism: Penicillium decumbens; assembly: GCA_027569385.1. Taxonomy (NCBI): domain Eukaryota; kingdom Fungi; phylum Ascomycota; class Eurotiomycetes; order Eurotiales; family Aspergillaceae; genus Penicillium; species Penicillium decumbens. The sequence continues at coordinate 323,407 of JAPDEZ010000006.1, forward strand.
AGTATAGGTGGACTTACCACTGGAACCCAGTCGACAGGCATAGAGCCGAGTCGGTTGGGGATCTTCCCCATGGCCTTTGAAGTGGCAATGATGGTTGGAAGCCACTCGTGTCGGTTCCATTCTCCACTTGAGGTGGTTGGACCGGCAATTTGGCCTACGCGGTGGACGGTTGTTGGGACACGAGAGCGTCGCGAGGCTTCCAGACAGATACGTTCCGAGACGTGCTTTGACTCGCCGTAGCCTTGGGAAAGCACCACAGAGCTGTCTTCCATTGGGATCTCTGGCACGACGGATCCCACCTTTGCAGTCCAAGAGCCAACGGTACTAATGGAGGAGACAAAGTGAATATGAGCACGGAACCGACTCTTCAAACTAAAGTCCACAAAGCGTCGTACGCCGCTGATGTGAGTGTCCTCGAATGATTCAACAGAGTGGTTGAAGTCGACTTTCCAAGCATTGTGGATGATAGTGTCGACGGAATCCAGCAATTCTTGGTATTTGGCTTCATCGAGACCAAACTGGGGCTCTCCAAATGAGGCCTGAAGGAATTCGACCTTGGTTGCCCAGTCACCAGCTTCAACATGCAGCCCCTTGTCTGTCATGCTCTTCTTCTGTCGACTTGCGGCCTCGGAACGGTTGAGACAGTAAACCTTCGAAATAGAAGACTTGTTGAGCAGATCGTGCAGGAGATAAGTACCGAGTGATCCGGTTGAACCAGTCAAGAGAACAGTCGAAGGCGAGCTTGGCAAGTTCTGAGGCAGATTACCGTGAGCCTCTGGCAGGCCGACAGTGTACTTTTCGACCAAGCGCCGGATCTTTTCGTCTCGGGGAACACTAGCTTGAACCTTTCCTTCCACAATGCCATAAATGACACCGGCGAGCTGCTCCACGGTTGGGTTGCCGTAGATGGTCTGAGCAGTGATAGCTCCTGGCTTCACCTGAGGCTGGCGCTGCTGGATACCGCGCTGCAACACCTTTGCAGCCTGCATGGTCATCAGAGAGTCAAGGCCAGCACTGTAAAAGTCCTGGTTGACTGGAATGTCAGGCTTCTCCAAGACGCGCGCGATGATCTGGCGAGTGTATTCCGTAACGCTGTTTTGATCGAGCGTCTCGGGGAGAGAATCCTGCAAATCATCTTCAAGGTCTGCCTCGTAGATGGCGTTGATCTCTTGCTCGTAATCCCGAACCACTGCACGTCGTTGTGTGGTGCCTTTGGGGGTTGTCTTGAATGGCTTGGCCTTCGAGGCAATTGCGATCTTGCTCTTCATCACTCGGCCATGGGCAGCAATGGTCTGGTTTGCCGTCTGTACCACTGACCAAATCTCCTCAATAAACGCATCAGAGTCCATCTCCGGGGCATCGGGACTGGGCTCCACCAGAAGACCAGCCTGGAATTTAGCTTGCCCGACAACGACTGCTCTTGATACCAACGGATGAGTCGCGATGATCAGCTCCATTGTAACGGGGTTGAACTTTTCGCCATTGCTCAAAACGATCACATCATCCTGTCGCCCATAATACTTCCAGAGATTGGGGTTCGTTGGATGCTGACTGTATAGGTCCTTTGTCCGATAGACGTCGATGTCAGGGAACGTGTGGAAGATACCCTGGTATTCTCGAGAATCAGGACGACGGGGGATGACCATTTCATAGAGATTATCACCAGTATCCTGCATGGTGATTCCATATGCGGGAAGCCATTCAAAGTAGCTCCAGTCGGCCCCATTCTCCGGTACCAAGCTTGGGATCCAACCAATCTCACTAGTTCCAATGATTGACATCACCCGGGTGTATTTGCGGAGTCGGTCACCTGTCTGGGCGGCCAATGGTGCACCACCGAATCCGATAAATTTGAGGCTTCTCAAGCTTTCCAAGGCTGCTTCATCATGGCTCATGTCGTCCAGGACCGATGGAGGGAACAATCCGCCTGTTGGGTGAGTTATCTTTATGAGCTCTACCAGATGCCCCACCGACAAGGGCTTGTCAGGACCAAAGACGGCGGGTATTTTGTGGAAGACCGAAAATACGAAGCCAATAAGTCCCATCAGGTGGAAGAATGGCGTTGTGGACAGGACGCGGTCTTGCGGCTCCATATCGAAGTATGCGGCAGGCTGACGACCTTCAGGCCAGTGTAAATGTCGAATTGCATCCATGACCATAAAGAAACCGTTGGTCAGGGGCACCGGCTTTGGCATTCCTACACGATTGGGTCAGTAAAAGTCCACAGACTGGGAGGAGGACAAGACTTACCGGTTGTGCCGGAGCTGTGAATTATACAAGCTATCTCATCTTCCAGCTCTTCATAGCTCGCTGTAAAAGGATAATGGCGCAGTCCTGACTCATCACCAAGCGTCGTCTTCAAAGAAGGCACCTGGTAGATTTCGAGACCCGGGCAGAGTCCTTGGATTTCCCGGACTCGCTCACCTCGCTCCTCACTGAACAAGAACTTCGAACACTCGGTTACCTTGAGCAGATGAAGTTGTGCTTCGTCGGCGTTTCTTGTCGAAGGTAAAAAGGCCTGTTCAAGTAGGAAGTCGAAGTCAGCTGGATGCGCCAGCAAATACAATTCGAGGATTCCATACCTTGTAACCGGTCTTCTGGCAAGCCAAAGTAAAAATAAGGTAGCGCACGTCGTTGTTTCCCATATACGCCAGTGTTTCCGGACGACTTGTCGGACCGATAGTCTTCTCGATCCACCAACATGCAAAGTTCACGCCCCGAGCCAAATCCTTCATGGTCATGTTGAAGAACCCATCGGACAGCTCAGAGCCTCGAGGGACAACGGCAAACAGCCTTTCGGGATCATGCTCGGCCACATGGTCGACGGTCGTTGCGAGCAATCTCTTCTCGAAAGTGGCCATTCTGTCTATCTCACAGACTTTGGCAAGTGTATAATGCAATGTACGTATGCGAATGTGAGGAACTGGTTGTATGGCTTAACGCTATCCAGTCTGGGGTCACCAGAACCATTATATACTTCCGAATAATGGGGCACCCCATTCTTGATTCTTCAGCACGATGATCCGAAGCCGGGATTAAGTGATTAACTACAGTATCAACATTTTGGTGATGGGTGGAACCAAGTCCGGATTATTTGCCGATCACTTCTCCTTGAAGTCGATATCCACATGCTATGCTTAACTCCGGTGTCATAACGGAATCATAAATGGTTGATACCCTTTCCATTGTTTCGGAAACCCATGCCGCAATATGCAGCTCGTGACGTCGCAAGAACTTCAAGGTCTACCCCAAGGTGTCACTGGTCATACCTCGGTCCATGGATGTATATGCTTGTGTTCCCTCGGAATTTGTCTCGGGGATAACTCGTATGGGTAAGCATGGAATTAATTCAAAGGCTGCGTCATATCTAGGTATATAGTGTTGGCAGGCATTACACTGATCGCCTCTATCTAGAATGCTTATGCGCGTTAGGATTTGATCCTGTCTCCACTTGCATATATACATAGTTAGGCAGCGATTGTTCAGTTTCACATCGGCTGTTCGGCAGGCCGAGTCGTGATTGGCGTTGCCCAGCCAGGTGTTTGTCCACACAACGGGTGGCGCTAATGTGATTGGGACAACACGCTGACCTAAGCTAATTCTGGTACTCCGTAGTATGCACAGTATTTTGTTCATAGCCATAAGCACATTAAGTAGTGACCTACTTTGTGCGGTATACTCTCGCCCGAACCATCGAGGCAAAGGATACTGTAGAGTACATGGATATGGCGACTTCTGTTGGGTGTGTACTCCGTCTGGCATGTAGATCATATACAGGCTTCGGCTAGATCGGCTCTTATGAGAAGGAAACCCGGTAAACGTGCCGTCGCACCCAGACGGATTCTGCCGTGTGTACCGGTGGGTGCTCCCGAGCCGAAGATAATTCCGAATCCAACGGTAACCTTTTTATTTATCACTCCCATTATAACTAACTAACCAGTTAGCGGATTAACAAATGACTGGTTAAAAACGAGGAAGAACATATTCTGATAGCCTAGAACCCGCCAGACGCGTTGAAGCGCTAAAAATCGCTAGTCTAGCGCGGGAATCGAACGTTCTAGCGCGGCAATTCGACGTTCGACTTCCGCGCCCGTATCAAAAGTCATTAGTCTCGATCGACGCGTGTCAAGGCTACTAAACATCTACATACATAATTAGTTAGAGTCGGGCGCTTATGTCTAAATAAGTACTTGTTGAGAGCGGTGAGCCCATGACGGGCAGTTTCTCACCGCCTCCGCGTTTGTCAGCCCCCATATAGCTGAGGGGTGCGCCAGATAGCTTCTTTCCATGATCATGAGTTTTTCCCCTCCTGATTCCCTCCGAGAGTAGGCCAGTTTCTGTCCGTCCTAGCCCTCTCGACAGTACTAAACATAGGTATCTTTTTAATATAGTCGAGGCTATATTTACTAGATGCAAAATTGATAATATGGTAGCCAAAGATATAGAGCAAGGCTGTAGGTGCGATTGCACTGTTAAGTGCGCGTTCTATGCGTTCAAGTCCACGTATGTAATATAACTTGGAAAGATTCGGAATACCATCAAAACACACGCGCTCTTCATATTCCATGCCTGTTGAAGTGAGTTGCAATTCGTCTCCGGTTGAATTTCTTGTGTCGCGGCCCCAATGTATCACAACGCACGTGACCAGTTGGGGGATCAACATCTGGCTGCAGGCCGAGCTTCACTCACGAACAAGCCAGCGAGCCTGCCAATTCGAGGTTCCTAGCTGTGAGACCTCAGCAGCTCGATACATACATATCCTCGAGTAATTCAATTGAAGCATCATGAAGCTCACTTCGTACCTGGCAGGCGCGACGGCCATCACCGCCGCTCTCGCTTCTCCGCACCCCGCATACGGGCAGCAACCCTTCGGCGCATCGCTATCATCCACCCATGCTTCGGACAACAATGGGAAATCGAGTATAGATAGTTTTATCAGCAGCGATCCCCTGCTTTCATTGCATCGGGACCTGGTCGAGATCGAGTCCATCTCCGGTAACGAGCACGATGTCGGCGTCTTCCTTGCGAAGTATCTCGAATCGAAGGACTTCACCGTCGTGAAGCAGGAAGTATCGCCTGTGAAAAAGAAGGACGGTGGCGATACCGCGGCTCCCAAGCCCCGTTATAATATCTACGCCTACCCTTCTTCCCTATCGGAGCCGCCCTCCATCCTGGTCTCAAGCCACATCGACACTGTCCCGCCCTTCATCCCGTACTCAGTCCACGAGCCGAAGTCGCAAAACATCCAGGCCAATTTGGATAACCTCATCGTGGCTGGTCGTGGCACCGTCGACGCCAAGGGCAGTGTTGCTGCTCAGATCTTCGCCGTGCTGGACACGCTTGAGAAGAACCCTGATGCCAGACTGGGTCTGCTCTTTGTAGTCGGAGAGGAAATCGGTGGAGACGGAATGAAGACTTTCTCCGAGTCGGAGCTAAACTCCAACAGTGCCTATCACACTGTTATCTTCGGCGAGCCGACTGAGGCAAAGCTTGTCTCCGGCCACAAGGGTATGATGGGCTTTGAAGTCCTATCTCACGGCAAAGCCGCTCACTCCGGATATCCATGGCTTGGACGCAGCGCCGTGTCTGGTATCCTGCCGGCGCTGACCCGGGTCGATAACCTAGGCAATATCCCTGTCAGCGAGGGTGGTCTTCCTTCTTCGTCCAAGTACGGACGTACCACGCTGAATATCGGCAAGATTGATGCTGGGGTCGCGACCAATGTTGTTCCTGCTTCTGCGAGAGCCGATGTCGCTGTGCGACTGGCTGCTGGTACTCCGCATGAGGCCCGTGAGATTATTCGTCATGCTGTTGAGGATGTCACGCGCGATGTGGATGCCGATGTGGTTGTTGATTTCACTTCTCATAATGAGTCTTATGAGCCTCAGGATTTAGATACGGATGTTCCTGGATTCGATGTGATTCCTGTTAACTACGGAACTGATGTGCCTAACCTGAAAGTTCGCGCTGGCGTTAAGCGCTACCTTTATGGACCAGGGAGCATCTTCGTTGCCCACGGTGATAATGAAGCTCTCTCTGTGCGCGAACTGAGAGGTGCTGTTGATGGGTTCAAGAAGCTGATTGAGGCTGCCCTAGAGAGGGATTAAATGGGTGTGGGATTATCTATTCCCTAATCAAAGAGGCCAGGATGGGCCTTGTCTAATGACGCGTCTCGGATGTATATAGCAGCATATAGACCCGATATTCCCCGTTAGTCCATATATAGTTCCCTTTTCCCCCTTTGCTCGTGGTTATCTCTCGTCATGTTTCCCGTGGGAAGCATACCGACCATTAGAAGTTGCGGGATGTACACATGGATGCCTTCACCATTGTGGGCACCATTGTGGCAGCTAAGGCGTCGTGACTCCGAGGGAATGATCTGATCAAGGATGGGTTATGACTTAGGGCCGGCATTTTAATAGGTATTGATATACATCGGGCAAATCGATGTCTCTTTACTAGATGTTATTTTTTACTGTTCGAATCCTGAAGCATGTCATAGCCTAGATAGAAACGTTCGCTCCAATAGTCCTTTGAACAAGCTAAAATTTTAATCTATGAACTGTAGAACAGATCAAGATAAACGCCAATGAATATAAAAAGCTTGCTATTATTGCACAGGCTTCCGTTGCCACCCCGTCTTCAGATCCCCGCTAGGCTTAAACCGCGGCAGCGGATGCGCCTCGGTGTTAAACACATGCTCTTCCAACGAGATGAAATCACGATCCGAGAATAACAGGTAGAAATACTTGAGCGTCTCAGCCATCCAGAAGCTCTCCATATTATCCCTTTGCTTAGCGGGCACTGCGAGGACATCGTCGAGGGAGGTGAAGCCCTTGATGCGCGAAATGGTGCTAACGTCTCCGGAGAGCTTGGTTTGCTTCTCCTCAACTACTGCGGTGTGCTGGACAAATGACTTGAACATTTCCCAGCCCCATTCGCGATACATTTCATCGCCGGTGATGCGGTACATGTAGAAGATGGACTCGATGGTCTCGGGGCGTTGCAGGTTGTGGCGGTCCATTCGGTGGACCGAGATGTCTTTGCGCCATGGTTCCACGCCATCATCTTGGGTGGTCAATGGGAGTGAGATGCTTTGTAGCTCCTTGGGTGTTGTGCTGAGGGAGGGGTCGGGGTACTTGTCACCCATCATCACTGGTGGTTCGTCTAGGATGAAATGGGAAATTTCGCCTGCAAGACCTGTTGGGTTCGTCTGGTAGGTGGCCCAGCATGTCTTCATTAGTTCCCGGGAGATGAGTATTTCTTCTTCGCGTTGCTGGGACCAGTCGGGAGACTTTCTGGCCTCGGCCAATGGTCGGCCGCCAGTAGCACCCAGGGCGATGGTGCCTGGCATGAAACAGACCAGGTGGTCCATCTTCGGAGAAAGAGTGCCTTTCAAGCCCGAAGGCCGCTCGCCTAGAACCAGCAATCGTGCGTGCTTGGAGAAAGTGAGGAGATGTTTGCGAATTCCCTTCAAGGATTCGTCCCACATGTCCTTGTAGATAGGCTCTTGTTCGGATGTCTGCAGATACTGCTTGATGAGGTATTCTACGGTGATATGAGTCAGTTTAGAGGTATTGTAAAGGTCTGCCAATTGGAATCTCACCGTAGTAGGAATCACCCCGACTACCGAGACGGATATTTTCGCCTTGGAAGGCTCCCTTTTGGGGATGGATATAGATGGGCACGAGGCCATCCTCGGCTTTTTGATCATCGACAACCTGCATCACTTTCTCTGCGATCTTCCAATACTCAGCTTCTCCGGTTAGCTTGGCCAGGTACTTGAACTCGAGCTGTACTGATGTTGCCTCCGCTGTGGATGAGGCACCACCGTCGCTGTGCGATTGGATACCCTCCGACTTGTTCAAGTTCACGCTTGCAAATGGAATGCCAGAGGGCGACTCGAATGCTCCAAGTAGACGATCCGCGAGATCAGTGGCCTTTTCGATGTACAGGTCCTCTCCAGCGGCGCCGACATCGTCATCTGTGAGCGGAGCGAGAGTGGGATACTTGGTGGACAGATAATTCGCAGAGAGCAGACCGCCCAGCATACGAATGGTGGTCTCAAACGTGCTAACATCGTGGTCCTGGTTGTACTGCAGCGAAGTCGAGATCCACTGCCGCGCATGTCGGACTTGGGATGTGAGGTTCATGATAATCATGGTATCCAGAGAGTCAACCACTATCCAGCCCAGTCCTCCCTTCACCATGTTCCTGTTCCCTCCAGAGACAGGGTGATACTCGTCGAAGCCTGGTGCGATCCATCATCAGCTTTCATACCGAGTATGGCTTTGAACATTAACTTACCCCACGCATCCTTCTCATAACCTTCCCAACTGACAATAAAAGCATCTCGAACTTTCTCTCGGCGTGCATCCCAGTCTGCAGCTCCCTTTGCAGGCGCATTCTGTAAGGTCTGGGCCCATTTCCAGAGCTCAACCCCTCTGTCCGACGAACCCGAGCCTTTCCATGACGGTAGGCCGGGACTATAGTAGACATACCACAGCAACAACAGTGTAAAGATACCGAGTATACTCAAAGGTTTCCCCCATCTTCGTGGTGCCGTCCGCCGCGGTTTGAAGTATGGCTTGTCTTTGTACATGGGGAGAGCACGATCGTTGTCGAAGAAGCCACCCATCGATGGTGCTGAGACACCAAGTCCAGGAACTCCTTTCCAGATGTTTTGGTTCTGGGCGGGACGCCAGGAGGTACCGGAGTGCGGTGCCTGAAAAGACATGGCTACTTTGTGTGACCCCACTTGCTCCGTCTCCGAGTATATGCCGATAGTACAGATCCCTAGGGTAGGAGCATGAGAGCGAGTCTCGAGGGTGGTATATCGGTCTGATGGACAACTTCTCTTGGGAGCTGGACCGTGGTCACGAATTCGCGCGTTTCTTACTGGAGTTGGTCTAGAAGCATGCAGTAGTCAGCCAAAAGTGCACTTTCTACCCCTCAGAAGGTACCTACGTTATTTGCAGATCTGCAGGGTTTCATATGCTAGTCTCGAATGCTAGAGAGCCCGTTGAACTCAGCTCTGTCCAGTCGTAGAGCACAAGAGGTCAATCCGAAACGGGCCACGGTGTGGCCAAGGCGACGTCTTCGGTTACGGACTCGGTAAACCCCGTGTCTAAGAACACAGTGTCTGATTCCGTAAAATGCTAAAACATCCAAAGATAATACTCAAAGGGAATCTGCATAGGGCGCGTCAGGGAGAAACTCCGCGACTGGGGAAGTGGAGAACAGATAACCGTGGCCGAATCACGTCCAAGTCACATGTTGATAGAGTACATCGTATGAGCTTAGAACAGTCCTATGGAATCATTATTCTTTATTTTAGGAGTCTCGCTGGGCTCTTGCAGGGGTGGGTTACGACTTGATATCTAAGATGACGCTGTACGATGTAAGGTAAGGTAGTGCCACGTCTGGCAAGTCTCCACGACTCGACACACTTGATCATGTATAGAATTCTGTAATGCGAATCTCTAACAGCATGAATTGTCCGGTTTAACTACCCAGACGTAGATACAATTACAGCTTCTGGTACTCCAGCTTACCCTCCAGCTTCTTCGCCTCGGCTACCTTTCGCACGGCCTTGTTGAAGTCGTCCTGGTTGACGGCATCGCGGTAATCCTTGATGGCGAACAGGCCACTGTTGTATGTTAGCGGGTCGAATGGCAGATAGTGGTAGAATCTCGGGGACAACTTACGCTTCAGTCACTACGTTGCGCAGGTCGGCACCGTTGAGACCGTCGCTCATCTTGACTACACTCTCAAAGTCGATGTCGCCCTCAATTTGTACCGTGCTCGTGTGGATCTTCAGAATCTCCAGGCGTCCGACCTCGTTAGGCAGAGGGATCTCAATCTTCCGGTCCAGACGACCAGCACGCAGCAAGGCAGGGTCAAGGGTGTCGGGTCGGTTGGTGGCCATGATGATCTTGGTCTTGCCCAGGTAGTCGAATCCATCCAGCTGGTTCAGCAACTCCATCAGCGTTCGCTGAATTTCTCGATCCGCCGATGTACCCTCTGAGAATCGTCGACCACCGATAGCATCAATCTCATCCATGAAGATGATGCAGGGCTCGTGCTCCTTGGCGTAGCCGAACATCTCCCGGATTAGTCGGGCGGATTCACCGATGTATTTGTCGACGATGGCAGAGGAGACCACTAATTAGAATGGAAAGTTAGAATACGCAGGTTTCTCAAGGAAAGGATCCAGGACACACCCTTCAAGAAATTGGTCTCCAACGAGCTAGCCACCGCTCGGGCGAGCAGCGTCTTACCCGTACCCGGAGGACCGTAGAGCAGGACACCCTTCGGAGGCTTAATTCCCACACGTTGGAAGAGCTCTGGGTTCTTCAATGGCAACTCAATCACCTCCCGCAGCTCTCTGATTTGGTCATTCAAACCACCAATACCAGCAAAGTTGATCTGGCCCGGATCCTCCAAAGACATGTTGTAGACCATGGGGTCGACCTCGCGAGGCAGCATGCGCATAATAGTGAGTGTTGTCATATCCAAGGCCACGCGTGTGCCCTGCTTCATCTTGGCCTTGTCGACCTTTGAACGGCAGCCAACCACGTATCGCGGTCCCGATGATGCCTTGACGATGACTGTAACTGGTCAGCTTCTGATGCCTTGCACACAGAGGTCGCAGGATATGTTGTGATGAACTTACATCGTTCCTCATCCAGCTGTTTCAACACCTCGCCGATGATCTGGCCAACACTTTGAAGTGCCTTGATGTTCTCTTCAGAGACATCAAACTCCCGTGACAGATCCTTGATACCCATGCGGAGGGTCTTCAACTTGGCTTCCCATTCCCGAAGCTCGAGCAAGCTCCTTTTATAATCTTCGAGCGCCTGCTCCCGCTCGGGATCGCTGGCGCCGTTCATGGTGGACGGCGAACGAGATTCGCAGGAAGACGTGGAAAGAGGTCAGGAATATTAAACGAGGTTGATCGGAGAACAGATGGAATCGATACTCCAAGAGATGGACAGTAAGATGGCAAAGATGATAGAAGGGACAACCGACGCAATCTGGGGAGCTTCCAGCGCCGCCCATCGAGGAGCTTCCAGTGAGGTCACATGATGGCGCGTCGTCAGATCACGTGACTGAACAAGGAAAAGTGGAGACAGCGATTCTAGGCCTGAGGCATCCGCACCATCGAATATCCAACTGAATCGAGTACTCCAACCGTCTCATGGGAGCCAGTTGCTCGTCTCTGTCGATCGCTCGTCGTCCCTCACGCATCCAATTATGAATTTATCCTTCCTACCTTTGCAGTATATACACATTGCCTCCCTACAGAGCGCGGACGGGCCCTATCTGACGCCACGGTCTAATGCGTTTACATACAAGACCGCAGCGACAGGTGTAATCCATATGATCAAAGGTCAACAAACTCATCATATGACAGATGCGTATCCAAGACATTTTCACTGGCTTGCTGCATCTTCACCCGAACAAGATTATCTAGTCCCTCCAACTCCTCCGGTGACAAAAGGTTAAGTCTATCTTCAAGCGAGCCCTGACCAAAATATTTATGGTCGAGGAACCTCCAGTAAATCTCATCAAACATGAAACTTTTCCTTGCAGCAAGGCAGAACCAGAAAAGCCCGGTCCCCATAGACTGCGCCATTCGATCTGATAGTCGTTGGGAATTTTTCATTGTTCTCTTTTGTATTTGTTCGTCTTCACAGGACCGAAGTACCGCGAGAAAAAGCCCAAGACGTGGTGTATACCTATGCAAGAATGTATCCAAGTCCCAAGCCTCAGGGCTTTCGAATAGAAGCCACCATGGCGCAGTGTAGGTGAACTCAGCAGGCGCAATATAGGTGAATTCCCAGTCGATAACCCCTGTAGTTGTCAAATTTGGTCCAGAAACAAGTACATTCGACGGACGTAGATCGTCGCAGTAAAGGTGGAAGGGCCCTCGCTCAAATTGAATATTTTGAGCAATCTTCCTGAAAAGGCAGCGAGCAATATATTTCTTCCGACAATCTAGCTCGTCGTCAACGGCATCATTGCGTTGGTATTGGATGTGGAGAAGCTGCTGCGTTGCGAGTTCCTGGAAATATTCGCTGGCGGTGGCAAAAGTCTTTTCGGCGAAAACACTAGGAGGAAGGTTTCCAACACGTACAAGCTCATTCATATTGAGAGTCAATGGTCTTCTGGCCACTTTCCACACATCTTTGCCTTCTTCCACTAGAGCCCCAACGTAGGAGAATGTCGGTTTTGACAGCTCGAGAACAATCTGGGCCATCCCACGATAAGCAGATTCAATATCGGAATATGACACATTTGGGTTCAAGCTAGGTGAGTCAAGCATAGGATCTTGCAAGCGCTTAGACAGCAAGGTACCCTCAAGCACTGTCATAACGATATAAGGACCGCACCCCCAACGACCCGCACCTAGAATAATAGGGACAGGAATTTTCGTGTGCCGGGAAAGAAATCTCATGACTGAAGCCTCATTTCTAGTCTTTTCAGTGCGAAACCGACTCCGCCCTAGAATAGGAAACCGAACAAGGGCACGAAATCCATCCTCGAAAACGACAGTACAGCAGATATTGTAGGCGCCAGTAGTAAACTCCGTCGCCTCAATTGCGCGGGTTCCAGGACGGTGCTGGCTTGCAAGTCTCAATGGCAAGTCGGGCGATTGTTGAGACAGCAGCCGGAGCCAGGCTGCAAAGAACCTTTGGTTCTGCTCCTCAGCAAGATGGTCCCAGTCCATGAGTCGTAGGTCAGAGACTCGCTATTGAAACCTGTTTCGACTTGGGGCAAGCGATAATAGATTCCTAAGAATAGATTTGTTTGCCTAGTTGATTGTGGATGTGGATTACAGGAAGGGTTGAGGACCATAAATACATAGAGAGGCATTTAAAGGGGAATCACGTGTCGAAGCAAGATCAAATCCCCGCAAAACCGCAGATCGACTTGGTCGCAAGGTGGCGGTGGGTATGATGCAGATAGTAAGTGTCTATATAGGTGCATATACGAAAAAAGCACGAATGGTGGGAGGAAAGGTTGGTGAGTTCCCGGCTTCCTGGATGGCCTCCTTGCCGGGTAAAGAGATAGGAACATCAAAGCCGAGAGTACGGACTTACGGGTGTCTCGTTGCGATAACATCATAGCCCAAGCTTTCTTCCGAGGGACGGGAGATCTCGCAGTTGAAGTCGCTGGAGAAGGCCGTGGAGCCCCACCACTTTGGAAAGAATCGGAGCCAGCTTCTAATCTTTCCCGGGGTTCATTGACAGGTGCTAAGTATTTAAGAATCGGGCATTTCCGTTCTAGTTCTTGTTATTTTCTAGTTTGTTTACGGTTTCCCCCGTTTCTCAAGTTAATAAGGTGAGTTGAAGTGCATACATCGTACCCCGCCATCCCACCCACTGCCCCTCCTCTCCCCTACTGTCTTAGAGACTCAAAAGGTCTTGGACATTGTCATCCAACCAGAGCTTCGGTGATCTTAATTGTCGTAGCAAATTGCCCCAACCATCGAGTCCAGGCAAATCAGACTTGCCCAATTCTCCCTCGCTGTCCGGCCAGTCTTTTTGGGTCATCGGTGAACCTCCCTGGACTGCTCCCACCCCGCCGTTAGTCACCTGCTGCCACTGCCTTAAACCCCGTTCCCCTCTTAATTTCTCCTTTTTCTTTTCCTTGCAAATTGACTGATCTTCTTCCCCATCAGCCTATACTCCAATATGCCTATCTCCAAGATTCACGCTCGTTCCGTGTACGACTCTCGCGGCAACCCCACCGTTGAGGTGGACATTGTCACCGAGACCGGTCTGCACCGTGCCATTGTTCCCTCCGGTGCTTCCACTGGTATGTACCCCTCGTCGAGTTTCCCCAGATTATAAGAGTCAATGATCGCTGACAGCATAATATAGGCCAGCACGAGGCCGTTGAGCTCCGTGATGGTGACAAGACCCACTGGGGCGGCAAGGGTGAGTGAGAAGCCGGACTTGGTCCAATTGGAAAGAGCTCGAAACTAATCACTATCATTGCAACAGGTGTCCTCAAGGCCGTGAAGAACGTCAACGAGACCATTGGCCCCGCTCTCATCAAGGAGGCCATTGATGTTAAGGACCAGGCGAAGGTTGACGAGTTCCTCAACAAGCTCGATGGCACTGCCAACAAGGCTAACCTCGGTGCCAACGCTATCCTGGGTGTCTCCCTGGCTGTGGCCAAGGCCGCCGCTGCTGAGAAGGGTGTTCCTCTCTACGCTCATGTTTCCGACCTCGCTGGCACCAAGAAGCCCTACGTCCTGCCCGTTCCCTTCCAGAACGTCCTCAACGGTGGCTCCCACGCCGGCGGCCGTCTAGCTTTCCAGGAGTTCATGATTGTTCCCAAGTAAGTGCCTGCCTAGTCTCAGGTCTGTTAAACCGCTCTTTGCTAACGGCTGGTCTACAGCACTGCTTCCTCCTTCTCCGAGGGTCTCCGCCAGGGTGCTGAGGTCTACCAGAAGCTCAAGGCTCTCGCCAAGAAGAAGTACGGTCAGTCCGCCGGTAACGTCGGTGACGAGGGTGGTGTCGCCCCCGATATTCAGACCGCCGAGGAGGCTCTGGACCTGATCACCGAGGCCATCGCCGAGGCCGGTTACACCGGCAAGATTGCCATCGCCATGGACGTTGCCTCCAGCGAGTTCTACAAGGCCGATGTCAAGAAGTACGACCTTGACTTCAAGAACCCCGACAGCGACCCCACCAAGTGGATCACCTACGAGCAGCTCGCCGACATGTACAAGTCCCTGGCCCAGAAGTACCCCATTGTCTCCATCGAGGACCCCTTCGCCGAGGACGACTGGGAGGCCTGGAGCTACTTCTACAAGACCTCCGACTTCCAGATCGTTGGTGATGACCTGACTGTCACCAACCCCCTGCGCATTAAGAAGGCCATTGAGCTCAAGTCTTGCAACGCCCTCCTGCTCAAGGTTAACCAGATCGGTACTCTCACTGAGTCCATCCAGGCTGCTAAGGACTCCTACGCCGACAACTGGGGCGTCATGGTCTCCCACCGCTCCGGTGAGACCGAGGATGTCACCATCGCCGACATTGCCGTCGGTCTGCGTGCCGGCCAGATTAAGACCGGTGCCCCGGCCCGTTCCGAGCGTCTGGCTAAGCTCAACCAGATCCTCCGTATTGAGGAGGAGCTCGGTGCGAATGCCATCTACGCCGGTAAGGATTTCCGCAAGTCGGTCAACCTGTAAATGGATATTTCAGGCTGCATTGACGAAACGGAAAACAAAACGAGAGATGAGCTGCCGCTCTCGGGAAACGGACATCTATTATGATTATGAATTTAATTGAGATCTTCTAAATGAAAGACGTATTCAAACACGATCTGGGACCAGTAGTTCACATACAGGCAGTTTGCATCCATGGAAGTAGAATCTTCGAAGTATAAAGTGTAATCACGTCGGGCACCAAGAGGCCGAGATCACGTGCCATCCCACCTGCGATAAGTGTCCCACATAAAATTTGCCTTCCCCCTCCATTCTTTGTTGGTGTAGGTTCCTATCGCGGGCTCGTCCTCGTTTTGCTCGGTATTTCGGTCTTACCGACAGCGCACTCTTTATTTGCTTTCTTTTCCCTCTAATAAAACGCCCTATTTACCCAATATGCCGCCTTCGAAGTGGGGTAAGTTCTTATCCTCCCCTCCATATCGAGATACGCCTTTCTAGAGTCTGCGACGACTAGCTCTAGTTTGGCGCATCGCGTGGCGTATCACGTCACCCCTTTTCCGTTTTGATTTTGTCACTAATTCGATATTGTGGTGATCTAGATGACGAGGAGGAGAGTCCTTCGCCTCCCCCAGTTGTTGCCCCTCGCCGCAGATTCGACGATGAAGAAGACGATGTAAGGGCCCTCCTTTCCCCTCGATTATACATCGCGCAGGATCCATGCGCACGACTATCGGCATCCGCTAACCTTTCTCAAAACAATAGGTCCTTGACTCGTGGGACGCAGCCGAAGACTCGGAAGTAGAGCGCGAAAAAGCAAAGAAAGCCGCCGAGGCCGAAGCCAAAGCCAAGGCCGCCGCAGCCGCCAACAAAAAGTCCAAAGCTCAACGGATAGAAGAGCTCCGTGAGCAACGGAGACAGGAAGCCGAAAACAGCGACGACTTCGACGCCGACGAGACCGAAGCCGAGCGCCGTGAACGCTTGCGTCGCACCGAGAAGGATGCCGATTTGCAGCACGCCGCTGATCTAATCGGCGACATCGACCTGAACCGCAACCGCGGCGCTCCCAAGGCTGTCGTCGTTACCGATAGCACAGACCCAACCAACTCCATCGACCTCTCGGCAATGCCCCTGTTCAAGCCCACTACCAAGGACCAGTTCAACCGTCTGAGCGATGTTCTCATTCCCTTGCTCACTCCACAGTCCAAGAAGCCGCAGTACGCTCTCTGGGCGCAGGATTTCACCCGCAGACTCGTGAAGGAGCTCCCCAGTGCCGAGATGAAGAAGATTGCTAGCGCCCTGACTACCGCGAGCAATGAGAAAATGCGTGACGAGAGAGCGGCTGATAAGGGTAACAAGAAGACTAAGGCTGCTAAGACCAAGATCTCGCTTAATGCTGCCCGGGAGAACCAGATCGATAACAACAACTATGAGGATGATGGTCTGGGTGATGATGATTTCATGTAATCGACGGTCTTGGTCTATATTTCTTTCTTTTCCCACCCTTCTTCCTCGGAGATGGATTGAAAATACGCATTGCAGCCGAGGAGTGCCTGTATCTTTCCATTTATATTGGTTGAGTCTTTCCAATCTCAGCTTGTATACCATCGTGTATATCCCCTTCAATCTCTGGAACAACTATAGAAGTTTGCTCTTCTCAACTGGTAGCTCATGGAATATAATCTAAGTCTTTCTCGCCGAACCCTTCTACAATGTGTTCTCAAGCTCCTGTTCAAGTCTCGTGGACTTCCATCGTTTCTCATGATCACAAGCTCGGCTCAAGTTCTCGTACTATCCTGCTTCTGTTAAGCACCACGTTCGAGTCAAGTACTCAGTGCCTGCATTTTCCACTGTATGGCGACTACCATGAGAGACTGATGAGCGTTTTCAAGTGAGTGTCATCAGATTATGTGGCCTGCGGGACTAAGCATCAGAAAAACGTGCTGTTGGAAAATATCGTGTGCTGCCACTTTAGTCCCGATCTGTAAGATGATTCAAATCGGGACGAGGCGCTAGCTTGGGTTGCGAATGGGGTAGGACAATAACAAGCGTACCGATATACGCTATTAGAGAATCTAGAGCCGGCGTACCTAACACAGGCGAAGTGACAGTCTACAGTCTACAATCATACAAGACACACCTGATAAGGGCAAAGGTGGAATTGGAAAATAAACACATTGAATCGTGCTGGAGTGGGAATAGAGACAGTAAAAGAGAGAGAAATTCCACTCAGCCCCTTTTCTTCACTCGCGTCAACCGAATATCAAACTCCGCCGGCCGACCCGCACTGTCCCGAACACGTGCAGAAGATAGGTGCCGGTCCCAACCAAGCCACGCTACGGTAAAACAAACAAGCGATTTGCATGGCCACGTCCAGGAATAAATGCGAACACCCCCTTACCAAGTAGGCATGCGGTTCGTCGCGAGAACCCCTTCAGCTGCTCCTCTAGGACTCGGCCTCGGCCTCGGCAGGCTTGGCCTCCTCCTGCTTCTCCTCGGTGGGTGCGGCAGCGGCATCATCCTCGGTCTTCTCCTCTTTGGGAGCAGTCTCGCCCTCGTTACCGTCCGCGGAGGTCCAGAGGGTCAGGTTGTCCCGCAGGAGCTGCATGATCAAGGTGCTGTCGCGGTAGCTCTCCTCGGAGAGAGAGTCGAGCTCTGCAATCGCATCATCGAAGGCCTGCTTAGCGAGGTGGCATGCGCGGTCAGGGGAGTTGAGGATCTCGTAGTAGAAGACGGAGAAGTTCAGGGCGAGGCCAAGGCGGATGGGGTGGGTGGGGGTGAGATCAGTCTGGGCGACGTCGGTGGCATTCTATTGATGCAGATCAGTGGGTGTCACAGGCGCAAAGAGCAGTCAACCCTCAAAATACCTTGTAGGCCTCGTGGGCAGCAGTAGCAGCAACCTTGCGCTTGTTCCCGGAAGCGAACTCAGCGAGGTAGCGGTGGTAGTCTCCCTTCCTGTTCTCGGGGTCAGTTACGTCCCATCGCAAGGCGAGGGTGGATGAGTAACTCACATCTTGTAGTAGAAGACCTTGGACTCGCCGGTCTCGGCCTTGGGGATCAGGGACTCGTCCAGAACGTCCAGGACATCTTGGCAGACCTTCTCCAGCTCGGTCTCGATCTTCTGGCGGTACTCGTGGATGATATTGACGTGCTCTTCAGAGCCCTTTGACTCCTCCTTCTGCTCGATGGAGGAGATGATGCGCCACGAGGCACGGCGGGTACCGACAACGTTCTTGTACGCAACGGAAAGCAGATTACGCTCGTCAACGGTGAGCTCACCACCGATCTAGAAGAAACCATGAGTCAGGAATGGGATGCAGGGAGGGGTCCAAGTGGTATCCGTACGTTGGCGACTTCCTATTCGACCGTTAGCCCGGGTGTGCCGATGATAAACAACAGGAGACACAACTGACCTTCATGTAGGTGACCATTTCTAGTAAGCGAGAAAAAGCCACAAATTAGCATTTCTGGTCCCATTGCAGGCTGCCCAGGTCAGTCTTACCATCGTAGCGCTCAGCCTGCTCGCAGAGCCTCGCGAGGAACGTCTTGCTGATGAGGGGTTAGTACTGGCACTGCGGATGTCGCCTGGGGAAGTGATCTGGTTCATACTTCTCGCGCTGTATTGCAGAGCGATAGATTAGCATGATTCCAACTCAGAAAACCAGAGAAGGAGGATGTCAGGGTATCACGGCCATAGTGGGATTGCGATGGCGGTGACGGCCCAGCCAGGGCCCGACGGAGGGGCAACAAGTCGAACGTACCTCAGAAGTCATGATGAATGCGGATAATAAGTGTGGGAAAGGCTGAAGAGGTTGGATATTATTGAAAAGGAGAAAAGGTATCGGAAACAGAGAGAAGTGATGGTTGAAGACCAAGTGGGGGTGGAAAGAGAGGAGGAGAGCGAAAGGAGTTGGGGGGGGAAGATCATAACATTACGCTTGTTACGTCGTATGTTTGGTATCCGGTACCTGACGGCCCCATTCTCTATGTAATTTATGTATTCCCATTACGCTGCCTTTTCCAACTTTTGCCCAAGCACACGTTCATGTGAGGCTCTGTGTCAGGCATCCTGTCCTTGGGCGCATCTCTATAATGAGTTTATAAGGTATGTTGCGTTCCACGTCTCCCCATGCAGCAGGGACACCTGTACCGTTGCTCCATTTTCTGATGATCAGCTGAAAGCATGGTGGGCCCGCGTTTCTGATGCCTAGCTCGGCGGCTACAACTGTCCTTTAATTTGACCCAAGGCGGTTTGCAGGACGTGGGCGGTGCGCTGCACCATATATGCCATGGGAGGTTCCTTGGTAGAAAAAGGTCTCGCGATGACGATGATGCAACTGTATGCCCGGGTACCTTACGGTAGAACCTTCCAGCGGCACTTGATCGACCCAGTCATGAATCCTCGACAAGCATACAATGCCTTTACTTCATTTGAGTGCGACTTGATACCTTGGCTTACTGTAAGATAGCTATTGAATAAATAATAGTCATTTTTACCACTTGCAAGCCTGATATCCGGAAATCTTGTCTTGACTTTCATGGTCTATAGACTAAAACGTCCTTTTCAAAAGTCCTAGTAGCAAGGGTCTAGAAGCTCAAGTAGCTTTATAGCCTGTCGAGGTGCTGACAATGAGAATAAGACCCCTGGTATAGCTGGAATCATGTTCCTCTCCAGGGCTCACCGTGAGCGCCGTCATATCAAAAGCCACACCATCGATGGCCGATCCTAGTTTTATTTGCGCCTGTTCTTCTCTATGAGTCTTGAAGTGCTTACAGTTGCACCAAGTCACTCCAAGACACCCAGTTCCCTTTTGTGGGGCATTTTCCAACTATTGACCTATGTATGCACAGCCACTTGAATTCCCCATTTCCCGCACACCGTCTGACATTTCAGCTGGCCCCAGTTCGCAGATTCGAAGATTCTGGAAGCCCCAGTCATCGAGCTCCATCAACACCGAGGCCAGGTCGCCAGGACACAATGAGAACGACTTCATTAGGGCCCTTCTGCCCGGTGATGCAGGTGTGCATGAGCTAGTCAAGCCTATAGGCAAGGTGCCATTAACGTGCTTATGTATTTGTCACCTGGCAGAGATCATCCATGGAAGAGGAGATCCCAGCAAAATGATCTGAGCAAAGCGTCGTGTCGAGACCAAGTCTTTGCACCAGCACCCGCCCCATAATTCATCCTTTCGGCAGAGATGGCGGGGATCCCAGTCGCAGCACCATGAGGGGAATAGCAAATCACACACACAATTTCAGATATCACACACAATTTCAGATATCAGACCTTAATATAATATCTGCAAAACGAAAATAAAAGAACGGAAAGCATTGAACAAGTGTACAATATAAAACGGAGAAAAGAGGACCCGCCTCAGCCCTGTGGCCCCTTGCTGACTCAGCACATCCAGGGAATGAAATCAACTAAGAACACGTTGTGCCTCCGTTAGCTCCGAGGTCGCGATCTGAGGTAAAGACCTATTTCTTCTCTATACGTCCGAGATCTGATCTTCTTGGTTGTACTTCTGTTTCCTACGTTTGGCCACCGCTTGGCACTCATGTATCTCATTTAACCTGCTCCTTCTATTTCCTTCTTTCCTATTCCAGCTCCCCTCCACATATCCCCGGTTTCTGAATCGCATATCTGACTGGAGAGAACGACGTTACTGCAATGGAGAATTCATTTTTATACACTCCGGCGGAAGCCCTGGAATATTTCAATGTATCGGAGGACAAGGGTCTGTCTCAGGATGCGGTGCTCAAGTCCCGTCAGAAGCACGGTCCGAATGGTCAGTAAACACCCATGTCTGCGCAGATCGTTGCGGCTGAGTGCTAACTCGAATCTATAGCCCTGGCCGAGGACCCCCCGACTCCCATGTGGGAACTGATTCTGGAGCAATTCAAGGACCAGCTGGTTCTTATTCTTTTGGGCTCGGCCGCCGTGTCCTTTGTACTCGCTCTTTTTGAAGAAGGCGACGACTGGACCGCCTTTGTCGACCCGGCTGTGGTTCGTTCCCTCTCTTTGATCCGCTGTGGACTCTTACATTGCTGACGTATCTCGTCACTTGCAGATCCTGACCATTCTTATCCTCAACGCGGTTGTTGGCGTGACTCAGGAAAGCAGTGCAGAGAAGGCGATTGCGGCTCTTCAGGAATACTCGGCCAATGAGGCAAAGGTGGTTCGCGATGGAAAAACACAGCGCATCAAGGCAGAGAATCTGGTTCCCGGCGACGTGATCCATATTGCTGTCGGTGACCGTGTCCCTGCTGATTGCCGTTTGCTCTCGATCCACAGCAACAGCTTCCGTGTTGACCAAGCTATCTTGACTGGCGAGAGTGAGAGTGTCTCAAAGGAAACCCGGGTTATCCAGGACCGCAAGGCCGTCAAGCAGGACCAGATTAACATGCTCTTTTCGGGAACCACTGTTGTCAATGGCCATGCCACTGCCTTGGTTGTGTTGACAGGCGGTTCGACTGCCATTGGTGACATCCATGAGAGCATTACTTCGCAGATCTCCGAACCCACTCCGTTGAAGCAGAAGCTGAACGACTTTGGTGATATGCTCGCGAAGGTTATTACCGTTATCTGTGTCTTGGTTTGGCTTATCAACATCGAGCACTTCAACGATCCCTCCTTCGGTGGCTGGACCAAGGGTGCGATCTACTACCTCAAGATTGCCGTGTCTCTCGGCGTTGCAGCTATCCCTGAGGGTCTCGCCGTGGTCATCACAACCTGCTTGGCTCTTGGAACCCGCAAGATGGCCCAGAAGAACGCCGTTGTCCGCTCCCTGCCGTCAGTGGAAACGCTGGGCAGCTGCAGCGTGATCTGCTCCGACAAGACCGGAACTTTGACCACCAACCAGATGAGCGTGGAAAAGATTGTTTATTTGTCTAGCTCCGGCAACAGCCTCGAGGAGATTGATGTTGAAGGCACTACCTTCGCTCCTGAGGGTCAGCTGTCCCGCAATGGCAAGGCCGTTGAGAACGTGGCTGCTTCCTCGTCTACTGTCGCCCAGCTGGCTGAGGTCACCGCACTCTGTAATGCCGCAACTATCTCGTACGACGCTAAGAGCGGTGTTTTCTCCAACATTGGTGAGCCAACCGAGGCCGCTTTGCGTGCCTTGACTGAGAAGATTGGTACCACCGACGCCACCGTGAACGAGAAGCTCTTCCGCCTGCCTGCCTCCGAGAGACTACACGCGGCTAGTGCACACTACGAATCCCGTCTTCCTCTCCAGGCTACCTACGAGTTCTCGCGTGACCGCAAGAGCATGTCCGTTCTCGTTGGCAAGGGCAAGGAACAGAAATTGCTGGTCAAGGGTGCCCCTGAGACCATTCTGGAGCGCTGCTCTCA
Source organism: Penicillium decumbens (assembly GCA_027569385.1). NCBI lineage: Eukaryota > Fungi > Ascomycota > Eurotiomycetes > Eurotiales > Aspergillaceae > Penicillium > Penicillium decumbens. Next base: position 345,942 of record JAPDEZ010000006.1, read on the forward strand.
TGTCTTGCAGGGTGTCGACGGTTCGCGGGCGCCTCTCACCAAACTCCACTCCGAGCTGCTCTCCGAGGAGGTGATCGAGTATGGTAACCGTGGGCTGCGCGTTATGGCCCTTGCCAGCGTCGGCGATGTGTCTGAGAACCCTTTGTTAAAGAACGCCCAGAGCTCCGAGGACTACGCCAAGCTTGAGCAGAACATGACCCTCATCGGTCTTGTTGGTATGCTGGACCCCCCTCGTCCCGAGGTCGCCGACTCTATCAAGAAGTGTCACATGGCTGGTATCCGCGTCATTGTCATCACGGGTGATAACCCCAACACTGCCGAGTCCATCTGTCGCCAGATCGGTGTTTTCGGTCCCGACGAGGATCTTACCGGAAAGAGCTACACCGGACGCCAGTTTGACAGCCTTAGCGGAGCCGAGAAGTTGAAGGCCGTCCAGACCGCATCCCTCTTCTCGCGTACCGAGCCCAGCCACAAGTCCAAGCTGGTTGACCTGCTTCAATCCCTGAACCACGTCGTTGCCATGACTGGTGACGGCGTTAACGACGCCCCTGCCCTGAAGAAGTCCGACATTGGTGTTGCAATGGGCACCGGCACTGACGTGGCCAAGCTCGCGGCCGATATGGTTCTGGCAGACGACAACTTTGCCACCATTACCATCGCCGTCGAGGAGGGTCGCTCCATCTACAGCAACACCCAGCAGTTCATCCGGTACCTGATTTCGTCCAATATTGGTGAAGTCGTGTCTATCTTCATTACTGCGGCCCTGGGCATGCCCGAGGCTCTGATTCCTGTTCAGTTGCTGTGGGTCAACCTGGTCACCGACGGTCTGCCCGCCACTGCCCTGTCTTTCAACCCTCCGGATCACGATGTCATGCGCCGTGCTCCCCGTCGCCGTGACGAGGCCCTTGTTGGTGGCTGGCTCTTCTTCCGCTATATGGTCATCGGTATGTACGTCGGTGCTGCCACCGTCTTTGGCTACGTCTGGTGGTTCTTGTATAATCCCGAAGGTCCTCAGATCACCTTCTGGCAACTGGTAAGTACTATTACCGTCTATCGTTTGATCTCAAGCTAACCATGCCCTCCCTATTTCAGTCTCACTTCCACCGCTGCTCAGCACAATTCCCCGAGATCGGTTGCGAGATGTTCAGCAATGACATGTCCAAGTCCGCTTCGACCGTATCTCTTTCCATTCTCGTGGTGATCGAGATGCTGAACGCGATGAACGCCCTCTCGTCAAGCGAGTCTCTTCTGACTTTCTTCCTCCACCACAATCCCATGCTCATCTACGCCATCACCCTGTCCATGGCTCTCCACTTCGCCATCCTCTATATCCCCTTCCTCCAGAGCTTGTTCGCTATCCTTCCCCTAGACTGGACCGAATGGAAGGCCGTGTTGGCCATTAGTGCTCCTGTGATGTAAGTTTCTTCCTTTGACGCAATCTGGCCAGTACTGATATGTCTCAATAGCTTGATCGATGAAATCCTCAAGTTCTTCGAGCGCCAGCTGTACACCACCCGTGTGGCTGCCCCGGTTGTCCAGAATGGTGTCGCCAAGCCTAAAAGGGCGTAGAATGACGAGATGAACGATATGACTACAGGAAATAGGTGGATCTTGTTTTGCATAGAATAGATGTTGATGTTCCTGGAGTCGTGCGAGTATTTGGAAGTTATGATAGATGAGACTTGCAAACGAATCGTTTCTCGTATCAACCTATTCCTTGTAGAGTGAAGTCTTGGGTCCACTACCTAGGTATGGTTGATGATATTATGGATTGGCAAATACTATAAAGCTGCTCCGCTGGAGGTACATTGGCATGATGCAAGCATGCCAAGAAAGCAGTAGTCTATATAATAATGATGGGAAATGAGGACAATAGGTATATAGCCTCCATAAGGAAAACATGAGAGTAATAGGAAATGGGAAGAGCGCTTCACGTCAGTGTGGTGGAAGGAAAAGAAAAGCTAGCGAGAGAGTAATGGCAAGACATTCAACCCATGGGTGTAGCCTTATGCCAGGTATAACATGCATAGGAAACATAGAGAACACATGCTGTGTATGACACCGAAACAACGGGGGTATAAAAATGACAAACAAGTCTATCGTCTAAAGAGTTGCAGGAGATCAATGAACGCGTAAACTCCTGCTAATACAAGAATAATCGTTATTAGGTGGAAGTGGCCTTGGTGGCTGTAGGTTTGGTGGGGGTTGTATCTGGTCTGGACTCGGTGAATTCAGTCACTGCGGCAGTTGTGGTATCTGTCTTTGTAGGGGAACGCAGCGAGGATGAACGTGGAGGGCGAATGGGGGTTTCGAATTCCAAAGCAGGGTCGAGAGCGGTACTCTTGGTGTCTTCATCGGGCTGGGCAGGGATGGTTTCCTCTGGGCCAAAGTCGTCGACCTCTTCGATTTCTTCCTCGATGTCCTCGGCATCTTCCTCCTCTTCGATGATTTGGCTCTTCCGCGTCGCGGGGCGGCCGAGGACATTGGGTTCCCCATCATGTTGACCAGGAATAGGAGAGCTTAGCATTCCAGGCGCCACCAAGTTCGAGGTGTGGATCATCGGTCCCTTAAACGTAGATCGCTTTCGCCGCGCAAACACCAAGCTCGAAGAAGGGGAGTGAAGGAATGGTACAGGCGCTGCTTCATTGAATGCTGATGGTCCAGAATTCTCTGGTATTTCCCTATGACCTCCACTAGGGCCACGTACCAGTCGAATGTTGCTTGGGAAGTGACCAGAGCCACCAGGGGTTGCAGGCAGGACCTTGACGGACGAGTGGGGAGATTTGGAGATCCGAGCCGTTGGGGTCGCCACAGTGTCGACACTGTTGGATGAGAGGGATGATGCCTTGGAGTGAGCACGCGTGTGATGGATACTGCGTATCGACGAGACGGATGAGGAGGTTGACTTGCGGCCACGCAAACCAACATAAGAGCGTCTGTAAGACCCGCGAGGAGTTATAGGCGATGGTGAAAGCGAGTTTCGGTTGCCAGCCACGCTGGTATTCAGGGTTCGAGGCTGGCGAGGGTACGAATGCCGATGTTGACGATAAGAGGCGCTGCTAGGCGCTAGACTGCTAGTGGCGGAGATACGCCTGACCTGAGTTGGTGTGACCACATCCTCAGATAGATTGTCTGCAGGGGATGACGAAGGGGGCTTTTTCCCACTATCCTGGCTTTTCGCTGGACTGAATTTCTCCGAAAGGAATTTGCGTGAGCTGGCTGACTTGGCATGTGGAGATCTCGCTCGCTTGGCTGATTCGACAAACCAATGCTTCAAGGATGCCAGCTGGCTGATGATCGGATTGTGTCGCTGTTTGGTGCGACGACGGAAGATGCCACGATGTTGTGCCAACTCTGGCTGCGACGCACTCACATGCAACATACTGGGCCGCGATCGTCGCTTATCCTTTGGTGGAGGAACAGGACGTCGTCGTACCGAAGTAGAAGTATTCGAACAGACGGATGCCTTGTCAAAAATGGGAGGCGTAGTCAAATCGGCCGGCTGTACAGGCAGAGGTTCGGGAAGTGCAGGTAGTTCCGGAACAGCCAGCTGAGATGGCAAGCTTCGCCGGTCGCGGCGCCCACGATCTGAGAGCTGAGTAGCCAAATTCACCTGGCCTTCTTCGTCCACCTCGAGCAAGGCCGATGACAGCTTCTCAAGTCGGCTGCTAGCGGCGCTTAGACGACGGAAATTCTTTGCATCGGCCTCTCGTTCTCGACGCTTGCGCTCTCGCTTCAACTCCTTTCGTTGCTCTTTCTCAATCAGCAGTGCCCACCACCCAGCCAAGGGATCACATCGCTGAGCCAGGACATTCTCGATCACCTCGTCGATATTGACTCCCGCGCTTTTCATTCGTTGCAATGTAGTCTTCTCCAGGGATGTGGTGAAAGGAGATGGTCGAGGAATCTTGAGAATAGCAAGCTGCTCAGGAGCATACTCTGCCAGGAACGGATGAGCGAGGATTTCTTCCAGGCTTGGTCGAATCAAGGGCCGCTTGGACAGGAGAAGGTTGATCAATGCTTTCGCCTCATCCGTGAACTTGTCGTTGTAGGTTGGTTCCTCCGACAAAATGCGGTTTTTTGTGACCTGGTCATCATCGTCGTCGTAGGGCAATTCACCGGCCAAAAGCGCGTAGAGAATAATTCCCAAGCTCCAGACATCCACCTTCTCACCGGCATATTTCTCTCCCTTCAGCATCTCCGGGGCACTATAGCAGACTGTGCCACAGAAAGTCTGCAGATAGCTCGCTTTGCCTTCATATTCGCGCGTGAATCCAAAATCGCAGAGCTTCACGTTCTCGTGCTTGTCCAGCAGTATGTTCTCCAGCTTCAGATCCCGATGTACACATGACTTGCTATGAACATATGCCACAGCTCCTGCCAGTTGAGTAAATATCCGTTTCACTTTCTCGACCGGTAGCGGACCGTGGCGGAGGAGGTAGTTGTATAATTCGTCACCTAGAGAAGTAACCGGCATCAGTCAAAGTTTCCGCAAGACGGACATGTCCATCAACCTACCAGGACAGAATTCCAGGGCCAGCCAAACTAGATCCTCCGTCACGATAACCTCGTAGAGCCGCGCGATATGGGGATGGAGGAATTGGCGATGGTGGTGGATCTCGCGCGCGAGGTTGGTGTCCTCCTTCCTAGAGGACTTGAGCACCACCTATATCAACCGTTAGCCCATCCCCTGAACCGAACCACGCAATATTTATTACCTTGGAGCCATTCGTGAGCTTGTGCGACGCGAGGTACACCTTGCCAAATGAGCCCTTCCCAATCAGCCTCCCTAGAGTATAATTTCCCACGGTCCGCAAGTCCTTGGATGAGAATTCCCTAGAAAGTCGGCGCATCAGCAAAAAGCTCATGTAACGAACGAAAGAAGACATACTTGAGTAATTCATTGTAGGAGTTGGCAAGCTGTAACCACGCGACCACAACAGGTCTCCAAGTTAGCCACATGTGTCTGCGCAAGCCAACGGGGAATCCAAGGGAGCGCAGCAGAGAGAGATCTCAGAGCTTGCATCTCGTAGTTCGCTGATCGCAGCCTTGTATAACCGGCATGACGCACCTTTTCCTTCTGTTTCTGGCTTTCAACCCCCGCTCTCGTCCTGGGCGCCATGTGTTATGATCGATCCCCGGGAGTGCTGTGACCGCGGAGATCGTTCAGTGTCGACTCGAGAGGAGGGAAAGGGAGAGGAAAGTTTGGGCAGGTGTGCCATTCAAGACGGAGTTCGGAGTACAGAGTAGCGGAGTAGCGAAGTCGTGGAGTAGGGTAGAAGACTGAAGGGCGAGATTAGGAATCAGGAAAGGAGGAATGTAGCATACAAAGTTTCTCACCAGTTTCAAGACGTCAACGGGAACGTGGTGGACCAAATGTGGAGACTTCGGTAGGACTCGAACGGCTCAAAATTTATTATATCACAGCCCCTGACTTTACAGAGTTGGGGTACGGAGTACAATGGAAATAGACTCTTTGTTCCCGTCAAGTTTAGGTTTCTACTCTACACAAATACGTAGGTGGTTAATTTGCGACTTGCGACTGGCGACTGCATAAGGAGGCACGTATGCGGGCGGCCCCAAGGTCCATTGATCTGCACCATGATTCATATCCTCATCTCTCCATTTATACTTGCCATGACAGTGATGCCAGATGCTGGACAACACGTTCGCTGGTAACCAACGCGGGATCGACGCGTGTAAGTCCCGCCTCACGCTGAAAGGCCAAAGACACCAAACCAAAATAGGAGTGGAGGAGATCTGGATTAAGTCAGCACTCGTCATCGCCACGCTGTCGGTGGTTCATTTCCATTACCAGGAGGATCCCTGACTGCCTTCCCAAAGCCACCGATGAGGTGCTGCGTCTTCTCCAACAGATATCGACGATTTCGATCATCGTCAATCACCGAATATCGATGCAGCATCTACCTGGATCAGCGGGATCCTAGTGTACTTTCATGAGATACTTACGAGCAGTGTTGCCCCATTCCAAAACGAGTAGCAAGTGTCTGCCACCTTGTTGCACCGCCCATTGAACCCAGCACACGAGAGTGTGTCGCCTGCGATCGCCGTGAGTCCAGGCAGTGCGCGTACCCGTTCGTCAAGCGAGCCGGTCTGTATAATCGTCCTTTGTTCATCAATCATCTCGGCCTCATCCTCTTCGTCTTCTTCATCATCTTCACCGATGTCGGCTGTCTGTCGCGATGCCAACCAATTCACCAAGCCCTCGAACTTCGCCGACCCGGGCGACAGCAGATCCACCTGCTGTCTCTCAATTGTTCCCCGACGCAGAAACTCTAGAGATCCGACTGCACAATATGTATGACCGCCTAGGTCACTTCGTTAGGAAAATGGGTCGTAGAAGGAGGGGAGTGGAGAATACGGACTATGCGACTCGCGGAAGGGAGACTCAGCCATCCCCCCGTCATATGTCTAGTCCGAGAGAGCGTCAGTAAAAGCATTTAAATCTAGAGAATGGATATCCACTACCTGACACTTCTCGATAAACGATATTAAACCGGGTACGTTGATGTCTTCCACATCTTCGACGCCCTTCCCACTTTTGCCTCGTAGAATGTATCGCGTGCCAGCGGCACAGCAGCAATATCTTAAGTCACGATTTCCCTTGACTTTCCCGTCGGGCCCGAGAACCTCTCCAAAGCTTCCGTCGTCGCGCTGTAACTTGGGCAGCCATTGGAGACATTCTCTTCGCTTGACTCGTGACAGGTCGTCCCCCAGAATGAGTAGGTTTACCAGCGCAAAGAAGGTTGCTGGCACGTTCGCCGGGTCCCAGGCTGCATTATCCGCTGTCCGCTTCTCCGCGCCGAAATCCGTGCCCGAGAATCCGCGGAATCCACCCGACGGCACCTGGCAGTGATAGAGCCAATTGATGTACCCTTGTCGCTCCTCGGGGGTGGTCTTGCTTTGTAGGACACCGAGCACATCTAATCCAGAGAGGGTGAGGTAGGCAAGGAGCATGCGATTGGAGTCATTGGAGATATAGGCTGTCGGGAGGAAGGTCTTGAGGCATCGGAGATAATATTTGACATGTCGCTCCGTATTGAAGCTAGGCTCGACCATAGTGCCGAGGACAGACCCGCAATAATAAGCAGTGTTATAGTGTGGCCCTTGCAGTTAGTTTACCTCGTTTGCATTGGTGGTGATTCGTGAACATAGGCAACGGCGGGGTGTTCAGAGCAGAGCTGTTTAACCCCACACGCCGCGGAACTTCACTTTCACTTTTGTCCCTTCTCAGCGCACGGACCCTCACTCTCGTCCCAAATTCACCTTACAGGTACATCTTGACCACCAAGCTCGCTATTAAGCTCTCAATCGCCAAAATGGTTATGATCTCGTCCAAAACCCTGATTCAGGTGCATTCGGTGCTTCTGATTCTACTCGCTGGGTATCTGATCAGAAGCCCAGAGCGCATCACCAACTCCAACATGGTGTTTATGATGGGAGAAGCCCTGGACATCGTAGGCATCCCATCTTATCCGTATCAATTGACCCAACTAACACTGATACAGAACTTCTCTACTGAGTCCAATCCTGTCCAATCCCCCTTCGTCTACTGCGCCGTTCTGCTCTTCGTTGAAGCCGTCGTCGATATCGTCCTCCTGTCCACCCTCCCATTCCACGAAGCTCTGGAAGAAGCAACTCCCTTGATCAGACCTCTGCGCAACAGCACGCTCGCTTCAGAGGACCTTCAGGTCCTTGCCAAACTGCCACAATACATCACCAAGTCGTTGACCATTTACTGGAACGTGTGGGCTTCTATTTCTGGCGTTAGATTCGCTGCATACGCCGCCTTGTCCCTGTATATCTACCAGGGACAGGGTGCGTATTACACTGCAGCCGCTGCAGCCACTGGCCTGAACCAATTGAAGCACCGCGTGGTTTTCATGTATGCGTTCTTGGAGATGATGGCTTGGTTCTGGGTAAGTGCAATGCCCTTTATTCCATTGACCGGACTAACGTGGATAGACATTCGCAACCATTCGCCAGGAGCGTCAGGAGAAATTGACCGTACTGCTGGAGGATGTTGACGTTTCCTGAACCGCTGGAGGGTGTTTGTGAGGCTAAGCCCGAACAATGCTGGCTACTGCTTGCATCACATCGTGTAACATTTGAATAGATATGCTTGTTCATTTGTTAGAAGCTGTTATCTTGTAAAATACATAGCATTTCCTCGTCAGAGCACACTCTGCACTCTCAACGGGCCCTTCGCACTGGGCTTCTCCATCGTTGGCCACCATACTGAAATATTGTGATATCACTGTAGTTGGAAACCAGAGCCCTTGCGAATGCCCAGCTCTAGACAAGGATTGCAAAGGCGGCAGCAGCTCCTGCGGCAGCCATCAGAGAAGCGTCCTTGGCTTGGCCGAGAATAGCAGCGCCGGTAGTCGCAGCGGCAGACGAAGCTGCAGAGGAGGACGAGCCAGTGGTCGAAGTAGTGGTCGAGTGGGTGGTAATAGTGGTTCCAGTGGTCTTGATTGAGGTGATGGAGCCAGTGAGAGTAATGTCACTTGCAGTCTTGGTAGACGCAGTAGTGATGGTAGTAGGAACAGATGCAGTAATGGTAGACGCAGTAGTGATGGTAGTAGCACCAGACGCAGTAGTGGTAGTAGTAGCAGCAGCAGCGGCGCTGGAGCTGGAACAGACAACGGCGTTGGGCAGGTCATTCACACCACCACGGGCACAGATCTTCTGGGCTACGTCCAGGGTAACTGCAGTACAGAGGAGCAAGGTCAGTAAATAGACGGGCCGGTGAATAGGTGAATGGAAGACGTACTTTCCTGCTCCTTCTCGGTACACTTGCCGGCGATGCAGCAGGCCGTGTTGTTCAGGAAGGCACCGCTCTTGCAAATACAGGCAAAATCAATGCCACATTCCTTGGGAATGGCGTTGGTTGCACAGTCTTTCTATAGAGTTGAGTTTGTCAGTGGGATGTTTTCCTGAGCTCGGAGACAGGCAACAACTAACCGCGCAATCGGGCAGATCGCCCAGACCTTGAGCAGCGGTCATGGACAGCAGAGTGGCCAGAGCCAGGATGATCAGAGTCAGCTTCATGATGATGGTTTGTATGAACTGAGGTTGTGCGAAGTGTGAAGGTTGAAGGTTGAAGGGTGAAGAGTGAAGAGTGTAAAAGAAGGTCCAACTGCTCCCCACCTTTAGCAGAAGTTATTCTCTGGCAGTTGGGTGTCTTTGGTCAGGGGCTTACAGGTCCAATGAATGTCTTGCTTCTGTATACCCCGGCACCTATGTTTTGGGTTGTGCAACTATGGTCTAGGCTGTATTTTACTATGGTTTGGCTCAGTGTAATGTATTACTAGATGAGACTTTGCCCTGTAGCCTAGTTTTCTGTGGCAATTACATGTAGATCTGGACTTGTCACCAGTTCAATCGCTTGATCAACCTATTTTCCCTTGGTAAAATCAAACTTGGCAACTTTGGAAGCCTAAATTCCTCCAAAATGTGGGATGACGCGGATTCGGTCCCTGACTGTCTTGGCTGAATAAGCTGTTGCCAATGAAGATAGGTGAAATGGAGTAAACGTTGCTTGAGAACACTAGCCAGGCAATAGGACTTTCAAATTCTTGGAAACTATCCAGACTATGAACATCTCCTACATTTAGACCAAGGGTCTGTCCCTGCAGAGCTTATGCTAACATTTTTCTGGAGTTTATGATTTGTGATCTATAGATTTCCTACTTATATGTCCCACAGAGCTATCAGCACCTAATAATACAGCTCACTACGCAGCCATACGTGGGCTGAACAGACTAGACTTGTGGGTCCCTTCCCCAGCTGTGCATTTCGTTCCTATCCGGGGATAAAAAGGATGAGGATTGGATTGGACCCTCTCATGTATGACAAGTTACAGATATGTGGCTGATTTTTATATCCTCGGTAGCATGGCAGGGATACACCTGGACAAGCATATTGCGCACATAGCTACATAAATATGGACAAATTATCGGAATGTGCTACCTCGACCACGCCAATCGGCTCTACCACCCTCAATCAAGGAAGAACAAAAGGTACTGGGTACTTTGCAGCACAATCTGCATCTTGCGACGCTATTTTATGTTCATTGTCCCCAAACACCAATTACCTCGAGCTCGGGGTCACACTGCATGAGCCCGAGACGTTTGGCCTTGCACTGCAGGTCCGTTCCGTTGGGTTTCAGTCCTGGACTGGATATTTTGTAAACTCATTCAAACTCTATCTGTACTGTATCTTGATTTAACTCTTGTCGTCTGGGATGAGCTGGTTGCTGCTGCTTTTCTGTTTCCCCGCCAAAAGTGCAAGTGATGCCGCTCGACACTTGACTGAGCTCCTTTCTCCTCTCTTTCTTTGCTTCCTCTCCACCACCCCTCCATCAAGTGCACTTCTTCCAATCATGGGTTTGGGAGTGTTGGATACCAAGACCGAGCAGGTTCCTGGTGAGCTCTTTGGTTCCTATTGTCGTTCAGAGGACATGGCTGATAATTCGAACCCTTAGGTACCTCCGACATCTATGAGCAGGACCACGGTTCCAGCGATCAGATAACCGACACTGCGCCTGTCAAGTACGACCGGAGCGGTAAAATACCTACGATTCTCGTGCCACAACCAAGCGATGATCCCAACGACCCGCTGGTATGTCGAATCTACATACGAAATGAGGGAAAGAGAAAGCTGATTGCCTGTGATACTAGAACTGGCCGTTATGGAGGCGCGATCTCATTCTGGCTATCCTGTCTTTTGTGACAGTGCTCTGCACTACACTCAGCTCCATCATGGCCGCCAACACAGTTACCATTGCAGACTATGAGAACATTACCTTTGAAGCCGCTGCGCTACTCACCGGCTATCACCTGTGCGGTGTGGGTGTCGCTGGTATTTTTATCGTTCCCACCGCACGTATCTGGGGCAAGCGCCATCTTTTTCTGCTCGGGCACATCTTGATGATCGTGAGTTGTGTCTGGGCCGGTGCCAGCGGAACGAATAAGAATAGCCTCTTGTGGGCTCGTATCTTTCAGGGAGTGGCTCTGGCTCCATTTGAAGCGCTAGTCAATCCTTGTGTCGGGGATCTTTACTTTGTTCATGTGAGTCTATCCTCGCACTCGAAGTTTCTTGGAAATGACTGACCAGACAAAGGAGCGAGGAAAGCGGATGGCAGTTTCCAATGTCGCCCTCTTTGGCGCTGCTTTTCTGACGCCGGTTTTCGTCGGCAAAATCACCAAGTCTCTTGGCTGGCAGTGGTCCTTCTATTTAGTGGCAATCTTTCTTGCGGCCTCGCTGCCGTTCATGATTCTCTTTGTGCCTGAAACTGCGTATCGGCGTCCCAATCTTCTCAACACGGACTTCAAACATAAGCGTGACCAGGCCGAGTCAAGCAACTCCGACATACAATCCAGCTACAACCCCAACGAAGAGTCCAAAGCATTTGTACCGGGAGCCGGAGAGAATGGAGTTTTGCGAACAGAGGTTTCTGCAGAAACAGTTCCAGAAAAGGACACCCTTCTCAAATCTATGAAACTCTTCAATGGGCGAAAGACAGACGAGAACTTCTTCAAGCTGCTTCTGCGCCCCTTCCCTCTGTTTTTCTTTCACCCGGGAATTATGTGGGTATGTAAATTTGAACTATGTTCTAGTTTCAACTTCGAAGGCTAACATTGACTCCCAGGCTTGTCTGATCCAAGGCGTCGTGATCGGCTGGGCCGTTTTCATCGGTGTCGTCCTGGCCATTGTGTTCCTCGGCCCACCACTATGGTTCGAAGAAGATAAAACAGGGTACCTCTATACAGGAGCCTTTATCGGATCTATGCTCGGCCTAGTCCTTTCGGGTGTGCTCACCGACTCCATGACCAAAATGATGATCAGACTCAACCGCGGCAAATATGAGCCCGAATTCCGCCTCTTGTTGGTAGTGTTCCAACTCATTTTCACCTGCATGGGACTCTACGGATTTGGTTGGACAGCCAATGATGTTACGAAGTATCACTGGCTGCTGCCAGATGTGTTCTTTGCATTTTTGATCATCGGCATGGTGATGGGCGCCGTTGCTGCCTCGCTTTACATCGTCGATGCTCATCGTGAGATCGCTGTCGAGGCTTTTACTTGCCTACTGGTCTTTAAGAATATGTTTAGTTTTGTTTTGACCTTTTATGCTTACAAGTGGTTTGGTCATGGTGGCATCGAGCATACTATGATTGTCATCGGCAGCATTCAAGTCGGTATCTGCGCCTTGAGCGTTCCCATGTGTGAGCATCTATGTGAAGAAACCTGTTTTATTGTACCAGACTAATCTATTCGCAGACGTCTTCGGAAAGTGGAACCGCCTGTTCGTTGCGCGTTACGATATCCTCGAAATTCTACATCTCCGGTGATGGAGCTGGGGTTTCTGTCTGTCTTCAATCTTCTTCCCACTCATCGGGGTCTTGGAGGTATGGCATAAAATTTAGGGACTGGATGATTCAAAGTGAGCCAGATAATAGAACAAATTTTATAGTTTTAATCTGGAAATTTTTATTTGAAACCTTCTGCAGATGAGATTTATTTGAGAAAGGGTGGAAGCCCAATTTCTTAAGAAGGGGGGTGTCGGATGACCATTGGGGGTCGATAACTAAGAAGGGTCGGACACAACGGGCGTTGATAGATCCACGACAGCTTTTTACTCAATCCACGACAATCCCGGACCGCCTTCCTAAATAGGCCTAGTAATATTCATCTGACCTCCATAAACATCTTCTGACCTCCATAAATATCTTTTGCGGGGAGATGATATCAATACGCATATATTCACCAAAAAGCCGCTATATCAGTTGGTTGAGAAGCATATAACGCGGTATGCGCTGTGTTTAATAAATAAACAGCACCTAGTTACTAGTTATCCGGGCTACTGCACAAGCCCCTTTATCGGTCTGCACTGGCTATGGGACAAGGATATATGGTCTTCCGTGCGCACATCGGATTCATGGTTTGATGAGGGAAAAATAGCCTATATCCCTGGCTAATATTCATCCATTCTGGAGGATTGCACCCAACCTCCTGGAGAATTATAGGCCCATATTGCTAGAGCCTCGGCTGCCCCTACCGCCGCCGAGGGTCCTAGACCGAAAGGATGGGGTGATAGTAGTGCAGAGGAAGAAAAAAGCCGCCGGGAGATGCTCAAAATGCGGCGAATTGGGGCATAATATGACGAGGTGTGGGATGTAAATAGGGCTAGATGGATATATCGGCAGAACTGCATATTACTAGCCTGTTTGGGAAGGCGGTCCGGGATTGTCGTGGATTGAGTGGAAAGCTGTCGTGGATCTATCAACGCCCGGACACAACACCTGGCAGAAAATGACCGTCCTGTCATAGTCACGTGACTTGGTCTATTCTCGGTGCCTGGTTTCTAAGGCCTGAACGCACTATAAATAATCCTTCCCCACCCCCGCCAAGCCTCCCTTCCCCACATATTCTCCACCATCCTCCATCCTCCAATCATCCAAGTTTCCGTCATCCATCCTCATCTCTCATCATGCTCATCAGTCATCCTCAATTATGTCAGTGATCACTTTTCAGCACGACATGGCATCGTGTCTTGCTCCATTTTCTCCACCTCTCAGAGACCTCCATGACCTCTCAAGACTTCCCCTCAAGCCTTGCATAACCTCTCAAGTCCTCCATGACCTCTCAAGGCTTGTATGATATCTTGACCACCATACAAGGTTCCGCCGTGGAGAGGTAAGTTCACCCTGTCTCGTGTATCATATACCTTCAACCTTTAACTGACCTTCATATAGCCATACTTCCAAGGCTTCCAGCCCACCTTCTTACCTTGTAATGTCTCTTGTTGCGTCGTGGCGGGTTCTCTTGGACTTCAGGACAATCGATGCGACAAGGGACAGTTACTTGGACTCCAAACTTTCGGCTTCTACGACTTCTTCGACTTCTTCGGCTCACTTCTCGACCTTCTTTTTGCTATTCCTTGCTGTGTTGTGGCGGGTTTTGGACCTCAGGACAATCAGCACAGCAAGGATGGCAACTTGGACTCCAAACTTTCGGCTTCTTCGACTTCTTCGGCTCACTTCACGACTCTCTTTTGCTATTTCTTGCTGTGTTGTGGCGGGTTTTCAACCTCAGGACGATCAATATAGCGAGAGATAGCTACTTGGACTCCAGATGCGCAATCTCCCAAGTCTTGCACAATCTCTCAACCACCCTGAACAAGCACAACAAGAGTTCAAACAACCAAAACATCTATCAAGGTTCCAGTCGTGGAAAGGTGAGCCCACTCTGTCTCCTGTAGCCTTCAACCTTTAATTGACCTTCATATAGCCATCTTTCAAGACTTCCACCCTCCTACGGTTCTTTCTTGTATCACTTGTCAATGCTCCGGCACAACGCCTAGTCGCAAGGTTTACCGAGCGCTTGACATTTCTATCCTCATCTCCAAATTCTCCGGGCTTAAGGCTTGCAGTTCTATCATCATTTGTTAATACTTCAAGTAATAATTCAATTAAATCCAACCAATTCAATTAATTCACTCCTCTCAACTTGAATGTACACGAATATATTCAGCTGCTCAGCACAAGATTGTGACTGAATGATTCCACTCAACCCTTATGATTTGTCTGTGCATTGCCCCCGCGTGCCCTTTCAACTGGATATTTCTCCAAGCTCTCATACCACTGGATCGTAGATCCGATCATAAACGCCCAAGATCCCCAGAAGGTAGCAAGTGTAGCCTGATACTCCACACCGGAGTCCGTGGTCGCTGGTCCCAGTGCACCGCAAAGAGTGAATCCAATGCCCCCGATAAAATTCCAGAATCCAACGTGCCATCCAAGAACATGCAACGCGGGTATATACCACTTCCTTTGCGTCTCAAGAGTGAACAACAACCCACTCACGATAAAGCCGGAACCGCCAACGATTTGCGGTACCCAGTAGACTCCGTTTTCAACGCTTTGACTCAAATGATCAATGATCCCAGGCAAGCCCGTAAAACCAGCAATCCAGAAGATCGTCGCAGCAATAAACTGAACCAACGATGCCAGAAATCCCAGCTCACGCAGGTAATGCGTCCTCAGCTCCATGAGAGAAGGCATCCAGCGGAACGACTTTCCCCTCGACGATGTCCCATCATTGGCTTCACGGGAGTGTTCACGATTCCCTGATCCCCCTGCACCAACGAGATTCTTCCTATTAGCATGGTGATGCGTACAGTCCTCCTTATTCGGCTTCACCGTAGTAACCACAGACGCATCCACCTTTTCAAGTTCCATCTCAACAGCCCAACCAAAACATGCCGTTTGGTTCGCATTAATAGCCTCAAGAAGGAGGAAAACGCTCCCAATTTCAAAAATACTCGCTCCAATGAACGCGCTTACTCCCCCGCCTACGAGAGACTCACCCGGAAACTCACTCCGTGGATCCTCCAGTGGCAGCCATACAAAGAACCCATTGATGATCCAGACCATCGATCCCAATGTAAACGTGATAGCAACCAGGTAAGATACATCCCAATAGGGCACGCAGGTCACCATCCGGAGGATGCCTCTGATCGCCGCCTTGAATTCGTTTGTTGGTCGGGGCGTGGGTCCGGAATGGGGGACCCGGTAGTCGACTTTCAGTGCATGGCGACCTTTTCGGTTGTCGCGAGATCGCCAGAGATGCTCGATGTGTTTTGGTTGAGCGGTGGGTTTTGCTTGATCTGGAAGAGGGGTTGGCATGTACCCCGCCGAGGTGGGATTAAAGAAGGAAAATGGGCCGGAGATGTGGCTTTGGCGGAGCTGTAGATTGGGATGATGAAGAGGTTCCCGGTCTGGTTGGAAGTGTGCGTTTCGGGGCATCTTAATTTGTAGCCAAGAGGCTAAGCTTTGTGTTCGCTTGGGTTGTGCACGGGCGGGGGTGGGTTTTGCTAAGCGCCTATGCTTGTGGAGCTAAGGCGAACAGGTTGTTCAAACTACTGGGAGATGACCGGGTACTCTTCAGTTACCATCGACTCATCCTACGCTCTGAGAGTCGTACACTTCCCTTGAGAATTTGTGTTAGCGTATAAATACTC
This sequence comes from Penicillium decumbens, assembly GCA_027569385.1. Lineage (NCBI taxonomy): Eukaryota > Fungi > Ascomycota > Eurotiomycetes > Eurotiales > Aspergillaceae > Penicillium > Penicillium decumbens. Next base: position 361,990 of record JAPDEZ010000006.1, read on the forward strand.
CATGCCAACATCTTCAGTTTAACACCTACAACATCGACCCAATTATTCTGCGCAAAAGACAGGATATTCAGAAGCCAAGCCGCGAACGAACTTTGGAAGCTGATGGAATTGCTATTAATATATCTTAGCTCAAGTATAAACTTTTCAGTTGCAATACAATCTTCTAGCGCTGCGTGTCATCCATGTCATCAGACCCCTTCAGTGTACTTCATGCCAATGGATCCGTAATCGATAGTCTCACCGGTATAAGCGCTGTATTCTTCCGCATACTTTGGGGACCGGAAGAGATGTTTGGGAGCGGCAGATCAAAATCTGTCTAGGCTGGACATTTGGCTCACATGCTTTGACTACCGTCCGATTGTCCACGCGAAAGACACTGATTGCGTTATCTGGCATGAGATGAGTTGAGTTGGTCAAATCGGATGGCGATATTCTACGATGTATAGTAGCATAAAGAGAAGCTGGGTAGCAAGATAGAAACTCGGAAGACCAAAGACTGCATGAAGCAGTGTTCACATTCCTTGTGCGCTCCAGGTCTACAGGTCACATGATCAGTCACATGATCACTATCCTACCGGTCACGTGACGATGACTAACATTTGCGTAAAATGTTACATCCCGGGCTATCCACCCTAGTCCGGATCCTCGAGTCCCGTTTTTGGGCGATGAACGAATGGACTCGGCTGGGAATTGCGGTGCCGACCATGACGGAGTGTGTTGAAAGAGCTGCAATAGTGCGTCAACAGCACGATGTGAATGTGTATATGAACATGAAAGGCTGGGAATCCATGAATATACCTCCCCTGCCCGAATACTTTCTTTAATTATGCCACTCAAATTCTCAAGACATTTCTCGTGGTCACTATAGTCGACATCTCATCATGAAGTAAACTATAGGCTAGTGTACCAAAGTATAGCTATGGTGGGGATTCCCCGGAGTACATGTCCGATCGTCAGTAGATCATGAGAAGACGTAGTTGGAAGACCATGACGGTCCTAGTAGCGGTCCAGGGTGTCTACCTAATTAAGTTAGACGAAATAGAGAAACTCGGATCACTCGATTCACATGCGATGGTTATTACTAGGCTACCCTTAGAAATTGGGATAAAATTGGGATGATCAGGCACTAGGTACTCGGTACAAGCCCCAAAGTCATGACATGACAACCACCTACAACGAGATAAAGTGTAGAAAACATGAATATATCAATTATCACGTCCAGGTGTAACCTTAGTACTGGACCAAGTCCCCACGTCACCGATCAGGAGGTCGCGCGTGTTCGAATGCGGAAAATCAAGCAGCTCCCCGCAAGGGCAGCACCTCTCATTGATTCATCGGTGGATTTTAACTCGGACACGATGATGCAATGGCCTTTCCATCCACATCCACATTTCCCACATTTTACCCACTTTCTGAGCTTTGGCCGATCATCGATCTCCTGTTGCAGCCGACGACGTCACGGGTTTCAAAGAAGCTTTCCGGCCTTCCATCCATCCACTCTCCTCTTTTGACTGGTGTCCTGCCCCCCGATCTTTCTGGATCCTTTTGATCTTGAAGGAATGCAGACTTCTCTTTACGCGCTGTTTCTCTACCATGGCTGCTGCTGAGATGCCCTCGGGCATCAGATCTGCTCGTCTTGCTGATGACGGTAAGGAAATGATCACCGATCCACTCGAACCACTATGCGCATTGACCGCTGACTTTCCCTTGTGCCTGAAACAGCTGCCACTGCTGCGCTATATGCTGTGCACCCTCAACGCAAGGCGTCCCTCCGCGATAAGCCTGCGCCTGTGCCTGCGCCTGCGCCTGATGCCCATAACTTGAGTGAGTGCGCTCTTCCCCGCGGGGCTGTAATAACCTCCCCAGACTAACGCGCGATGCTCCTGTCAGATCAACAAGTGACCGGAGGCAGTCCGAAGCTCAGTCACGCCTCGGCTGCATCCGCTCTCGCCCATGCCAACCAGAGGCCCATCGAAATATGGCGCCCGGGACGATACGTCGAAGCCGAAAAGGCCGCCCTTTGTATGAAGGACTTCACTCCGCCCGAGATCCCTCTGCCTAGCACCGGGTACAGTGCGGAAGGACTAGGCGCTGCGATTCTCGCCGTGCGCGAGCAAAGATCCGTCCAGGCCAGCCAGAAGCATGATATTGAGATTCAACAAAGTCTTGCGCAGGAGAAGGAGCGACAAGAGAAGGCGCTCAGGGCGGCTGCTGGGGCTTACGCGACACGAAAGAGAGCTGATTCCGCTCCAAGTGAGCCGGTGATTAGGACGGAGCCTCGTTTCGCTCGCACTGCAGCCGGAGCATGCCAGCAGGTCCCAGCGGAGGAAGAAAATCCACCCGATGAAATGGACAAGGCAATGGAGGCCAGCCGAGTTTCACATCGCGCCAACACCAATGCCAAGCTCTATGCCGCATCCCTTCCCCTTACTAGTGCAGCCGAGGAGCGTAGCCGGCAAAACTCACTGCGCGCCGCGGCACTCTCGATGGCAAAGGACATGTATGAGATCACCAGATCCAAGGGAGACACAGACACGGATGTCGACCCTGCGATCCATGCAGCTCAGAGAGGCCATGACCAGGCTGTATCTCGGAAGAGCGTAAGTGGAGCAGGTGACGCTGCCGGCCGAAATGCATGGACTCTGCAAGAGGCCGCGCAGAAGCGCGCTGCCGAGAAATTAGCGCGTCTGAGAAATGAGCATGCGGAGATGCAAGCCTACTACGGAACAGCACCTCGGCGACAGCGATCGCTCTTGACCACCCGCCGAAGGAGAGCATCCACTGATACAGATGCGTCCCAGATGGACGCCGAGCAGTCGAGGCACATCCGCCATCAGATGACAAGTCTGCGAAGTCAGCTCGATCGAGTAGACGAGCAAAGACAGCAGGACCGTGACCTACTCATGGAAGCAGCTCGGCGTAATGTCGACCAGGCTATGCAGGATCTGGACATGAGGATGTGGGCCGACATTGGCCGGGCTCCCCCATCCGTCCAAAAGCAATGGGATGAGGCGGCCGAGGCTCGTGCTCGAAGAGAAACCGAATCTGTGGAAATGAGCGGTACTGATGTGAATGCGAACCGTGTGGATATCGGCGGGCGACGCTATATTGACATGGCTGATGTCGAGGCCGTCGCCCGTTCCCGTATCCAGCCCACGCTTGATGAAATTACGGATCAAGCTGAGCATCAACGGGCAAATGAGCTGGAGGAACAGCTGGATGCAAAGGAGAGAGAAAGACGAGCTGCGATTGCAAGAGAACGCGAGGCCGAGATGAGGGCCTTGATCAAACAAAAGAGGGGTCAGTATTCTAGACGTGAAGTTCTTTCAGGCATATGGACTAATAGAAGAGCAGACGCCAGCAAGCGCGAATCAAAGGGGGCCAGTTTCTTCCAGTTGTTGAGGCGCAAGAGCAAGCGAGTGCCCGAAGAAAAGCCGGAAACGGTACCGGAAACAGAAACACCTAAAGAAGAGGACGACTTGCCCCCAGTTGAACCGCCAGGAGCACAAGGGGCTGCTGCTGCTACAGGAGCTGCCACGGAGACTAGTCCTACTTCAGAGGCTGCAACTGCTGCAGAAGGTGAGCGTGAGCCCGTTGCAGAGGCTGCTCCGGCTGATACTGCCCCTGCTGTCGAGGCTCCTACCACGGGCGTTGCTCCCGCTGAACCTGAGGCGGCAAGGCCGTCAGGAGAACAGGCTACCGGCAGAGAACCCCTTGAAGAGCCCGAAGCAGCCGGTGCTTCAACGATTTTCGCCGCTGCCTCGGCTACAGACCAACGGGATACTACTGCCGTCGGCGGCATGCATACTGTTCGCCCTATCACGAGTCCCAAAGCAGACTCGAAGCTGAAGAACTGGTTCCGCGACCGATTGGTTCGTCGTTCCAGCGGGCCCGTCCCGGTATATCCAAACCAGCCCGGGCCAGATGCCAATACCGACAGCGAGGTCGGCTTCAGTGGCGGAGCTGCTCTGAGGGAGAATAACGAGCCTCGTGGAGCCGCGCTAAGCTCACACCCTGTCTCCAAGGACGATATCGAGGAGGGATCTACCAACGGCAATGGCGCCGAGGTGAGCAGAATGTCAACCTACGACTCTACCTCGAGTGAGCAAGAGCAGAGTGCAAATGGCAAAAGCAAGCGACAGCGCCTGCGAAACAGCTTTATGAAGACTGTAGGCCGCTCTAATCAAGAGCCCAAGTTGAATGGGACCAAGGGATCGCCCAAGAAGACTGAAGCTAGCGGATCCAAGGAGACCGACACTGGGGTCCAGGGCTTGCGTAACAGCGCCGTCGAGCAAGGCCTCCCCGTCCCGCCTGTCCTGGGTGAGTCTACCAGTACAGGACGGGGGTCGAGATTCTCTGAGGATCTGTGATTCGATCTTATTGTGATTTATGATATTGTTTCGGGGCGTTTCTGGTTTTATGTGGCTTTATCGGGTTCGAGTGCTTCCAACGACACTTTCGGATGGAGATTTTTGATATCCTGGGTGGGTCACGAACAATTTGTACTGTACATACACGAATATCTGTTTGATTATCAGCGATCAAAATTATGATTTCCTGTGTTTTCAACTATCGTAGTTGATGCTGTAAAGCTAAAGTTAACCTTACCTAGGTAGGAAGCTGAGTTGGCTGTAGTCAGTTTTCAGACCGTTATCAATAGGTCTTCTCAATATATTCCACGTATTCCAAGGCTGTTGGAACGGGAAAGGAGGTCAGATCAGGGAACGCGGTACTCGACTGTCACAAATTCTCAAATGTCCGCTTATATCTACTTGACCAACAGACCTAGAACTTCATGTGCCCAGTCCAACGCACATCTCATCTAGCGAACATATTATTGCAGGTCCATGAATGAAGGCGGCTAGGTGAGCATCTGGGCTGGTATCCTGTTATCCGATCCAGCACCGTACGGAACCTCGACGGGGTATATGCAGAAGGCCGATGATCGTGACATTCCGATTGGGTTGTAGCTCACGCACCAACTGTGCAGATCTTCATGAACGGGTACCAATTCCCACTACTGCGCATCCAACCCCAGTCTCTTCCCTTCCAACTGATCAAGAACACGTCGATTAGTATGGCGTGGAGGGCCAGTCGGGTGGATCTGGCCGTGTAGTGGGGTTCAACTTCACGCATATGCAGGTAAGATAGTACAAATAATCGGTAGACAAGTAATAGAAATAATAAGTACGAGTCAGCGGATGTGAAGGATTAAGCTTGAGTGGATCTGGATCGTGGGGATCCGAAAACAAGGCGATAGTTTCCTGCCCAACGTTTACCGCCAATTCGTGTCTCCACATTTATCCATTCTCCATGAATTCATTCATTCTCTTTCCATTCTCATTTCCATTTCCATTTTCATTCTGATTCTCATCTCTCGTTTCTTCTACTTCATTTTAATCCTAATGCCCCGCCAGTCCAGTATCGATCTAGGCTCAGCCGATCGCCCATTCGATAATATCATCAACTTCCGCGATGTCGGCCGCTCCATCAACCACTTCTGTGGTGCACAGTACGTAGACACCGTCTCATCCTAGATCCGACTAACCGAACCCAGGATCCTGAAAGAAGGCCTACTATTTCGCAGTGCCAGGGTAAACCCCATACCCACATAACCCATTCAAGAACCAGACTAATGGTACTATAGCTCGACGATGCCTCAGAACGAGATAAACGCCGCCTAGCCGAAGAACTACACATCACAACGGTAGTTGATCTTCGATCTCAGTAAGTACTTCTCAAGTATTTCCCAAGTACTTCTCCCCTATATCTCAATTATAACTAACCAAACGCAGAACCGAACACCAAATGGGAACCCGCAAACGCCGCGCCGAGAACGCAGAAGATCCCACCATCGACATCACACGCTTACCCGTCCCCAACGACGCAAACGAACACCTATTACAAATACCAGATTCCACCCGCGCCATGATCAGTTTGACGGGCAAGGCATTCGAGCGTGCATTACTAGCCAAACTCGATTGGCCCACTTATATGCAAGCCTCCTTCCCCGCATACCTACCCACCATACTAATAGATTGCATCAAACAGAAAAGTAGTAGCATGGGCAGCAACAGGCTACCGAGCCGACGCCGTCCGCCTAATCGGAGAACAAGTAATGCAACCACGAGGCTTAACAGGACTCGCGCAAGATACACTTGATTCAAGCTATGCTGAAATCCGAGTCGTTTTCGATCTCCTGGGCAAGGAGGATGCATACCCTCTTCTAGTGCATTGTACACAAGGGAAGGATAGGACGGGGTTGGTTATACTGTTGGTTCTTTTGCTTTGTGAGGTGCCGAGCAGTGCGATCGTGGATGATTACGTGAGGTCTGAAACGGAGCTGACGAGTGAGTTTGAGGAGAGGATGAGGGAGATTAGGGCTTTGGGGTTGGGGGAGGATTATACGAGGTGTCCGCCTGGTTTTGTGGAGAGTGTTACGCGGTATTTAGAGGAGAGGTATGGTGGTGTTAGGGGGTATTTGTCGGGGATTGGTGTTGATGGGGTGGTGCAGGAGCGTATACGACGGATATTATTGATCTAAAGTGATCGGGACATGGGTAATGGGTTAGGGGTGTATATTTTAGGAAGTTATTCTTATTTAGGTATTAATATTTATATTGGCCGGGGCGTCTTTTCATGCTGAGATTGTTATTTTGGATGGTTTATTAATACTCGGGATTGGAGTTGTAGAAATAGTTGAAGGAAATGTCGGATAGACGAGCGAGGTAAATACTTAGTACGGGACGGGAAAGTAGAGGAAGGCGAATCCAACGTGCTGTCTATAGCCATAGCGATGAGGCTTATTCTAGTAACTAGTCAGATTGTCTGTCATATGGATATATACATAGGCATTGGGGACGAGCAGAAAGCCGGCCGTTCTATATCCCAGTTGTAAAGGCGGCTTTATGTACATGACATAGGATATGACAGCGGTAACCAAGCGAGCATCGGGTTTCTTAAATTACAGTCATTTGATATGAACCTTGAGAGATTATCGAGGAAAGAAATGCACAAGAAAGCCAACAGGTATCCGCAACAAACATCCACAAAAAGGTATATAAAACGTCCAAGAATGCATTACATCGGCACTAGTCATCGCAAGCAATAAACAGATACCATTAACTCCTATTACTCCAAGGCAAGGTGGATTTAAACATGCTGGCCCCGGTAATAGTTAGGTCCCTGCGAGTCATACGTCAAAGGCTCCTCCACAGACACGCTGGCAGGCCTATCGGGATTCGCATGGGTCATGACGCTGACCTTCTCACCCTGAGGCACGTGGCGTTTAGTACGGACAGAGGGCAACAGGTCGACGACAAATGACAGGACGTATCCGGTGAAGACGAATGCAATGACCCATTCGAGGACGGCAGCGGGGTTCTTCTTTGACTTCTTGTCGCTTCCCTTGCAGACACCGAATCCGATGGCTAGACCGATCTCGATAATGATGAAAGCAAGCTTGATGGCGAAACTGGCTAACAGGATACGATGCTGGGAACGATAGAAGAGGCCCAGTCGCAGGTACTCAGCGCAGATCAAGATGGCGCTGACGACGTATCCAGCACTATGCGATTGATTAGCTGGGCGATTCAGACAGACCAGGGGGGCAAGACTCACATGAACATGGCCAGGAAACCGTCGTGTCGCTTCGGGTAGTGCTTGGTGTCGAAAATAGACAGGAGAATCAAACCGAGTGCACCGGCAACGGCGAAGAAGATCGAGAGCATGGCGCATATCTTATCGAACCAACCACGGTTAGGAACGAGTTGACCGGCATGACGAAGCCAGCGCTCAGCCAGGAAGGACAAGTCGAGAAAGACGACGGTGACAACGCTACCCGCAATGAAGAGCGGCTTCAACCCCCCCGCACCAATATCGGAGATGTATCTGTGATTGTGTGAGTTGAGTCCAGCAAAGTGTCATTGTCATGGTCACGCATACGCAATAGTCTGACCGTCCGACTCCTCGCTATAAACCGGGTGACCTTCGCGGGCCCATACACCGAGCATGGCAATCAACATGGCTAACGTATCTGATTAGATCTTGCGGAAAAAAGAGCCGATGAGAGGCGTTCCTACCAACCCACATGCACGCTGAAATGAGAGGGAAGACCCAAAATGAAATGATCCACATCGTTGCGGTGAAGTGCTGTTTCTACGCGTGTGCTGTGTATGTATCGCGATGAAATCGAGGGAGCTCCACGCGTTTGGGAGCTGACAAAAGAATGCGAGATTTATCTAGACGATGCGACTCTATTTTCGCGGTTAGTCGCGACGTTTTCACATCCCTGTTCAGGGTCCAAACTAGGGGGTGCGAGATCGAGATGCATTGGAACCGGTCGCACAGTCGGGGACTCACCGATATGTACACCGAGGAGGACATGCGCATTCCACAGAAACGAAGGGTTGAAAATTAAGATTAAGATGGTTTGGGAGTGGTTGTGGAATGATGAATCCAGGGACAAGGAGCTCGGTTCGTCCGGAAAGGGAGCGATATGGACTATTGTCAACCTGAGTAAGGACTGTAGAACCAGAGGATCGAAATGATGGTTGACAAGGAGTCACAGTGGTCGCAGGCCACAGCGATCACAGTGGTTACAGCACAGCACAGCACAGAATGGAAGGAAGAAACTGCCGATATAAAAAGAAGGTGACATTGGCCGACGTCATTCGCCAAGACGGGCTGAGCAGGACGAATCTTCGGATCCACGATGTACCGAGTGAGGAGTCGAGTCGTAATGTGACCCACGGGCTCCAGTTTAATATAAAAGAAACTGCAACCAACTAACCAAAAGGAGGGAAATGGAGAAAAGATGATCTCTCTACCTTACAATTGTACGTATTTCCAAGGTGAACAGTGTTGATAATGTAAATGCATACAGCCGTCTATGGACTGGTCTACCGTAACGCCGTTTTGCGTAGAGTCGTGCTGAATAAACAAGAGAACAGCAAATATTAAGGGGGCAATGCTCGAGAGACGCTTCACCCTTCATCGATTGCGCCGTGGTCGAGGTCGAGTGCCCCCAGAGGCATTCCGTCTCTGGAGACCCGGACCCGGACCCGGACCCTGACCCTGGCGCTCCACAACCCGCACGATTTGCACTTCGTCCTCCTCGTCACTGCTTTCTTCGCTCTCCTCTTCACTGGATTCCGACTCGGATTCCGACTCGGACGGTACCTGTTGGCTTCGCTGCTGCGGTGCGCTCACCGAATGTACGGACTGGCGATGCTGAGCCCGAATCGGGGACATCCCGGCGGAATAGCTCATTCGACTTTGTGGCCCGACTTGTGGCCCGACTCGAAGATCACTGGGAAGCTGTGATTGGTATGGGGGCTGCTCCGGGAACGAGCTCATTTGCATCGGATTGTAATACGACGGTGCCCATTGGGGATCATCCGGCAGTGGTCGTGGGTGCATCGGCTGCATCGACTGCGGGCGTCCGTCGGGAGGAAGACGCTCGAGAAAGGGCGGATAGCCTGATCGAAGAGGAGAGCTGGATTGTTGTGGGCGTAGTGACTGCATGGTCGGGGTCCGCGGGCGATTCGTAGAAGATGAGCTCGAGGGCCGTCCGTGAGCTGCAGTACCTCGATTCCAACCAGCGTCAACCCCGAATCCAAATGGTGCATAGGCTCCCGGCGGGAGTCCCTGTGGCTGTTCTGACGGACCACCAGATCCTTTACGCCGAGATGGCGGCCGATTGTTGGCTGCACTCCCAATTTGCTTATGACGACGGCCCCCGTTAGACTCGTCCGTCTGCTGGCGCCTGCGCTCCAGGGCATCCAGCTCACGCTGTGATAATCGCACATTCTTCTTTCCCAACGTCTGCGCACGACGAATCCGCTCCAGCGCCTTGTCAACTAGTTGATCCTCCTTGTCTCGCATAGCCAATTGAACCGCGTAGGCCACCGTACTATCTCCGTGGTCGTATAGATCGTATTCACCCCCGTCGACCGACTCGGCGTCGGTCAGATCTTCATAATCCTGCCGCCTGCGCGGTCCTCGCCCCCCGTATTCCATTTGCCGCATGTAAGCCGCACGGCCACTCCGCACCAGCTGCCGTCCATACTCGTCCTCTTCGGATTCGACCTCCTCCACGCGTGCCATCTCTCCCTCCCACTGCCCCCCTCCCCCGTTGTGTCTCCCTTTTCGTGCCCCCGGTGGTCTTCCCCATCGGGGCATATCATAAGGAGCTCGCGGTCGACCACCTAGACCGCCTCCTCGGAAAAAGCATTCTCGATAGGTTTGTCCATGAGAGCGGCGTGACCGAAGACGGTCACACCGGTTGCGCCGATCAGCCAGAGGACCGTCGCGATGGGCGAGGCCCAGATACCCAGAGGCACGCCAACACACAAAAGACCCGTATAGAGTTGCGAGGTGTTGAAGCGGCGGAATCCCAGGTCCAGGTCACGACCGTCAAGTTTCCCGATGCCCCAGACACTGGCGCTCACGAAGATGATGACAAAGAGCAGGATGGCGTTGGTCAGCAGGCTGTAGATGCTGAGCATGACGAAAACCACGGCATAGTTGCTGGAGAAGTAGCCCAGGTTGTAGTTGACGCGGCTTTGGACTTCACCGAAGTTGGCAGGCTTGGACAGACGCTTGAGGTCGAGGAACTCGGAGACGGGGCGTAGGTTGGCGAAACGGGTGCTGAGCGACTGGCTGCGGAGGGAGTTGAAGCGGTCACCGAAACGCGAGGTGAGCGCGTCGATAGGGATCGTAATGGCCATGGTGGGTAGAAGAGAAGGAAAAGTGTATTGAACACAGTATGTAAAAATGGATGTAATGGGAGTATGGAAGGCGAAGTGAAAGGTGGACAAGGAGTCACTTGTCACCTTTTTTTGCCCGAGTTTAGACTTTGCCGCTTTCGTCGTTAGTCAACAGCACTGGCCACGACGGCCTTATTCTTGGAAGGACCTCGGAAGTTGGGGAAATAGGCAGATAAAATAAATGATGAATCATATGGAATTAGTCCCTGCCTGGCGACTAAGAATAGTACCAGAGACTAGAGACCCATTGTCCACTGTTTAATGTGTGCGGAAGGCCATCACCGGATTGGAGCGATCATCAGAGTCTGGGGAACAGCTAAATGGAGACACTTTAAGGACTACCCATATATATACAGACACGGACACAGACACAGACACAGACACAGACACACAGAACCTGATGCAGAACCTGATGAATCAACTCTTCCCCTCACTTCAAAAACATAGGAAGGTCTCAATTGGACCACGTCGGGAACCGCTGCAGGTGGATCACTCCCCGACCGCTTTTTCACCAAGTGGACTCGTTGGCTCTCTTCTCTGCATTCGCTCGCCTGTCATTCGTCCTCTTCTGCTTTGTTCTGTTCGCTTGTTTTTTAGGGACGCGGTATTGACCGCTCCATCTGATTATCATGAAGGCCCTCACCCTATCCCTGCTGCTCGTCTTCGTGGGCCTCGTCGCTGCTTGGTCCAAGGAAGGTTGGTTGTTGATATCTCTTCCTGCTTCAATTATGTACTCACCCTTTTTCTTTTCTAGACTACGAGATCTTTAATCTACGGGATGAGGTGGCCTTATCTGAAGGCGCCAATGTGACATTCTATGGTATGTAAAATATAGAGCATCTTCCCACTTGCTTTCACTGCAGGCAATTGACTGTTTTCCCTGCTAGACTTCCTCGAAGTCCGCCCGAATGCCAACCAGGAACAAATCACCAAAGCCTACCGCAAGAAGTCGCGTACCCTGCACCCAGACAAGGTCAAACGGTCTTTCATCGCCAATTTCTCCAAAGACAAGACCAATGCCAAGTCCAAACAGGGTGTCAATGTCTCCTCCGGTCCGTCCAAGCGTCAGATCGATGCCGCCGTCAAAGCAGCTACTGCCCGCGCCAGTCGACTGAATCTCGTCGCCAATGTCCTGCGTGGCCCTGGCCGCGAACGCTATGATCACTTTTTGAAAAATGGCTTCCCCCTGTGGAAGGGTACCGGATACTACTACTCGCGTTTCCGTCCCGGTCTGGGATCCGTGCTGATCGGCTTGTTCCTTGTGTTTGGCGGTGCTGGCCACTACGGGGCTCTGATCCTGGGCTGGAAGCGGCAGCGGGAATTCGTGGATCGGTATATTCGTCAGGCTCGTCGCGCTGCTTGGGGTGACGAGCTGGGTGTTCGTGGTATCCCCGGCATTGACTCGGTCGCTGCCACTGCTCCCATCCCTGATGCCAGTGAGGGCGGTGCGGTGGCCATGACCCGTCGCCAGAAGCGAATGATGGACAAGGAGAGTCGGAAGGAGAATCGAAAGGGTTCTCGCGCAACCCCACGTGCGTCAGGCACCTCCACACCCACCGAACCTGTCGCCGGCTCGGTTGGAGAGCGGAAGCGCGTCGTGGCTGAGAATGGCAAGGCTTTGATCGTGGACTCCATCGGTAACGTCTTCCTGGAAGAAGAGAGCGAGGAGGGCGAGAAGCAGGAATTCCTGCTCGATCTTGACGAGATTAAACGTCCCTCTATTCGTGACACCATGGTGTTCAAGCTGCCCATCTGGTGTTTTAAGAGAACAGTTGGCCGGGTCCTGGGCTCGGATGCCCCCGAGGATGATGAACAGGAAGTGGAGCCTGAAGTCAATGAGGCTAGCGAGACCACTGCTACTTCAAACTCGGGCTCGAGTAGGAGACGCACGAAGCGCTCTCAGCGATCTTGATCTAATCCAATTGGCATGTATGCTTGTTTGTTGCCTATATACGGCGTATCAAAAATATCCATAATAGAATACAAGAGTTCTGGGACAATGTCCCCGTGTGTCAAACTACCGAGTAGGGAGACATGAATTATCTGATAAATACCCTCTTGTTTACACGATCCATGGAGCTGTTCCAGCCACGTCAGTGATCCTGCGGGACCTGCTGCCAGTGAGCATCTAACACACAGCCCCTAGTCCAATGTAGGGAAGTGTAATGGGGCGATATCCACCGTTGGGTACCGACACTTGACCGATCCGTAGGTTTAAAGAGAACAGTACATCCGCTCCAGTTCCTCGTGTCTTACGTTTACTTTGAAATCCTTGAGATTCAATTGTCGCTACAAAACAGTTGCTTTTCATCAACGAATGCAGGGATCGAATTCAAGCGAGCCTCCCAATACAGGACATAATATCAGCAGGGGTGGGAAATAACGAAAAAGAGAGAAAGTCAGGCGTGAAACAGAGATGGAGTATCATGACGGTCATTACAGGCTGAGTGATTCGTGATTCATCTCCCGTTTCTTGTCATATGCTGCTGCTGGTGATGGTGGAGCTGGTTGTCGTTTAGTTGAACATCTTAGCAAGGCTAATCAGACCACTGATACCCTGCGAATACCCCAGGCCTTCCACGTCTCCAGATCCCCGCGCTCCATGACCACCACCGAGAGCACTGAGAATCCCCTGAGGCAACCGCAACCCAATCATGGCAAGCAACTTGACCAAAACGCCACTTGTGATCAAAGGCACAATGACCATCAAGAAGACTTTCACTGGGTGCTCGCGGGCATAGCGAGAGATATCACGGAAAAGGCGTTTGATTGAGCGGATCACTCGCTGCACGAATCCCTCGCGCGGCCGAGCTCGTCGGGAAGAGGACGAGAAGGCTGAAAAGACTGATGGACTCGATCGACCGCCCAATGTGCTCCCATGGCTGAGGTTGAAAAAGGATGGCGCAGAGTGTCGCGAGTGGTAGGTCGAATAATTGGAGGACTTGCCGGGAGAGCGACGACGCACGTAGTATCCCTTTGAACGGGGCTTGGAGGGACCGTCGAACCAGCCCATTTTGTCGGATTTTATGTGATTTGAGCTTGTCCCGGATAATTGACCTAGTTGGATTTCGCGGGAGTACTCGGCGACTGTCAATGATCGAATTGGTGTACAAGAAGGGTACTGAGTGTCCCTGGAGAATCTTATTGAGAAATCTCTGGCAGTTGTGGCAATCCCAGAGAACAAAGACAGATGCAGGCCAGGCGCTAGGAGCTGCAGAGATGCACAATCCGAGGTCTAGACTGCGTACAGCTACTCCACCAAGGATTTGCTGTGCAGGTGACAATTGAATAAACGCGAGATGCAGGATGCAGGACTGGGGCAAACTACTCCGTAACCTGGGTTTGATAGTTTCTAGCAATTACAGAGTACGGAGTAAAAATCAAAGGTAGCTTCGCCCCTGACATAAAATGGGTGGCTGGGGAAGCGAATGCGCAGCAAATAACAAGTGAGACTGTTTTAGACTTTAGGGCCAGGGGAGGGGAAACTGCTGCCGTGCTGCCTTTCTGCCTGATGGCCTGAAAGGGAGTCTCATATGTATACTGCCTTGGTGCCTTGGTGCCTTTATGCCTTGGAGCGTGGCGACGTCACTGGCGCTCGGGCTCTTTATACTTGGTCGTCGGGTACGCATCGATCCTGAAAGTTGACTTTGTCACCTGCTGCCTTGCTCTTCAGCTCACCATGTCGAGTATGTTAATTTATCTTTCAGTCCCATCAGTGAGCTCACACTAACCTTTGGATCTACATTTACACAGAAAGCCCTGACTACTGTATGTCTTATCTCCGATCTCAATTCGCGCATGACTCCTAACTCGGTCTTAGACAAAATCCTCGGCGTGTCCAGTGATGCGACCCAGCAGCAGATTCGCACCGCATACAAAAGGTCAGGATACAAAGACCTGTAATTATCTAGTTTAGACCACACCGGAGACTGACCAACTGTTTGCAGGGAATCGCTAAAGTCCCACCCGGATCGTGTCCCTACCGATTCCCCCGAACGACCGGCGCGGACAGCAAAATTCCAAGAGGTCAACGACGCTTACTATACCCTGTCAGACCCTGCGCGACGACGAGAGTACGACCAGATCCGCGCATACGAGCAGACAGAAGAAGAGGTCGACGACGAAGTCCCCCAGGGCGGAGCCGGTGGCTTCCCATGGTCCAGCTTTGGTTTCGGCAACCGCAGTGAGCGCGATGCCGATCAGTTTGGGTCAGTGTTTGAAGAGATGATGCGTGATGAAGGGCTGGCCGAAGAGAACGACGAGGATGGCAGCCGACGGACTCGTCCAACATCCCGGTTCTGGGCTGTCGTTGGCGGTATCAGTGGAGGCGCTTTGGGATTTATTGTGGGCAATCTCCCCGGCGCACTGGCTGGCGCTGTGGCGGGCAATCGGCTGGGCGCGGTCCGCGACGCCAAGGGTAAAAGTGTCTATGAGGTTTTCCTGGACCTTCCACAGCCAGATCGGACGCGGCTCTTGAGTGAGCTAGCGGCGAAGGTGTTCCAGACTACGATGGGGCGCTAGTTCACCGGAATTGAGATTTTGTTTGTTGGGTTGGCGTTGGGATTGGATGTAATTGGGGGGGGGGGGGGGGGGAATTGGACTAAGATGGGATATTAGGTGTCGGTACTCAAGTATATCTTGTGGTATAGTCATCTCTAGCTAGAAATATGTAGATACACAATTCAGAACTTTGAGTACTTGCGGCATGCCAAGGGTGCTTTCACATGCTGCATCCCTTATCGATAACAACATGACAAGTAGACCGACCGGGTCGCCAAGTGATCCATTTCACAGAGTACAGGATTCACAATCAAATAGTGCAACATCCAATTGAACTTGAGTCCGATATTTGACTCATCAGACCTCGCTTGAAAGCCCAGGTGGCATTTGGCATTCCGTGCCTGTTCTGGACCCAGCGCCCACGCTAAAGCCCACCCCACCTGCTCACCGCTTGCGGTCCAAAAAAGGACCCCTCGGTCAAGTCTATATTTATCCCTTATTCCTGTCTCTGCCTCTTGTTCTTTTTGCGACTTTTCTGCTTGAATTGAACCTCTGCCCAACATGACTACTGCCGCCGGCGTCTACCCTCCATTGGAGGCCCGTCCTCTTAAGGACACCATCTGCCTATTCGATGTTGACGAGACCCTCACAAAGGCCAGACGGGTATGTGAAACGCAGTCTCTTATGCATTGAGTGTCGCTAACATATCGTTTGAACATGCAGACCGCCACGCCAGAGATGCTTGAGCTTCTCTCCCGCTTGCGCCACAAATGTGCCATTGGCTATGTCCGTCATCGCCCACCTACTGTCTCTCGCCTCCTCTAACGTGCTGCAGGTTGGTGGCTCGAACTTTGTAAAGCAGCAGGAGCAACTCGGATCAGCTACAACGGATGTCACGACTCTGTTTGATTTCTGCTTCCCCGAAAATGGTCTAATTGCCTACCGCCTCGGCAAGCCGCTTTCCAGCAACAGCTTCATCCAATGGCTCGGAGAGGACAAGTACCAGGAGCTTGCAGATTTCTGCCTCGGATACATTTCCAAGCTCAAGCTTCCCAAGAAGCGTGGTACTTTTGTGGAGTTCC
The DNA here is from genome assembly GCA_027569385.1 of Penicillium decumbens. Classification (NCBI taxonomy): domain Eukaryota; kingdom Fungi; phylum Ascomycota; class Eurotiomycetes; order Eurotiales; family Aspergillaceae; genus Penicillium; species Penicillium decumbens. The sequence continues at coordinate 378,341 of JAPDEZ010000006.1, forward strand.
GCAGCGGTATGATCAACGTTAGCCCCATTGGCCGTAACGCCAGCGTGGACGAGCGCGACGAGTTCGAGGCGTACGTGTCTATACTCCGGAGTGGACGAGTTTATGGACATCTGGACTTACAATTGCACTAGTTACGATAAGATCCACAACATTCGGAGGGATATGGTAGAGGCTCTGAAGAAGGCGTTCCCCGATTCTGGTCTCACGTAAGTCTCCGATGAGCGACAATACTCACTGCAAATGCAGAGCACTAACCTCTGAGAAATGCAGCTACTCGATTGGTGGCCAGATCTCTTTCGACGTCTTTCCCACTGGCTGGGATAAGACCTACTGCCTGCAGCACGTCGCGGCCGAGAAGGACATCTCCGGAACCGAGTACAAGAACATCCACTTTTTCGGGGACAAGTGCTTCGTCGGTGGCAATGACTACGAGATCTACTCTGACCCTCGCACCATCGGTCACGCGGTCGAGGGTCCTGATGATACCATGAAACAGCTTAAGGAGCTTTTCTCCCTATAGATAAAATGCAGGCCAAAGAGGACCAGGGAGTTGCGAGAGCGTATGCATGTTGGGCCGGAGCTATTTAGTCCTAAGTTATGTTGGACATATTGTCAATTAATAGACAGTGATTTATGCCAAAGTCATGAAGCTCAAGTTCCCAGATCCTGGTGGATGCGTGTTTTCCGTAAATTTGCGGGGCTCAGTCGGCAAACGTCGATCTTGTCGGGCTTAGTACGGGCTTAGGTCATCCGTCCAATTCTCTTCCTAGCGTCACATCTTGCTTGCAACAACACCTTTCTTGACTTCATTTATCTTCGCCATGGCCTCCCAAAAGCATGTCGCGGAGGTACCGCGAAATATTCTCCCTCGCTTGACATGGAACAGTTCTACCTCACGCCCGACCGTCTCGTCCTACAAAACCGTACTCGCAACAACTCCAAGGCAGCAACACCCTCAAGGCTGGAGCCCTCTTAACCGCCATTTACACTCCCTGCATGTACAGATTCAGCCCTCGCGGGGCTTTTCTACCTCGGTTCGAAACCCCCATTTCGTGTCGCTTGTTGCCCGGAGCGCCTCTGTCACCACAACACGCTCGTCCGAGCCTCTCGGCAACCCTGTTCGACACAATGGCGTCTACGTCGCGACGTTTAAGCCTGCCCAGCGAGCTTTCCACGCCACACCTGCTCGACCCCGCGAGCACCACTTTGACACCTTGAAGTTCGTGAAGCGGCTCCAAACCGAAGGATTCAGCGAGGAACAAGCCGTGGCTATGATGCGGGTGTTGAATGATATTATCCAAGAGTCTATTCAGAATCTGACGCGGACAATGGTCCTTCGAGAAGGTACGCAGGCTGTCGATTGGACTGTCTACCACTCTATCTGACAATAACATAGACTCTGAGAGATCTACATACACCCAAAAGGTCGATTTCGCGAAACTTCGATCCGAACTTTTGAATACCGACTCGACCGAAGCTCAACTCACTCGCGCCTCGCACGAGAAGATTGCTGCGGATCTTGCCAAGCTTAACTCACGCATGCGCGACGAAGTTGGACGAACACAAGCGTCAGTACGTCTGGACTTAAACCTCGAAAAGGGCCGGATTCGCGAGGAAGCCAATGGCCAGGAAATGCGAATCAAAGAGACTGAGACCCGCATTGAGCAAGAAGTGGCTGGTTTGAGGGAACGAGTCGAGGCGGTCAAGTTCTCTACTCTGCAGTGGCTTATGTATGTTTCCCGGCCTCCCGTACCCGTACATGGATTGGTACTAACTTGATGTTCTCAGGGGTGTCTGCACCGGTACAGCTGCTTTGATTCTTGGTGCCTGGCGCCTGTTCATGTGAGGTGTTAATGTTATAGATTTGTGTGCATTGCTACGGAGCGCTTTCTGGTTTGACATACATGAGACGTGGGTCTCTTGCTTTAGATCTTTTCATTTGTACAAATTATTCTATACTCGTCTGGCCGTTTGGGGCTGAAATTGATCTAGATATCCTCCTCTACTTGGCTTTCATCAAAAATACGATAAACTTGCCATGTAAACACTGAACCTCACCCCAATCCTCAAGCGCATAATTCTACGCTCTCTTCCTGTTTAAAATGGATAAATGTTGATGACTCTTCCTAATAGAGTCTGATTTTACCAATTTCCAGAAATATCGCATCCGATATCTGAGTTTCCGTAATTTGCGACTCCGTAAAGCCACCTGTTTGAGGACCGTGGCTCTCAAAAATAGACACCCGCGGGTCCGGACCAGGTCTAGTTTTACTTGGGACCAATTCCAAGCGAAGTTTGAAAGCGATTGACATCGAGAGGGACGCACCTTCCCGTGGCGGCCTTATCTTCAGGGGTAAATGCCATTTGCCGTGCTTCATGCGGAGAAGCATTTTAGTGCCCACTAGCCTGACACCGGTCTCCGACGGTGTCACTGCTCACGATGACAATTTCGCGGGGCTTGCTGACATGGCTGCCACTTCAACTCGCTTATCTCGGCTTGTTAAAGAGACTATCGCCTACAGATCATCTCGCTGTGTTGCCGGTCTTCGGTCTGTTTCTGTGGTCTGTGGCCAACATTGTGTTTGTTCTCAAAATACGACAGAGAAACCAGACTGAACAATTGTTGAGTTTCGATACCCTCCAGATCAGCCCGGCCGATCTTCAAAAGGGCTCTGGTTCTACATACCTATTTACGAAGGCGGGTGAATACACCAAGTCGAAACAGGAGGACCAAAACAAAGAAGTCCAGAACGATACCAGGTTGGACTTGAAATTCGTCGTGACGATGATACTAGCCTTACCATGTATAGCGCTGCTTCTTAGCCACGCCCGGCTGATCGCCGCTATTCATGACGGCAGTTGGGATACCAAGCGCTCTTCATTACAGGGATCCTACTCGGCAGGCCTGCAAGAAGTGCTTCAAGTGTGTCAACCAGTTTCGCTTACATCCCATGGAGCCAGCGGGTGCAATCTCGATGTATTGCTAATGGACCATGTGTTTGGTGCAAGCTACGGCAAGCCTTTTGTTGGTGAGAACTCGGTGATTCCGGGCTGCTGGCTGGGATGGCACTGACATTCAGGGACTCCCAGGCAACTACAGACCACCTAGCTGTGAATTTGATACCGTGCGGATCAACCTCACTGTGACTTCTCGTGGTCGTCAGTATGACCGCTTGGCTCTCATGTACCTAGGGGACACAGAAGTTTTCAGGACCTCGACTGCCGAGCCGACGTCTACGGGGATTGTGTGGACCTACGTCAAAGAGATGTCCCAGTACAACGCTCTATGGAAGCAACCACAGAAACTGATATTTGACCTTGGCAATCTCATCACCGATGTATACACCGGATCGTTCAATGCTACATTGACAGCACATTTCTCCTACGAAGGCAATACGAGAGCTGCGGACTATATCCTGCCAATCTCTAGAAAGAAGTCAGCATCAAATTCATCTAGCGCTTTTACGGTTCCAAGTGATAACACAACGGTCAAGTACACGATCCCGCCGGCGGCAACGCGTGCAGTCATTTCAGTCTCTGCATGTGGGCAATCAGAGGAAGAATTTTGGTGGTCAAACGTGTTCTCCGAGGATACGGGGGACTTCACCAATACTGTGGGCGAGCTTTATGGGTACTCACCATTCCGCGAAATTCAGCTTTACATTGATGGGATCCTTGCTGGTCTTGTTTGGCCTTTCCCCATCATCTTTACGGGGGGTGTCGCCCCGGGATTCTGGCATCCGATTGTTGGTATCGATGCCTTTGATCTTCGACAGCCGGAGATTGACATCTCTCCATTTCTGCCGCTGCTTCAAGATGGGGAAGAGCACTCATTCGAGATCAGAGTTACTGGTTTGAACCTTACTGCCGACGGAACTGCTACACTTGCCGATACCGTGGGCTCATATTGGGTTGTCACTGGAAATATCTTCCTTTATACAGGGGAGCAGGAAAATCCCAAAGACTTAATTGCCCGAGATAGCTCTACGCTCCATGTAGAGGCACCAGCACCGAAGTTCACGGTCACTCGAAACTTGGTACAGAACCAGACTGGTGGAAATGACACCCTCTCATACTCCATCGTGGCTGAGAGAATATTCAGCGCAACCTCTTCCCAATACTCTTGGACACAGAACCTGTCTTTCTCTAACCACGGATTCCTCAACCAGAACGGATACAGCCAAGTCAACAAGCAATTGACGTCCGGAAAAGCAACCATTACAGAAGTCGGAGATCAAACAAGCTCAAACGAGACCACCTTCAGCTATCCTCTGCTAGTTAACGCAACATACGGTATCACCGCAAATTCGTTGTCAATTGATGCCTGGATGAAACGTGGTTTGGAGATCGAGGCTTCCAGCGGATCAGGCATATCCACATACACTCTCGTCTCCGGGCCATCACAACTTCATACCACTCAATCTGGACAGGCGCATTACAAGTCTGTCACCGGTGGGAGTTCGTCATCCTCGGGCAATACTGCGGACGAGTTCCACAGCACAGCAAATGGCGAGTCATACTCACGATCCGTCCGCGCCGTTAATGGTGATGTGGTGTTTGATACTCATCCCGAGGTCAAGACGCTTTCGTCTTCGCGTCTGAATGGCTTGGGAAGAGAAAGCGTACGAGAAATGCTGGGAAGAGGGCCAGGTAGTCCGATGGGCTAGAGTTCGATAGGTAATCACAGTATCCAGTAAGGCATGTGCCCGAGCCATGATGTCTTGAGGAAGTTTCCCAACGCTACTCTATTGGTAGTTAGTAATTGCTTCCATGCTCCTATGCAGGGCATTAGAACCTCTTCCGTCTCCGTTATTCAATTGAACTGATTTATTCAGCGATTCTCGATTCTCAATCCTCAAACGATTAGCCATTTCTATTTCACTTCGCCCCGCATTATTCCAAGGTACGATGTATCGGGTGGCCGCTCCTTTGCGTGCCTTATAAGTGCAAGCTGGGAACAATATGACTTTCCCAACATGATTGCGAGGTATACAGCAATACACCGCAAGATGACCGGGGGCTTCGAGACACAACTTTATCAACTGTTGACCAGCATTCTGCTGCCCTTAAAAAGTTAAAGAGCTGCAAAATTTGAAGGCGTACTTGAAAATGCCGCACAATATTCATGGTCCTTCTCCAGTGTTCCATGTTCCGGGCTAAGGAAGAAGTCTGTCCAAAACCTGAGCTGGTTAATAAGAAGAGTCTGTCGGTCATCGCAATCTAGATCAGACCGAAGATACCTATGCAGTCATCTTGATAGTTCAAAGATGCCGATGTAGCCATCATCATCACGAAGCGACTCACGTGATCCATTTGTTTGTTCTGTTTGCTTAGTCTATCACCACGTGACCTGATAAAGATAAGCCTATCGGCTGTCGCAATGCGCCTCTCTCTCGATCCCATTGTGGCGTCGCGCGACAGAAAGAGACTTGCACAAGGCAGGACAACAGGATGGGTGTGGTCACGGAGCAGGTTATTATCAAAGGTAATATTGCCCACTTCTCTTCATGGCGGCACATGAATCGAAACTAATCTCTGCCCATTCTAGACACCGTGCCTCGGTCACTGATCGCCGCTCTCGCGCAAAGCGATGCTTTCAACTGTGATGAGCGCCCCGTTAAGCGGCGCAAGATTGCGAAATCGGGGCCCTATAGCCTTGCTCAACAGAGAGGCGTCTCTGCAAGTGGAATACCTCATGGCTACATTCCGTTAGCACGACTGGCGCTGCGCATGGTGAGTATACAGTGGCACTGTCTAAGATCGAACGGCTAATCATTTGCCACCTCGTCAATCAGAATTTCACGGATGTCATCAATTGGAATAATGAGATGCGTTTCGATTCGACGGCTGTTTCTTCACGTCCTGTCCTCGTGGGAATCCGAAACTCTGGCACTGGCCATGATGACACGAATGGAAGCACAGGAGATGATGAACCCTACCACGACACCTGGACACTCGAATTAACGGCTGCCGATTCAGAAAGGAAAGAGATTTTTAAACATGGCTTCAACGATCCTCGACTGTCTGACTTCTTCCGTGAACTCGGGCTCGTCACCAGGCTGACCTCGGCCGATCGATACTTCAGCCGCCGGCCTCCGACGGCATGTTACCAGGCTGTAGTACGCCCTTTATCAGAAGACAAGTGTCTCCAGCTAGATGTGGTGGCCCTTTGGGAAGATTCTCTTGAGATTCCGGACTTTGTTCATATGCAAGATCCTGTCTTAGAGGTCTTTGCAAAGTACGCATTGCAGGAATATCATGATCACCCTAACTCAGGGAATCGACGTACGCTTCGTGAAAAGTTATTAGGCCATCCCCGAGTGTGGTCACCGCGTCAATTCTACGAGAGCGTTCATGTCCCGCAGGATACCCAAAGCGCATCTGCAGAAATCAACTGCCCCGGACTTGTTTGCCAGCTGTTTCCCTTCCAACGAAGGGCCGTTCGATGGCTTTTATGGAGAGAGGGGATGGAGCTTCAACAAGATGGGAAGGTGGCTCCGATAGAAAGACGCTCTAGCGGTGGCCTCCCAGCATCATTCAAGGAAATGAAAGATACTGATGGGAACACTTGCTACTTCAGTCATCTGTTCATGACAGTAACGACTAAAACATCTTATTTGTCCGATGCTGCGAATTATTTGAAGGGCGGCATCCTCGCAGAAGAAATGGGTTTGGGCAAAACTGTGGAGATGATTGCATTAATAAGTTTGAATCGACGACTCACCGAAGAAAAGCTGAAACCCGACCCTGATGGGAAACCCGACCCTGATGGCCTACGAGTGTCCGGGGCCACCTTGATCATTACTCCCCCTGCGATCCTGGAACAATGGAAACAGGAACTTGAACAGCATGCTCCGAACCTACGTGTGCATCACTATATAGGCATCAGACGAGGATACGAAAAGTCCGATGATATGGCAATGGAAGAGATTGCAGACTCCGATGTCGTTCTTACCACCTATAATGTCATCTCGCGAGAGATTCACTACGCTGGTGCAGGTCCGAAGCGAAATCTTCGCCATGAAAAGAGATTCGAACCACGAAAGACACCTCTGGTTCGCATTTCATGGTGGCGTGTTTGCCTAGACGAAGCTCAAATGATCGAGAGTGGTGTCAGCAATGCCGCCAAAGTTGCGCGTTTAATTCCTCGACAGAATGCTTGGGCTGTGACGGGCACGCCTCTCCGCAAGAATATCGATGACTTGTTCGGTCTTTTGCTCTTTCTCCAGTACAGACCATTTTCTGACTCCAGTACTTTATGGAAACGGCTGTTCTCTCGCTTTGGTCCTGTGCTGATGGACATTATCAATGCAATCGCACTTCGACACAGCAAGGACCGCGTGCGTGATGAGCTCCGCCTACCCCCTCAGAAGCGCGTCGTGATCACCACCCCTTTCACTGCGATTGAAGAGCAGCACTATGGACAGCTGTTCGAGGAGATGTGCGAGCAATGTGGTCTTGACGCGTCAGGGGCACCTCTCCGAGATGACTGGAGTCCGGAAGACCCAGGGACCGTGGAGAAAATGCGCACTTGGTTAACGAGGCTCCGCCAGACATGTCTCCATCCCGAGGTCAGTGGGAGCAATCGTCGGGCCTTGGGTGCAGCAAATGGCCCTCTGCGCACTGTTGATGAAGTTCTCGAGGTGATGGTTGAGAACACCGACACCTCCATTCGCACCGAAGAACGAACTCTTCTGTTGTCACAGCTTCGCCGAGGTCAGCTTCTGGAAAATGCGAAGCGCCGGAAGGAATCTCTGGCTATTTGGCAGTCTGCTTTGGAATATGCTACCGAGCTGGTGGAGGACAGTCGAGAACAACTGCGATTGCAGCGCCTTAAAATCAAAGACGACAATGCCACGAATGGTGCGGATTCTACCGAGGTTAATAACCTGAGCGATGAGGACAGCGAAGAGGTGGACAGGAACAGCCGCATTGGTCAATGTCGCCTCAGGTTACGTGCTGCTCTTGAGGTCCAGCATATTGCCGTCTTCTTCACTGCAAATGCCTACTACCAGATCAAGTCCGATGCTAATCTCACCCAGCCGGACTCTGACGAGTTCAAAGCACTTGAAAAGAAGGAAGAGGAAGGCTATGAGACCGCAAAGCTGATTCGTAAGGAGATGTTGACTGACATTTCCCGAAAAGTCGAGCGGTACATGAAGATCATCAAGGAGAAAGCAAAACAGAGGCAATTCGTGCAAATTCCCAAGTTGAAACCACATCTTTACAACCGGGGACTTGTATCATATCGTCTGCTCAACAAGTTTGAGGACCTCTGCGAAGCCTTGAACCGTCACACTGCCCAGTATAACGAGTGGCGGGGAGTCATGATCCAACTTGTCTCTCAGTCGCTCATTGACCAAGAAGAGGATGCTGAACTGGAGGGCAATGAATACGAGCGGTCGACAAAACATCAAGATGAGATGTATGTCTACATGGAGGCTCTTCGGGCAATGTATTCCGATCGCCACGACGCTCTTACCGGTCAGAAGAACATTCTGATTTCCCACGAGGTCAAATTAGGTATCGTTCAGGCACAAAAGGGTGAAGGACCTTCTCCAGAGCTATTCTTGCGAATCATGAACACCCGCAGTGATCTCATGCCCGACCCTCAGCTGGGGTCGCTTCGTGGTATTGTCAGTGAACTTCGCAGTTTGGTGACTTCCCTTGAATGGCAAGCTGGTGATGGGAGCTCGCGTGCACACGCAGAACTCGAAGTAGTGGGATTAGTTTTGAAGAATGCGGGCCAGATGATTTCTGAGCAGCTCAAAGTGTCATCCAGCCTGGAAAGAGAGGTGGAAATGTTCCGTGACACCATGAACCACCGCTTGGAGTACTATCGTCATTTGCAGCAAATCTCGGACACAGTGGCACCGTACGACGAAGAGAACGCCGGAAAGCCCATGGACGAAGAGGTCTTTGCCTCCAAATTGAAGCAGGAAGAGGCCCTCGAAAAGAAAATATCTTCTTTAAAGTCCAAGCGACGCTATCTTATTCATCTACGGGATGAATCGGGCCCGGAAGATAGTTCTAGGATCTGCATCATCTGCCAGTCAACCTTTGAAGTCGGTAAGTGACAAACCAGTAAACGGCGATTGCGTAATATAGCTGACAAGTTTTTCTTTCTTTCCTCTAGGTGTCTTGACCGTATGTGGCCATAAGTATTGCACGGACTGCTTGCGACTGTGGTGGCGTGCCCATCGAACATGTCCTATGTGCAAGAAGCCCTTGAAACTCAATGACTTCCATCAAATCACATACAAGCCACAGGATATCGTGGCCCAGGAGGAAGCACGCCCCGACGGATTCGAACATGAGCGGCATTCTACAAATGCAATTTACAGCGATATTAGCTCCGGGCTTCTAAAGGAGATCAAAAATATCGATCTCAACGGCTCATTTGGCACCAAGATTGATACCCTCGCCCGTCACATCCTGTGGCTACGAGAGAATGATCCCGGAACCAAGTCCATTGTCTTTTCGCAGTATAAAAACTTCTTGGATGTTCTACAGAGGGCCTTCCGCCGGTTCGGAATCATCAGCAGCAGCATTGATTCTCCAGATGGCGTTGAGAAGTTCAAGAAAGACCCTGCGGTTTGTACACCCACTCTACGATGCTTGCGCAATTTCACTAACATTATTCTTTAGGTTGAATGCTTCTTGTTGCACGGAAAGGCGCAGTCATCTGGACTGACTTTGATTAATGCTACACACGTCTTCCTATGCGAACCCTTGATCAACACGGCAATCGAACTCCAGGCGGTTGCTCGAGTACATCGAATCGGCCAACAGCGCCCCACTACCGTCTGGATGTACCTCGTCTCCGGTACGGTGGAGGAGTCTATCTATGAGCTTTCAGTCGGCCGGCGGCTTGCTCACATCATTGAAAAGGAAAAGAAGGAAAAAAATGACCGCTTGACATTTCCAGGTGATGATGAGGCACTTGTTGATGATCTCACGGAGACGGCCATCGATTCCGCCAATTCCATGGAAATGCAGGATGCAAGTTTGAATAGTCTGATGACGAGTGGCTCGTCGGGTGGGGAGATGGTTAAGAAGGATGATTTGTGGCGATGTCTATTCGGAAATTCCGTTCAGAAGGACGGCAATGGTCACTCCACTGAGGCGGAAAGAGAGGTTGGTCGGTTCTTGCGAGGTGAGGCTGCTGAGCAAAGACGGGATGAATCGACTTGAAAGAAGCAACCTGCTTAATCTGATTGTAAATACACGGGAGCAGAATTCTGTATTTAGAAATAGATTTACGATGAACATTCTCGCTAATCATACATCTCTTCGCACCAGAATCTATTCCTGTCTGCATTAACCCAATACTAGATTGTAGACGAGCCAGTTTTTACAGAGCGTCCGTCTGATCCTCTCTAGCTTCACATAACTATTCTAATTTGAATTTCTTCTTTGATCTGCTGTAGTCTACAACTGCTTTCTGAAGCCTTATTTTCACACTTCAAGGTGGTGCCTAGTGGTGACTCAGCAACTGACTAATCTCCCCGCGCATCGGGAAGCTTCCAAGATTGAACGGTCAAACGCGTGTGTTGTTGCCTTATTCTGTTTGGAGTGTCTTAATTGAGTTTGGAATGGTCAATGCCAGTTCTGGACTCTCATCTTTTCACTCGACATTCTCATCATGGCGGACTCACCGAGCCCGGAGGCTCGCGAGTTGAGTCTGATAGGCAAGGTGGAATTCAGGATCGCCATGGCAGATACTGATGAAAAGCTACAGTCGCTACTTCAAATGTATCTGGCCCCTCTATTGCTCAAACTTTCATCAGAAAGTGTGGCTGTTCGCAACAAAGTCATCTCGGTCTGCCAGCATATTAGCGCCCGTGTCCAAGCCCCCTCGATTCAGTTACCAGTCGCAGCATTGTTAAAGCAGTTCAAAGAGCAAAAGTCCCAGCTGGTTCGGCATTTTGATTTGATCTATGCCCAGCAAGGAATTGACCGCCTTGGTTCAGATGCTAGAGTCGAGATTCTGGTGCCTTTGCTGCAAGGTATTGCTGAGATTGGAACGTCTGCCACCCAGGGAGCTATTGTATTCAACCTCGTGCTACGTTTGCTACCTCTTTTCAAGTTGCCGCCGATGGGCAGCGATGAGGACCGGAAGCTCAAGAAGCGCTTGGGCCTGTCCGATGAAGATGCCCGGTTCTTGTCCTCGTGGCTGGGTAAACTATTACTCCTTTCTCCCGCCCCTGGTGAAGCCCCAACGTGTCCAGGATTGTCTCCGGATGAATACACCTTTTTGAACAAGGGTGCCCCGGTCACTGAAACGTGGAATCCCTCTTCTGCGGGTGGCTTAAACCTGACTGAGACCAAAGTGGTGGCTCTTCGCTTCCTCGGAAGCGGGGCGTTTTCAGATTCCCAGCGATTCTTGCCCTCGCTCATTGCCTCTGCCGACGCGAACTCTCGCCTTGCCGACCTAGGCGACGAGACTTTGAAGCGATTCGCCATCGATCTCGAAGATCCAACTATCGTGGAGCAATTGTACGAACTGTATTATGGCGTAGGAAGCGCGCCTCCGGTGCGCGCTCCCTTACAAGTGAAGATCCTGACTTTCTTGGGGAAGTCGATCAAAGCCACAGAAAACATCCAGAGAATCTTCAAGCTTATCGAAGATGGTCTGCTTTCGGATGCTGCGAGGTCAGCCCAGGGCTTACAGGCCTCTAAACTAAGAACCCAAATATTCACTTTCACCACGTGGGTTGTCCGCATGGGCTCCCCGTCGGACCTCAAGCAAATCGCCCCTAAGCTGATCGCGGGCCTGAGGGAGTTTATTCAGTCTCAGGGATGGCCCAGTCCGGGTGCCAGTGGGCAGAAGCTGCCTGCAACAGACCTGAGCTTGCGTGGTCTTGCCTATGAAAGTATCGGAATTATGGTACCCAAGGTTGATTTCCAGCTACGTGATGAAACGGGAGAGAACTTTGAGTTTGATCTTGTTCGGTGGCTCTTTACCTCATTGAGTTCCGATGACTCAAGTCCGGAAATCTTTGTCAGTATCGACCAAGCACTGGGAAGTATTCTCAACTCCTCCCTAGACAGCCATGACAGAGACTTCCAGGACCAGCTGCGTCCATTCCTGGTCAGTCGGATGGGCTTGCATGCAGGAGATGTTGACCCAGATACTGGCTTCAACGTTATCAGGGGTGTACAATACGCTGCTGTGCGATTTGCCAATAGATTTTTGCCCTATAGTGATGTGGTGGCTCGTTGGATCGATCTTATGGCTATTGCAAGAGGCCACGAGAGGCAGCAGGAAATCGTTGAGGAAGGCAAGAAAGGTCTCCATCCCTACTGGTTCCGACTCCTCAATCCCACCAAAGATCAGAAATGTTCCGCTCCATCAGCAACTCAGGAGCTCGATGACATCTGGTTCAACTTCCCGAGCTTTGCTGAGGCAACCAGATTTCTGCTTGGCTCGGGGGGTCAAGATGATACTTCGATGGATCAGACCTTTGCCGGACCACAGCTTCTATCAGGCCCGTACAAGAATGCGTTTGTGCCTGCCATTGCGTTCCTTCGCAACGCTCTCCTTTGGGAAGCATTTTCGGCAGCGGGCATTTCTACCGACATGGAGCAAGACTGGGACTACAAGCTCGAAGTACAGCTCTCAACCAGTGAAGAAGCGCGGTCTGCTGTAAGACAGTATATCCGCAACTCAGCTAAGGAACCCGTGTTTACGTTCCTGTCCGGTATCCTTGATGGTCTTGTAAAGGAAGACCTGACGGGTTTACGCCAATGTGGTGTTCATTTCATAGAGATTTGTTCATTGGCTCCCAACGATGTGGTCGAGAAACTGATTTCGCGAGCTCAGTCCTTGACTCGGCCCATTTTCAGCAACAACCAAGAGATACAGGGCCTGGCTGCGCGGGCTTTTGGAATTCTTGTCTCCCACCCAGCCTTTGCAGATGACCAGTTGAGGAGTTTCGCAACCCAGCTGGCCGGTACTATTGAGTCATGGAACACCGCTATCGGGGAGATGGCGCTTCGTGTCCGCGGGGCAATCCTCGCGCTCTCTTACCTACTGAGCAGGCTTGCATATCGTGGCCTGCTGAACAAGGTTCCCGATGCGCAGGTCAAACAATTCATTGAGACTGTCTTGGACATTACCGATGCTTCTCGAGATACCCTTCTTGTCCGAACTGCAGAGGTGGCTATTGGGCAACTCAGTTTATCTGGTATTCTTTTTCTCAAAACTCTCCCCGAAGATGGCTGGAAGAAGATTCAGAAGAAGCTGTCCAGCGATGCCAAGTCTGAGAACGATATTCCTATCGCGTCTTTCGGTCTCTTGACACTGACATTTTCGAGGACTCAGCCAAGAGCTTCTTTGTTCACAGACTTTTTGGAGTCTCTGTATGGTTTGCATGAAATCAAGAGCCCCGAAGTTCAGTTCACTGTGGGCAAAGCACTGAGCAACGTTGCCGTCGGATGGGACTCTCGGGCCCTGATTCAAGACCTTGATGTAGATGCCGCGTTTCCCCGGTCGGATGTGCCACGCACGGTATTTGCAGAAATGTGTGACAAGATTCTCACTGACTGCGTTGCATCCAAACCGTCCCTTCGAAAGGCATCTGCCATCTGGCTTTTGTCCCTTGTCAAGAACTGTGGGCACCTGCAAGAAATGCAGGAACGCTTGCGCAAGTGCCAAGCCACATTCTCTACACTTCTTGGAAACCGTGACGAGGTGGTGCAGGAGACCGGTGCCCATGGTCTCAGCCTTGTCTATGAGATTGGTGACCAGGCCCTCAAGGATAGTCTGGTTCGTGACCTCGTGGACTCCTTTACATCCACCGGAGCCAACCTCGGAGGTGGCAGTGTCAATGAAGACACCCAGTTGTTCGAGCCCGGCGCACTGCCTACGGGTGAAGGACAGTCCGTCAATACATACAAGGACATTATGAACCTGGCCGCCGAGGCGGGAGATCCCACCCTCGTGTATCGATTCATGTCTTTGGCCTCGAACAATGCCCTCTGGAGCAACCGGGCTGCTTTTGGCCGGTTCGGCATCAGCAGCATTTTCTCCGATTCCAGTGTGGATGGTTACCTGGCACAGAACCCCAAGATCTATCCCAAACTCTTCCGATACCGCTTCGATCCCAACCCGAACGTGCAGCGGTCCATGAACACTATCTGGCAGGCTCTCGTCCGGGACCCTACGGTGGTGGTGGATCAGCACTTTGACCAGATTATGGAGGATCTCCTCAAAAACATGCTAACCGGGCGCGAATGGCGTATGCGACAGGCCAGCTGTGCGGCCGTGGCAGATTTGGTACAGGGTCGTCGTCCGGAGAAGTACGCGCCGTATTTAAATGAAATCTACAGCAAGGCTTTCAAGCTCCTGGACGATATCAAAGAGTCTGTGCGGGCGGCTGCCCTCAAGCTCTGTCAGACCATTACCAACTCTGTGATTCGCACGCTCGAGACGAGCGGCACGGAGAAGCGCGCGAGTGCCCTGCTCGGAAGCGCCGTTCCCTTCCTTCTCGGCGAGCAGGGACTGGACTCGAGTGTGGAGGAGGTGCGGGGATACGCCATCGGCGCACTCGTCCAGATTATCAAGAAGAGCCCCGGCACGAAGCTGCGCCCCTTCGTTCCCACCATCCTAGAGAAGTTCCTAAGCTCGCTCAGCTCTCTCGAGCCGCAAGCTGTCAACTACGTCCATCTCAATGCCGACAAGTATGGTCTCACCGGTCAGGAAATCGATAAGATGCGGCTGTCCAGCATCCGCACGTCCCCCATGATGGAGGTGATTGAGCGGTATCTGATCGATCAACTGGACGAGACCAATCTTGAAGTTCTGGCACCCAAGCTCGAGGACGTGCTTCGCACGGCCGTGGGTCTCCCATCGAAGGTCGGCTGCAGCCGGGTTCTGGTGCTACTTAGCATGAAAACTCTCCTCTTCCGGCCGTACGCGGACCGGTTCATTCAGCTGCTCAGCAAATACGTGGTGGATCGCAACGAGACCGTGAGTGCATCATATTGTACGTCAATGGGGTATCTCATGCGACTAGCGTCGGATGATCGGGTTTTGAAAACGATCGGCTATGCCAGGAGCCTCTATCTAAACTCCGAGGATGCCTCCACCAGGGCAATCTCCGGGGAAATTCTGTACTCATCGAGCAAGCTATCGAACGACCGGTTCATGGCATTTGCCACCGCAGCACTACCGTTTGTGTTTATGTGCCAGCATGATGCAGATGACCACGTGAAGGAAGAGTTTGAAAAGACGTGGCAGGACAATGTGGGTGGCAAGCGGGCAGTAACGCTATACATCCGGGAGATCGTCGGACTCGTGTCCGACAATCTGGACTCCGCACGATGGGCCATCAAGCATACGGCCGCCCGCGCGCTAGCTCAGGCGGTGCTATCACTTGAAACAGCTATCGATCTCCCCACCGCCCAATTGGTCTGGCCAGTATTGGAAAAGGCGCTATCTGGTAAGACGTGGGAGGGGAAAGAAGTGGTGCTGACCGCACTGGTCAAGTTCGCGCGCTCCGCTCAGGCGTTGTGGGCGGCGCGACCTGATCTGAGTGAGCTGATGAAGGTAGGTTTGACCACATAGAGACCGAGAGACTACGGCTAACCTCGCGTTCAGACCATTGCCGTGCGCGAAGCAAAGCGTACTAACCCATTGTATCGACCGCATGGACTACGCGCCCTAGGGCAAATTGCCCTGGCTCGTCAGGTGAATTTTATGCCCGATGCACTACGAATCGTCCCGCCCGTGTTGGAGGAAGTGATCGAGGATGAGAAAGAGGGAAACCGGATGGAAATCGATTCTGGGAATGGGCGAGATTCGGGCGACACCCTTGCGGCTGGTGTGCAGTGTCTCCTGCAATGTCTGAACCCTGCCTCGGCTGATTCGAGCGATGGTGAGTGCAAACTATCCTTTATCCCTTCCCTTTGTCTCTCCACCCATTGTCACCCCTGGCATCTAGCGTCCGCAGCCGGCTAACACCCGAACCATAGTGTTGGGTACATACATACAACAGGTAATCGGTCCGTTAGACCAAGCCCTGACCCACGGGGGCAGACAGGTCGTCAGTACGGTATACGAAGAGCTCAAAGCGTTCATCGAGAGAGTGGATCAGTGGACAGGACCCGGTGAACAGGTTCTGGCGGCGCCGATGGCGGATCTGGCGCAGCTGCTTACCCGAGAGCGCAACGATGTCGAAACGGTTCGCAAGGGACGCGCCGATGCTATCCTGGCGTTCCTGAAACTACGACCGGCGGTACGGACGGTGCCCGACGCCTTAGGCGAGAGTGTGCGAGTGTGGAGAGCTGGAGAGAGATCGGTAGTGGTACAGCGCATCCTCGACGAGGCGCTGGGGCTGTTTCCATAGGGCATCATCGGACACGGACCGGACAGCACGTGGTGGATCGAGCACTTGTTGATCCCGGTGGATCATAACGAAGTGTTAGATAGCCTCAGAGTAGAGCGCTTTAAGTGCCCCGAGGTAAAAATAGAGACACAGAACCAGGGGTAATACGAGAACTAGTCAAAACGCCACTCGCTTAACCTTCGGTCAAGTCCGTTGAGTTGAACTGGAATTCCGCGGGAGTTGACACTCTCCATATTCTGTAGTCCCGATAGAGGCCAGACCGGCCTAGCCGGGCCGATCCAGGCTTTAAAATCTCAACAACTCGATTCCCCAGATACACATTCTTCGCCTCGGACAAGTTCTGTCATTCCCTTTGGGACTCGACTCAAATTCAACGCACTAGTGGTTACTTTCCATCCCCCCGGTTCTTTGCCTTTCCACTTCGTAATCCTAGATGGACAACTCAGACATCAGCCCATTTCCCTTCCCCTTCCCCGTTAGCTTGCATCCTCGCTACCCCTGTTTAGGCAAAGATAGTAAGAATAGCACACCACATGGTTGGCACCTGCATGCCATCTGCATTTTTCTTTTCTCCCATTTTCTCCCCTTAATTTTTTCCAGCCCATCTAAACCCTTTTCGTTCATCTCCCCCGGACGAACCGGATCTGAGTCTTCCCTATTCCATAGTCTTCCTTCATACTCTCATCCTACTATGTATCTGTGACCTGTCATCCCTTCCGAAGCTTTGCATCCGAGATTCTTCTATCCCGCCACCCAGGAACAAGGCTTCATGAGCCATGCCGTTTCCCGGTTCCTCTGTAGCTTCGTATTTCTCTTTTCCCTCGACTACATAATTCCTTTCCTTCCCACCTTTCTACTCTTATTTTGTGTCCCACTTTGACTCATTCTACCCCATTCACTTTCATTCTCTATTCTGTCAATTTCCCCTCTTTAATTCCTTCAATTCCCCTCAATTGGTGATCCACCCCCGGGATCTTAATATCGCCATCGAGTAACCGTCGTAAGTTGCGATTCCACCCGCTCGTACATTTGTACAGCTGCTAATCCTGATCCCCCAGCCCTCATAGGCACCAGTCAGCCTTATGACGGTTACCAGCCTGGTAATGCAAAACCGCCGGGGCCATGCCTCCGCCAAACGCCCGCTTCGACTGCCCATTATCGCCCCCAAGGAGGAGCCCGAGGCAAAATCGGAGAAAAGCCTAGTTGGACCCTCGCGCATTCGTTTGCCTCCCAGATCGCGCACCGGTTGCTGGTACGGCCACTCTATTAGGTATCCGGCTAACTTGGCAAATGCTAACGCACTTCTCTAGGATATGTCGGGTAAGTCCCCCAGATGGTTTCCCTCTGCAATGGAAAAGAACGGTTGGTTGATTGTGGCTTTTCTGAGCATTGCAGAGTCGCAAAGGTGAGTACTCCAATTGTTGGGCCCCGTGGGGAATTTCCGTGGCTGACCAGCATTCCTCTACAGTTAAATGTGATGAAGGACACCCGCAATGCAATGTAGGCATTCCTCGGCTAAGTGTCTCTGAACAATTGTCTCACCAGCATTTTAGCAATGTACTCGACTCGGCCATGTTTGCGACTACCGACCGCGTTTGGCTTTTCGCAATGATACTCTTCGGATTATGGGCCGCATGGCGGATGTGAAGACCCAGGGGAACATTGTCTGGGATCGTACGTGTGATCTGACGTAGTAGCGGTGTCTTTTAGTCTAACCGTGTATAGTCTCTTCCCCCACCCCGAGTGAAGAAAAGTCCGATTACTTTTCTTCGGTAGATGCGCTTCCTGCCTTTTCTCTCCTCACATCCGACGAAGAGCGAGAAAGGAAGGCGGAGACTTCCAGCCCTGGCACGTACCATGTGGTCGTGGTCCCCGACAGCTTCTCTACCCTGCCAGAGTATGTGGACGATGCGTCGGAGAGATCCAGGTCCGAGGCTAGTGGCTCGGTAGCCAACAGTCCCATGAGCAAATCCAAGGCCGAGAGTGTTGCCGGTACTGATCCCAATGTCGTGATCTTGAAGACCTTTGAGGACGTGACTCGGCGGTCGTCTTCCAATGGTCGAACACCCAGAGTCTCACCATCGTCCGAGATTGCGGATCCCTTTGGCTCCCTCTCCTTGGATCCCATACTGGCCTCTCTTCCCTCTCCCGTCAAACTTGAAGATGACATGTCCTTCTTGGGCCCGTACATCGAGCAGCACAGCCATGACACCGCGCTGTTTGCTCACTTCCGTCACGTTGTCTGGAAGCAGTTGTTCCCTCACGATCGGGGCCAGGACGATTCGTTCGGACTGGAGAGCAGTGGCATGACTTTGAGCGCGGATTTCCTGGAACGCGAAGCCGCTCATTTCCCTCCCGTATGTCCCTTCTGCCTTCATACCATATTCTTATACTGATTTTCCTTTAAGCTTTCCGATGCCATCATGGCTGTTTCGGCGCTCAGTCTTTCACACAGCGGTACCGGGCAGAATGTCGATGCGCTGCAGTACTACCAGCAAGCTTTCCCTTCGCTTCAGACCAGCCTCCGCAATAACGACGATCTCGTTTCCGATGGACTTTTTCTCACCCACTTTCTACTTCTTATCTACGAGGTGCCACAGAGTCTCTACTAGTTTCTGCTTTTCTAGTACTGACTGTGATTCTAGGTTGCCGCTGCCGAGCCCCATGGCTCCAACCTCTGGTCTCACCATGTCTCTCGCCTACTCCACATCGTCTTCCTCCGCCGGTCCAAGTTCGGCCGTGAACCTCATCCCTTTATTCTCTGGTGGATTTGCCACATCGATCTGTATGCTTTGCTGAGCGGGGCAGGGACAGGTGAATTCGTGCGGGCAGTCATCGACCATCATATGCTTCCCACGTCGAAGTGCCTTCTCTACCCCTCAGTAGCCGAAGGCTACAGTATGATCTATCCTGAAGAGCATGACAGCTTACCGGTGATGATGCGTCTCTATGCCGATACCTTTACCCTGGCTGCTCGGCTCGGGTTCCTTGCGGCTCAGCTTCGTCACGATAAGCGGTCTCGACCCTGCTCTGAGTTTGATCAGCGGCCAAAGGAGATTAGCAACTTGCGACAGGCTTTTTCAAGGCTTTGGGAGGCTCCCGATGTTGCCTACTGGTCCCAACATCAAGACGTTCTCCCTCGGCGATCCAAGGAAATTTTGCAGCAGGTCAGTCTCACTTTTACTCTCGGAATTTCAATGCTAACTTCCTTCTAGTCGGCTACCCTGTTTCATTCCTCCCAACTATTCTCATACAGCAGTATGTGGCCTGGTCAACGTCACGAGTCAGAATATACGCCTGACCGTGAGATTGATTACCACGCCGGTGAGATTTTACGTATTGCCGAACAGACAACGAGTACCCGGCGAGCGGATCGACATTTCCTTGTCTTCCCACTCTTCCTGGCTGGTGCGACAGCCTCGGCAAGTGGTCTTAAGATGATGGCCATGGAACTCATGACGAGCATGGAGGACGAGGAGGATGGCATGGGACGCAATGCGGCTACCACACGGGCCATCCTGCAGACGGTCTACGAGCGACAGCTCGAGCGCCTGATGCAGGTCGGTCACACAATGGATGTGGATTGGGCTGACCTGATGGCTCAAGAAGGCCTGCAGATGGTCAATTTCGGGTTCTAAGCGATCTATTTGGAGTATGGACATAGGCGTTTTACGGGCATCTTGGGAGACTATGGCTTTTTGTTTCTTTATATGTGTTCTCATAGCATGATTGACGACGGATGTGTATATGTATAGAAACGAATTTAATGTGCCATGGAACGTCACTGACAAATAGACCTGGAACGTAGCTATACATAGAACTTCCACTGAAGAAAGTATATGCAAGCGCCGTGACAGGCTCTCGTCACCTGCGGGGTCGGCGTCTCGCCAAGTTGCTTGGGCGCTTCGAGATCATCGTTATCTCCCTCTTCATGTTCCCCTTTTCTCTCCTTTGTTCTTTTGTCCCAAATCCGAGATCCTAATCTCAAGGGATCCCAGTTTATTTTTATCCAGGCTCCCTTATTTCCCGATTCCCCCACCATCCCCGTTTGGGGCCCAGCTGCCCCTCACCGGCGAAATCCAACTGATCTGCAAGCCTAACTCTGTAATTAGTACCTTGCGTATCTTCAGGGCTTTTGCAATATTTTCAACGTTGTCCAGATCGCCTGCATCATGAACCCCGGTGAGACCCGCGCCCTCCACCCAGACGGCGAGCTGTTCCTCGACTCTGGCAGACAAGAGCAAGCGCCCGTTGTCGAGCCACTGCGCATCAACAAGAGAGACTCAGCGTCTCCGTCTAGCCCACCACCCGCTCCTTTGCCCTATCCCGATGATCGACCACGTCCTCAGATGCGCTCCTCCAGTTCCAATAGTGGGCGTCCCACGGATAGCAATCGATATGGGTCGCCGCCGGCTGGTCCCGGTTCCGTGAGCCCCGCTGATTATCCCCCAGCTTTGCGGCCCCGCGAGCCTCGAATCGCTACATTGGCCGAGAGAAGAGGCACTGCTCCGAAACCGTTGCCAGAATCCCCCGGTCATGATGCGCCAGACCGGGAAGCTTTGGCGGCGAGACCGTACCCTCGGCCGCCTGCGGCTTCGGCTCCTATAGAGGGAAATCAACAATATGATTATCGTCAACAATACTTTCCGCCTCCCCAGAGATCGGCATCCCGGCCCTCTTCAAGTTTGCAGCCCCCACAGAACAGCTCAATTAACCGAATCAGCTCCACTGCATCCACTTCTACGACTCGAGCTCAGCGTGGATCTCCTCCACCGCCAGAAACACCTATCGTGGGCCCTGGTCAACAACCAGGGTCCGATATCGAGGCTCGGTATGCCGCGGCTGGCATCGCGGGTACAGGCACGCTTGCTGGCCTCCAGTCACAGAGTGCCGCTGCGCAGATGCGGGCTGGGCAGTATACCGGACAGCAAGCCTATCAACAGCCACAGCAAGAGTCCCAACGACCGTGGACTCCCACTGAGCAACCGGGCACCCAGCCTCATGGTCCGCCCACTGTATACCAAGGTGCAGATGTTGTTAGTGATGGACAGCCGGCTGCGCAACATCCAGGACAGTACAACAGCCCTCCACCACAAGCCCAACAGCCACCCGTTCGTCCAGAGCAGCAACAGCCATCAAGGGTCCCGGCCAATGCGCTGGAGCAGGACATGGACCGAATGCGTCTCAGCTCTTCTCCGCCTCCAGCCTACTCGAGTGTCTCTGGGCCTGGTGCGTCGAATGGGTATCCGAATGAAAAGCGGAGTAGCGCCGCTGCGGGAGCAGCTGCCAGTGCACATCCAGCAACAGTAAATCAGCCGCACCCTGCTACTGCTGCTGCTTCTGGAGGCACTTCCGCTTCTCCGGCGCCATCGGCGTCAGCACTTGATCATCCGGCTTTTGCAAATGATCCACGACAACAACAGCACATGGGACAATCGCCGCAGAATTCCGTGGCTAATGGCCAGCCTACCTATCAGCAGGTAGCGCAAGTTATGTCTCCGGCGCCCCCTGGGCCTTCTCCAGCATCTCCTCCTCCTCTCCCAGAAGGCTGGATTGCGCACATGGATCCAAGCTCGGGGCAGTATTACTATATTCACCTACCTACCCAGTCGACCCAGTGGGAATTTCCCAAAGGCCCCACGCCACTGAACCTCAACGACGCGCCCATGTCGCCGGTGGGCAGCATTTACAGCAGCCACCCCTTGGCATCGCCGGGTCTATCAGCCTTTGGCAAGCCGATGGCATCTCCAGGTGTGCCGCTAACCCCGGGCTTTGAGAGCCTTCAGTCTCCTATGACCGCAGGGTTCTCGGGACCACCTCCCAGTAGCGGCATGGAGCTGTACAAGACAGCCCCCACGAACGGTGTCTACTTTGGCCCTTATCTGCGGTACACTAACATGGACCTTGAGCGTGGAATCTGGTTGGGCTCCATTCTTCTGGTGACCGATTCCGCACAGCCGCCCACTATTCACATCCACCAGAGTGTTGATCTATCCCCCAACCCGAGACAACTGAAGGGGGTCAATATTGCGGCTCATCAACGGTGGACCTTCTACAAGTATGAAATTGATCTGCAGATGGATGATGCAGGCCCTGCCAAATGGACCTATGCCATTACTTCGCACCTTGGCTGCACCCGCTACGAGTTCTTAGTCGCCGGTCGACACGAGACTAACTGGCGGTTCATTGCAGTATCAGGCAATGATTTCTCACTCAACGTCAATGCAAATGAGCGATCTCGCCTGGGTGGCGTGGGCTTTATGTGGAAGGATATCATGCAAAAGCACAACGAGATCGGAGGATTTCATGCCCAGTTATGTTTGGGTGGACAGATCTACGCAGATCGGATGTGGAAAGAGATTCCCTCTTTGAAACAATGGCTCTGTATCAGTGGAAAAGAAGCCAGGAAGAACGCACCCTGGAC
The DNA here is from genome assembly GCA_027569385.1 of Penicillium decumbens. Lineage (NCBI taxonomy): Eukaryota > Fungi > Ascomycota > Eurotiomycetes > Eurotiales > Aspergillaceae > Penicillium > Penicillium decumbens. Next base: position 401,117 of record JAPDEZ010000006.1, read on the forward strand.
AGCTGCGAATCAGCAGGATGTGTCCCATGCCTATTTCCACTACTATACCAGTCACTTTGACCAGCCACTCCTGAGAGAATCCTTTGCACAGATTCCTTACATCTGTCAAATCGATGACCATGATATGTGAGTCCCTTCGCTCTTCTGCATTCCCGAGGCATGGCTAACAATAATCCAGATTTGATGGCTTCGGCTCTTACCCAGAGCACATGCAATTCTCAAACATGTTCAAGAACATCGGACGTATCGGCATTGAGATGTATCTCCTCTTCCAGCACCATACCACTCTTGATATCCTCCGCAACGTCAACAATGATATGGACCTCTTCACGATTACTGGCACAGGCTGGCACTTTGTCAAATATCTCGGTCCCGGTGTAGTGGTCGTCGGCCCTGATTGTCGCTCGGAGCGCAACCCTCATCAAGTAATGGCTGGTCCCACATATCAGGGTCTCTTTCCGAAGATTGCAACGCTCCCACCGAGCGTACAGCATTGTCTGTGGATGATCTCTGTGCCACTTATCTATCCCCGTCTGGAAACAGCAGAGCACATTGCCCAGACGGTTGCCACGGGCAAGCGAGCTGTGACCGGTGCCTATAATGTTCTGGGCAAGGTTACCAGCTCGGTCGCCGGTGTGGTGGGGGCCAAGGACTTTGTAGGCTCGGGCTTCGATTCTGTCAAGCGCGCAGTTGGGAAGTCTGGACTCATGGGTGGCATTTTGAGTCCATTCGGTGAATTCGATCTCATGGACGAGCTGCGGGATCAATGGACACATGAATCCAAGGTTTGTCTTTCCTTTTTTTCCTTTTTAGCTCCCTCCTAACATTAATCAGGATCTTGAACGAACATATCTCATCCGAACCTTGCAAGGAATTTCCCATCAAAAGTCCATCCGCATGACCTTCCTCTCCGGCGCCGTCAACGCCTGCGGTGCTGGCCTCGTCCACGATCCCTCCCAGCCCTCAGACCACAAAACCATGTACCAACTCATAGCCTCACCCGTCGTCAACAACCCGCCTCCATCCTACATCATCAAGCTCCTCCACAGCCACGACAAACCCCTATATATCCCTGTCAACGGCCACCGTTCCTCCAGCCAACCCACCGATACAAAGGAAGATATGATGGAGATCTTCCAAACAGACGTCACTGGCCAATCCCGTGAACACCGCAAACTAATGGCTCGTCGTAACTATGTCGCTATCGTCGCGTATGATCCTGAAGTCGCTGCTCCTACCTATGGCCAGCCTATCACCCAAGGCCAGAAGCTTAGTCTAGCGGCTGATTTCATGGTTCAAGGTGAAGGTGCTTATGCGAATGTGGTTAAATATGGTCCTGTTATTGTGCCGAGTTTGGAACATGGTCGTTGAGATCCGTGCATAGCTTCTGTTGCTTGATGATGGCTTAGGGTTTTGCATTCGAGTTTGATTCTGACATTTCTTGTTTATAGCTTTGAATATTACCCCGGCATATGTTTCGTGTTATATTCGTATGTTATTGGCTTTGGCACATGGTGGCTGTATTTGCTTTTCTCTCGTCGCACAGTCAGAATCCAAATGTCTCAAATATCAGCTCCATTACACATACTAGAAATCCTTCTTATATACATGGTCCTAGACATACATACCCTATTATTCCCAAACGCCAACTAAAATCCTGCAAGTAGCTTATCCAGTCGGATCTCCACCAGGTACACACAAACCAATACGCCAGAAATAGTCCCGATGAGCATAAAACAGTTCCCAAAGCCGATACCTCGCCGGAATCAAAGACCAGTTCCAGCCAGACCTAGTCTCGTCACAGTCTGACTTCTTCCCTATCACAGCCTGACCATGCTGCGCATCAGATACATCCTCGTACGTACAGGGATCCTCGGAGTTGGAATCAGGGGAAAGTATATGCTGAAGTATAGCGAGCGAGGTTTCCGACCCCGCAATACACTCCGGATCCTCATCCCCAAAGCAGAAACGAACATCTTCAGGTACCGGAGAGAGCCCAGGATTAGAAATATAAATTTCCCCCGCATGCGGCGCATACCCCCATTCCCTAAGCGGAAGAAGAGGCACCGGGTCGTCAATATGAGTAACGCGACGAAACCGCCGTGTTTCAGGATCCTCATTGTCGCTGATTCCCAGCTGGAACTGCTTGTCAATGAAATCCACGAAAGCGGCATTTCCAATCATCGGTTCTCCAAAAGTAGTGACTAGCGGGTTCCAGCCTTTGAGACGCATTTCTAGACCTGCTAGTGCTGCCACGGCGCCTCCGAGAGAATGTCCTACTAGTGTTATCTCGTAGGAGGGGTATTTCTCTCGTGCTTGGATCAGATAGGGGAGGATGATTGGACGGGTGGTTATCCATGATTTTAGGAATCCGGCGTGCACGGTACAATTCTCACATCTCAGCTTTTGGTTTTGGTCGTCGCCGAGGTATGGGACGTAGGATTGTGGGATAGCGGAGAGATCTATTATTGTGTTTGTGATTGAGTATGTTCCTCGGAAGGCGGCGATGATACGCTTAGGGCCTGAGTGGGAGATTGCGATATAGCCACATGAGTCGGAGAGGAGGAGTCCGGTACTCCATGTCTGTGAAGTGAGGAACTGCGTGATAGGTGTCGTTGGGGGTACTTACGGTGAGTAGTTCCAAGTTGGGGAATTCGGAGCAGTGGCTTAGACATTGGAATGGTTCTTGGATGCCGGTTGTGCTCACGCAGTAGGAGATGTCTACTATTCGTGATAACTCTTCGAGTGAGTTGAATAGCTCGCTTGATATGTGCCCAGTCTCGTTTCTTCCCAAGGCTACTCCAAGCCAGAGTAGGATGTATAACAGTAGCACCAAGTGAAACATTTTTCATTTTGGGTGGTCAAGAAGGAAGATTTGTTCCAAGGTTGCGAGCGTTTGTAGAATCCGGGGAAGCGGGTCTGATTAGTCATGATGTCATGCGTCCATATCATGGGAAAGAATCACGTTACACATTTACTGCTTTACTGCTTTACTGCTTTACCAGGGTGAGTATACCATTGTAATAGGCTGGGTGTTTGTTATTTTCTAGAAATAGACAGTACCGTCAGTGGGTTAGTGGGCTTTTAAATGGTCCATATCACAACACGGCCATCCACACCACTCGCTGCATTCGGGTTAGCATAGGATTCACCGATCGACGTCCACGATCAACTACAGGTTTACTTACTGCTGAATGAGCGCACCTTGCCGTTGGCTTTATCAAAGGCCCGGACGGTGTTCACAGTATTCTGGTGGGTCGATTTCAGCTTGGTGTCCACCTGAGTCTGGCCCTTGAGATCCATCTGTCGGAACATGTTGAGCGCAGACTCCTCGCGGGCACCGCCGGCGCCAGACTCCTTGTTCTCCAACGAGCCAGCAAGCTGCCATCCATTCTCATCACCACTGAAACGGAAGGGCTCGCAATCCTAGGAATCAGGCATTAGTACAACTCGAGTGATCTGCATTGTAGATTGAACATACCTGACCAGCTGCAATGATTTCATTCTCGCCGTTCCAGATAAGACTGTTGAGCGGCAGCAGACGGGTTGAGATATTCAGCATCGCCCGGGGCGGCTGTTCCGGCGCACTGGGGTAAACGACCGTAACACTGCTGTCGTGTCCAGTGAAAGCAAGAGCGTTTCCACTCGGAGAGAATGCGACACCCTGGATCCAGCCAGCTGTGTCGTTCAAGAACTCACCGCAGATAGTGTTGAAGGGAAGGCGCTCTCCCCAGGCGCTGGGCTCTGGGCGGGTGTCAATGCCCTTGATGAAGCTCGAGAAGACTCGTGCATGCGAGTCGGTGGAACCAGCGGCCAACAGCACGGAGTTTGGGTGCCAAGCCAGAGTTGTGATCGTGCTTCGAATCGGCTTCTTGAGGTGCTTCGAGATCCACCAGTCGTTCTCCTCCTCAAAATAACAGACGGAGATCAAGCGAGCTCCGGACCCGACGGCGAATTTCTGCTCAGAGGGCGACCATCGCACAAAGGTCGCGGCACGGTTGATACGGAGGAGGACGAGCGTAGGCTTCCAGCCAGAGGGGGTCTTCTCCCAGACGTATGCATTGCGGTCTGTGCGGCAGTGTTTAGTTGATAAAATAAACCCAGGCACCCTCTGAGATAAAACCCACCTTGAGAGCAAGTGACAATACGTCCGCTGTTCGGAGCAATGTCAACACCGGTGACTGTCTTTTCGTGGCCCTTGAGCTCATCGCTCAGCGAGAACTTGTTGCCTGACGATTGATACAGCTCCACATTGTTCTCCCGAGCAACAGCAAGGGTCTGTCTGTCAGAAGAGAACGAATGGTCTGCAATTGGAGAGTGAAAGAGATGGTGAACCTGAGGAGCGGCCATGGTGAAGGTACAAGGTACGACAGGAGGAGCTCTCTACCGTCGATGAGGTGTGGGGGAAAGGAAGGCCGAGGGGAGAGTCGGGTCGCATTCCAGGCGATGACGCTAGGCGCTTAGCTAATGATCACATGACTCTGCTGCTTTTCTCGCGATTTGGACATCCGCACGGGTGCACGCAGTCGCCGAGCTCTCATCTCGCTTCCCTGCCAGCACCATTTGCCTTCTCTTTCCTTAATTTCTTTCATGCGACCACGATAATAACCAGATACCCCATCTAATACCTACAATATGGCCACCAAGGCAACTGCACGCCCTGGCGCCAAGGCGACGGTTCCCCCCAACCAGACGTGAGCTCACCCTTGATGGCAATTGAACCCGGCAATTGGACACTCACAGCTTTATAGATTGTACTGCACCAACCTTCCAGACAAACTACGCAAGCATGATCTCCGCACGTCGCTCTACACCCTGTTTTCCACCTACGGCACCGTCCTCGACGTCGTGGCTATGAAGACGAACAAAATGCGAGGCCAGGCTCATGTGGTCTTCAAGGACGTCCAAGCCAGTACACAAGCCATGCGCGCTCTTCAAGGGTTTGACTTTTTTGGCAAGGAAATGGTGTGTCCCGCCCATCTTTGACATTTCACAACGCTAATGATAGCTAGAAAATCATTTACGCCAAGGGAGCTTCCAGCGTGATCGCGAAACTTCGTGGTACATACGTCGCACCTGCTACCGGTGCCGGTCCCAGTGGGGTGTCGACCGATCTTCAGAAAACCATCTTCAGCGGCCCGCCGGGTAGTATGCCATCGCGACCCGCGACCGAGGCCAACGGAGAGGCACATGGAGTGAAGCGAGCTCGCGAAGAGGAGAGCGACGAGGAGGAGGCACCAATGGAAGAGGACAGTGATGTGCCGATGGAAGCCTCCTCGGATGAGGACTAAATGGATTCGAGGGCCGAATTCATATTTGGCTCCGTGGCTGGGAGGTGAACGAAGCTTTCGGGGAGGATTCTTTCGCTCGGCGTTTCCTTGCAGATGCAAGGTGTCTCAAAATGGGCTGGGGCTATCCAAGGCGACGAGCTCACGTGGGACGTGCAGGTTCACGCAATGCCCGACGAGGCCGAGCCAAATGATGAGATACGTCCCGGGAGTGACGTTTTGTGCATCTGCAATCTGCGCCATGGCATCCGCCGTGTTGCACGGGTGGATAAAAAAGGCCGGAGCGCCAGATTCTGGATGGTACTACGAAAGATGAGCTCTTGCAACGCGATCTTCATGCTCGAGGGCACACCTACACCGAAGCTGATCCCGCCCATGATCCCCACACCCTTCAATTCCTTTCTGTACTGATCCGGGACCACATACTGATAGACGGCATCCAGCCCGAGCGGGCCCTGGCGGTTATGCCACCTAAGCGTGAAATACAAGACGGGAACCTGATATGTGGGGGAAAACACTATATCATAGTCTATCTGTAAATTAGGGTTGAGATCGGTGCGAACCAACGCCTCCTGTTGAAAGAAAGGAATCCAGCATTAGAATCGTCGAATCTTGTCCATGTAGGTGCATTTATGTGCACCGAGGGGCTCGCAGACCGGATCCTCGTCCTCTAGTTCCTGTGCTTCCCGTAGCTCTGGATTCTCAGTAGTATCCAGGACATCCAGGACATCCACGTATCGAGTAATCCTGAGATGGGTATTGTTCTATTCCCTGCGTCAGCAGGATTCCGCCATACCCGTAGCCGTGCAGGGGCCGGGGGGAGGTTACCTGTGTGACAAGTCGAAGGGATGACCAGGCCGCACAGGTGCAGGCTCGATCGGCCAAGTCTCGACAGGCCTCGTCAAAGTCGCCAGCGGTCAAGAAGGGAAAGGCGGACAGCGTACTCGCCATGGCCCTTGACCCACTAGGTTTAATCACGATGTGCGCCGGATGCAGCTCCTATTGACTCGTCTATCGTGATCTCGGGATGAATGAGTGGTCAAGGTACCTTCTAATCAGATCAACGGTTACAGTCGACCCATGGAAACGCCGGACACGAAAGCAAAACACAATGAAGTTGTTTGAGGGGTCGACCATGTCGTATCAGGATTCGGGTTTTGACGATCCCGGATGTAGATGGTACTTATGCGTGGTATGGGGTTGGTTATGGAATGCACAAGTACCCAATACACCGCCTCCCATCTACCACAGCCGCAAGCGGCTAAGGCTGAACCAATCAAACCAAACAACTTCATCCACTCGACATCTCACGATTCGAGTGCAGGCAGAGATCCATTTGTACCTGTCCTTCCCTGTTCCGCATGCATCCGCACGTCCCTGCCCTACACAATATGGCCCGTGAACAGATGCGAGTCGACTCGTGGCAGACTAAACGCTTGCGTCTCTGCACGTCTTGATTTTTTATGTATCCAATGCCCACTTCCTCGAGGCAGATTCCTGCCTCGTTTCTTGTTTTATTCTTGTTTCTGTTTCAACCTTGTTCATACCTCTTGTCTATACTCTGTATTTTCACTGTTATTGTTGATTGTCCCTGTCTACTCTGGAGTAGACACACCTAGTGTACTGGAAGTACACAGGTGCTGGACACGGTCCTCGTGAATTCTGTGAATACTCTCTCTATCCGTGCGTGTTGTAACCACAACACTCTTGCCATCCCCGCCATTTACGCCTTCCTTGCTCTGGTCCAACCGATCTCGGAGGCATCTACCTATCTGAAACACGGCTTTCTCCATTATCTCCGCGCGGGGAACCTTCAGCCGCCAATCGCACGGCCGATTGCAAACGCAACGAGTGGCACAACTGGTGCCCGGATTGTTCTCTCAGCAATCACGGCGTGGCTTGACGTCAATTGCGGGTTTCGATCTAATCTGAACAATCCTGCGAGATCACCGGTTTTTCGCCCCTCAGGTCTTCTTCATCTTGTATATTTACTTTGGCCATCCTATGCTACGCAGGATCTTTCCTTGAAGATTTGAGGAAATCACCCTTTTTGTTCTTGGTGCCTGCGACACCATGGGCAATCTACAATCGACTTCAGCGAAAGATGGAAACCGCCGTGCAAACCGACTTTCCAAGCCTCTGACGAAGAGGCTGGCTGTTAGCTCTCCGCAGCTATCCCGATCTGAACCCGACCAGCCGGAGCTTGCCAGTGGCCTGATCGGATGGCAGAACCCTTGGGTTGGTTCCCAGATTTCCCAAGACATCAGAACTAGCTATCAAGTAACGAACATTCCTCCGACCTTGTTCGAAGCAGAGCAGAGCCCCACTGAGACTCCTGCTCTATCTCCGGCTCAGTCATTCAAGGATCAGAGCTGGGAGCCCGTTTCACCTCGTTCGGGCTCTCTTTCCGCCAACCCGTCTATCAGGAGAGCCTCGTACCAACCTCCAACCTGGGGTGATTATTTTCAGACACCCCCGGTTCCGAAGCAGCCGAGACGGGCCAATTCAACTCAGACTCCTCTACAGAGACATAGGAGTGTGATTTACAAGAGCCAAATCGAGGATGCAACGTCTTCTAACACGGCCTTTCTGGTGGGTAACCAGCGTTTCTCGTTGACCCGCCGTCGGTCCTTACTGACACGACCGGGGGTTGCTACGCGACGAACAACGGGTGCCATTCGGCGTGTACCCTCACCTGTTGGGGAGCCCGAGAGTTCCGACGATTTGATGGAGCCACAGGGCTTACAATGGCCCCTACCTCCTCGCAACAGAACCCCATTGCCCATTCTGCTGCCGGCGCGGTCAACCAGTCCCTCGGACGCCCGGTACACTCAGCTCGGGGCCCTCAAACTAGGGTCTTTACGAGTTGTTAACGGCTCTGCGTCCCCGTGCCCCAGTGAACGGATTCCCCTAGGTTGTTCCCCTGCCACAGAGCCGGGACTCGGGTTGGAGAATGTCGAGACCGTTGCTAAGAGAGGCTCTACCTTGGAGATTCCCTTGGTGTCCGACATGAAGCAATTGGACGATGTACCCGGCAGCCCCTTCTCGTTTGAAAAGTCTCCCGTTATGGCCACGCCCCGGGATACCCCGATCTTCCCCGGTGAGGCGGAGGATGAGGGCATTGTCATGTGCGATATTCAGCCGGAGAAGAGTGCGATGGACGCCGCGGTCGATCAGAGCACTCTTCGATCGCTCAACAAGTCCGACAGTGGCTACAGCTCTGCGACTTCTGTTCGCTCCCTTCACCGGAGCCGAACAAGGGCCTCCCTCGACTCGCAGGGTTCTAGCTACTGCGCTGTGGACAGCGCCAAGAACCTCTACATTGGAAATGACCAGTTCTGCGCCCCGGACGATCAATTCCAGCACCAGATCAGTTTCCAGGATGCTCCTGCTGGAAATTTCTCGCGGCTGCAGCCAGCTACCACTCGGTGGTACGATAGCAGTGTCCCAGCTCCTCCGCCCCTTGCGGCATCACGGACGCGCCGATCTACATTATGCGCTCCTCGATACACGGAATATCCTGAGGCCCCCGAGTCTGCCACGGTGGAGACACCGTATTTATTCGCTTCTCAGCAAGAGCAGAGGATCTATACCGGAAGGGTTCCCCATGAAGATCGCTTTTACAGGGGCGCTGTGGACGTCTCGGGTTCCGCAACAACTTTGGTGACACCATCTAACTATCAGCAGAGCGCAGGCATAGCGCATCGGTCTGTCTCCGGGCATCGTGGATACGGAGATCCCGAGGCATGGGTCGACCACTCTCGATCCAGAAGCAGACGCAGCAGCAGCAGCCGGGTGTGGTTCCAGAGACCAGGCATCGATGTGCCCCCGCTGCCGACGATCTTGTCTCCAGATCATCTGCAAGCCGCTGAGGTAAAAGAGGTGGAATTTCTCGAGACGTATCGCGGTCGACCTCGAAGCCGAAGTCAGAATTACCGCCGCCAGTTGCTGAGAGCACATCCCCAGCCTGACATTTTCATCTAACGATATGTTTCTTTTGGGGTTTATCAGTTTCGATTTGGATTTGGTGTTCTTTGCTTTTAACTTTATGATGGCTTGATTGGTATCAACAAAAGTTCCTAGGGCGTTTTATGGTGGTTTCTTGTTTCTGGTTTCTTGTTTCTGGTTTCTGGTTTGGTTGCTGGTCCATGGAGTCTGAATCGATATACCCTCGTTTATCTGCGTGAATTGTGGCGTTGCGCGGTCATCTCTCATTGGTCCACTGGTCCACTTACCGGGCATTTATCTCGCCAAAGCAAGGGGCTTGCAGCTTGCAGCCTGCAGCCTGCAGCCTGCAGGGTCGGTTTCGATCTGGTCGATAAAGCTACATGTTACAGATCACATATCTTTACGGTGAATAAGTACGGTGAATGCTAAATGACTATTTTTTCATAATAAGTTTAAGTTCATTATTTCGAATAAGGTTTTCATGCCTGCGTGTTATGCGGCTCCCTACCTTGCTCAACTCTTGTGCTTAGAAACTATATGCCGCACCGCCACTCTTATACAAAAGAAATCGATTCGCAGATCATAGAGGGATGGAATATTTCAGGTAGAGCTTACAGTTCGAGACGATTAATCTGAAACCAAATTTGGCGGACGGCGCCTACGTGATAGATCTAATTTCGGAACTGAAGGACTCTCGATGAACGTCGTTTTTAAGGTATAAACTGCGCTTGTTAAATATAACGGAAGCTTCCTGGAGCGACCCCTGCAACTATATCTCCCATTGGCGTAGCGTAAAAATATCAGTCAACAGTGTGCGAGGATTTTAAGCGACTTAATTCCAACAATATAATCTCTATAAACAACAGTCTTCGTCAACATCTTTATCTTCATAGATAGTCTCTGTTAGTTGTCTTCGTCAACAGTCTCCGCCAACAGTCTCCTGCGACATAGGCAAACAACGTAATCTCCGTTCAACGAAGATAATCATCTCCAGACATTCCGACAAAGCTTGACAGTCTCTGTAGCTCTCAGCAACCTGCTGCTGCTGCTCTCCGGTAGGGGCACCGTATTACCACGATTAGCCCGGGTTTTGGAGATAGCACCTTGAATGAAATCGGCTTCTAAAGCCTCGGACGGGAACTGTTGGTTTGCGATAGCTAGGTGGAGCCGAGTCCACCTAGCTACCTAGGCGTCCCACTGCTAATGATGTAGCTGCTAGAGTTGAGTGATTTATAGGTTGGAATCCATGAAAACTAGTATATAGCTAGAAATCATACTACTTATAATACTAAGGTCCTATAACAATATAACCAAAACCTTCTATATCTAGAGTAGTTAGTTAATATAGCTAAATAGTACTAAGCTAAGAGAGAGATAAGAGTAAGAGCAGAGTGAGACAAAAGTGAGAGAAAAGTAAGAGAAATATAAAAGAAATATTAAAGGAGAACAATAAAAACAAGATAATATTAATCTAAAAGATAGCTAGCCTACCTACCTTAGAATTGTTGAGACATTTAAGAAGTAAAATTGGAGGCACTGGCTGTAGCCCAATAGTTCCTCCAATTAGACTGTTGACAACGAACATACCAAAAAGCAAATAATCGTAGCTAAGTCTAGGAGACTCACTAGCGGTCGGACAAGGACATGCTACCAGTTGTTGCGGAGTAAGGACTTAGGGAGGTGAGGATGAGAAATCATAGGTTTAGTCAAAGATTGCAAGAGCGTGCCTCGATCCTTGCCACTTGGCCAAAAGATAGCAGTGAAATCCTTGAGAGGACTAGGGAAGACAAAACTAGGCCTATCAGGGAAGGTCAAGAAGGGAAAGATCTTAAGGAAGAACCTAGCGAGCACTAACTGCAGCTATGAGGAAGCTGGCAAACGAGGGTACGATGTATAGCCTTGCCGCTGTCCAACAATAAGTGAGTTCATGATAATCGATAATAGAAAACGCCCTACTGTAAGGAGCAGCAAGCAGTACATAGCCGAGTCGCACTTCAGATACTGGTAGTCGCATTTGGCAGCCTGCTGGGCATACACTCCGGCCAGGAGGAGGCCGGAGAATGTGACAAATTTCATCCTTTTGGCGGAGATGGTGCTGATCAACAGTTAATCGACTTGAACTCTGGCAGATGCACTGGACCAGCAGTTAATGCTGGTGATGGTAACGGCCTTTATATAACTAGCCATAGCTGTTGCTGTCTAGTCTGCGCCATTCTGGCTTTCCATGTCACTCTCAAGATACAACTGTCTCGGAGGCTTTGATTACTTTTGGCTTTCCCCGTGTGTTGGTTTGTTCTACATAAGAGTGTTGAAAATGCACCGAAGGCTTGTGAAGACTTTAACTTAAGGTTGACAGCTTAGGGACCGATGAGCAGTCAACTTTAACAACTCGTTACACCAGACCAAGCACTTCACATCTACTCATAGATTATTACAACTTCGCACAACCAAGATCCCCATGGGGAGGCTTTTTACTTCCTCGTCCCGGGGGCGGGGAGGAGGGGGGGAGGGATTGATATAGAGTTCAGAAGGGTAGCGTGCCTATTAATCTCTCAGTCAGATTTCCCAAAATAAAGTTGATCTCAATTTAATAAGAATCGAATAGAATGGTGCATTGCAGTGAGGGTGTCCATGATGGCCCCTAGGGAGAGGGTCCGTGCTGACAAGCCGAGTATACAAGTTAGCCCTAAATGCATGACACATTATCCCGACTCCCCTAAGTACTCGGCAAGGAATTCGTACACAAGAAGGGAATGCATATGGCAACATCTGCCCTTCGACTTTAGAAATCAAGGAATTAATATACTCTTCGTTATGATCGATGCCAGAAGACGTGAATACATCCCGGATAGCCTGGGCTAGAAAGCCTCATGTGGTCTCGTCCACGATCTTAGAAGATTCTCATGTTGTCGAGCACGTGCCCGCCTCCTGCATAATAATTACAAGTCTCTTCATTTGCTCTGGAACTTTTCCAGCAGACTAATCGACAAGCCAACGTCCACAAGGGTGGACATGTTGACAGCCGCCGGCCAATAAGCATCTCGTTACCCTAGATTAAACCTGTGGCGTACAGTTCCCACAAGCCAAAAATAGAATGAACTTGCGGGGTTCTTGCCCGCAAGTTCATTAGACTCTAAAATAACTGTCGATTCAACCAGTACTGACACCAATAATGGTAACTAACTAGTGGGTTATACAGATCTGTTACCATATTAACTAATCTAACAGCTGGCTGGCCCAGGCCTGGACTATTTTACCTAGGGTGAAGCTTAATGAGTGTATATTGATGTGTGTTGACTTGTTCTACCTAACAACGTCACTGACTAGAACCCAGCCTCCTTGTGGATGTTGAATCTGACCATTTTTTCTGGGCTGGGAGTCATCATGATAGTTGTTGCGTAGATGATTCATCCCTGCTGTGCCTGTTTCCTGTTGAAGGATTGGCGGTAAAGGTATAAATCTGGTTGATGGTAAATAAGAAAAGCAGTAATCACAGTGATCAATAAGGAGTGGTTGATAAATGAGGTCACATGCCAAATAAGAGTCATGCCTTCATTTAATTTTCAGGAACGCGATAGCAATACCACAAGAAAAGAAGAAAATAAAGGGAAAAATCAAGTGAAGGTGTATGAGACACCGTTGCTTAGGCCGGCAGCGGTGACAGCCTGCACGGCGTAACTCCCTGCCGCCGCTGCAGGTGTCACTGCGGATAGACTAAGGTCCGAGTTGACTGTAAAGCTCGTCGCTGGAATTACCGTAGATGGCGAGATAAAGTACACCCCAGAGGTACTGGCCAAGTTTTGCCCAGTGAGGGACACCGCTGTGCCCCCTGCAGTCGTTCCAGTAGATGGTGTGATCGAAGAAAGAACCGGTGGCGCCACGAAGCTATAGCTAAGCGAGCTATTCGTGCCACTCGTGGTGTTGATATTGATTGGAACCGTGCCAGCGACGCTCGCTGGTGTGACAACCCCTACTGAGGTATCGCTGACGGATGTGATAGTCCCTGGGGTGGTTCCGAAATCCACGCTGGTAGTACCTGAGAGACCACTCCCGGTGATGGTAAGAGTATCGCCTCCAGCCGTGGTGCCCACAGCAGGAGTCGCATCTGAAGCTACAGCTCCAGCGCTATAAATATAGCTAGGGCCAGTAGTGTTAGAGCCACCAGATGTTGTGACTACTACGGGGCCAGTCCCGACGCCCGCTGGAACGACAGCGGTTATTGTAGTCGGTGATATGATAGCGAAAGTTGAGGCTGGAGTACCGTTAAAACTAACTCCCGTGGCACCGGTGAAGCCTGTACCAGTAATGGTGACAGTATTGCCACCTGATTCTGCCCCGGATGCTGGCGTAAGTGCTGTCACGGTGGGAGCCGCCATGTAGTTGTATGATAGATTGCCACTGGTACCAGTCGGATTGGTCACATTGACTTGTATAGTTCCTACTGCCGCACCTGCTGGCGCAATCGCAGCAACTTGAGTGTTGGAAAGGACAGCGAAGCTGGTGGCAGGAGTACCACCAAAGCTTACCGCGGTGGTAGTGCTAAGATTTGAGCCGTTGATTGTGACCAGGTTCCCGCCTGACAGTGGCCCACTGGTTGGAGAAAGGAGAGAAATGACTGGACCGGGGGGAGTGCTATAAGTGAATTGCACAGGTTGGGTGCTGGAACCGAGTGCGGTGGTTACAACGACTGGGACTGTACCGGTACCAGTTGGGGCTGTGACAAAAATTGATGTCCCGGAGTCCGAGAGAATAGTGGCACTAGCGGCGCCAAACGTAACAGCGGTGGCACTGCCGAGGTTAGTGCCACTGATGAGTACTGTTGCGCCGACAGGGCCAGAGGAAGGAGTGAGTTTAGAGATAGTAGGGGCAGACATTGCTGATCAAGATAATCAAGTGTTGAGCTTGAATAAAAGACTTGCAGTAGTGTAAGTGCAAATGGGCTCAGTGCTCACCTTTTAAACTAAGCAGTACCTGAAGTTAAGTAGCTTCCCTATGAGATCAAATAAGGATTCATAAACAAAATTGTTATAAGAGTTGAAGGGAAAGCATAGGATTTGTAGGGTAGTAAGTGAACGTGGCCTAGTTACACGACATGAACTAGCAGTGATATGAGCCGGTTGGCAAAATATATCGTGTGATCTTGTAATATGTTACGCGAGCCAGTCAACATTACATAATATACCACACTGGCTGGCTCAGGTAGCATATCTATGATATAGAGAGGCATGTCATATGATATAGAGTCGTATATCATATGACTTCGAGTAGTATATCATATGATATAGAGTGGCATATTGTAAGGCAGTTTACTTAGTGTAATATGCCACACGAGCTAGCTTGTATTCTGCGATCGCCAGTGTAACACGCAACTACTAGGTTGGAGTTAGTCGGCTCATGGGATGACGGGGTGAGACATTCGCCCCGCAAGGTCAGAAGGGATTTCTAGGGATTACTAGTATTTTCAAGTGGGGTTATAAGAGAGTAGGATTTAGTAGAAATTGACGGGGGGTTTCAACCTAGTTGAACCTAGAGTGCATGCTTCCCGAAGACTGCGGTGTAGCTTAGTTTTCAAACTAGACCCTGTTGTCAAGCTGTCCATTATGGTCCGTAGCTTACAATAATAGACATCGTATTGCCATGCAGCTCCGCAGTCTTCTTTTGTTCTTGCACTTCATCTTGAAAATAGCCTCCACATGATAATAACAGACGCCTCGGGCAGTGATAATCATGACTAGGGCTCTGCTATATACGTTATGCATACTTTGTAAGTCCTCAGTTCTATCATTGTCCTAGAAGTCATAAAAATCCACAAGTTGACGCAGAGCTAGGTGCCTTTGGCGCTGGCAATGCTCGGGTTGGGGCGGAGGAAAGCCTCAGTAGCCAGCATCGACCAAGCACCTTGACCGCTAGCACTGCTATAAGCACGGTAAGTATTCCTAGCCTCTTAAATTACTGTTACAAGATACTGATCTTACTTGCAATGTAAAAGTACCTGTCCGACGCAGTCTACACCACGAGCGCGAGCATAAAACATGACAAAGGAATCTTCTGCTTATTTTCACAACTTGTAGGTCCATCCCAGGCTTATTCTCTGTTACGTCTGCTCTGTTCATCCATCTGCTCATGTCAAATGACTACTCTAGTGTTGGAACGGCCTGGCGTGCTGCAATTTCCGATGCGTCAATACCAACACGGATAGTAGTAATTGTGGTAGCTGTGGTACTACTGTATGTCTTTCACTTGGCTTATCCTTTCTTTCCATTCTACATATATGTTTTACTGACCAGATATTATAGTGTCCGTCCGGTCAGACATGTATATCGGGTTCCTGTTGTAGTGCTGCCCAAACTTGCACTGGACCCACAGGCAATTCGACCTGCGTGAGTCCACTTGAAATATAGCTATTCGGGTGGGCAATGTCTCTAACGTAAGCTATACATATAATAGTGCCAAGCAACTCAAACATGCGTCCTAGGCGCCTGTTGCAATACTACTTCGCTCTGCGGTACTGGAGCCTTGGCCACGTGTGGCGTAAGTACTTCTTGTCTAGCAGTGGTACTCGAGTTATTAATTTAGACATATGGTCTACAGTGCCCAGACGGCGAGATGTGCATTTCGGGTACCTGTTGTACTGCTGCCCAAACCTGCTCTGGATTCGGCACTTCTACTTGTGTGAGTTCTCTGGAATATGCAAACTTGGGATACAGTACCTATTGATGCTTCATAGTGTTCCGCACATCAGACATGCGTCTCGGGTGCCTGTTGTGATAATGCTTTACTCTGCGGTACTGAAGACTCGGCTACATGTGGCGTAAGTATCTCTCCAGCTAGTGATCTTCAGTTCACTAATTCAAAAAACTCGATATAGTGCCCGTCTGGCGAGACATGCGTCTCAGGCGCTTGCTGTAATTCTACTACTGTCTGTGGCACTGGAGGGGCAGCAACATGTGTAAGTGTGTACTCTATATACCCTAATATCTGATTTGCTTACTCGGACAATCTATGTTGCAGTGTTCCTCGGGCCAGACATGCCTTGCAGGTGCCTGTTGCAATACTGGTTCAATTTGCACGGGAGCTAGTGGTTCTATATGTGTGAGTAGCCCTCGATATGTGAATCGTCGATATAATTTATTGACTGACACAATTCATTGTAGTGCTCGGCAACCGAAACGTGTTTTGCAGGTGCTTGTTGCAGTAGCGCTGGCATCTGTGTTTCTAGACTGACTCCTAATAACGGCCCGGTTACAGGTGGAAATACCGTCGTTATCACCGGCACTGGTTTCACAAATGCTATAGCCGTGACTTTTGGCTCAAGGCCTGCTACCTTCACCGTGGTCTCCGACACACAGATAAATACTGTTGCTCCGCCAGGATCTAGTAGAGGCACTGTCTCTGTCTATGTCACTAGGCCTAGTGGCAGGAGTAACGGCATACCATATACCTACAATCAAGCTGGTCCTATTGTTAGCACTGTGACCCCGAATAGCGGTCCAGTTATAGGTGGAAATACCGTCGTCATCACCGGCTCTGGTTTTACGAATACTATAGCCGTGGCTTTTGGCTCAACTCCTGCCACGTCCTTCACCGTGGACTCCGACACACAGATAACTGCTATTGTTCCGCCAGGACCTAGTGGCGGAGGCATTGTCTCTGTCCATGTTACTGGGCCTGGTGGCAGCAGTAACGGCTTACCATATACCTACAATCAGGCTGCTCCTATTGCTAGCACTATAACTCCTAATATCGGCCTAGTTACGGGTGGAAACACTGTCATCATCACCGGCACTGGTTTCACGAACCTTATAGCCGTGATCTTTGGCTCAACCCCTGCTACGTCCTTCACCGTGGACTCCGATACACAGTTAACTGCTATTGTTCCGCCAGGACCTAGTGGCGGAGGCATCGTCTCTGTCTTTGTCACTGGGCCTAGTGGCAGTAGTAACAGCATACCATATACCTATGCTCTAGTTCTAGCTCCTATTGTCATAGGGCTTAACCCAGCGGCCGGGCCGGTATCAGGTGGAACTACCGTCACCATCACAGGCTTAAACTTCAACGGTGCTACGGCAGTTACCTTCGGCGGCAATCTAGCCAGTTCCTTTACCATCTCATCGGCTACTCAAATAGTCGCTACCGCTCCGCCGGGTACCGCCGGGATCGCCTCTGTTGTAGTCATAACGCCCGGTGGTTCTAGCACTCCTAACCCAGGGTCTGAGTATACTTATACGACTACGCCCCTCGCTACTAGTGTAAGTCCTGCTTTAGGCACTACGACTGGCGGCGACATTGTTATCATTACCGGTAGTGGCCTCACGGGTACTACTAGCGTGCTTTTCGGAAATACCCCTGCGACTAGCTTTACAGTCGTTAGTGATAGCGTGATAAATGCTATCACACCAGCACATCCCGCCGGTACAGTTCGAATCAGTATTACCAACCTAGCAGGCACAGATAGCTCGCTTAGCTTTAGCTTCGTGATGCCACCGGTGCTTACTTCGATCAGTCCAACTTCAGGACCGACAATAGGGGGCACACTGGTGACTATCACTGGTCAAAACTTGGCCAGTACCCTTCATGTGAATTTTGGGAACGCTCAAGTCATTCCTACATCCATCACTGGCGACACCATAGTAACTGCAGTCTCTCCTGCCGAAGCGGCAGGGGTTATTGCTGTGACGGTCACTACAGCTGCTGGCACTAGCAACGGCCTCCCATTCATCTATGCTATGTGATTAGGATTGAGAAGCACACGCATCATATCGAAATTGAAATTGAAATTGTTGGAAAATATTTATCCTTGCATATGCTAGTCGAGTAGGACATATAACTATCCCAACTCCCCATCAGGATTCAAAGGAGGAGGGAATGGAATCATGAATTAATACCTAGGATCATAAACACTGTGCACTTCACTGTATACACAGTACCTAGCTGGTGATACCAACAATTATAAATAGAAGTAATTAACTAGAACACAGTAGAACATAGTGTGCTTGCCGGCTCTCAAATTTTCCACCGCTCAGAACCAATAAGCCACGGCGAAGGACTCCCACAGTGGTCTAAGCTGTAGCAAGTAGTGACTTGTTGGTCCTTCGTGTTGGCTAGTCGGTTCTGGGGAGTAGTCTGGTTGGTCCTGACTGTGGACGGGAGGGAAACTAGACTGGGGGAAAATTAGAATAGGAAAAATTAGCTATAGGGGAATATTTGAATGGTTGAAAATTTGAGCAGTGTGAATTTTAGCAGTTTTCACGTTGACTAAAATTAGGAGAAGTTAATATTCTTAGTCCCATAATTTTATCTGTCGGGGAAAATTCTAGCTGGTCGGTTTTGACGGGGATAAGGCGAGCCTGGAAAGCATACTGCTTGATCCTTGCGACTACTACGATCACACGTTATCTTTTATGAAGCCTAGGCAATCAAGAGCACCCTCTTAGATTGGATACGGACATAAGTAGCCCAAAACAAGAGGCCGCTACAGATATGAGGCATGCCGCCACGAGAGAAACCTCTTAGGAGAGTTGACAAAATGAGATGCAGCTGTTATGTCTACCTTCGGACTATGTAGAGCACCTTGTCAGTAGTGTTGTAAAAAGATGTGAACAAAAAGTTGTTTTCCAGTAGATCGTCTCCAGAAATATCCTGTTTTGGAAACTTTGCAACAAAAGCCTTCCCTTGAGAGGGCAGATATCTCGAGAGAATCATCTTGGGAGGAAACTCGTCCCGTGAGGTCCGACTGGAGAGCATAGATCAGACAAGAAGGTGTACGTCATATGAAACCCCGATAATCCTAGAGCTAGCTTGGACATGAAGCAGATACGAGTTACTAGGCCCAAGGCACAAGCAGCCAGGGAAGGCGGATTAAGGCATTCACCATTCCACCTCCAGTAGGTCACTGTTAGGTGATATGATAGCACTACCACAGTGGCCGCCTACTCGGTAGTGCTTGGTGTGGCAAGACGCCCTGCGGACACTTACTGTGGCTGAATGTCGAGGAAGGTGGTCTTGGTATTCTAGGGGGTGCAAGTTTGGCAGCGCCATTTACAGTGTTGCCTTTCACCTCCCAAACTAAGGGGGCGGCAAGTCTGGGGCCCCCGTAGAATTAGGAAAAACGTCTTCTGGCCTGTGTGGCTCGCTGTCTATACTAGACACATATCGAGAGCCACAAGGCCAGTCATGTAATAGATCTGTGGAACTGCGTCTAGGCGGGCTTCAGGTCTGGAGAGGTAGGTCCATGGTGGAGAGGCTGTAGCGCTGGGGCTTTGGCTTTAGGCCTGTGTCTTTCCCATCCCACCAAGGCCGTGAAGGATTGCGACTTTTCGTGACTGGGAATAGTTTGGCTGCAAATACTGCCATAGCTGATTTAACTCGTCTTGCCTTCGATTGGAACCACCAAAAGAAGCTCTTTCGCACAGGCGGCTGCCATGGCGGCCGCATATCCTTGCAATTCCTTATTATTGTGTGAATCGCGTAGTCACAGATGCCCCCAATAACCAGACATGGAAAGTTATTCATTAATCCTGCCGCTTCCATCTCGACACAATATATCCCTAAGTCCCAAGCCAGCTGATCTGGGAAGGTTATTGAAGAGTGCTAGTAACTATATGTGGGAATTGATGGAAAGAGATGTTTTTGGTAAGATCGCAAATGGGCATAGTAAGATTTATCCGACCTCCATAATCATATTCTACTCCATCTATTTATGTTCCTTCCTACACCTCTCTGGTTATCCCTCTCGTTGAACCTAGCGAACTGCATTAACCGATACTACTATCATCTGTAGTTGATTGGTTTGATATTATCAACAAGAGTTCTTGTTTCTATCAATTCCCGGAACATATGGAACTTTACACGCACGGGTATCCGTGTATTAGGCTCCCCCGTATTCATCTTATTCATCTTTCCTATCAAGCTTACCCCGCAGGCCGCCATCGTCTAGGAGACTACCAAACATAGCAGCTTCGAAGAGTCGATTCACCTGCCAGGCATGATGTCCAGCATGGGCGAGCAGCCATGTGATCTCATCTACAAGCCCAAGTGAGTACGCCTGTGCCATAGCTAGCTGGAGTCTTTCAGACAAATCATCCTCGGCGTCTGGATCCACAACACCCCTGGAGACATACTTCATTGGATCAGTAATGAGACACAGCCAGAGCTCAGCCAGTAAGCCGTCACTTTCATCATGTGTCAGCAGGTGGTCCTCTACTTGATCACAGGGGTCACCGCCATTACAAGCCCTCTGCAGCGGTCTGCTGAAGCCAGTAGTGCGCATATCAGGGTCGAAGGCTTCATCAAAATCTGCTTCGCGCGGTTCCGGCGCCGTCTTGCGCACTTTGGGGTACCCAAGTAGAGCACGTCGGAAGAACCGGTGTCTGTCGTTCTGGATGTGCCATGTGTACAGCGTGGCGCACATGCGCGCCCCTGGTTCCGTCCAGCGTTCGCATAGCATCCTGGCGCCCGTGTGGGCGTATGCGTCATATACCCTCCTTAGCGCTTCCTCCGTGACTATGCCTGTCGAAGTCATGTCGGCCGTGTTCAGGAAGGCGTTCATTATTTCCGAGTTGTTCAGATCCGAGCCCACGTCGATGACATCTGTTCCAGGTGAACTGAATATCATGTCGCTCATCACCGCAGCGGGATCAAACCCGCGCACCATGGCCTCTTTGGCCATACCCATCAAACTGCTCTCTAAGAAGAACACGATCTGAGCACTTCGCCTGTCCAGCTTGGCCACTCTATTGGCCGTTTCTGCTTTGTGGGCCTCTTCTAGAGCGACTTTCCCCCTTATATACTTCATACCGTTATCGGCAGCGGCCCTCCTTGCGGCACCGCCCGGAGTATGCATTGCATGATGATCGCTCGCCGCGATCTTGATCACGTCTTCAAACTCCGAGAAAGCCTTATGGTAGCCGTGCTCATAGTAGAAGGCCATATCGTTACAATAATTAGAGTAGAGGGTTTCGGCATCATATGCCCCGATCAACATGTTCGCGATTCCAGAGCCAAAGAGCGCATTGGTAGTGGTTAGTGGTTTCGGCCATTTCTCCGCACCAAAAAGCTGGACCACCTTCTCCGAAGCGCATGCGAGGCCGTGACCTTTGCTGGGCAAGATGTGTCCAGAAGAGCGCTGCTCTCTTCGCCACTGCTTCAGATCCTCGGAAAGATGCAGCTCCACGAGGCTGTTCCGGGAGCCTTCCTCAGGTGATTTGAGGCAACCGAATGCTCGTGTAATGGACTGTATAGCAGTGTTTGCAAGGCCCTCAAACAGCTCTAATCTGCCGTCTTGGATGATGCTGCGTGCCTCAGCGTATCCCCTGTGGATTGGAAAGATAGGTTCCTGGCTGTCGTCGCCCCAGAAATAGGATGGACTTCTAGTCGACGGTTGGGCAGTTGGCCCCATACGAAGAACTGGAACTAAGTTGTCCCCGTTCTGTGCAGGTTTGATTTCATTCATGGCTAGCGTAGATACTTGAGTTTTGTCAAGGATAATGATTAGAAATCGTGAGGTTGGGAATGACAGAAGTCTCGCGGGTCAATAGAAGACGCCTTGGGCCAAGGGTAATTTATAAGGAATCTATATCTAACGCATAAGGCATTTCGATGCGAGGCTATCCCGAAACGAGTAGAAGGCTATTCCGGAAACGAGTAGACGCATGAGAGAGACATGCCTTAGTAGCTAACATCAGAGGCTTATTCGCTATTCAGCTATCACATACTGCCACGTAGACTTCGATTGTGGCATCACGACGCTTTGATTATGAATACGGGCGGAGACAGCGGCCAGCGCGGCCAAAACTAATGTATACGAGTCCTCCTTCCTGCATCTTATCCACTGTACTTTCCGCCCCAGCCTATTTTTTCCGACGCGTCGCCCTAGTTTGCCGGATCTGTTCTTCAATTCCGCTTTGCATTTTTGACACCTTTCGCTCCTAGACGGCTTGAGGTAGCCGTAATAGCGTTGATACGGAGCGTATGAAGCAGCCCTCTTACCCCAGCTACATCACAAGGTAGGAAGCTACTTGGGCGACAAACTGGCGGAGACCATATCCGTTCACCCGCAGATACTGACATATGCTCTACGATAGCGGGGATCACAGACCGCGAGTCTCGGCGAGTCGGGGACCTGGAGGGTCTGGACTGACGAGCAGAACGGGTGATAACTCCAGCCTTCTCGTCCTACATGAATGTACCTACTAACCTAAAGAGCCTTATCAGTCCCGTTCTATCTGCATGGTTTCTCCGCCGATATCACCCCGAATACCAGTACAGTTGGTCGCCGGGCACCTAATGACCGGATGTGAGAATAATGCCCATAGAGACGATCCATGATCTTGGTTGGAGGCATTGATTGCTAGATTCACATTAAGTATCCTTTCTCATAGCTATCATAACGATCAGTAGACTCACCTTCTTAGAGTTAAGGGAGGCATTTATTCACGGCATTGTCAGACGATACATAGCAGCCCTAAAGAGTCGGTATAACCCCTCCTCCGGCCACGAGGGTACAACCGGTGTTGTTCCTTAGTCGTCTCCGTAGCGACGCGGAGAGAAATTATTGGCTAACTAAGCTTGAAATTTCGTGCTTGGTATAGGTTATTCGCAAGGTCCGGCATATGGTTGAAGCCAGTCCGTAGGACAAATCCACAGTGATCTACACGGATCACAGCAGCACAGTGGACATCACCAAGGCAATAGTATTACTCTGTCATCAAGTTCGGTACATTGAGCGAATCTCCGCTTGGTGCTTCATAATATGTCCAGCAGTTCGCTTACTGTTGTATACTTATATTACAGATCACATATCTTTGAATATAATGGATACAGTGAATACGATGAAGCTAATATTTCATAACAAGTTCAAGTTCATTATTTCAAATATATGCGAGTCATACTCCGTACATGTGCCAATAACCAAAGGCGCCAAAGTCCCAATGCAAAGAGGAAACCAACATCAGTCAAAGCGAAGCAAATCATTGAATCCGAATCTTCTTCGTCTTAGGCGCAGACTGCTTGGGCACGACAACAGACAAAATCCCATTCTTCAGACTGGCACGCACTCCATCTTGATCGACACGAGTTGGGAAGGTGAATGTGCGCTGGAACTCGCCGACTGACCGCTCCGAAGCCCAATAGTGGAAAGAGTCAGCCTGAGCCTGAGCCTTGTCAGATGTTGTCAACGATGTGGCGGCGGCGGCAGGGGTTTCGGTAGAACCATCCTCGTCATCCTGGACGGTAGGCTGGTGCCACCGGGTTTTGTTCTTGTTCTTGTTCTTGTTATCCTGGTAGCTGCGTTCCGTGTGGCCTTTGATGACCAAGGTCTGTGGATCGATGAACTCGATTTCGATGTTGCTCTGGGCCACTCCGGGCAACTCCCCGTCGAGGTAGTAGGCGTCGTTCAACTCGCGTACATCGAAAGCTGGGGTGAACTGCGATGGGGTGACGCGCGATGGAGGAGCGGGGCGGGAGCGGTGGGTCTCATAGTCGTCGAGTAGACGGAATAGAGGTCGGAAGTCGGATAGGTAGGCCATTTGGGTTTGATTTGAGTTGGTTGTTGGTTTGGGTTCGGGTTTGAGTGTTTGAGTTTGAGAAGAGATATGATCTTGAATCTTGATGATGATTGAGTCTATTCCCTGTCCAACAGCTTTCTTATATAGCTGGGGGTATCTTACTGCTGGTGGTCGTCGGAAATGTCCAGAAGCGGGTAGCTCGTTCTACCGATTTCTCCACTTCTCTCCCGCCATCCAGTGTCATCTCCCGTCATGTTGAGCTATGATTCGGAATCTCGAATATTCCTTTTTTTATTCTAAGCTAGTTGACTGATGATGCGGTCCCTGAATACAGTAACCATTGTGTGTAAGCCTTGAACTTTGAAGTAACTATGTGCATGGTACTCATAGTCACTGCCAGTAGGGAATATGACGTAATCAACTGATTCACCTCGGCTCTACCAGGTACACTTGGCTCATATAGTTTAACAGATCATTAGATTTGGATACAGTTGTGTACGCTGTTCCTCTTTTCAAATATCAAGACATGTTCAGATCACCTTTCAATATCGTACAAGTCCACGCCTGCTACTTCCTCAGGACCTCCTCCGATGGGCCCCCTCTAACTCTATGAGTGAGCTAGTACCTGGGAATCCAGATACATCCCCAGAAACCCGAAAGAAGGAAAAGTCCGGGCCTTCATCGAATATTACGAATTCCTGGGGAAGCGTACATCTCGAGTTGGCGATTGCCCTTGCGCAGGAGATATTCGATGGCGCCAAAGTCCTTTTTATTCACCGTGATGTGCTTTTGGAACTCCGCTCTAGGCCGTCTCAGCCGGAGTGCACAGAGTTGTAAGTGTTGAAAGAGAACATACCTGGCATAGTTCTTGAAATTGTTTCTTGATTCCTACGGAGATCAGCGGAAGTTTGGGACGGAGGGGAACGACTTACAGGGGGCTTTTGACGAATCGCTCGAAGACAGTTTCGGTAGAGGGATAAGACCTCTCGCTGAAGACCGGAAAGTCGGGCCATGGAGTTAACGAAGTAAAGCAAAGTAACAATGTCGGGGATGTGAACCATTGGACGGGAGAAGCTTTGAAGCTCTCCGTTTTCCGGGCCCCACGTCTTTCCCGGCCGAATGGAATCTACTACTTAGGTGGCCATCGTCACTCTTATCTACCCTTACTCCTCATTCTACTGTCCCATCATGGCTACATTCACAGTAAGTAGTTATAGCTACTGCATTTCTGGGTCCTGCAGAATAACTAATTCTTCTTCTAGCATCTCGTCCGCTTCCTGGCCAAGGATGGTCACATCTATTACGGAGATGCTATCCTCCCGCCCGGGGTCAGTGACATTTCCAAGGCTACTCAGGCAAGAGTGATCCAGGGTGATATCTTCGGTCAACACCGAGTCACCGAGAAGATTGCCGATGTGCGCATGCTTCTTGCTCCTCTGGCGCGCAAGGATATCGGGACCGTCCGCTGTTTGGGCCTGAACTACGCGCAACACGCCAAGGAAGCCAATGCGCCCATCCCAAAGTATCCCGTCCTGTTCTTTAAACCCGTGACATCCATCGCTGGCCCGACAGATGATATCCCTATCCCGCAACTCGCCCTGGAAGGCGAGGGTCTAGACTACGAGTGTGAACTAGTCATCGTCATTGGCAAGGAAGCCAAGGATGTTCCCGAGAGCAGGGCTCTGGATTACGTTCTGGGCTACGCGGTTGGAAATGACGTCTCTCATCGCGATTGGCAGATTAAGCGTGGTGGAGGCCAGTGGAGTTTGGGTAAAGGTTTCGATGGCTGGGCGCCGTTTGGTCCGGGCATCGTCTCCTCTAAAGTGATTTCTGATCCGAATGCCCTTCAGATTTCGACCACGTTGAATGGGAAGACGGTTCAGGAATCTACTACCAAGGATATGATCTTCGGCGTAGCTAAGACTATCGCTTTCCTGTCCCAGGGTACCACTCTTCTGCCCGGAGACTTGATCTTCACTGGCACGTAAGTACAATCCGATCTGCACACTGATCAGTCATGCTAACTACGATGCGAAAAGGCCGCAAGGTGTCGGCATGGGCCGAAAGCCCGCTCTGTGGCTCAAGGACGGTGACCGGGTCGAGGTCTCGCTGGAAGGCGTTGGATCCTGCGTCAATCGCGTTGTCTACGACAAGCCTCGCCCCAAGCTGTGAGGGAGTTTTCGGCATTGTACATATCAATTCAACGTCAACGTTCATTTCCAACCATGTCGTTCAAGTCTTCATTCATTTGGGTCTTTTGTAATCAGACTAGGCGAGTATGAAGATAACCAAAAACAAAAAGTCCTAGTCTTAGACAGTCTGAGCCCCATATCCCTTGATTCTCTCGGCAAAGGCCCAGCTCTGGCTCTCGAGCTGTTCGTCCTCCTTCAAGTCGACGCCCTCCTTGGTAATCACTGCTATCGAATATTTGTCCAGACTCCGTGCATCACGGTAGAACAGAACCTTCAAACACTCCTTCAGAGCCGCAACAGCCTCGTCCCGGCTGATTTCTTCGATCGGCTTCTCCTCAGGGAACTTACGTCGCAGGATCGGAACTGCAAGATGGGCGCCAAACCCGGTCGCCAGGTGAGGACCAGAAAAAGTCGTTCCCAGAAGATCTGCCGAGCTGAGGAAGGGCTTGCCCTCGCCGTCGAACCCTGCGACGAGAACGTGGTTCCACAGCGGGTTGAAATCGGAGCGCCGTTTATAGAAGATCTTGGCGAGGTAGGTGTGCAGATTCTTGGCATTGAGCATGTTGCCGTGAGTCGAGTAGTTCTCTCTGATATCAATGGATTCGAGGAGACGGTCAATGTATTGCATGTCGGACACATCTCCACCAAATCCGACAACCGCCTTGTCGCCAAAGGAGCGCAGACGCTTCACATCTGTGAAACGTGCCAGGGATCCATACGACGCTGCGAGCCGAAAAAGAGTAGGTTAGAATATGATTCCACAATACCCAAGGGATGAAGCGGAAGATGTGTGTACCTAGGTTGTCGGTGGCCAGGGCGACACCGCCATTGAACTTCACGCCCACGACCGACGTCCCCGTTACCGCGGGTGACGAGGTATGTGCCTTCGGGCCGCTGGTTTGAAGATATGAAGGGTTGTAAGCTCCGTAGACATCGTCTCTGGGCTGCAGGTGGTGTTAGCAACGTAGCTCGAGCATGGGGTTGGTCGAACTTACTCGTCCCCAGGCTTCGGGGAAGTGGTTCATTATGGAATGGGTCTGAACAGAAGCAGTCCAAGTGCAGAGAGAAGAACAGATAAGGAAGAAATGAGATTGGGGGAGAAAGGGGAACGGGATTGAACGATGACGATGCTTAATGGAGGAAGCTTAGGCAGTCAGAGCTGACGGAGCTCTTGCTGACTCATCATCCTTCTACGCGCGCGTCTACTACTGATTATGTAGTTAAGTGTGAAGACGACCAACTATGTAGCGAGTTATAATAGTTTCTTGATCTACATATCTATTTCCAAACGTATCGCCTCTTGTCTCGTCCACATGTGAGGAATCCATGGGCGTGACTTGCTCAGCCTCCCGACTTGCTCAGCCTCCCAAGAGCTTCGTATCCGCCGATCGTAGTACATATTAAAGGCCCGCCGGGCGCCCGACTCCTCGTAGTAGAATACACTCATACACTCATCATGTCTTCAGCTTTGCCCCGGTCCGACTCCATAGCATCGGCTCACGACGAATTGGACGAACAATCTCCTTCGCGCCTATACCACATCTACAGGAAGCCCTTCCATCGGCACTATGAGATCAAATCCATAGACGATCAAAGCCTGTATTACGGAGACATCTCGTTGTGGACCATCAACAAGCCTGATATCGTCCTCCATGCAGGGAACAGCGACAAAGGTCCAGTAGTGGCCGTCAGCAAGTTCCCTAAGTTCTCAGGCCCCTATTTGTTGGGCCTAGGAAACCCCGACGACATGAATGCGCAGTATGAGGACATGACCAGAGAGTCTCCTCTGAAAATGAAATATCGATTTGAGATGACTTTACCGAGCAAGATAGGAGACCCTAATGGCGAAAGGCGCTCTTTTCTCTGGAAACACACGAGGCATGTTAAGGTGGACGATTCGCCATCCTTCGCGTTTGCGGGGCGAAACTACAAATTAGTTGATGAACGAACGGGTCAGCTTATGGCCGTCTTTACCGGTGAGAGATTCTCGTCTAAATGCGGGACACTACAGATCAGGGGTGAATGTGGGGAAGCCTTTGATAGAATGGTCTTGGTTTCATGCGTGAGTCTATATGAGAGAGCGAGACGCAACAACAGATCAGCAGCGGGCGGTGGTGGAGGAGGAGCCTGAGAGGGTCATTGTTTTTTGTCCTCGTCGAGTGACCCGACTTCGAATAATTCTATACCAGTTGCTTCATCTGATCCAGGGACATTAAAGGCTGTATCCTATCGTAATTTCGTCAAGATAATACCCTCAAGTAGTCGGCGAATGCTGATGCCGACTCGGGCTCCGCCCTAATCGAAAACCGAGGCCCGATATATTGCAGATGGAATATGTGAATACTCGGTTTCCTGACTCACGACGTGACACTCGGTGGTGTTTCAAGTCTGGGGGTAGGACCCGCCCATTGTGAGATCCAACTATGGCCATCTCGTATTATTGAACAGTTCGGCCTCTCCTCTTTAGGTCGTTTCAATCCGCATTCACGCATTGGTTTTCCTTTTTGTATCCGAGCCAGATACAAAATCAATGGAGGACCTCTGGCCGGATGATGCCTTTTCCTCCATTTGCCGCCGAACTTCTTGTTGGGCCTTTAGAAGTTCTTCCTTGAAACCCCATTTGGGAAGGTTCGAAGTACTCCATAAGTCTGCCGGCAAGGCCGTATCATATTGCGATTGCTCGTCGATACCCGCGTGCTCCATCATCTTTTTCAATAAACTGGGATTCTTAAGAGATGACGAGTTCGCCAGCTTTGCATTGAAGTGAACGCCTTGCTTCTTAAGGGAGAGGAAATGTTCGAACTTGGCGTTTGCAGCGGGATCGGGAGATCCGGGTGGAGATGGTGGAATGTCCAGGTTGGGGACTGGAGGGAGCGTGAGATCTTGAATCAAAGCTCTCGATGCCGAGAAAGGAGAGGAGCGGTCAGTTTCTATACGGGCATCGGGCGACTGCGCCTGGTCGATAGGTGTTGGGCCAGATGCGGGACCGAGGACAGGGCCAGTTGGGACTTCGCTGGAGGCCGTACTTGCAGATGGAGGCTTATGTGCATGATGAACAGGGATTTGGTCTAAAAATGAGATAGCATTAGCCTGAGGTAAACAGTCAGATGTCATTGGGACCTAGCGGGAAATATTACCCCTGCTCTGATCTGTTGGCGGGGCTGTGGCAGGAAGCTTTTCATTGCGCTATCGGACACAGCATCAGCAAAGAGAATCTAGTACATGAAAAAAACGGCCATACCGTTGATTCAATAGGTGTCTTGGTCTCGACCTCATCCTCATCGCTGCTATCGTAGGAAACAAGACCGAGCATAATGTCGCCCGGTGTGTACCCCACTCCACCGCTGTCGCAACCCTAGAACAGAGCAAGATAAAGACTCGGGAAATGTAGCTCTTCAATGACAAACTTGTTTCCACTAGAAGTCAGGCTATGATTGTAAGTGAGAAGCTCTGTCACTTGGAAGCAATTCAACCTGGAGCAGCGCAGCGGGAGCTGTTCCATTACGTAAGCTAAAGGCAGCTACAGCACCGCGTCAGACATCCGAGCATCTTCGTTGCTACCATCACCAGACGACCTTCCAATCTTTTCACCCTATTTCCTCCTTCAGTCTTGCTTTCCCTCAATCTCCAGCTGGAAACACACTGTTTCTTGAGCCTGCACTTCTCCACGATGACGTCCCTCTTGAATCACCCGTCTCACGGTGAGACCATCGGATACTCCTTCTCCCAGTCCACAGCTGCTCCCGTCAGACAGCATGGATTCTACCCGTATGAAGCCATCTGAAGAAAAGCTTCAAGGTCTCGAGCTAATGAAATTGTACTAGATACACCGACAACGGCGGCTCGACTCTGGGCATCACAGGCTCCGATTTCGCGATCCTTGCTGGCGACACCCGTTCCACATCAGGCTACAATATCAACTCTCGCATGGTTCCGAAGGTCTTCAAAATCGGTGGTGATGAGGAGACTGGTGAGGGCGCTCACATCATTCTGTCCGTGGTGGGCTTCGCCGCGGATGGCAATGCCCTCAAGGAACGGCTGGATGCCGTGGTGAAGATGTACAAGTACCAGCACGGCAAGTCCATGTCCGTCTCAGCTTGTGCGCAGCGGCTCTCGACCATTCTCTACGGGAAACGATTCTTCCCCTACTATGTACATGCCATCTTGGCTGGCCTGGACGAGGAAGGCAAGGGAGCGCTCTACAGCTACGACCCTGTGGGCTCATACGAGCGGGAGCAATGTCGGGCTGCCGGAGCTGCAGCTAGCTTGATCATGCCTTTCTTGGATAACCAGGTCAACTTCAAGAACCAATACATTCCCGGCAGCGGAGAGGGACATGCGCTTGAGCAGGTGAAGGCGGAGCCTCTTCCCCAAGAAACGGTCAAACAGTTGGTACGGGATGCATTTACAAGTGCTGTGGAGCGGCACATCGAGGTTGGTGACTATTTGCAAGTAATGATCATCACTTCGAAGGGAATCGAGGAGGTGTTCCACCCGTTGAAGAAGGATTAGAGAACGGAGCATTGTCTACTATAGCCTTCTAATACCAGAATGTTCAAATATCGAAATATGTCTTGTTCACATAAATAAACGGGATATTTTGTCAAGGTGGATAACTATCTGGATATCGTCACGCCCATATAACGTAACATCTCTGAAATCCCAAAATCGGAATGCTCCCAAACGCCCATACCCATGCCGAAACTCACTTGGGAATCGTGGTGATTATTAGAATCGCTCCTTCATTCGTGAAGCAACCGTTCGGAGGTTGCCATAGACCTTGCCCTGCTGGATGTCAGAAAAGTGAACAATTTTGATACTGGAAAGACTTACCGGAGGGCTACCCAGGATCAGGCTGACGATGGCCTCACGGGCAATGTGAATGTTCTTGAACCCGCCGAGGATGTGGATTTTCTGGTCTGCAAGCACCACTCGAGTGCGACTGGCATTTTCAATCGCAAACTTGGTCTTTCCATCCTTGCCAGCAATACGGCCAATCGCACGTCCGAGGTGCTCCCCGTTCAATGTCTTTACATCCTTGATTTCGAAAGTCTCAATGTAAAGATCGTCCAGTCGTAGAAGAGCGATCGCGTCGTCAATATCAAAACCGAGGGTGAAAGCCTTGACAAAGTCCGCGCCCTTCTGCAATGCTCCCACATCGTTGGTAAATTTGGAAGTCCGAAGTTCCACCGCTCGGCTCTTGACGTTCATTCGCACTTGCAACTTAAGATGTTCGACAATAGGAGGGCAGATTTTGGTCCAGTTCGCTTTCAACGGGGTCATACGGTGTGGCGGGACAGGCACCTTTCGAGACTCGATGCGGTATGCGGCGCTGGTCTCCTTTGCCGGTGTGAATACAGGGCGACCCTCTTCATCGATGCGCATTCCACTGTCTCCCGCAGATTCATCGACAGGGTTGGAAGCATCAGGCTCGGTCGCCTGTGCATCAATCAAGACTTCATCGTCCTTGTCTATGTGAACAGTCAGTGCTGGAGGAACAAACAATTGTGATCTCCTTACCCATAGACTGAGCAGGCTGGACCTCGGGCACTGCCGAATTACGAAGAGCTGTCGGGGCAGACATGGTTGGTAAAAATATAAAAAATTTGGAGATTCGTTATCGCAGAATTTATCGGCCGCCCCTCGTAGAAAAAGTGTGGGCCGGAATTTCCCGTGCATGCAAACCAAACAAACACTGATGGTTTCATTTCTCGGAGCTTGGTGAGTCCTAACTACCATCGACCCCATCATTCCCTCTCTCTTTCCCCTTCCCTACGAGTCGCAGGATGTGAAGAGGAAGATGTCCGCCAACTTTGGACGTCGCCTGTGCACCCATCTATGGGAATCGGCGAATCCATTTCGTGGTCGCATAGCAAACCGCAGTTCCGTCCACGATGCTTCAAAGGTCTTCGACTCGTTTCCCACTGGCAAAATATTCTCGACGCCCAGAAAAGCCACTCCTCTTACGAGAAGATTTGCCTCCGGGGGCTTTCTCGTTCTCGGTGTTTCTCCTAGCTCTACTGCCGAAGGTGGCGTGGCTTGCATCGTTCCCTCAACCAAGATAGCCGCTCAATATGTCTGGAAACGAGCTCTTCATACGTCAAACGACAACAAATCCGATAAGGATGCATTCGGCGACTCTCCCTCCACCAAGAAAGATAACGTTTCCCATGGCCAAAATTTGGATAAACCTCCTCCGCAGACCCCTCATTCGAAATTGCCTCAAGAATTGCGTCAATCGACTAATCGCCACTTAATGGATCGCTTGCCGCATATGCCACATTTAAATCGGCCCACCAAGGAAGAACTTTTGGCTGCAGCAACTGGATTTTGGTCGCGCCTCAAGGTGCGATTCAAATGGTTTTCTATCCGGAGTGTGCGGCCCTTCAATCTAGATGAAATCACAGCGCTTTTTTCATGGGTTCTACTTGGCCATGTTGTCTGGGTCGTTTTGGGAACCACGACATTCTTTTCTCTTCTAATCTTGGCCATCAACACGGTTTTTGCGCAGGGTATGTATTCACGGCCATCCTAGGTTATGCCTTTGCTAACGAGAAGACAGAAACGTTGGCCGGATGGGTAGGTAATTACCTCACCAAATCATCCGGCGTCAAAGTTGTCTTTGAGTCTGCCATTGTACCCAAGTGGAAAAATGGCGTGATCACTTTCAAAAACGTGTTTGTCTCGCGACGGCCAGGTCAGGGCACCGGACATGTCAGCAAAGGCTCTCCGACAACTGCCGCTGCCGCTGCGGCCGCAGCAGCTCGAGGTGACCCTAAACCTGAAGAATCCTCACTTGTAATCGAAGCGGAGGATACCAATTACACACAATTCGACCTCTCCATCGAGACCGTCAACGTCACTCTGTCGTTTACCAAGTGGCTCAACGGAAAGGGCCCACTTCGCGATGTCGAGGTTAAAGGAATACGAGGCGTTGTTGACCGCCGACAAGTCCACTGGCCAGATGAACCCCTGGACCCCAAATCTTATCGACATGAGCACCAGCCAGGTGATTTTGAGATTGATTCATTCAAAATGCATGACGTGCTAGTCACGATTTATCAGCCCGATAACTTCCGGCCATTCTCGGTCAGCATCTTCTCGTGCGACCTACCCAAGCTCCGCAAGCAATGGCTCTTCTATGACTTCCTCTCCGCCAACATGATGTCAGGGTCCTTTGACAACTCGTTGTTCACCATTCACCCTCGTCAGACTCACGGCTTCACTGGGCTCCGGGTGGATCAAGAGATAGAAGATGGAAAGCCTAGTCCCTGGAAGCAACACAACAGAATTCGTGTCGACGGGCTGAATATCGATCATTTGAACCGTGGTGTCAACGGTCCCTTTTCGTGGATTCATGAAGGGACCGTGGATATCGTGGCCGACATGATGTTACCTTCCGATAACGATGAAAGCATTGCAAAGGTGATGGTTGATTTTTATGACCGATTGGAGGCCACCGTCACTTCCAACCAAGACTCAGAGAGCTTACTCCAGCGATCCCAGGAGGATGCTGAATCCGCATCCGATGCCGACAAACGATTCCTGGTCATGGACCTGCGAGTTCACCTCAACAACGTTCGAGCCGCAGTCCCGATATTTACTCGAGATCTCTCCTATATCAATAACGCACTTATCCGACCGATAGTCGCCTACATCAACTCAAAGCGCACTTTCATCCCTATCAACTGCCGCCTCGTCAAGCGCGTTAGCGACTTCGATGGGAGCTGGACTATCTTTGACAGCAGGTTAATGGATGACCTGTCCGCTGCTGTAAGTATACCTCTTGTCCACACGCATACACGCATGACTGATTGTGCTAATTGTCTCCTCAGACATACGACGCATTCGCGCGAGATGTTGTCGATGATCAGGCCCGCAAGAGACGGTTCAAGAAAGTCGGATTCTGGTCCCTTCAACTTGCTGCGCAGGCCATTTTCATGGGTATGGCTGGCAATATCGCATGATTCTGTACATTTTCTATGACCAGCACCCCATATTTCCGACAAGGGTTTTTCTGGCCGGCGTTTAGGTCTTTCGTGCATCATAACCACTTTGCATTTGCGGAGTCCGGGGTATTTCCACTGAGCCATTCTCATTTCCTCATTTCCTCTGGCGAGACGTTACTTCTCTCTTCTCCTTCTCTGATCCTTTCTAGCGGTGTATCATAGCTCTCACATATTGTCTTTGACGCGAAACCGAGGAGAGGAGGTTGGGAGAGCGCGGTGTCTCATAAAATCCACTTCACTAGTCCTTTGCTACCTGCCACCTAAGATACATAGACGTTTATCTAGCTAGAGATAGATATCCTGCGACTGTCATAGGCCTTGTACCGGGGCCTATACACGAGCTTAGTTTAGTTTCATGGCCCGAAATTTCGAGTCCAAGAGCCGGTTTCTGGGCTGTCAAACTGCGATCATCGCTTGGCTCCACTAGGGAAGTTGAGACTAAACAGGAACAAGCATCAACATGCGCCCCTTTTTCATTTCTTCCCTCCCCACTCTGCGCTGGGAAACAAAGCCCGATTTCTGGGGGGATTTTTTATAAGATTTCTTACTCGGCTGAGACAACCCCCTTTCTCTGAGCTTCAGCTTCCCGGGACCGCCATCCCGCCTTTCCCCCTCCTCCTCTCCCTCTTGGGTTCTTGCCCTCCACGAACCCCTCTCATGTGCTGATCCCTGAACCATGTCGCAGCCGCAAGGCATAGAAGACGATTCAGGTCGCACAGCCAGGAACAACTCTGCCCATCCGCCTTTGAATAGCGGCCACATCCCCCGAGATTACCTCGCGCGATCGGACATGGCGCGCCCCGGAGCTGGCTCCCGCCATATCTCACCTTCGCCTCTACACACCAGCTCGCTTCCACAGTCCTACCTTCGTGAAGAGTCGCCCTCTTCCTATAGCCCGATGTCGCCAAGGTCTAGTGCCAACGCGTCCCCTTCCCAAAATCGGTCGCCTATATCCCGTATAGTGAATGCGCCTTTCCCCGTGCCTCCCTCCAGCACGGCCCATCCTTTCGCCCAATCCCCGGATATGAATACGGAGGCGGCGGACATGGCTAACAGGCCGGGCGACAACAACTCCTCTAAACCGCCAGGTGTCGCCGGACCCGATCGCTCCGCATCATCGTCTGTGAGCTCTATCCTGTCGGCGCCCAGTGACCGTCCGACGCACCGGATCATGCCTCGCACTTCCTCTATCGATTCGGCCATTTCATCCTTGTCGTCCGCCTCTCAGAAATCGACATTTGATGCCAATGCTTTGAATCCAGCCGATATCAGTAACCTCATTAATGCTGCTGGTTCTGCAGAGGCTGTCATTGTACATCTCCTGAGAGAGAAGCATCAAGCCGCCTCTCAAAACTCACAACTCTGGAAGCTGGTCGATAAACAACGCACCCTTATACTGGGACTTAACAAAGACCTAGAACGTGCTTTCAAGGAGAAAGAAAAGTATAAGAAGAAGCTCAAAGAGCTACAGGATTCGGCGCCTCCGCTATTAACCACCGATCCATCCGTACCGCGAACCGACCAGGCCAATATCGATCATTCGGCTGTGGTGGCAGAAATCGAAAGCAAGAGCCAACGACGTCAACTTGACCAGCCGATCAACGCCACACCCTCTTCGGCGTCCGGTATTACTCAGGAAGACATCTCAGATCTCAGTTCCGCGACTGAAGTCTCGCCCCAAGTCGCAGGCGAAACACGGCGACTACCACAGCCGAACCGCAAGCCGCCACCGGCACCGCTGAATCTACGGCCAGGCGACAATCAATCAGAGCCTGCAGAACCGGACTCGGAATCTGATTATGGTGATAACCAGGAAGAAGATGGAAGGTCAAGCATGGACCGTGGGAGGAGGAAGACACGGGAAGATGACGACCGAGACCGCGAGATTGATCTGCAAAAAGATATGGACACCCACGGCGCCATTGAGGCTGCTCAGTTTGGGGCCACCTCCCAGAGCTCATCGGATACTGCTACCTCTGCTAGTCTAGCGACGGTCCCTCGTGAATTAGCAACGAGGTCACCGCCAGCTACGAGCGAATCTGGCTCCTTGGGCTCCGTTATGAACCCTAGAGCCAACTACTTGGCTTCAAATGGACGCCAAAATGTCACCATGCCCAAGAGCCCCGGCCTTCCATTAAGTCCAAGGCCCGAAGATCGCCCCATCGGCTCGCCCTTACCCCGGATGCCCAGAGACATGTCAGCGGGGTATAATCCTTCGGGGCTGCCCCTCTCCCCGAGAGCCTCAAACTATCCAGCCCCATTTCAGCCTGGGGAGTATCAACCTCTGACCGGGAGGCCTGAAGGCCCGATTCCATCGATTGATCCGACTGTCAAGATAGACAGTCCAATGTCACCCAACTTTGCAGAAAACACTATATACAGAGGGTTGGTCTCCGACGAGTACCCCGATTTGCTTTTGCCCCCGAATGCGCTCCCTCTCATCCAAGTCAGGGTGTCTTCGTCACGGCTTCGACCTTCCAGAAATAGCTATATGTTGTCGAAGCCCCTAGAAGAGGAGCCTGTCTTTACACTCAGTGTTATCTCACGATCTGATATGGTTGAACTTTGGCGGGTTGAGAAGATCATCGCTTCCCTGCCTCAGTTGGACTATCAAGTCAAGCAACTCGCTTCATTTTCCGGCAGGCTGCCTGATCGCAGCATATTCAGTGGCCATTCACCTGCCAAAGTGGATGCACGGCGTGCTGCTTTGAATGCATACTTTGATGCTCTCTTGGACACGCCTATGGACGACAAAGCTGCATTGGTCATTTGCCAATTCCTCACAAAGGATGCCATTGAGCCTCGAGATGATGAGACAAGCTTACTCAAAGGTCATGGCCAAGGGAAGCCAGATATACTTCGGGGTCCCGACGGGAAACCTCGAAAGGAAGGCTATCTCACCAAGAGAGGTAAAAACTTTGGCGGCTGGAAAGAGCGATACTTCGTCCTGCAGGGACCCGACCTGAAATACTTTGAGTCTCCCGGTGGCCCTCATCTGGGTACTATCAAGCTTCATCATGCACAGATCGGCAAACAATCACAGAATTCCAGTAGCCAGAGTCAGTCGCCCCCGGGTGCAGATGAGGACACTGACAATCAGTATCGACATGCGTTCCTCGTCCTAGAACCGAAGAAGAAAGATTCATCGGCACTTGTCCGACATGTGCTTTGTGCGGAAAGTGACGAGGAGCGTGATAAGTGGGTCGATGCCCTGATGGAATATGTTGAGACACCGTCATCGGACAATGAGAGCCGTGGCAATTCCTCTTCAAGGAGTCAACCCCAGACTCAGTCAAAGCACACTTCCACCACCATGACAAAGCCGAAATTGCTTTCCCATAATGGGAGCCAGCGATCTGGCAGAGGGGTTGAAAGTCCTGATCAAGACGCCGGGGGATCTGTCCAGGGTTTCAGCTTCGACGATACGGTTGCGGCTGAGCCTCCTATACTGGGGTCGACCCTCGAGCAGGCCCCTCACTCCCCACGTATTCCGGCCGCTCTATCGACGGACTTCCGCCAGCAGAACCAGTCCCCTGTGGAGCTAGCTCAGTCTCCCAAGATCATCTCGGCGCCCACGAATGGTGCAGTGATCCAAAATGTGGGAGCTTGGGGCAATAAGCCCACGTCGACAAAGGAAAAGAAGCGCAGCATCTGGGGATTCCGCACACGATCTTCCTTTGACCTTGCTTCGCAGGCCTCTGCTGACGTGTCTGCTGCAACTAATAGCGTTCAAGCCGAGCGGAGAGAGCATGTCAAGCCAGTCTTTGGCATTCCGTTGGCTGAGGCTGTGCAGGACTGTGGACCCTACGGGGTCGATGCGGAGCTACCGGCCGTCGTCTATCGCTGTATCGAATATCTTCAAGCCAAGGACGCAGCATTAGAGGAGGGTATTTTCCGCTTGAGCGGCTCGAATGTTGTGATCAAGGCGCTGAAAGAACGTTTCAACACCGAAGGCGACGTGGACTTCCTGGCTGGGGACCAGTATTACGATGTCCATGCTGTCGCTTCTCTCTTCAAACAATATCTCCGAGAACTGCCCACGACGGTGCTGACGCGGGAGCTTCATTTGGACTTCCTCCGTGTCCTTGGTATGCTTACTAGTCCCTCTCCACCTGCCTCGGACAACATCAACTGATTCCTTCCAAACAGAACTCGATGATCGACAGAAGAAGGTCACTGCCTTCAACTCCCTGGTTCACCGGTTACCGAGGCCAAATCTAGCACTGCTGCGAGCACTCTCGCTTTTCTTGATCGAGATCGTCAATAATTCCGATGTGAACAAGATGACAGTCAGGAACGTCGGCATCGTCTTTGCTCCGACGCTCAACATTCCGGCGCCGGTGTTCTCGATGTTCCTTACTGACTTCGAAAGCATTTTCGGTGATGACTATGGTCCTGGTCCGACTGTAGAACTGACGGTTGACCACAGTCTGTCACCAGACGATGTCCGTTCCCCACGTCATCAGATGTTCTCGGATATACCGACTCCCTCGTATAACCAGAGCACCTTCCGAAGCACTGGCGATGCGTCCGACCATCCTCGAGGCGCCAATGATACCGGCGTTGTCTCAATGCAGCCATCTTACGACCAGGCGGGTTACAGACAGGACATGTACAGTCAACCCGCAGGAGTCGCGGGTCCATTCTCTTCTCTGAATGGCATGTTGTCTCCTAGTCCGGATGACTCTCGCACAGCCAAGTCAAAGAGGAGGGAGAGCTCGA
Source organism: Penicillium decumbens (assembly GCA_027569385.1). Classification (NCBI taxonomy): domain Eukaryota; kingdom Fungi; phylum Ascomycota; class Eurotiomycetes; order Eurotiales; family Aspergillaceae; genus Penicillium; species Penicillium decumbens. Next base: position 439,780 of record JAPDEZ010000006.1, read on the forward strand.
TGCTTTTCATGGAACACAGTATGTCTTTCCTAATGCTGCTGGAAATGCTTAACTCTATAATGACTGACTGATGTTGCAGCACCGGAAGATCTCTCCTATCAAGGCAATAAATAATTGTTCAGCCAAGCCAACAAGTCGCGACTTCATTTGGCTGCCTTGTTCCATGTTCCCCAATTCCAACTCCTGCCTATCTATGCCCCTTTGAAAGATCACGACTTGCACGCAGAATGACGACGTTACCCGCTTGGCACCAAGAGTCGCAGGGAATGTTTAATGATAATGGTAATTAGGACGAGACTTCAAGATCGAAGGCTGGTGGGCGAGGTTTATGTTTCTGGATCTATCGTTATACCCCTTCTATTATATTTTCTTTTCGACGGCTGTCGCAGCCTGGCCCAATGCCTTTTTTTCCCCTATTCTTGGCCGACCTGGTCATACGGTTGCATGTCACGTTTGTTTCTCAATATTGTACCGTCCTCTTTTATCATACTTCCATTCACTCGGAGCTGCAAATGCCATGTTCCACTATATACAAAAGTTTCTTTCACTTTAAAAACGCCTAGTTCGCTCCCCCTTCCAGAATCCCATCAACTCGCCATTTTCTCGAGCCCAATCCCGTACATTATCCACCAACGCCTTCGCCATGCCCTTATTCTTAGCCTTGCCATCCGAAGCCCCACGTTTATGACCCAGACCAGTCGCATGCTCCCCAGTAGCATACTCAGAGCCCATACTAGGCAAAACATTATCCCCCGCGCTCAAACTCACAAAGAGAGCAAATGGAACCAGCCAAACACATAGACCGAAATACGAAGCTACTTCCGAAAACGACGGCATATCTTCGTAGTTGACCGCATACGGCTGGCGCCAGTTATTATCCGCTCGTTGGGAAGGCGCTGGCGGGTTCGAGAAATGGCGGAACCATAGCCAATGATTGAGGACGACCAAGACGCACGAGAGAATGAATAGAGGGTCTGAGAGTTTCACGATGGGGAATCGACGTAGGTTACTGGCGTAGACCAGATGGGATAGGATGCTGAGCAGAGAGAGCCACACTGGGAAGCGGTCGATGATGACGAGGAGGACTTGGACTGTAATGATACAGTATATCAGCCGACTTAATAGTTTGCGCGCGAACACGGTGTGTTCCTCCACGAGCTCGGATAGATAGTAGAGTCCCGAAGCTACAGATGTTAGTCTTGTTGAGCTGAGCTGGGGGATAGGGAACTTACCGATGGCTAGGGTTAGAAAGGCAAACCCGACCACCACCCCCAGATAACCGAGTAAAGGAAGAATCAACATCGCAAAGAGTGTGCGATGTTGGAGGAAAGATGAGGATGAGGCAAGTTGGCGACACTCGCAATGACGCTTTGGGTTTGTGTGCCTCAGGCTTCCACCCCGCAGGAAAAAAAAAGTATCTCCGTCTGCGACTTCGCCTTAACATCCACCAAAGCCCACCATGTCGCGCCCTGAAGATATCCTGTATGTTTCTACCATTCTTCAAGATCTAACCCAGTCCCCCAACTAACCAGATTCCTTGAACAGCCCACCAGACCTCTTCTACAACGACAATGAATCCCGAAAATATACAACCTCCTCCCGCATCCGGAATATCCAAGCCGACATGACAAATCGAGCCCTGGAACTCCTAAACCTGGACTCCCCATCCCTAATCCTAGATATCGGATGCGGCTCAGGTCTCTCAGGAGAAATCCTATCCCAAGAATCCCCCGAAGACGGCGGCCCACACATATGGGTAGGAATGGACATTTCACCCAGCATGCTAGACGTGGCTCTACAGCGCGACGTAGAGGGAGATTTATTCCTCGCCGACATAGGACAAGGCGTTCCTTTCCGACCCGGTACCTTCGACGCGGCAATCAGCATCAGTGCGATCCAGTGGCTGTGTAATGCAGAAACCAGCGACGTGAGTCCTGAAGGCCGTCTCAAGCGGTTCTTCGAAGGTCTCTATGCTAGTCTTCGTCGGGGTGGTAGAGCTGTTTGTCAGTTCTATCCTAAGAATGATATTCAGAGGAGCATGATTAGTGGTGCTGCTATCAAGGCGGGTTTTGGTGCGGGTATCCTTGAGGATGATCCGGGAACTAAGAATAGCAAGTTGTATTTGGTTCTTACGGTTGGTGGGGGTGGGTTGCAGGGTGATATTACGGGTGTTGTGAATGGGATGGATGATGTTAATGTTTTGGATGCGAGGAGGAAGGCTATGGAGGTGAATAGTGCGAGAGGGAAGCCGAGGAAGGGTGATAGGGCTTGGATTATGAAGAAGAAGGAACAGATGGAGAAGAAGGGGAAGGTTGTGAAGCAGAACTCCAAGTACACTGGCCGCAAGAGACGTGTGGCCTTTTGATTAACCCTTTGATACCCACCACATCTCGTCTCAAAATGAATTTGCAAGTATGAAAATATGAAAAGGCAACTGATCTAACTCTAGAACTCAAAAAAGTGTTTATTGTTATAACTTGCCGGGGGACATTGCGAGCTAATAGTAAGAAAGATAATACATGATGAAGGGACAGCCCAAGCTGGCTCATGGCCTGCAGAGTCCACTGCAGATGAGTCGGCTGGATTTATCCCGGTCGTAGCAGTAAGGACGAAGCAAGGCAACGGGTTCAAATTTACAGAGCCGCCTCCATCTTGTCCAAGACAGCCCGTGTGAATTCATGAGTGGTAGCCTGACCACCCATGTCGCGAGTTCGAGTCTTGCTATAGGATTATTAGCAATCATGTCATTTAGAAAAGATTTCTACGGATCCCTCTACTTACCCTTCACCGATCACATCGTAGACAGCCTTGGAGATGCGGTTGGCGTGGTCATCCAGACCGAGGTGACGGAGCAACATGGATCCCGACAGGATCATGGCGCTGGGGTTGGCCTGGTCCTTGCCCTTGATGTCAAGACCGACGTGGCGGCAACCGGGCTCGAAGACGGCAACGTCACGACCCATGTTGCAGCCGGGAACCACACCGGGGCCGCCAACAAGGGCAGCGCCGACGTTGGAGAGGATGCCTCCGTAAAGGTTGGGCATGACCATCACGTCGAACTGCTGGGGGCGCGACACAGCCTGCATGGAAGCATTGTCCACAATCATATCGTTCACCTCGAGGGTGGGGTAGTTCTCAGCGACCTTGTGGAAAGTGCTGCGGAAGAGACCATCGGCCAGCTTCATGATGTTGGCCTTGTGAATGCAGGTAACCTTCTTCCGGTTGTTGGCGAGAGCGAAGCTGAAGGCGAACTTGGCGATACGCTCGGACTTGGCGCGGGTGATGATCTTGAGGGACTCGACCACGCCCTGGACCGATTGGTGCTCGAGGCCGGAGTACTCACCCTCGGTGTTCTCACGGATGATGCAGAGGTCGACGTCCTTGTGGCGGGTGTCGTATCCGGGGATGTTCTTGATCAGGGAGATCGAGGCGTAGATGTCGAGCTCCTGGCGCAGGGCGACGTTGAAGGACTGGTGGCCGGAACGCTCAACGGGGGTGAAAAGAATACCCTTCAGACCCAGCTTGTTGCGCTTCAGCGAAGCAATGGACTCCTTGAACAGTTCCTCCGAGTGCTTGTTGCCGGTGTCGACACCACTGACATCCACCTGCTCCCACTCGATCGGGACGTTGTCGGCCTTGAAGATGGTCTTGACGGATTCCGCCACTTCGGCACCAATTCCGTCACCTAGCCAATGAAGAAAAAACTCGATTAGTACCAACCAATCTAGCGCAAGGCGAAGTCGAGTCGACCATTGAATATGGCATACCAGGAATGAGGGTGACGGTGTACTTGCCACCATACTTGGTGGGCTTGAAGATGTCCGACTGAACGCTGGCGAAAGCTGGTCGCCTCAAAGGTTAGCGATGAGCTCAAGAATCACGTATACGCGCTAAAGAGGGCCAATGGCATACATCTCGCGGGAATGGAGCGACCGAAGGAGGGAGCCACGGAGGCACTGCGGAGCAGGGTCTGAACAAGAGTTAGCCTTGGCGCGCGCAAGGAGAAAAGTCACACGACGTACCCGGACAGGCTGTGCCGTTCTCGAAAACATGGTTTATTGACGAGTTCTTTGACACAAGGGAAAGGTGGAGGTGGAGGAGAGTGGAAAGGGAAGGGAAAGCTAGACGGGGGGTTGGGAAGGATCAGAACACTAAGGGAAAACGGAAAAAAAGGGCCCGGATGGTCTCGGCATCGACTGACCTGTCACCTTCTCCGGCCCGATCTTATCTCTTTGACCTATTGACACCTTCTTTTGGTCCCTACATTTCTTACACTTTGGGTTTGTTTTGCGCCTTCCTTTTCGCTTTCCTTTCGGAGATATGCTATTGAGCTACATTTTTAGGTGATCTTCACCCCCAGGTGCCTTGACGACCCAAGGAACCTACAAAGACTGCCTTGCTGTCGCGGACACGCGATTCCTCCTCCAGCCTTTGAATACGATGACTAGTCTTGAAGAGGCTTGCGCTGATGCCTCCAGGCACGAAGTGAGTCGTCAAGATCCAAGGCCATCAAAGTTTCTATAGACGCTTCTATAGACCATTTCGAGTCTCAATAAGTTCTTTGAGCTAAAATGAGTATACAGCAATGTAAACACAGCGCTTATGAGCGCTTATGAATATAAAACTTCGACGTCGCTGCTGGCTTCTTTCCAGACCACGATCTTCGTCTCACTCTCTTGAATATCAATCAGTTCAATTCAATCCAATCCTCTTCTCCCATCAATCAATTCGCTCCATTCTTCAAAATGAAGTACCTCACCGCCGCTATCGCTCTTCTGGCCGCTTCAACCGTCCAGGCCGCTGCCATGCCGGAGGCGAAAAAGCCCAAGATCCCCGACGTTCCCATCTGGTGCGGTCACCCCGGCCAGGGCTGCTACATGTACAAGCGTACCGCCGATGCCTCCAACGAGGTCAAGCGCTCTGCTGAGGCGCTCGCCGAGGCCCTGGCTGAGGCCCATCCCCAGGCCCTTCAGATCTGGTGCGGTCACGCTGGCCAGGGCTGTTCCAAGGCCAAGCGTGCCGCTGAGGCCGTCGATGATGTTAAGCGCTCTGCCGATGCTCTTGCCCATGCCATGGCTGCTCTTGATGAGGAGTAAAGTAAGTCCGCCTGGCCAGTTCCTGTCCCCAAGTCCCTACTGATCAGTTCGACAGTGCTCTCCTTTGATGCCTGTTGATGTTCCTGTCTTGTCGTTCACAGTCTCTGATGTCAGATCGACGTTACAATCGACAACGCCATGATCAGAGCTACATGCGACTGCCCTTCGACACGGTGCCAATGAAGCCTTGGGGGAAACTTGAATGAAGGAAGTGATTGATGACAGGTATACCTGTCTATGGCGGACGCTCCTTATGTTACTGGCCATAGTATTTGCATTTTACATTCGATACATGTTTACAGAGAGGGAAATTAACTAAAGGAAAGATAAGGATTCAAACCACCTTCGAGGTCGAGCCATATATGTCCTATCGTATATTGTATATGCATCTGTCGTTTCTCGTAATCTCCCTGGATATATCCAGGAGAGGCTTTCTGTAGTCAGGGCCGATCAGACTTCACTTTTGCCATGGCAACTACTGTGGCTGAACCACCCCATGAGTCGCATGGTATCGGTTCATCATCTCTTGGAATACCCCATACTGCGACTCCATCGATGTCACTTGAGCCGGCTCCCACCACTGTGGGCCTTTGTATACGGGATCTGTAGACGAAGCGTAGGGCACCCCGGTCGTGGGCTCCTTTGGTGGCGCCTCGTAGCCTGATATCATGTAAGGCTCTGCAAGCCCGCCATGATCCTCTGCAATGGTATCCACCTGGTCGTTCATTTCCTCGTCCTCTGTGGGTTTTGCGGGAAGTTGTATATCGTGGGTTGCCACGGAGACTGGGTTTGGATTCGGGGGCGCTACATGGGTGGAGTGGTGGTAATGTTGGGAGATACTGTAGGAGATCGGTTCTTTTTGCGTGGAAGGCTGTGCCATGGTCATCTGTCGGTCGAACAAAGCAGCCAGCTCATCCTGTAGCTTGCCATTGCTCTCCGAGGCAGACATGCCACACTAGACTCTAAGTCAGGCAGTGCAAAGCACAGAGATCACGCGGAGTCTACCTGGTTACAGTATGGGTTCTCGATGAAAGCAGCGAGGGAAAGAGAGATATCAGACACATGTCCACATGACGGGCATTGGTGTAAAATGGAAGAAGGCATGGTTTCAGGAGGTCAAGGCGGTACAATAGAGGTCTTCAGATGAACAAGGGGAATAATAGATGAGGAAAAGAAATCAATATTTGAAAGTGTGTCTACATTTCACCCCACCAAGGCAAATATATGCCCGAAAGTGTAGTTGGGCCACAGTTCGATCGCGTCCCCGTCTCCATGTCACGTGATCGATAGGCAACCCCGTGACGCAGCTTCGTCGAGCTCATCACCGGAGCTTCACTCGTTCCCCATCCGCGTCCTTGTCTTCAGCAGCTGTTTATTTACCTCCCCCCCTTCATTGACATCCGTGATTTTTGAAAAGGCTGAGGCTAATTGCACACCTGCACAACCATGGTGGGTTCTATTGTTATTGCTTACTACCTAGGCGTCGCTAACAGGGTAGACGTCAATCGGCACGGGATACGATCTCTCCAACTCGGTGTTCTCGCCAGATGGCCGGAACTTCCAGGTACGTTTGGGCCTCCTCACGACGACCCTTGGGTATATTTGATAGCTAACCAATCGATACAGGTTGAGTATGCTGTCAAGGCTGTCGAGAACGGAGGCACAGCTATCGGCATTCGATGCAAGGACGGTGTGGTGTTGGCAGTTGAAAAGATCGTCACCAGTAAACTCCTCAAGCCTGGCGCCAACAAGAGAATCGCGACGGTCGATCGTCATGTCGGCATTGTAAGGACACCCTTTTTCCCCTTCAACGACAGCCTCTTGGCAGAAACTAATCAGCATCTTACGACCTAGGTATCGGCGGGTCTCGTTCCCGATGGTCGGCACTTCGTTTCCAGAGCAAGAGATGAAGCATCTTCATGGAGAGGTGTATACAAGGGCCCCATCCCCATCTCCGCGCTCGCAAATCGCCTCGGCGGCTACGTACAAGCGTATACACTTTACTCCAGTGTACGACCATTTGGCGTGACCTCTATCGTCGGAGGATGGGATAGCGAAGCGGACCTGGGTGTTGATGGCCAGGTCGGTTCAGGGCCGAAGTCCGGCTCCGGTGGGAAAGTCGAAGGTGCCCAGGCTGGAGGGCCGGGACTATACATGATCGAGCCTAGCGGACTTTACTGGGTATGCAGACTTGTCCTTTTTCACGGGGCGTCACACTTGCTAATGATATGTAGGGCTATTACGGTGCGGCCACCGGAAAGGGACGCCAGGCTGCCAAGGCGGAGCTGGAAAAGCTGGACCTGACCTCGGGCAATCTTACTTTGGCAGATGGTGTGAAGGAAGCAGCGCGCATCATCTACGTTGCCCACGAAGATAGCAAGGACAAGGAGTTCGAGTTGGAAATGTCATGGATCAGCTCGCTCGACGGTCCGACCAAGGGACGACACGAGGAAGTGCCCAAGGATATTCGGGAAGAGGCAGAGAAGTTCGCGCGACGGGCTCTGGAGGGTGACGACGAGGATGAGGAAGATAAGGGCCCCGGAGAGGGAGAGCAGATGGAAGAATGAACGTATCAATAGACCGGCAGAGAATACATTTAATTTGATGCTTCGCACCCTTCTCCTTCAAATCAGGTCCAAAATAAACGTGAAGAGATGACGACTCGCGAGTCAAGAAATCGAGCAATCTACGCAATCGTCCCTTCTGACCACTCTCGTCTCTTCACACCCAACTCCACAGCAGCATTACCCCAATCCTCACCATGGTTATGCATCCCACTCTTACCCAGTCCAGCCCGTTCCAGACCTTGTTCCTCAGTCAAAACAGTCAACAGCCCAAAGATCACCGGCACACCCGTATCCAGTTGAACTCGCATCAGACCATGGCTGACAGCATCCGCAATGTATTCAAAATGCATCGTCGCACCCTTGATCAACACACCAATGGCAATGACAGCGTCAAAGGGCTTCTTGGGATTGGTTTGAGACTTAAGATCGCTGGTGGAGGATGACAAGAGGTCTGTGGCACTGATGCCTTCACCAGAGGAACTCGCCTGGACCTGGGAAGCGGCGTATACCCTAGAGACGAATTAACCCTTGTCCAATGATTCAGTGTAGATGAGCTTACCGCTGTACGCCGAGAGGCAGTTCGTAGCTACCGGGTACCGTCTGGACGGTGATGTTGTCCTCGGTCACGCCAGCTGCCAGCAAGCTCTTCTTAGCTCCGGAAACTAGAGAGTCAATGATTGCGGTGTTCCATCTTGCGTGGACAATGGCAATTCGCAAGCCGGAGCCTATAGCAGTGAGTGGTGATTAGCGGGGAGTTCCCTCAGTGCGTGCTAAGAGGGGTCGGATCTCTTACCGTCGAATTTCTGGGCAGCTCCGGGACCTTTAATGGTAGTCATTCTGTACGGCAGGATGGAAATAAGGAAGGATGAATGGGAGTGAGACGAGTGTTTATGAATGAAGAGATGAAAACATCGGTCCCGCAATCGGCGTGGCGGGGAAAGGCGGAATGTCGTGGCCGAATACGGCAAAAATGGGGATAACGCGGCGGTGCTATGTATACAAATTGTACGATTCATACGCAGAACTTGAAAAAATAACTCAACATAAGATCTGCATACTGTGGTTCATTAAAAGAAAAGCAAGACCCAAAGCAAGTCCAAAAGCAAAGACCAATTGTACTGTCCCGAGAAAGCTAAGAAACACCTAATAATAAGATCATCGCAGTCGTCTACTTAAAATTTCCCCCTGTAGCCAGTTTATGCGCCAGTTTACTCGACCGTAACTGACTTGGCCAGGTTGCGGGGGAAATCGACATTTAGACCCTCCCCAACGGCCAGCCAGTATGAGACCAGCTGCAGCGGGATTACGTTCAACAGACCCTGGAGGCAATCCACGGTCTTGGGAACAACAATCTTCTCGGTCTGAGCAGACGAGAACTCGGGGTCATCCTGGTTGCAGATGACGATGGGACGGCCACCTCGGGCAATGACTGTATTCTTAGTTAGTCTCAGGAGCTCCGAAAAGGGCGCTATACAGATATTGACTGCTTACCCTGTTGGTAGGCGTTCAGCGACTTGGTGAACAAATTGTCACGGGTGAGAATCATGATGATAGGCAGGTTCTCGTCAACGAGGGCGAGAACACCGTGCTTGAGTTCACCAGACATGACAGCCTCGCAGTGAAGATATGAAATCTCCTTAATCTTAAGGGCACCTGCACAGGGGAAGCGGCCGTTAGCAAAGACGGGTGATGCAAAGGGTTTTGTGTAAGACTCACCCTCAAGGGCAGTGGGGAACTGGGCACCGCGGCCCAACAGGAGCAGACTCTTCTGGTCCTTGAAGAACTTGGCGCACATCTCTTTGATGGGATCGTTGAGCTTCAAGATCTCCTTGAACTGCTCCGAGATCTTGCCAAGTCCCTCCATGATCTCTTCGCGTCGCTTCTGCTTCGAGGCACGATCCTCGCTCAGAGACAGAGCAAACATGACCATGGCGACAAACTGGGAAGTGTAAGCCTTGGTCGATGCCACGCCGATCTCCGGACCGGCGTTGATGTGGACACCGCAGTGGGTGAGTAGAGAAATAGAAGATCCGACAACATTGACAACACCCACGGTCAGAGCACCGCGCTCCAAGCAGTAACGAAGAGCCATCAAGGAGTCAGCGGTCTCGCCAGACTGGGACACGAACACGCAGGTGTCGTCACGGAACACGGGCGCCTGTCGGTCAAGGAAGTCCGAAGCCAGCTCAACGGCGATGGGGATCTCGGTCAGTTCCTCAAAGACACCACGCACGGCCATACAGGAGTGGAAGCTGGTACCGCAGGCGATGAAAATGATGCGGCGGCAGCGACGAATGGTGGAGATATATTGACGGAGACCACCCAGAGTGACGGTCTTGTTGACGGCATCCAGACGACCTCTCATGGTGTTCACGATGGACTCGGGCTGCTCAAAGATCTCCTTCTGCATGAAGTGGTCGAACTTGCCCTTCATGATCTCCTGGAGCTCCAGTTCGATGGTCTGGATCGCACGGACGTTGGAGGTACCGTCATCCTTGGACAGGCGGTGGATGTTCAGCTGGCCCTCGTGGATGTGAGCGATGTCATCATCCTCCAAGTAGAGGACCTTCTTGGTGTGCTCGATGATGGCCGAAGGGTCGGAGGACAGGAAGAACTCGGCGGGCTGTGGGATGCCATCGTCGGACAGGAAAGCCCGCGACTGGGAGCGGTGCAGGAGCGACTTGTCCGGAGGAGCCAGGAGGCTGGTGGCGGACTTCTTGATGGCGACATTCTGGGAGGCCTGCTCCGCAGGAAGAGCACCCTCTTCCGAGAATTCCACGTCCACGAAATCCACCTTCATCTTCTTCGAGGTGCGCACGCCAATGACCAGGGGCGAACCCTTACGGGCCGCGATGACCTCGTGGGGGTAGTGCACCGACTTGAGCAACAATCCAAAGGCGCCCTCAAGCTCCTTAATGACTGCCTTGGCCAGGACGGTGAATTCAATGTCTGGGTGCTGGTCGTAAAGGTATTTGGCGAGCTTGGCGATGCACTCGGTATCGGTCTCGGTCTCGAAACGGAAGCCCTTGCTCTCCAGGAGAGACTTCAATTCCTTGTAGTTGGTGATGATACCATTGTGAACAACGGAGAACTCCCAGTTGACGTCGGATCTGCAGAAGGAAAGCCGTTAGTGATAAATTTCTCGCCTTTTTTCATTTGTATTCATTTTCCTTCCTCTTTCCTTTGCCAGACTGGTGGAGGATCAAGTGGGAATTGTGGAGAAAAGAGAAACAACGTACCGGTGAGGGTGGCAGTTCTGGCGGGAGGGAGTACCGTGGGTGGCCCAACGAGTGTGAGAAATGCCGGCGTGGGACTCGAAAGTTTTGGTCATGTCGGGCTTGGTCTCGGCGATGAGCTGCTTCAATTTGGCGACCTTGCCCACTTCCTTGAATGCGCAAACCTCATTCTTCTTGTCACCGTCGACAGCCATACCGGCCGAGTCGTAGCCACGGTATTCCAATCTGGACAGGCCTTTTTCCAATGTCAGGTTTGGTGTGGAGCCGAGGTTCGGGAGACAACTTACCATTGAGAAGGGTGTCAATGATGAACCGGCGATCCCGCTCCACGAGGTAGTTGATGTAGCCGAAAATTCCACTGTCATGAGTGAGCCACAGGTGTCCGAAACTAAAAGAGAATAGCTCTCACATACCACATGATGGGCGACAAGAACGAAAACAGTGGGAGAGAGTCTTGGGACTGATGAAAGATTAAGACAGGGACGATGATAGAGTAAAGGGGAAGATTCAAGTTCAAGTTTTAGAAAGACGAAGGGGGGAAGGAGGGGGACGAGGGGAGGACGAGGGGAGGGGAGGAGTGAATAGCAAGGTCAACGCCAGGCACATTCGTATTTATAGAAGGGGGAAGAAGGAAAAGGGAGGGGCGAACCATGGATTATTATTAGCTCCTTCAGGTCCAACTTGAATGCATCGGTCCAGTCACTGATGTGTCTCACCTCAGAATATTTAGTGAATTCATGGTCGTCTCCACTTGCCATAACCACAACCACATCATAACAATGATTCTAGACGGAATCGAAATTTCTTTCTAGGCCTCTGACGGGTTGAGTTCAATGAATGATCACAGCTTCTCTACTATAGCTACCTAGTTTCCTAAACCCCGACACCCTTAGCGGTATAGAGGGGGCTTAGCCAGGAGAACAGATTCCATGTTTATTTTTACAGAGACCCATTCCCGTTTCCACAGGTTTCAGGCGCCGATGACCGACTAGATTCCCGAACTATCGCCTAGCTACTCTGTACTATTTTTGTAATTTTAGCACTCAGCCCCTTTGCCATCCCTGGAACTTTGTTCTGACCTCGTTCGAGAAGAGCCTAGTAAATATCTAGGTAGAGCTAGCGCATCTTCCCACCTAGGTATGGTGCCTGAAGCTCTGGGTATTGCATGTGACTTTTAGTTAGATCATGATCTGCATTACTGAACAGGTTAGTGGCCAATATAAGCACATTTTAAGTGCATGGCATGGTTGCATATAGATGCTTCTTCAAACAATATCTCTGGAGCTGGAATCTGGTGAAATCACTGCAATCCATTAACAAAGGATATTATAAGAGAGAGGGAAAAAGAAAAAAGAAAAAGAAAAAAAAAGAAAGATGTGCACAACTCCGCGTCCCCACCACCTGCCCACCGCCTTCCTTTTCGGTCTCATCTCTCTCCTGCAAAACTCTTTGAATTCGCGCGACGGGGATCACTTAATGAAACCCCCTTCCACTGTTAATCCTTGATTTTGAACCCCCACATCGTCATCTTCTCCTTTTGAGCCCGGGATCCTGTACCCGGTCGCGCATGGGTATCTTGTCGTGGTCAAGGATGCTGTCTGGTGATCGCGCGGTCGTCTTGGGTGTGTAGCCACCTCTCACGATGTCACGCGCCTCGGCCGGATTTGCAGACTTCTTCCCAACTGCCCCATCTGTTCTGCAGCAAAAGCGCGTCAAGATTGGGGATCGCCGACGTAAAGCCCCGGATGGCGAGGTCGAGACAACCGGGGCGCTCACCGCGTCCAGCGCTACCGGCGGGGCATCGTATGAACCTGCTGGAGAACCCGCTCACACATCGTCGTCCGCGGCGGTCACGAAGTCAACGCGTCCCGAAGTCGATGAAGCTCTTCCACCGGCCATTGCCCACACCAACCAGCCATTCGACACCTTGACGCCGCTGACCAACGCAGAGTCGTCATCTCCGCCTGGCAAGGCGACCAGCCCATCCAAGATCGCAGAGGTTGATCCTGCGCACCGTACTGCTCATTCCAATCCTGAGCCCTTCAAGTCCTCGGTGACTCCCATTCACACTCCTCCGACTCCCCAATCTCAAACTCGCATAGGACATCCGGTTAAGGGCTGCAAGGCAGTATATGACCCGGACCTGGACAAGCGGGCGTCCAAGGAAAAGCGTCGCAAGCCTGAATACGTGGATTTCCTAGTGAACGGTCAAATCGGTCCTCCCGATCCACGACTAGCCATTGCCAACTACACGCGGGGGTCGGGCTGCAAACAGAAGACCAAGTACCGACCAGCTCCCTATGCTTTGAAGCAATGGCCGTATGATGCAGCTACCAGCATCGGCCCCGGGCCTCCGGTCCAGGTGGTCGTCACCGGATTTGATCCCCTCACCCCGATCGCTCCCATCAGTGCTCTTTTCTCTAGCTTCGGCGACATATCAGAAATGAATAATCGCACCGATCCCATTACAGGCCGTTTCCTCGGTATCTGCTCCGTCAAATACAAAGACACCTCGTCGTTCCGTGGAAATGGCCCAGTCTCGGCATCCGCTGCAGCCAGACGAGCGTATTTCGAGTGCAAGAAGGAGCAGCGCATAGGGACCCGCAGGATCAGAGTGGAACTGGATCGTGATGGAATTGTATCGGAAAAATTGGCCTCAAGGGCGATCGAGTCCCAGAGAATGGCCTCCAAGGCCGTCGCAGCCGCTGCGGAACCCAAGCCGGATCTTCAGTCGAAAAAGAACGAGCCACCCCCCACTGCGCCCAAGGGCCCTTCAGGAAGATCAGCCCTGCGGCCGGGGCTCGTCGTTCCGGAGGGGCCTCGAGGAAGTCTTCGGTCTCCATCCGTACAGCTGTTGGTTGAGGAGACACCCATCCTGAGTCAGATCAAGCGTGACCCCTACATTTTCATCGCCCATTGCTATGTGCCGGTGCTCGGTACAACAATCCCGCATCTTAGGAAAAGACTCAAACTATTCGGCTACAAGACGATTCGTTGTGACAGCACTGGCTACTATATTATTTTCGAAAATTCTAGGCGAGGTGAACAGGAAACGGAACGATGCTACCGAATGTGTCATATGCAGCCGCTCTTCACCTATATCATGAATATGGAGAGCCAGCCCTACGGAAATCCCAACTACGTGCGCAGTCCGAGCCCAGAGCGTCTGCGAGCGGAGCAACAGCAAAAGGCCCAGCAGGAGAGGGCGAGGAAAGAGGCTGAGCTGGATGTCGAAGAAGAGAAAAGGCTGCGCGCAATTGACCTGGACCCTTGCCGAGAGGTGCTCTCCATCATTATACGCGACCTGAGAGACAAACTGCTCGAGGATGTGAAGTCTAGAATTGCCGCGCCAGCCCTATATGATTATCTTGATCCGAGCAAGCATGCGGAGAGGCGGGAACGATTAGGGATTCCGGGCCCTGAGGGTACCAAACGGTCCACTTTTCGGATCGAGACGGACAGCACACTGGGCACCCCAGACCCTCGCTCTGGACTTTCCAACGGTTTAGATCCGCTTCGGTCCTCGAATCTCAACATCCTTGCCCTTCCACGCATCCGCAAAGCTCATGGTTTAGATCGTGCAGGGGCAGCATTTGTGGACGAGCGACGTCGCCAACCATTACGAAAAAGAGAGGTCCGCCCTCTCTACCATCGCTTGCAGCAACTGCACGATGACGAGGATTCAGATGACGAACAACGGACGCCTATTACCAGGGATACCGAAGAGAGGAGCAGCCGCCCACCAAGTCGCGCAAGTTCTGTGTCGGAGTCTGATCAAGATGAGGAATATCAATCAGATACGTTAGAATCCGACGAGGAACGTGGTGCCCGAGTTACAGGCGACAAGGAACCCGACGAGTTTGCCCATGGTATTGAAAGCTTGTCACCTCGATCCGGCAAGAGGAAGCGCCTGGCTGGGGACATCGACTCTCGGAAGAGACAGAGGCAGGATGATGAGCTCTTCGAGATCGAGCCTTCAGAAGACGTGGTCGGGGAGCAAAATGAGACTTTGTCGACTGTCGATGCTAGTCTTGGCCAGGAGGAAGCCACAGGCAAATTGCCGGGAGAGCAGGTCCCTGACCTGATCCTGACCAAAGACTTCCTCTCGGACGATCTCTCCCTTGATGAAACGTTGAAGACTGGGCCGGAGGAGCACAAAACAGAGGTCGACTGGGGAGTGTCCACAGATGAGCCTCGCGCGACTGTGGAGGATGACGAATCGATCATTCTGGATTTGGATGGCTGGCAACACCTAGTCAAGGATGACGAGGATCTACGCTACCTGCGGGAGATTTTGCTCGAGCAGTCTGCATCCGCCATTGGAAATATTGCTGCGTGGGCATGGCGACAGAAGGAAATCAAATCTCTCAATCAACTGGAGGCTAGAGGACCAACACACGATGCGATTAGTATCCCCGGCTACTACGTGTCAAATACATCGGGCGCTGCACGAACTGAGGGGCGAAAGAGGATTCTCGAGTCCGAAAAATCCAAATACCTGCCTCATCGGATTAAGGTCCAGAAAGCTCGCGAGGAACGTGAGGCCAAGGCCAAGGATGATCCCCAGGCTGCTGCTGCCGAGGCTGCAAGAATTGCTGCTGCAAAGACAATATCCAAGTCGACTTCACGTTCTACTCGAGTCAACAATCGCCGACTCATCGCCGATATCAATGCGCAGAAGCAGGCTCTTCCAACTTCCAGTGGAGAGGGCGATGCTCTTCGATTCAATCAGCTCAAGAAGCGAAAGAAGCCCGTTCGCTTTGCCCGGTCTGCCATTCACAACTGGGGATTGTACGCTGAGGAGAATATTACTGCCAACGACATGATTATCGAATACGTTGGCGAGAAAGTTCGCCAGCAGGTTGCCGATATGCGAGAAAGACGGTATCTCAAGAGTGGTATCGGTAGCAGCTACCTGTTCCGAATTGACGAGAACACTGTGATCGACGCCACGAAGAGAGGTGGCATTGCACGCTTTATCAACCACAGTTGTACGCCCAACTGCACCGCCAAGATCATCAAGGTGGATGGCAGCAAACGAATTGTGATCTACGCACTCAGAGACATTGAAAGAGGTACGTGTGGGTGCACATTCTGGCTTTGAATGCTTTACTGACTATTTATAATACAGACGAGGAGCTCACGTAC
Source organism: Penicillium decumbens (assembly GCA_027569385.1). NCBI lineage: Eukaryota > Fungi > Ascomycota > Eurotiomycetes > Eurotiales > Aspergillaceae > Penicillium > Penicillium decumbens. The sequence goes on from JAPDEZ010000006.1 coordinate 455,827, forward strand.
GATTACAAATTTGAAAGAGAATGGGATAGTGATGATCGCATCCCCTGTCTCTGTGGTTCAATTGGCTGCAAAGGATTTCTCAACTAAGCTTCTGCTTCCACAAGCAACTTCTCTTTGGAGTCTCTTCTGCACGGCGTTGATCCGATTGGGCGTTTCGGGAGAGGTGGGAGCATCAAGACCTGTATTAATGGAAAGTGATTTGAAGCGCTACAGCCCTCATGTACAATACAAAATTCCAGGATTTCAAGAAGCCGGCGTTGAAGGCGCAGGGCCACGGACTGTTCACCTTGACTTTTTTCAGTCCTAGTAATCGTGTATTCTGCGTGATGCGCTCCTTCGTTCCTCGATATTCATGATATGATCAAGGAGGGAGCGGTTTTCAGACGACAGAAGCGAGGACTGGCCTCTCGCTTTGGGGTATCAGGGAGGCGGATTGAACTGTATATAGAAGACTCAAACTGTAGGAACGATGAGCATCGGTCGTGACAATAAGAGGACACAGGTCACCTACCCAAATGACTAGGGAGCAAAAAGTTTGCGATTCCCTCCTTGATCACATACTCATGGCTGCAGTTGCCACAGACCAACCTGCCTTCCATCACCTGAGTCTCCAATAACAGTCGGTGCAGATCCTTCAGTGTCTGTTCATCCAGTGCCTCGCCCTCTGGTTTCGTCTCCGGAAGACTTGGAAATCCCAGCTATATCCCACCAGTCAGCTTGGTTCCCGTGTGGGGTCTGCTGAAACGGTACCTCATTTGCAGTGATACGAAGAGCTTCCCAGTCAATGCGGGGGATCACGTTGCGGATAAATTCCGGTTGGAAGTCTAATTCTTGCATTTCGAGTTCGGCGTCATGGAAATGGAGTGGGAAGGAGCTTGGCGATGTCTTGCATTCTTTGACCGAGCAGGTCACGAAGTTGGCTGTGATGACTTTCATTTCTTTTGATTTTGATCTCGAGGGGTGGTCCGACGGGGGTTCAATTGTATGTTGTATTTTTAAGCAGTGCTCCAGGGAGGTTCTTTGTGCGGTTTTATGTTCGATGAAATCTGAGTTGTGGTACTGAAGAAGTGCCATGCGATGCGAAAAAAAGACCCGCCCCCGCTGTCATGTGACGATCTTATCGATAACGGAGACTACGCGCCAAAAGAGCAAGAGATCGAGCCATTAAGATGGCTTTGATGTCATAGTACTACACACTGTGCTACCTTTTGATACTGCCAAGCACTCCGCCAAATTAGAAGTAAAGGGTGGGAAGGGGCCTAGACACGGGATTTGATTTGGACATCCACCATGTCTAGATCATCGATGTCATGGTCGCGAAGACAACTCTCAGGATCCAGTCGGTCTCCATCGAATAGTAGTAACACGTCCTTGTCAGCAGGAATATTCTGTTTGTCGCGAAATGCTGAAATGAGTCTGGATACCAGTGTCGTCGGTCTCGCTTTAATCCTGAAGTCATTCATTCCAGGACTCCTGAGGATCAACTTCATTGGCTCGTTGTGGTCATCTCCGGCGCTCGGAGGAGCCGGTGATGCTTTGTCCTCGTCTGGTGAGAGGCCTGGCCGGTTGAGGAGGTGTTGGTCATCGGTGACGGCTTCCATGTGAATACGCAATTCCTTTGGACCTGCGATAGGGTCATCATCCAAGTCCGGGAGTGCCAGCTTACTCTCCAATTTGATCCCTAGGCTTCTGCAGGTCGTGACGTCGAACAGGCGTCGACCTCGCCAGGTGAGGTAGACGGACGACTGTGTCTCTTTAGTAATTCCTTGACGCTTGCACCATTCTAGTCGAACCTCCCTCAGGCCTTGGGACATTTTTCGATGAACAAGCAAAGGTTTTGTATTTGGAATTTGTGAGGTTATGAGGATTTGAACGACCGGGTCATCCTTTGGTGGGGCTGAGGGCTGCGTGGGCTGAGGAGTTGAGCCTGCACGGAGTTGGCGTGGAATGACTTCGTGGGTTGCATCACTGGATTCGGAGCCCACGTTCTCGGACGGCAGTCGAGGAAGGGGTCTGGGGGACATGGAGTTATCCGAGGTGAGAATGGAAAGACCGTCCTTAGGGCGGCCAAGGGAAAGGTTGGGATTGACGCTCGATATTTCATCTTTCGGTTCAGAAGTAGCACCCTCTCGCTGAGTTTGAGAGTCTTTTGATGAAGTCTGAGGCTTGTGATGTTCTTCTGCCTCAGCTTTTCGGGTGTGTTGACTCGTATCTGCAGTGTCTGCCTCGGTGTTCTCTAAACCTTCCGATGGACTTTGAGGCTTGTGATGTTCCTCTGTCTTGGTTTCTTGGGCGTGTTGACTTGTATCTGCAGCGTCCGACTCCGTGTTCTCTGTCTCACTGGACAGACGAGGTCGCTTCGAATGTCTCACATCTTCCCCAACACCGGTCTCTTCACTATTCTCAAGTTTGTCCGATGTGATTTTAGACTTTTTGATTGCCTCTCGATTTGCTGCCACGATGTCGCCATAAGTTTGTCGTGACCGCCGGTAGAATTCCGATCCCGTATCCCCTGGTTTAGCTGCCCACTCTGGCTTTTTGAAAAACGACCGCATAGTAAAGTGCAGATGTCAGACAGAGCTCAAGTATGAGCTTAAGTATGTCAGATTTGGCATGAAGTCGAAAGGTGAGATGAGTGCAAAAAGAAAGGAGCCGTCGCGTATCCGAACTTCCCCACCAAATGCGCCTTCACCGCTTTCGTGGATCTTATCACAGAGCTGGGCGCACACGCAGATCACCGTCACCCCAGGTTTCTCATCTCACCCAGGTATGATACTCATGCTCTGCTGTCAATCACTTTACTGAGATTGTTAATATCATAGACCCTTTCTTTTTGGTTCGCCCAGTGAGGTCGGACAACATCATGGAGAACGATTCATCCTCAGAAGGAAAAGACCCATCAGCCTTCCTCGGCGAGATCATTGGCGCCCCGGTGATCGTGAAGCTAAATTCTGGCGTGGTATACAAAGGTACCATATCTCCTGACATTTTCCGAACCCGAGCAGCTTGCTAATGTCTTTGCAGGTGAGCTGCAGTCGGTTGATGGCTACATGAACATCGCCCTTGAGAAGACTGAGGAGTTTGTGAACGGAAAACTCCGACGCAGCTATGGCGATGCCTTTGTCCGAGGAAACAACGGTTGGTCGCTGCATTCTATTCCTATGTGCCATATACTCATCATCGACCAGTGCTTTACATCTCGGCAAGCTGATACAATTCAATACTTCCACCCATTCCTACGTTCGAGAAGGGGTCGTGAACGATGACCCGGACTATCCTGTTCTTACCTTTTACCCAATCGTCATTTTCGATCCATCGCGTTTCAAGGCTTAGGCGTCAGTTCCAGGACTACGGTTCAAGAAAGAAAAAAAGAAGCAATTGGATGCTCTGCATCTGCTACCGTCCCATATAACCTACCTCTCGGTTCTTTCTGTTTTCACTGCAGGCCGTGAGACCACAACCCTGTCGCTTGTGTAGCGCATGATGTGGCAGCGTAGTGTCGTTCAATCTTAGGGATATAAAACGTGATGTCTATTTGTGTTCCAGATAATCCCTCGTCTCCTTTTAGATCCGGTCGTTATGTTATCAGGTGATCAATGGCCCCTACAAGCATAAAGTTGAAATATACTTTCTATGAGCCCAACTCAATCCCCTGATGGTATAGACACCATCTAGGTTGCCTAGGTGGTAGCAAAGTACAAGTGGTCCGCTCAGTTAGGTAAGCCCGATAATGGTGGGGCTCCCATGCATCCAAAAAAAAGTGCCCCTCGTGAAGTCAAGATTTACTCCGCTTCTTCTCCACGCTTTTGTGACAATGTTGCAGGCAATCAAGTACAGCCAGGGTCATCTGGAGATTCTGGATCAGTTGCAACTGCCTTTTGTCGAGACCTATGTTACGATTCGCTCTGCAGAGGATGGCTGGCATGCCATCAAGGACATGAAAGTTCGAGGCGCACCCGCCATTGCCATTGTGGCAATGCTTGCGCTTGCCTCAGAGCTGCACTCACTGAAATCCGAAGGCAAGGTCCCCAAGGCAGCTGAAGAGACGCGAGCCTATATCGCGAGACAACTGGAGTATTTGATTACCAGCAGGCCCACCGCAGTGAACTTAAGTGATGCGGCTCGCAAGCTGGAATCTCTGGTGGAGTCTCGGGCGAATCAACCAGGTGCCGATGGGGATGGTCTTGTTACGGCTTTTATTCAAGCCGCTGAGGAGATGATGGTGAAGGATTTGGATGATAACCAGAGAATTGGACATAATGGCGCGGAGTGGATCATGGCCAATGCGACAAGGCCCGGGGCCTCGAGCGTTGCCGTTCTGACGCACTGCAATACCGGGTAAGTTCAATAGGGTCGGGATTGATTATAGAGCCACGGCTAATAGAAAGTAAGCTCTCTTGCCACTTCCGGCTACGGCACAGCCTTGGGAGTTATCCGATCGCTCGCGTCAAAGTCTACTCTACGACATGCCTATTGCACCGAAACGAGGCCCTACAACCAAGGATCTCGCCTGACTGCCTTTGAATTGGTTCATGATAACATTCCCGCTACGCTGATCACGGATTCAATGGCTGCTGCATTGCTTGCAGACCCCAGTGTGGGAGTGAATGCCATCGTAGTGGGAGCAGATAGGGTGGCGGCCAACGGAGACACTGCCAATAAGATCGGCACATATGGACTAGCGGTCCTGGCGAAGCATCACGGAGTCAAGTTCCTTGTCGCGGCCCCCCTTACAACTATCGACTTGGCGACAAAGTCAGGCAAGGACATCGTCATTGAGCAACGCGCAGCGTCCGAGGTAACCAGCATCAAGGGTCCTCGAGAGGGAGCTGATACCGTTGGGGGTATGGTATTGGATACTGTTCGCATCGCTGCACCGGGGATCAATGTCTGGAACCCGGCATTTGATATCACTCCGGCGGCTTTGATAGATGGTGTCATTACTGAGGTCGGTGTGGTTGAAAAGGGCTCCGACGGCCAGTTTGACATGGACAGGCTGTTCAAGGTCTCTGCTCCTTCGGTTTGACCTCCACTGCCTGCGCTTTGTCCTCCTCTCGGTTCTGGGATGTTAAATCTTCTCTGGGTGACGATTGACTCTCAAATATTGCGAGTAGCTCGTCAACTTTGCCCTCCAGGGCGTTGAGATGGTTCTCCAGGGCTGACGCCGTGCTCTCTCCCCTGTTATTATGTCAGATAGCGAATAGCCTTCACGGTTTATGTGATATACTTTGCAATATCTGCCAATGTCTGCCATAAGTTGTTAGTTTCTGTGTAGGAACTTGTAGGTCCTCGGGGTGGCGGGTTGCGGGGCACTTCTATCCACCGTGCGGGGTGGCCTGTTTGGGAGGCGGTGTGGATGAGAAGGGGAGGGAGCGTGGAAGATATCAGTGGGGTTTCTGCTTACCTTGGCGATATCAAGCTCGTCAGTGCTGTTTGCGGGCATATTGTCGGGTTGATTTCGTGGTGGTAGTTAGCTTCAGTGATGATTCAAATGAACCGTGGACCACGTGAGCTCCGAATGTCAGCCCCGCTTTTCTGGTAACTATCGCTTAGTTACGGAATTTCAAACAATTTCAAAGCTCCCGGGGGAACCCAAGGTACCCTGGGTAGAAGAGCATAATCTGGAATATATGTACCACTCTCATACTGCTCTAAGGCATATTCCAGATTGTGGTCTTCTATCCAGGACACCTTAGCCTCCCCCACGAGCTTTGAAATTCCGTAAGCGATGCTCCAAAAGGATATGTATGGCTTGCCGAGGCGCCACCAAACCAGCTGTCAAAGAATGCAATAGCGGCGTCCTTTACCACGGGCTTAAGGGAGCCCTTTCCCACTTCCGCATGATCCTTTTGTGCGGTCGGGACACGTGGTCCCTTGGACACATAATTGAAGAAGATGAGGAAGGAAAGAAAGAGGGAAGGAGGAGGACAATAGATATAGGGAGAGGATCATATGATAAGTGCAAACGCAGAGATGTCCATCAGATTCTACACAAACAAAATCATGCAAACAGAATCAGTCTTGTCATCATAATACATCCTAAGGAAACATATCAAGACCGAATATGAGGCTGCTCTGAAGAGATGGTAGAATAAATCCTTCATAAAGCGCTTGGAGTGTTTGGGTGCTCGGCGTCCATATGTTTCCATTGGAATCAAGACCTAGAATATCGTGCGTTGTATATAATTTGCGAATTCGCAAGTATATAAACGTGTCACACCTCAACGGTGATGATTAAGCAATCGAATTCCTGAGGCACGAGAATTTCTGCTCAGCCTCCCTTTTCGACAGAATCAGTCCCGGGGCCATGGAGACCAGAAAATGAACTCATCTCATTCATAGTCTACTTATTTTCGACATATTCTGTGTCTTGTGTGCGGAGGTGGGTGCTGACTGGAATTTGGCCCGGCGCCAGTGGAATTAACCTTGGCTGTTTCTCCCTTGCCTTTCGCCTCGCTGTCATGGAGCGACACAATACATCTTCCTCCGGCTTGATCCAGACTGCTCGGGATGGCCTGTCCCAAATGACGTGGACGACATTCTTGGCCGTTCTTGTGTTTTCATGCATCGCGACTCGCGTTATTAGCGGACTACAAAGCCGACAGCGTGAACAGGACCCGAAAGAGCCACGCACCTCGAGGTTGGCGCCGTACTGGTTCCCCTGGATCGGACATGGGTTCCAATTTATCTGGAATCATGTCGGTCTCTTTCAGTCTTTACGGTTAGTACTCTTCCGCCAATATGCGAAGCATCCGAAGCTAATCACCACCTAGGGAATCGATGGATGAGCCCGTATTTGGTGTCTACCTGCGTGGTGAAACTCATGAGACTGTGGTATCGCCATCGATGATGAAGACCGTCATGTCTTCAGATGCATCGAGCACCGCTGTGCTTGACCAAGCTCTCCAAAATGTCTTTGGCGACCGCAGCCTTATGCGCAATCTTCATCTTAATCGCAATCAGGAAGTCCGTGACGATGTATCTGAGCTGATGAGCAAAGAATCATTTGCGAACGATGTATCAGTTGCTATTACCAAGTTGCTGCAAAGAAACACTTCAAGCCTCGTCACATTTTCTGGCAGTCCTGTTGACATGGCTCCCTGGGAGCGTGAAAGCCATGTGGGCGTATCTGAGGAAGACCAGTCAGTCTGTGAAGCGAATCTCTTTGAGCTTGTGCGAAGCTTCATGGGCCACAGTCTCACTACTCTAATGATGGGTGAAGCCTTCATGGAAAACTTTCCTATGTTCCTTGCAGACCTGTGGACTCTGGACAGAAATTTTGTGCCTTTGTTCATTGGTGCTCGGCGCTGGGTGCCGACGCCTGGAGTATCCGCGGGCTTCGCTGCGCGTGACCGGCTTCTTCATATCATGTCTATCTTTTACCGCGCATTTTCAGCCTGGGATGACGGCATTGACCCTGGCATCGAACTTCGTGAGCTCGATGATGTGTCCGAGCTGATGAAGCAGAGAATGCGGACTTTCCGCAAACTAGAACTGTCTCCAGGAGCCAGCGCAGCGGGCAACTTGTCTCTGTACTGGGATGTTATGGAACACACCATCAAAATGACCTTCTGGACGATCATTCACATATTTGCGGACATTGCGCTCCTGAAAGAAATCCGCACCGAAATCGCCCCCTACGTGCAATCCACTCGGCTCAGCCGCGAGGAGACAGGCTTCCCCTTTGAAGAGCCTCCTAGACTCAGCCTTGATCTTGAGAAACTGCTCGATTCATGTCCACTGTTGAAAGCATGCTACTACGAAACCCTCCGCCTACACTCTGCAGGAATCTCATTCCGAAAGCTGGAATCAGACCTGACTCTGACCGAGTCGATAGAAGATGCAACTGAGCCTCGCACGTATAAGATTAGCAAGGGCGAGAAGGTCATCATGCCGCACGGCGTGCACCACAATGATCCACAACGCTTCTCCAACCCGGACCAGTACGATCCACTACGCTTCATCATGACAGACGCTACATCAGGTGCCAAGCGGGCTAGTGCAGACCAAATTGCGCCATTCGCGGATGGATTGTACGGCTCGAAGAACAATAATTTCACGGAGCGGACCATCCTCGGCTTCACCGCGTCTATCGTCTCGATGTGGGATATTCAATCCGCGAGTGGAAAGGAGCTCATAGTGCCCCCGCATAGGACGGGCTGGGGTGCTTTTCTACCGGCGAAGGATGTGAGGGTCAAGATGAAGCAGACGGTATAGACCTGACTTGGTAGTTAGAACTATTGTATGTTTTCGTAACTTTGCATGCCTCCCATAGAAAGCGGTTGAGCTTTTGTCATCGATGGAAGTTGATTGACCTTTATCAGCGCAAAATCGATGTGAATGGCACCTATTCTCCATAATTTTGCCTTTAATCTGAACAGATCGACACCCCGCATTGACAGCGGATGAGTTCCGTGAGACCGGAAAAATATCCGATCAAACTGGGACCCAAATGACACCATCCACTTAGCGTATGGTAAATATTAATCTCTTAATTTTCCTCTACCAGTTACCCATTGTTCAGATAATTTATAGTTATACAGTAACTATTTAAAATTGCCCAAAATGGCCGGGGACAACACAGAACCCAACCACGACTACGATCTCGATACTCCCATCAACTCAACCTCGGGCTTGCGCCAGGGCCTCACCTCCTACGGCGACGCCTCGTTTTCACTTTTCCTACGCAAAGTATTCATTAAAGCACTTGGATACTCCGAAGATGCCCTGTCACGACCCATAATTGGCATTATCAACACCTTCTCGGGGTTCAATCCGTGCCATGCCAATGTACCGCAGCTCATTGAGGCCGCCAAGCGCGGCGTACAGCTCAATGGAGGGCTCGCAATCGAATTTCCTACCATCAGTGTCGCCGAGTCGTTCTCCCACCCAACCAGTATGTTTCTGCGAAACCTCATGAGTATGGATACGGAGGAGATGATCAAGGCGCAGCCATTGGATGCCTGTATCATGATTGGAGGTTAGTGCATACTCATGACTAGATGGGAGAAAAATCAAGTAAAGTAAGAATTACTGACTCTTTCTAGGCTGTGACAAGACAGTCCCTGCGCAGCTAATGGGCGGGATTTCTGCCAACAAACCTATTCTACCCCTAATTACCGGTCCTATGCTCCCGGGTAGTCATCGTGGCAAGAGAATCGGTGCATGCACTGACTGCCGCAATAACTGGGCAGCTTTTCGAGCGGGCGAAATTGACGTTGAGGAGATCTCGGCCATCAATGAAGAGCTTGCTCCTACGGTGTGTATATTCTAGCATGAGTAAGTATATGACGATGCTAAAGGTGGATAGATTGGAACATGCGGTGTTATGGGAACAGCCAGCACCATGGCCTGTGTAACTGCAGCGCTAGGAATGATGCCTCTTCGAGGAGCATCTGCACCGGCTGTATCGTCAGCTCGGCTACGAATCGCCGAGGAGACTGGTGCAAACGCAGTGGCAGTAGCCAAAGCAGGGAGGAAACCACAAGAAATCCTAAGCAAGGAATCATTCTTGAATGCCATCACGGTGCTCCAAGCCATTGGCGGGTCCACGAACGCAGTAGTGCATCTGCTAGCTATTGCCAACCGACACCCAGATCTGCAAGGCGTGATCACATTGCAGACATTCGAAGAAATTGGACAGAAGACCCCGCTTTTGATTGATCTCAAGCCAAGCGGGGATAATTATATGGATGATTTCCACAATGCCGGTGGTATGATGGCGCTGCTGCAAGTTCTGCGACCGCTACTTCATTTGTCTGCAAAGACGATTAGCGGCCAGACATTGGGTGAAGTTCTGGATGCTTCTCAATCGAAGAAGCTTTCGTTTACGCAGCATATTATTAGACCGCTTTCAGATCCCCTTTACCCATCATCGTCTCTGGCGGTTCTTCGTGGCAATCTCGCGCCTAATGGAGCGGTTATCAAAGCATCGGCATCCAAGTATCGGTCTCTTCTTACACACACTGGACCGGCTGTTGCCTTTGAGAATTCCGCAGACCTAGCGCAGCGAATCGATGACCCAGATCTTTCTGTGACAAAGGATAGCGTGTTAGTGCTCAAGGGAATCGGGCCAATTGGTAACCCAGGTATGCCAGAAGCAGGCTTGATCCCGATTCCCAAGAAGCTGGCTGCGGCTGGCGTGAAGGATATGCTGCGATTATCAGATGGCCGAATGTCAGGTACCGCAGGAGGAACCATTATCCTGCACATCTCGCCAGAGGCGGCTGTACCCGATTCTCCATTCGGGGTCGTCGAGACGGGAGACATCATTACCTGCGATATTGAAAGCCGTAGGCTTCATCTTAACGTGTCGGATGATGTATTGCGAGCTCGTATCTCTCAGAGAAAACAACTTCTAGAGGGGAAGACTGGCCCGGTTCAGGCGAGGAAGCAAAGACGAGGATATCGCGGGTTGTACGAGCGGTCGGTAAACCAGGCGCATGAGGGAACCGATTTTGATTTCCTCATAGCTGGAGGTGCGATTAATTGAAGCTAGCAAGTACATAGTTCAAATGCAAAGAGATCACCTTATCACCTTGAGTGAAGTATAAAGTGACTTGCCCTGAGCCCTAACCCAATCGGGTTAAATCCCTTGCGCGTGTCGCGACGCGTCGTCTCCGTTGCGACATCGCGAGCCTTGGTCGCCCCGGACTTTTCTGTGATCTCGAATTCGACTCGCGTTATCATGAGCTACGACGCCATTCGCCCTCGTGGCCGGCCGGCTCGTAAGTCCCATCTTCCTTCCACTCACGGTTCCTACGAACCCTGCTAACATCCGCTATGTAGACCCTCCGGGCCCGACAGTATTGGCATACACGCCCGACGGCCGACGAGTCATTACCGGCGGATCAAACCAGGCTATTCGTATCTACACGGTCGGCGAAGACGGCGAACCGAAGACGGTCGACGGAGCCATCGATGGGCACTGTGCAATTGGCGCCACGGTATGCGGGATGAGATTGGAGTGTGACAATTGGAACTGACGGACTGGATAGAACAAATGCTTCCTAATGGGTGCGGAGGATGGTACTGTCTGGCAGTACGACACCGTAACTGGCCAGCAGGGACTGTTGCTTCTGCGATGTGCGTTGCCTATCAGAGAAATTGCGGTGACCAGAGATGGAGAATGGGCTGCTGTGGCGAGCGAGTAAGTTGGACCGTCATTGGAGACTCGGTGGACGGGGGCTGATCTATGTCTTAGCGAGCTTTCGGTCAAGATCGTCAAGATCGAGGATATGACGCAGACCAAGTACCTCCGCGAGCAGGAGAAAGGAGCGAAGCACGTTACCTTCGACCCCAATGGCCGCTACGTGGCTGTCTCCGATATCAACGGCAAACTCTACATCTACTCGCTGGTCGAAGAGGAGCCGGAGCTGGTGCGCAAACTTGACGGGGTCATTCGAGCACTCGAGCCAGAAAAGGAGGCTACCTCCAAAGCTGTCTGGCACCCGGACGGAACGGCCTTTGCAGTGGCAGAAGCAACCAGGGACGTTTCCATCTACTCGATTTCAGAATGGAAGAAGGAGAAGACATTTGCTGGAGGGCATACTGGCGACATTACTGCACTGAGCTGGTCTCCCAATGGGGCGCTTCTGGCATCCGCGGGCGCCGATGGACAGATTGTGCTCTGGGAAACAAAGACGCAAAAGATTCTGCAGCGCTTCGACTTTGCCAACGTGATCAATATTGCGTGGCACCCAACTAAGAACTCCCTGTCATTTACCACCTCGGACGGAGAGCTGTTCATTTATGATGACTTTGTCCCCAAGGACCAGGAGGCCCAGCTTGCAAAGCCCCTGCAGGCTGCTCCTATCTTCCCCGGGCCATTGACCGAGATATCCAACAATGCGAGACAGACATTGGCAGACCGTTCTCGAGAGCCAGTCAAACGGGTACCACGAGCAGGTACACCCGACTCGTTGGATGACATCCTGGGTGGAGATGAGGAGATGGCTGACTTTGTTGACGATGATGATGGGGGTGGGTATGCCGAGGAGCTCAATGCGTTCGGAAAGCGACCAAATGGTCATCTAGATGCTATAGACGGTCCCGAGAGCAAGCGACCGTTCTTGGGCTCCGTCCAGCCCAGGGCTCATCCTCCTTTCCAGCCTGGCAGTACGCCCTGGGCAGGCAATAGGCGATATCTCTGTATGCCTGTTATTTACCCTAACCATTTCCCTTTTGCTAACCTCGTCAGGCTTGAATTTGACTGGCGCTGTATGGACTGTCGACCAGGAGACACATCACACCGTAACTGTGGAATTCTATGACCGAGAGGCTCATCGGGACTTCCACTTCACAGATCCATATCAATATGATAAGGCCTGCCTCAGTGAGTTTCGTCTGCGACACAACTATTGCATTTTTGTCCCTAACGCATATCAGACGACAATGGTACACTTTTCTCCAACAACCCTGAAGATGGTCCTGCTACGATCTTTTATCGACCACACGAGACATGGACCACGCGGGCAGACTGGCGGACCACATTGCCAGAAGGAGAGACCGTCCGGGGTAAGTTTACTTCAAACGTTTTAGTTCTCTCCATACTGATCTTCCTGTTAGCTCTGGCACTTAGCGAATCTTACATTGTCGCTATCACATCGAAGGACTATGTCCGAGTCTACACACTCTTCGGAACACCCTTCCGTGTGTATCGCCAGAAGAGCCAGGCCGTAACGTGCTCCGCATGGCGGGATTATATCATGACCGTTGGCAATGGTCCCGTTTCAGCCGATGGTCGGCAGACGACGTTGCACTATACAGTTGAAAACGTCAAGCGTGATGAGATCTGCCAAAATGAGGATGTGGTTGCTCTTCCGTCGGGGGCTCAGCTTCAGAGTGTTTTCTTCTCTGACATAGGAGTATGTAGATATCTAAACTTGCAAAGATACATGCTAATATATCAACAGGATCCTTGCATTTACGACACAACTGGCGTGCTTTTGGTGCTGCAGCACTGGCGCATGACTGGCCAGGCTCGTTGGGTGCCCCTCCTGGACACAACCCGACTTGCCCGTCTTGCCGGTGGCCGCAAGGAAGAAACATACTGGCCCGTGGCAGTTGCCCAGGACAAATTCCACTGTATCATTTTGAAGGGTGGTGACAAGAATCCGTACTTCCCACGGCCACTGCTCAGCGAGTTTGACTTCGAGGTGCCCATCTCGAGTAAACCGCCGAATGATCCCACCGATCCCGAAGACGCGGCCGCTGGCAATGAAGGTGCTCGCTTCGAGGAGACATTTGTCCGCGGTAGTATTATTCTATCGCTTTTCCGCGACCTGCTGGCCTCGACCAATGCGACATCATCTCAACGAACCGAGTTGGCGCGCAAGGAGCTGGATATCGATAAGACGCTGCTGCAGATGCTGGCCATTGAATGCAGAGAAGGTGAAGACCGTGGCATGAAGGCCCTGGAGATAGTCAACATGATGACCGACCGCAACGGCAAGATGATCGAGGCTGCAGCTAAGGTGGCACAGCGCTATGGGCGCGGTGTGCTGGAAGACAAGATCCGGGATCTGGCCGAACGACGAGTGATGGGCATGGTTGATGATGATGAACTGGCTTGAATGAGGAACGGTGTTAGGGAAATACCAACTACATGAGTGAAAATCCAATTTGGAAATTTAAACGATCCGAGTCTACACGTTTGTATAGTTAACTACATGCGCTCTGCGATTGGTCCGTAAGCCGGGAGAACTCCGTCTCCAACTTCCAAGTTTCTCCTCTCCAACCTTCAACCTTTTACCCTTCAATCTCCTCATGACATGACACTTGCATCCACCGCTTACAAGGCAAAATGCCGAAGCTTGCCTCACACCCGCATCTCCACCTGGCGCTGAAGCCGAGTGTGGGTCGCTCGTTCACATACTCTCGGGGACAATCACTAGCACATCCGCGTCACGGCATACTGAAAGAGCCCTGGCTCCCTTCATCACCACTGGGACCTCTTCCTGCAGCATACTTCTCGCCAACTCGGGAATGCAGGGAATTTGATGGACTGAACGAGGGCCCTCGAAATGACCACAAGCCACCGGATGAACGAATACTGAAGCTCGGAAAGAGTAAGATCGCGCACCTGAATAACATCTGTTATTACGAACGGATTCGCTGACCACTTCTGTAATTGATACAGCTCTACGAACACTCTCCCCTCTCCTCCCAACAATCCTGTACAACACTCTCCCAGCTGAGATTCTCGCGCCAAACGTCACCCTCCACCTCTTCCCCTCGACACACCAGCACCTGCCCACTGTCAAGGGTCGCACACTGTACCGCGCAGCACTATGGACTGTCCCTGTTGCATGGAGCAGTGTCCCACTACTGGGAAATGTCAAGCTGCAGATTCAGAGTGAGCGGATTGTACGAGCGAAGACTATCCTCAACCCGGACCATGCAGATCAGTACGACTGTGGCGACGAGCGGCTAGTCGTACGATGGAAGACAGAGCCGCGCACAGATAGCCGGCCATTCCACGATACTCCCTCAACAGGCCGCGCAGAAACACCAAGGGCAGGAACAGATAAGCACAGCCATCTGTCGTCCTCGACGAACGGAACAAATAAGGGCCTGAGTGTGCTCCTCGGTGGCGACGAGCCTATCTTCAAACTCTCAAAGGAGGAACAATTTAGCGGACTGTTCATTTTCTCCTTTGATGAGGAAGGTCGTATCTTAACGCATACGATTGAACATGCGGACGAGGCGGACGGATGGGACCGCACGTCCAAGTTTGTAACGCTGACTGACTGGCTCCTTGGAAAGGCACGCGGCGTGTCGCTTGATCCGGCGCCGACTCCTGGGCTAGTGATGGAGTCGTGTGAGGACTACAACTTGCCGTCGAGTAATACGCGTTATGGGCGGGCATGAGTTGTTCTTGAGCTGCCTCAATCGCCAAGTCCATGGACGTCGCCCTGGGGCCAGACATTCGAGTCTCATTCAGTGGAACTGTTGGAATTGTCTCTGGCAGGACCTTGGACACATGCACACCATTTACTCACCACTCTTAATCTACTCGAATCTGTGTACTATACCCTATGTCGAATACGAATACCCAAGCTCATTTCTCCTTTCCAGCAACTTGATTTGATTGGTCTATCCATGTCTCTCAACTGTAGACTATAACGGCTTGGAATGAAACCGTGAGATAATAAGGCACAAAAAGATGGAACATGTAAGCGCTGCCTTTCTTTCTTTGTTTCGCAATAACGAATAATGACCATGTTCCAGTATACAACAAAGAAAAAGCACCATTCAGTTGCTAAAATACAGAGACATTCACAGACAAAGGCATTCCACCAGCCTAGAAAACCCAATATAAAAGGGCCTCGGGACCCTCTCGTCGAGTCTATCATCAAGCATACTAGATCACGACCACAGTCTTCTTTGGTTCATCTTAACTATGGGATTAAGCCCTTTTCTATCTACCGCCCTCGGAAGCAAAGCTCCCGCTAACACGATGAAAGAGGCCACACTTGATCAAACCCTAGCATGTATCGATCCAATGACAGTTGACAATTACGACGACTTGACCCTACATCTTACGAACATTCTCGAAGAGGCACGAAATGCACTAGATCACAGAGAGATTTCCAAACACCGACTCCGATTTGAAAACTTCGTCCCCGATGCCCAAAAGGCCCTCAACCAGATAGAACACGAATGCACACAAGACGCAACAAAGTGCGAGTTCTGGGTAGGTCGACTATGGGTTCTTATCTGGACTATACTCGGCCATCCAAGGGATACCGTTGAATCTAGTGAGTCTGAGCCTCACGGAGAAAGAATGTACCGATACATACGAAACAACACCCTCAATCACCTCGAACGAATAATTCATCTTCGAAGGGAAATGCGAGATACATCCGTTTCTGTCGCTGTGCCGGAGCTGATTAACAAGTGGAGAGATCTATTCAACGACATTGCGTTCGGTATTGAGGATAGTTTGAATCCTTATATCAGGCATTATCTAGGCATGTCGCTTCCGGATGAGTGGACTGAACGCGTGTGGCTCCCGCATAAGTGGTCTTCTACTAAGCATTACAGGTCCCAGGGTAATCTTGAAGATCCTCTTGATGAGCGGATTCTGGTTTCCCTTCCGGAGACGTTGGAGATACATGCGAGTGCGAAGACTGATACTAGGGATGATGCGTAAGTTTCATTGAATGGGTTTGATGCATGAGGGTAAGAGGGGTAAGTGTCATTTGAAGTGTAGATGACTCGGTTTGTTGGATAGATTATAGACTGGATATTATACGTTTTCATAGAACAATCTATGTAGTCATTGACATGGAAGCCTTGCAAATAGGAATGCGATTCATTCTCAAGGCGATGTACATACTCTAATATATCCATTCTATGGATCTGCAGAGAAATTGTCTCAACCTGGTCTCTTGTGTAAGAGAGAGAGTACATCAGGACCATTACCTTCCTTACGGTCGTACATGCATTGGCCTTGGGGTATAGAAATTCATCAATGCCTTAAGTGCATAACATCCATGTGACTAGTAGTTCGTCACAGAAGGGAAAGAGAGAGAGAGAGAGAGGAAACTAGATCGACCTTGGCAGAATTAGCATTTACCCTAATCCTACGTTGAGTCGGGCTCATCAGCATGTTACAAGTGTCAGACGTTACAAGTGTCAGACGACTCCAAATTTCAACAAACCGCCTAGCTCTTGCGTCCTGACTGAAGGGGGCGGCTGGCCTAATGGTAACTCTAATTTCAGGCGCAAGAAGAAGATCTCAGAAGACAGATCCCTGCGTCGCTCGTTAAGTTTTTTTCATTCATTGCATCGTAATTTCCTCTGCTTCCTTTTCCCTGAAGCTAACCATGTCAAATATACATTTCTATCATTACACTGTTTTTCGTCTTTTTGCGGCCTCTCAGTCGTCGAGGGCCGTTTGCGGGACCCACCGCATTTACCCCAGAGTTGGGGAAGTGGGGCTGGCTCCTTTTTCCTCTATATCTCGGTAAATTGTCATCTTTAGCACCGCACCTCCACTGTGGCCTAGTGGGAATTAGCCTGGCACCCGATCCAAGGAATTCCCACTGTCGCGGGTTCGAATCCTGATGGGAGCTCTATTAATGGCTGGAAAGCGGATAATAGAGTCAGGAACCATCACTGAGATTGGACTCCGACGGTCTTCTTCTTCTTTTTTGCTTTTCTTTTTTGACCTTCTGGTATTTGATATTAGTATATTCCGTTATTACTATCTAGGTTTTTATTAGATACGTGAATCAGAGATTAATTAATGTAACCTGTAAGCGAGCTACGCAGCTACCTATAAGGTCTTGCCCGTAACCTCCTAGTATGCATCTTCAACTACCTACTAGGGTGAGAAGGAAACAAACAATGAGTTGACACAAAAATTAAAGCTCCTCGAGGCGCTTTTTGTAAAGCTTTCCGGACTCATCATGGTTTTACGACTAGATCACATGGAGATGAATCCCTTTTTGGACAATTCAAGAGCTTTGAATCGAACGGCATGACACTGTTAAAGCAGAGTAGTCTTGCCCTAGGGGATCGGTAATCCGATAGTTGATTCCTTGAGTCATTAGGTCCACGGGTACAGACAGTTGAGTGGGAGACGTATATAAGACAGTCATAGCCTGGAAACTCGCATTTCATAACAAGTCCACACCTGGACGATTCAAATAAACAAAAGACAAAGACTGCTTATTTCTCGCTTTGCAGCAACTTCTGCAAAATACCACTTTGCTTTTCATACTTTTCAATCTTTGACTGCGATTCATGAACCTTGCGCAGGAGCCACTCAATGCGAGATGTAAGCTCCCAAGGATATTTCGGCAGTGAACCGAGCACCTGCAACTCCTCCTCATACTTGCCAATACTCTTGCTCTCATTACCAATCAACTGGGCAAGAACCATAAGGTCCAGACGGCCCTCTAGGGTCTTGTTCTCAGTTAGGCGCTTGAACGCAGTTCGGTAGACGGGCTTGCCGGGCTTGATCCACCGTGGGAATCCTCTCTCGGATCCGACTGAGATGAGCTCTGCTTGCTCTAAGGCTCGTAGAGCCGCTTCACCATCATTTTGAAATAGGTCTGAAAGGAGAACTTTGTTATACAGCAGAGAGCCTTCCTTCGAGTGTGCGAGTGATTTGATGAGGTGCCAGGCCTGCTCGCGTGTCCACTGAGATGCTACCGAGTCACTTCCCAGGATGAAGATCTTCATGACTTCTGAGGCTGATTGGTTGATGATACGGTCCACGGCCGCTATTAAATGGGTTAGTGAATGTTTCTTTACATGGAGTTTTGAAGTAAACAAACCTCGAGGGGCCTCTCCAGCCTCAATCCGATGCGCCATGAATTCCAGCTCAGTAACTCGGCCGCCCAAAACCTCGATGCAGTCATCCAGGCCCTCAAGGCACTCTTCCCGCTTCTTGGTTGAACCGTCGCTGTCTTCTGCGGACTCGGTGTCCAAATGGCTCAACACAAAGCGGCGAGCCATCTCAAGTGAACAGTCGCCGAGGCCGATGGTGCGGAATACCTGGTTCGGAAGGGCTTTGCTAAGAGGCTTGGCAAATGACGAGTCCGTAGTCAAGAAAATGACATGGGCGATGTTGGCCGAGGTCAGGCCAGCGGCCCACTCAGTGAGTTTGTCTAGCACAACGCTATTCTCAGGATCATACGCGAAATTGTCGATGACCACGACGGGCCTTTTCTCGGGGTGGGCTTCAAGGTACTCGTCTTCGGACAGGCTGAAATCCTTGTCATCTTTTCTTCTGTCATCCAGAGCGACTAGCTTCATGGCCCCCGCAGTGGTTTGCCAGATCTTGCTGAGTTGCGCATCCAGTGTCTCCGAGAATCCAGCCTTGGTGCCAATCATCCCTTGTGCAGCCAAGTCAATGAAGCTGCTGATGCTGTTCATCCAGGAGAATATCGGCCTATAGCCAACCTGCGCAGCTGCTCGAGAGATCTTGGCAGTGTCGCCGCGAGCATCCTGGATCTGTTTGCAGTCAATGACTAGCTTGTAGTTGTGATCTTTCAGCACCTGGTCCAAAATTAACTCTCGTTTTCCTGAGCCGCGTGGACCGTGGATAACAATGAATGTCTCTGCGGTTTCAGTCAGCCAAGCTTGCAGTTGCGCAATCTCCTTCTGTCTGTCCGCCCAGATAGCGGATAGACCCCGAGGATCCGCTTTGCCGTGTCCCAAGTAGATCATGTTAGCCTTGTTGGCTTGTCTGCGGATCCATTGCAAAATTGAGCTTTCCTCAGTATGAAGAGAAGACTTGATCTTCATTTTGATGAAAAAGGTCCGGATAGGGTCGAAGATGATCACTGTAATTGTAGCCACCAAGGCTGCTACGGCGGGGATCACGATTCTGGGGTGGTTAAAGATCCAATCCTTGATCGTGGAGAACTTGATCTTGCGCTCATAGTTGATCTTGAACCTGGTGCCTCTCTTCCCGCCGCCCTCGTCCTCAAATGCGGTATATCCATGCATGCAGTTTCTTGCCATGACCGCGTATCGGGGCCGACTGAATCGCAGGGTGGCATATCTCGGTTCGATCTTCGAGTCAGAGGGCTGTGGCTGGATATCCAGGAGCTTTCCAAAGGGACGGAAGAGAGAATACAAAGCTTCTTGGGTCATTTCCACGGCTGGGCCCTCAGTAGAATTGGGCAAGAATTCCACTTTCAAGGTTTGGCTGGGAATCCGATATAGATCCTCAACCCATGGCCGCCCACGCACCAGATCCACATCGGCGGTTTGGAATGGGTTGAACCAGGCCCTGATGGGATTCTTCTTCATGTAGTCGCGGGCTGCAACCCTGACTTCCTCGTCACTGACATCAGGCTTGCGTGCATATTTGACGAATGCACCACCTTCTTTGTATCGAGGGACCACTTCTTTAATTTCAAGGCCCAGTGAATTGTCCTTTGGCACTGCCCGTTCAGCTATGCGCCGGGGGTCTGATGCAGCAAAATTGGGGTTGTTGATCCGCTTCAAGAGCCCTTCAAAGGGTTCGCTATGGCTGAGAGGACCGCGCAGGAACCATTGCAGCCGGCGGGGAAAGATATCTGGAGACGTTTAACGGAGAACCAGTGGGGTTTTACTCGACAATTTGATACTCACCATTTACATAGAGAATACCCTCGTTTGCATCGAGCTTGATATGTCCAGACTGAATCGACGATAGCGACCGTATGCCGACTGGCGAGCATCTCCAAAGCGGAGCTGATCTCCACCTCAAGCCATGAGTATGGACATTGGTAGTAGGAGAGCGCAGCGGTAGCACCCACGCAGCCGAGGCTGCTCTCACGGAATTTCCTTGCCGCATATCAAGAGTCACACATATCGAA
This sequence comes from Penicillium decumbens, assembly GCA_027569385.1. Taxonomy (NCBI): domain Eukaryota; kingdom Fungi; phylum Ascomycota; class Eurotiomycetes; order Eurotiales; family Aspergillaceae; genus Penicillium; species Penicillium decumbens. The sequence continues at coordinate 476,151 of JAPDEZ010000006.1, forward strand.
AGGAACGAGTGTGTGGAGTGCGGAGAAGAAGTGTAAATCCAATCGATCGGTGCCAACTAATGACGTCGCGCGATCATCTTATCGGGGACGATTGCACGTGACCCAATCGCGGTTTTCCATCGTTAAAGTTACAGTCCGACTTGACAATTCGCACTCAATTCTCAAAATCCTCTCCGCAATCATGGGCTGGCTATGGAGATCAAGTCCTCAAAAGGACGAATCCAGCAGTACATCTACAACAATCCCAGACCCCTCCGAAACGACGCCTCAGAATGTACCACCGCCAAAGACGTTGACGCCGGCCGAACAAGCCGACGTTGAATTCAATCAACTCCTGGCCAGTCTCCAGGAAGCAGAGAACAACACCTCCAAGAACCCAAAGCAAGCCAAGCTGGCATCCAATGGCGGTGCGACCCCCTCCGAGCCTTCCTCATCCATCTCCGAGGAGTCTCTCTACGCAGACGAGATGTCCTGCCGCACAGCCTTCGATTACGCCTTCTTCTGCCAATCCTTCGGCGGCCAATTCGTGAACGTGTACCGATACGGAGAGATGCGCTCTTGCAGCGAGCACTGGGACAACTTCTGGCTTTGCATGAGGACCCGGTCCTGGTCAGACGATTTGCGCAGAAAGGCCATCCGGGCCCACAATCAAAAGAAGGCCATCAAGTACAAGACCGGGCCTAGTAGTGAGGATGTCTGGGATGTTCGGTTCGAGCCGGCGCGGGACGCTTTCAAGGGTGACTTTGCTGCCCTGGAGCGCGAGATGAAGGCTGAAGAGGCTAATCAGAAAGCGGCCGCATGATTGCATTCCTCTTGAGCTGTCATGGAGTGTTTGTCTTGTTACTTGTCTTATCATTGTACATATATACCTTCTAGCCGGCGTGGAATCTGTATAATATTCGATCCAGGTGTTATTCTCTCTCTTCTATCCTCTTGGGCAATCATTTATCTGCGTCTCAAGGTGCCACATTTCTCAATATAAGGTAAGATCCCAGCTAAGCCATCCGAGAGGAACGCCTTCGTACACCTACTGGCATCGGAGATGCTCAAGCGGAAAAGTCCCCACGACCGAGAGAAGGTTATACTAGGAAGAGCATGGCGAAGAACAGTATTCCAGCTATTATTTTAAATGAGATGAATACTGTTCTTCGCCGCACTCTTCCTAGTATAACCTTCTCTCGATCGTGGGGACTTTGGCTTGCTGGTGAATCGTAATGAACTCCCCTCTCGGATGGCTCTAGCAATCATCGGGTTCGTTCCGTCTAGCTCTGCTAGATATGCGTCCTTTTCTTCCTGGGTTGTGAGACTGCAAAAATTTATGTATTCATCCACATAGGTGCTGGAGCGGCGCCTCTTGTCTTTGAAACCGCCGCTGATTTTCAGAAATTCAGGCGTGGTTTGTTTCATACTCTTTCTGGCCATGCTGGGAGGAAGTATACTAGATGAAGGTGGAGGAGTCAGTTAGGTGCATAATCTGGTGATTGACTGAACAACTCTGGAGGATGTCGGGGCTTTTATGTCTTCCGTCTGACTCACGTGGGCGAGGGGTGATCTCTTTCAGATCCAGTCACAAGACAATAGCATTCTAAGGAACGAGTGCTACCTTTCTACATATGAAACATCTTTACACATTCATTCATTGATAAAAGTATAATTCAAAAGATACGAAAGGACGAGGTATGTACAACACGAAACAAAACAAAGGAATCACCGCGCTGCAGACGCTCTAAACACCTTGCATAGTTAGAGAAACGCTGCTGACAAACATGGTAAAAACGCACGGCGATCATCAGATCGAAAGAAACAAAAGCTGTCGTGAAAAAGAAAACCTCTCACCACAGTGAATGAGAATCCCATCTAAGCAACCCTGGTTTAACTTTTGCGCATTCAAATGGAAATTTCATCATGGCCTTCATAATTGTAAAGCGAGCCCGTATGTCAGTCATTTTCTTTGTGTCGGTCATTTTCTTCAGGCAACGAGCTGGATCTCAGCCGGCTGGGGCACGGAGTCGATGGCAGGGCGGCGGACAATGCCACCAGTCACGGGTAGCTGGGAGCTGATACCGACAAGAAAAGAGTCAACCTCGCGTGCACACTGGCGGCCCTCGTTGATGCCCCAGACAATCAGGGACTGACCACGGCGGCAGTCACCGGCGGCGTAGACACCAGGGATGTTGGTGGAGTAGTGGCCAGGGGCAGTCTTGACGTTCTTGCGAGGGTCACGCTCGATCTCATCGCCAAGCAGGCGGTCCTCGGGACCCAGGAATCCCATGGAGAGGAGGACCAGGTCAGCAGGGAAGAACTGCTCACTGCCCTCAACGGTCTTCATGTCCCAACCGCCAGTGGCGCTCTTGGTCCACTCTACACGGACGGTGTTGATACCCTTGACGCGGCCACTGCCGTTGTCGACGAACTCGGTCGACATGACACAATATTCACGGGGATCTTTACCCATGTGAGTCTTGACCTCGGAGTGACCGTAGTCGACACGGTAGATGCGGGGCCACTGAGGCCAGGGGTTGTCGCCTGCACGCTGGGGCGGGGGCTGAGGAAGCAGCTCGAAGTTGGTGACCGACTTGGCACCGTGGCGGACGGAAGTACCAATGCAGTCGTTACCGGTATCACCACCGCCAATGACAACGACGTGCTTGTCCTTGGCGGAGATGTACTCGCCATCGGAAAGGCCAGAGTCGAGAAGGGACTTTGTGTTCTTGTGCAGGAACTGCATGGCAAAGTGAACACCTTCTAACTCACGGCCAGTAACTTTGAGGTCACGAGCAACAGTGGCACCGGTGGCGATGATCACTGCGTCGTTGGAGGCGCGAAGAGAGTTCAGAGACACCTCGCTGTCAGGGCCGACGGCGACACCGGTGACGAACTTGATACCCTCGGCCGCCATCAAGTCGACACGGCGCTGAACGACCTTCTTGTCGAGCTTCATGTTGGGAATACCGTACATGAGAAGACCACCAATCCGGTCAGCGCGCTCATAGACAGTCACGCTGTGACCGGCACGGTTGAGCTGATCGGCAGCGGCCAGACCAGCAGGTCCGGAGCCGATAATGGCAACGGTCTTGCCCGAGCGGGTCTTGGGAGGACGAGGAACCATCCAGCCCATCTCGAAACCGCGGTCAATGATGGCGCACTCAATGGACTTGATACCGACTGGGTCTTCGTTGATGCCCAGAACGCAGGCACCCTCGCAGGGGGCAGGGCAGACACGACCAGTGAACTCGGGGAAGTTGTTGGTCATGAGCAGGCGATTCAACGCGTCCTGCCACTGAGATGAAAATACCAATTCGTTCCATTTGGGAATGATATTGGAGATGGGACAGCCGGTGTCGGACTGGCAGAAAGGAACACCGCAGTCCATGCAACGAGCCGACTGGTACTTGAGCTCATCCTCGCTCAGGCGGTTGGACAGCTCAGCCCAGTCACGGGTACGAGTAGTCGGGTTGCGGTACTTCTCGCTGCGACGGCTGTATTTCATAAAACCCCTGGTCTTGTCCAGCATCAAAGCCGACCGCTTCTTCTCGGTCTTCTCGTTGCTAATGCTGTCCTCAATATCCAGAAGATCGGCCTTCTTGGAGTCATCGGTCTTGGCTTTCTCGACAGGAGCAGGATTGCTGGGAAGCTTGGGTAGGGAAAACTCGGCCTTCTTCGCGGCCTTGGCCTTAGCCGCCTCTTCATCCATGACACGCTTGTAGTCAGTCGGCAGAACCTTGATGAAGCGGGGCAGAGCGCGGGTAAAGTCGAGAAGAATACGAGCAGCCAGCTCGGAGCCAGTGTAGTGGTGGTGGTCCTCGATGAGACCGCGCACAAAGGCAATCTCAGAAGGATCCTCAAGTCCGGAGACCTCCACCATCTCCAGGTTGACCTTGGAGTGCGAGTCCTGGTTCATGTCCAGCACGTACGCAATACCACCAGACATACCAGCAGCAAAGTTACGGCCAATCGGTCCCAGGATGAGGACGCGACCACCGGTCATGTACTCACATCCGTGGTCACCAACACCCTCGACAATGGCGGTGGCACCCGAATTACGGACAGCGAAACGCTCAGCGGCCATACCACGGAAGTAGCAAGTACCGCGAGTAGCACCGTAGAGACAGGTGTTACCAACAATTACGTTCTCTTCGGCCTTGAAGACAGCACCGCGAGGAGGGTACACGATGAGACGACCACCGGATAGACCCTTGCCAACGTAATCGTTGCAGTCACCCTCGAGCTCAAGAGTAATACCAGGAGCAAGGTAGGCACCGAAGGACTGACCAGCGGAGCCCTTGATGTTGGCGTGGATGGTGTCCTGGGGAAGACCAGCCTCACCGTAGCGTCGACTGACCTGGTAGGAGAGGGTAGCACCAAGAGCACGGTCAGTGTTGACAACGTCGCACTCAATGCGGCAGGGAAGACCCTTCTCAAGAGCAAGCTCAGACTCGAAAATCAGCTTGTTGTCGAGACGTGTGTGGAGGCGGTGGTCCTGCTTGCGGACATTGTATGTAGCAACACCAGGCCGCAGCGAGTGAGCAGGGGTCAGGATCAGTGAAAGATCGATGCGCTCCTGCTTAGCACGAAGGTCATCGCGAGTCTTTAGGAGTTCAGCACGGCCAACCATCTCGTTGACACTGCGAATACCAAGCTTGGCCATGATGGCCCGCATCTCGTTGGCGATGTAGTAGAAGAAATTGATGACGTGCTCGGGGGTACCATTGAATTTCTTGCGGAGCTCGGGGTCTTGAGTAGCAATACCGACAGGGCAAGTGTTCAAGTGGCACTTTCGCTGCATACATCATGTGGTCAGTAAATCGAAGAAAAAAGGCAATCAAGTAAGGATCAAATTACCATCATAATACATCCCATGGCGATCAAAGGAGTGGTGGCGAAGCCAAATTCTTCGGCACCGAGCAGACAGGCAATGGCGATATCACGACCGGTACGCAGTTGACCATCAGTCTGGACGACAACACGGCCACGGAGGTCGTTAAGGACAAGGGTCTGGTGAGTCTCGGCAAGACCCAGCTCCCAGGGAAGACCGGCATACTTGATACCCGTCCAGCGCGAGGCACCAGTACCGCCGTCGTGACCGGAGATTAAGATGTGGTCGGCCTTGGCCTTGGCGACACCCGAGGCAACGATACCAACACCAACCTCGGATACGAGCTTGACAGACACACGAGCACGAGGGTTTGAGCACTTGAGATCGTAGATAAGCTGCTTCAGATCCTCAATGGAGTAGATGTCGTGGTGCGGAGGCGGAGAGATGAGACCGACACCGGGGGTAGAGTGACGGGTCCGGGCGATAGGGCCCAGCACCTTGTGGCCGGGCAGCTCACCACCCTCACCGGGCTTAGCACCCTGAGCCATCTTGATCTGCAGTTCGTCGGCATCGGCCAAGTAGTTAGAAGTCACACCGAAACGGCCAGAGGCAATCTGCTTGATCGCAGAACGCATGGTATCGCCGTTCTCCATGCGATTGCTTCGCTCGGCATCTTCACCACCTTCGCCGGTGTTGGACTTTCCGCCCAGACGGTTCATGGCAATGGCCAAAGTCGAGTGAGATTCCATGGAAATAGATCCGTAAGACATGGCACCGGTCACGAAACGGCGCACAATCTCAGTCCATGGCTCGACCTGGTCAATAGGTATGGGAGTCCGCTGCTCAAAGTCGAACTCGAGCATACCACGCAGAGTGCAGTTCTTGATCTGCTCGTGCTCTGCCTTGGCGTAGGCCTCATAGGACTTGTCGTTCTTGGTGCGAACCGCATCCTGCATGTTGGCAATGCTAACAGGGTCATTTATATGCGCCTCTCCGCCATCACGCCAGTGGTACTCGCCCGTTTCAGCCAGACCAGGGACCTCGACAATCTCGCGCGAGGGGTACCCGCGCTCGTGGAAGGCGAAGGCATCCTGAGCAATCAGCTCGAATGTGATACCACGAATGCGACTTGCAGTACCAGCAAAGCAGCGATCAATGACGCTGTCGTCGATACCGAGGGCTTCGAAGATCTGAGCACCCTTGTAGGACTGGAGGGTGGAGATACCCATCTTACTCATGACCTTGAGGATACCACCGTCGCAAGAGGCCTTGTAGTTCTCAATGACTTTCTCGTCGGGGAGGTCCTTGCGGATCAGGTTCTCCCGGTTCATCTTGATGAGACACTCCAAGGCGAGGTAAGGGTTGATAGCGTCTGCACCGTAACCAAGGAGGACACAGTGATGGTGTACCTCACGGGCCTCGGCAGTCTCAACAACCAGGGCAGCAAGCGAACGCCACTTGTTGCGAACCAGGTGGTGATGGACCAGACCGGTGGCCAGCAAAGCAGAGACGGGGACACGCTCAGCGGAAGTGGCACGGTCAGACAGAATGATGACCTTGTCGCCGTTCTGGATAGCCTCAGTGGTAGCATCACAGATAGCATCCAGTGCCTCGATGTAGCCAGCGGTGCCCTTCTTCTTGTCGAAAGTAATGTCGATGGTCCGGACCGTCCAGTCCTTGTGGGCGTAGTTGATTTTCTTGAGAGCGTTAAACTCAGGGATGGTCAAAATGGGAGATGGCAAGAGCAAGCGGTGGCACTGGCTAGGGTCCATCTCCAGCAAGTTACCCTGGGGGCCGACATAGCACTCCAGGGACATAACCACGGCCTCACGAATAGGATCAATGGGCGGGTTGGTGACTTGGGCAAACAGCTGGCGGAAGTATTCGTAAAGCAGGCGAGGCTGCTGAGCAATGCAAGCGAGGGGAGCATCGTTACCCATGGAGCCGAGGGCTTCCTTGGAGTCCGCACCCATAGGGCCTAGCAGCAAACTGACCTGCTCGAAGGAATAACCAAAGGCTCGAAGACGGGGGTCAGTCTGCACGGTGCTTTCGTCAAGGGTGAAGGAGAGGTCATGGCTGCTGTTCACCAGCATCTTCGTAATGGCGGGTAGCTTCAGGAGCTCCTTGTCCAGCCAGCTGGCGAAGTCCTGCCGGTTGGCGACAGTCCTCTTCAATTCAGAGTCGTCAATGATCCGCCCGGCCACAGTGTCGACCAGCAGCATCTTTCCAGGCTGCAGACGACCCTTCTGGATCACACGCTCTGGATCGATATCAATGGCACCGACCTCGGAGGCGCAGACGATACGGTCATCATCCATCACGTAGAAACGGCAGGGGCGCAGACCGTTACGGTCAAGGTTGGCACCGCAGTAACGGCCGTCGGAGAAAGTAAATAGAGCCGGGCCATCCCAAGGCTCCATCTGACAGGCCGCCCACTCGTAGAAAGCAGACTTCTTGGGGTCCATGGCCGGGTTGTCCTGCCAGGCCTCGGGAATCATGATCATGACGGCCTCGGGCAGAGACAGAACACCGTTAATCATAAGCAACTCTAGCACGTTATCGAAGGCAGCCGAGTCGGAACCGCCCTCCTCCACGACGGGATATAATAGGTCGAGCTCATCGCCGAAAACCTCGGAGCGAAGGACACCCTCACGGGCCCGCATCCAATTCTTGTTTCCCCGCAATGTGTTAATTTCACCATTGTGAGCGGCCCATCGTAAGGGCTGAGCACGGTCCCAAGAGGGGAATGTGTTCGTGGAGAAACGTGAGTGTACAAGGGCGAAGTGGCCCTCGTAGTCGACGTTGACCAGATCGTGGTAGTATGTGTAGACCTGGACTGGGGACAGCTGACCCTTGTAGACGATGTTTCTGTTGCTGAGCGAGCACAAGTAGAACCAGTTGCCCATACCAATGACATGACTGGCACGCTTCCGCAGAACATACAGCTGGATCTCGAAAGTCCGCTCGTCAAACTTGTCGGTGTCAGTGACTTCCGGCTTGTTACCCTCGCCATACGCAGATTTCAACGCAACGAACGGCTGCATGATAATAGGCTCACGAGAGAGCGCAGCCGGACCCAGGATGGTCGAGTCGCGAGGCACCTCGCGCCATCCCAAGACACGCAGGCCGAGAGAGGTAGCAAGCTCTTCGAAGCTGGCGATGGATTGCTTAAGAGCCTCCTCATCGGGCTTGAAGAATAGGTTTCCAACGGCATACTGACCCAGTGGAGGTAGCTCCACGCCGGCCTCACGAGCGAAATTCTTCACGAAGAATTTGTGAGGGATACTGGTCATCACACCGGCACCGTCACCGTCTCGCGCGTCCGAACCCACGGCGCCACGGTGGGTCATGTTGCACAACAGATTGCGAGCTAAACCGCATCGACGTCAGCGCACGCGTTTTTCATTTAGGTTTCACCGGCGTTTTCGGAGACTTACCATCGCTCACGATCTTGTGGCTCGGCTTGCCCTTGATGTGACTAGATGGAATAAGGCAGGTCAGTCGGCCGGTCAATGGCTCGGCAGCAGAATCAAAGGTCACTCACGCAGCGAAGCCGACACCACAGGCATCCTTTTCGTATTCGGGGTCATAGAGACCCTGTTTCTCCGGCAGAGTATTGGCCCAGCCATAACCTTCCTTGGGCTGATACTCCGAATACTCCTGCGGGGGCTCTTCAATTAGATCATTGCCATAGAGTTCCTGCAGGTTTAGACCCATTCTTCCGCCGAGGACCGACAGAGAATGGACAAGGGGTTAAGATGATTCTTTTTTGGGTGGGAGATCTCCGCCGGTTTTGGGGCGGGACTATCGATAGCGGGCAATGTCGTCACTGACGCAGCGTGGGTGAAGGGAAGAGAGAAAGTGAGGATGCCCCTGCTGCGACGAAGTGGAAGATGAATATGGGAAGAAAGAAAGAAGAAGGAGGGGTGGGATAAAGAAAAAAAAAAGAGAGAGAAGGGCAGCGATTACGGCGGAACAGCACGTCCGGGGATTGCACTCTGCTCCGACAAGTTCCCCAAGAGCGGGAAACGGATAAAATACGACCGTGGGGTTTGCGTCGTGGCAAAATTGCTGAAGGCAGACGAGAGGGCAGTGTCTGTAATACCGAATAGATCAGATCAGACCTAGTGGTACTTACGAGAAAGGGAAATGGAAGAGATTACGGTCATTACGGCCCCTCGTGGGCAAGTATGTAGCCCTCATACGCAGTAGACGAAAGCGGTACGGAGTACAGTAGAAGAAGGGAAGGGGAGGCATTCCATATGGACGTTGGAGGGCTCCCGCCTTGGGGCGAGGGCGAGCAATGATGGGTCAAGTAATGATAATCATTATGATTACGGAGTACAAATCATCGAGATAAGCGTAGGGGGACCAATGAGAGTGAATGTTTTGCAACTCTGAGCCAAAATGATTAGGTTTCTGCTACGTCAAGATCCTCTCCGGTGGAGCGGATGTACATGTATTGTCACGTATTGACACCTTGAGATCTATGTATGTGCTGGAGGATATACCCTACAGTAGAGGCTGAGATCTCTATCGTAGGTACTAAATATACAAATATCCTTTCATTTCTTCCCCTAGAAATCCTGAATAAAAGGTACCTTGTTGTACCTTGCTCGGGTCGTGGAGCGGCGAACCAGGAGACGGCCATTGGCTGCAAACAGACTCGCCCGAAAAAAGGGAGCTGAAGGCATCCTCACATGTGGGCTCGGCACTACTACGTACACCAGATCCGAGTGGGCATCAGTGGGGCATAAAAAATGTTTAAGCCAGTCAACTGTCTTAATTCACGAGCCGCTGGTTTGTTCGAGCGCGACTCCAATAGCTAAAGCGCAGGACTCGCATATGAGGACTTGGCAGGCACAAAGACGGGGCGATATTGCAGGAGAGTACAAAGAAATGCTCAATTCAAGCGCCGAGTAGTCCAGTGTACTCGTATACTTACGCAGTAAAGTTTGTATGTATAGATCTCCCCCAAAGTATGTCCTGAGATGCCATATATTACCCGTCCTAAACGGTAATGTTCCAGTTGCCGACAACGGCCAAGCCCCGGGATCTCCCTCTTCCACTGGGATGGAAGAAAGGGCTCTTCCGAGCATTGTTTCTGCCCCGAAATCGGGGTCATCCAGCCCGACATTCCATGTGTATTGGCCCTGTCAGTTTCCCCCTGCCCATCATCAGCTCATTCCTTGGGTCATCCCAACCTGCTTATCGCGGCTTCCTAGAAATTGTCTGCACCCTGCACATGTTCCCCAGACCTCCAGAGACACCCCGGACCCCTCCCCCAGGGCTCTCCGCGTCCTATGTGGAATGGACCAGGGATCTTCGCATACACATACTTTCGACGTGCGTTTCCTCCGAGCTCTCGGATTTAACACGGGACGGCCCTTGACACGTGAAGCGGGATAACCTGATAAGCTCGACTTGATAATAAAAATACATAAACCATTTCTCAAGGCTTCGTGTCCGAGCCCGCAGGAGAGAGTGGAGGATAGGATTTCTTCTCCCTTTTTCGCCTAGCACGGTGGCTACACCGAAGTGACTCACGGAGCGCATCAAACCATACACGATGCTGCATCAGTCTTGGGTACCAATGTCGCCACTCGACTTATTATTTTCAATTTTTATTGTGATTCATTTTTTCTTTTTTGTTCGTCGTACTCCATACTGTACATAGTGTACATATACATCTGGCGACTCCGCAAGATCCACTGTCCGGTGGGTATCACATGATCTTCCCCTAGCTTCAACCAATGGGACTATGAGTGAAAATAAGACTGTGGTACGTGCACCATCCCCTTCCAAGCGCCAACTGTACTCCGCCCCGGTTTTTCCCGCTCTCCTTGACCCTTGCCTACTTTTGGTTCACCGAAGTGCTGACTGCTCGACGGGGCGGAGCACCGCCAGCCTTGGGTGAACTCGGGTCGGCGACTATGTTCTGCGTACCACCCTGTAACGAGGCCTAGTATGTACATAATTGCAGGACGCGCTCCATATGTTTGGGAGTTGATAGGTCGAAGGTCGACTGTCTCGGCGAATATTCGTCGTCTGCGATCTGCTACCGCTATTCTAGTTTCTGTCCTGGTGCTGCGTACTGCCAAGCGTTGGATCCCCGGCGGTTATGAGTAGGGTGGTCGAGTCGAAGCTTCTTACATAGATCATAAAGCCATTCATTGGTTGGATGCAAAGCTTATATAGCACCCTTGCGATAAGTTAGTTAGTTAACTATGTAGTTAGTTAATGGCTCTGTATTGCACAAGGCCAACTTGAGTATGAGTATGTGTTCTCAGCTTTGAGCCTTTTGCCCAATGCTACGCTACGCCCATACTCTTCCACAGTATTCGACGTGCTTCTCAGTATCGATGCAGGAATAGAGCGAAATGAGATTGATCAATCCCAGAAAGACACCGTACGTTACTTGAACATCTATCTCATGCCTAGTACGAGATAAATCGACGTAGTGCAGTGGAAGCGAAAGACTAAGCTATAGCAAGAACAAATAATTGATTAAATCATACCTTATATACGAACTCTCTTGAAAATACCCTGTGTGTGGACCATCTCTAGAAACCAGTGGCTGTGTATGTTATGGAATTCAGAAGCCTCGACACTGAATATACCCCGGAGTGACATGTAATGACTGTCGTTTTCACCTCGAACCCAACTAGAGCTCATCTAATTCGCTCAGGATGTGGATATTCACAATCCAAGACGAAGTACTAGATGTCAAGACTATGATGGGCAAGCTCCCCGCAATCGGGCCAATGTTATGGTCTGCTGTGGAGCCGCGACTTTTCTGCGTCCGCCCTAGCTCCATTGCTCGATGATCACTTCACTACACATCGGTATATTCAGATTGACTCGGCATTTCCAGACCTACAGTATCAATATAGACATCCCACGGCGCATAAAGGTCCTGCAATTTTGAACACGTCGAAACTACGACCGCTGCGCCTGCAAAAACCACCCTCCGCTTCCCACCGGAGCATCGCAAGCCCACACGAACACCGCAAAGACACACCTCACACCCATAGCTCCTCTTCAGCCCTCTCAGATACGAGCAATCCCACCTTGTCACACTGGGTAATCCATCATCATCGCACAAATGCTCTCCCTACCATTCATTACCCCGCGCGACGTGAGTGCAAGTCCACCTCCACCTCCAAACCCCCAAACTAACAATATACCATAAACACAGTCCCACGAGCTCTGGTTCGGCGCCTCCCAACCATACCGATCCTCATCCCCGCAGCAAAACCAAAACGACCCAGCCAACCACCTCCGTCGCAATGCCAACACAAACACCCACCGCGCCTTCATGCCCTCCCGCTCCCCAGCAAACTCTCTCTCAGCACTACTAGCCGAGGAACGTGCGCTACGTGCGCGAAAACAGAATATCGCCTCATTCGGTTACTCGTGGATCAGACCCGCGGGATGCGCGAAGACTATGCTAGGCATGAAAGAAGAAGAGGCGGAGCGCGAAGAGGCCCTTGCAGCTGCACAGGCTGAAATGAATGTCGTTGATGGGGAGGGCTTTATGGATGATGATACGGGGATCCGTGAGGAGGATGAAGGCATGGAGCGGGATTTGGATGATGAGATTCCTGACGCGGATGTTGATCCTGAGGGTCTTATTGAGGAAGGCGAGGAAGGGCTTGAAGAGGAGGATATTGCTGATGAGGAGGGGTATATGGAGCGTGATTTGGATGATGATATCCCTGAGGGCTATCCTGATGTCTACGAGGGGTATGAGGAGGATTTCGATAATCAGCCGGATTTGGATGCTGATGTTCCATCTGCGGAGGGCTTGAGTGATGGTATGGAGAGGGATTTGGATGATGATGTTCCGGATGCTGCGGAGGATGGATCTGAGCAGGAGGGTGAATGGCAACATACGGATACAGAGGATGAAGTTGACGATGAGGATGAGGACGAGATCGTTGCCCGTCCTTTGGAGAACTTCAGGACCAGCACGCCTAATAGCCGGAGTGGACTGCCTCCGCCGCCGCTTCGACGTGGGCGTGAGACGGAGGCTCAGTCGCGGTTCCTGCAACGATGGAGTGGAGGTGGTGATGCATTTGATTCCAGCAGTATATTGCTGGAGGAGGATGATTTGCGCGCCTCGGTGACGAGCCAGAGTAGTCGCCGCAGTGAATTTGCTCGACGATTCCCTCGACGTGTGGGCGGGCCTCGAGATAGCCTTAATTGAGCTAGACTATGGGTTGTTGGTATGAGGGAACGCTTCAGCGGTTTGCATTGTCATCGGCGTCTGGGTGGGTTCATGAGCCTGGGAATGTAGGTGTGTATGCTATCCATCGTTCCCATTATTGCAAGGATACCACTGTTGTGTATTGTTCCTGCGAATTGCTCGCTATCATCAAGCCTATACGGTATTTGCTGTAAGAGAAGTCACCGCAAGACAGTGATATGTAGAAATCATTAGGGTTCAGATACACATAAAACCAACTTGATCCAGAGTCCAGTTCCGTGGCATGAATGAGCCTTCAGAGGCTTCTTGCATTATGTACATGTACTTATACAGCAATCGTATGTCAAGGAGCCTGATCTCCTGGCCGAGCACTGCCAGAAAGGACTGACAATCAAGGCCTTCACGGTATAGCAAGCACTCAAGAAACCGCCAGGAAGGGCGAAAAAGCGCATAATTTCCATGACTGGAATGATGTCAACATTCTACGTAGGTCCCGCCCGCGGAAATTCAATGACATGCAGTAAATCACTGCCTGGAATCCAAATACAAATCGAACTCCAAACACCGCAAACAAAAGTCATGCTGGTACTTCATAAAAATATGTATGCGCCGTAAACCGAAGGAGGCTCAAGGCAAATGATTTTGATGGCGTGTCGAGGCGAAAAGAAGTATTAAATAAGGCGTAGAGCCGGAGGCGAATATAAACTGGTCGAGCGCGACCGTGACCGCTAAAATATCCATACGTAGAAGAACAAGAGAAAGACGGCGAAGAAGAATCCAAGCCACACTTTCCAGCCGACGCCGGTGCGGTCAGCCATGCGGAGCATGCGGTTCATGTTTCCGCGGATTCGGACTCGAGTGTTTTCGAATGAGCTTTCGAGGCCTTCTAGATATGTGGTATCCCGGATCTCGTCGCCGATGGCAAGAGAGAGCTGGCAATGCGTTGTCAGTGGTTAACCTTTGAATACCTCTGCATTCACCCCGCGGTAACAATCTTGGAAAAGGGATTGCTTACATCTTTTAGCATCTTCACCTTGGCGGAGATTCCTTCCACCTCCGCATCATTTTGTGATTCGAGGGATGAGAGAACAGCATCGGAGTAGTGGCCCCTACGTACAAGTTGCAGGTTAGAACTGGGTATTGACAAAGTGTTGGGCTGACTGGAGATCCGACATACTTCTTATCCGGGGTTCCGCTCCTATATGAGCCGGCGACACTTCCATTGCCATAGCTGTTTGCCGGGCTGGAGTAACCTCCGTATCCATATCCGCCTGACGGAGCGGGCGATCTGCTAGCTGGACGAGAGTCGCCACCGTATGAGTCAAAGAGGGAGGATGAGGCGCGGGGATCGCGTTGGCGTGGAAATCTAGTCGATGCGATATTAGATTCAAGATACGTTGAAAGGCCAACTGGACCGCAAAAAAAGGAGGGACCGGGACTATACCGTGAAGCCATGATGGTCGTTCGGGTCAGATCAGAACGAACCGAGGACGTCTGCTAGAGTCACTCAATGGGAATAAAGGGGCGGTCAATGATATTCCAGGAACATTGCTGGACGTTAGAGACCGGGATCCACAACCACGTCAGTTAAATAGTCGACTTGGATGTTTGCGGAGGGCAAAAACACCAGGTGGCCAAAGCGTTGTTGGTCTCGCCCTGAGGCGGCAACACGTGATAACAACCGGTGTTTACAAGGCTTGGGGAAACAAATAGATTGTTTGTAGAACAAAATCAATCACTAAATGAGGGAATGGACTCAGTCGAGGGTTATGGCGGACGTCGCAGATTGTATAGCAACAATGCCAAGCTCGAACTACAGAGTATCGTTTATGCCTACAGATAATACGACAGCGCAACCTGAACCGTGGACCACGTGAGCTCCGCTTTTCTGGCATGGCTTAATCTGTTTATGTACAGGGGTCCTAGGGAAGTACATAGCTATATCTTCTACGTCGAGATCTCCTAATTTTAGACAGAAACTTTTTGTTCGCCACACTAGAAAGTAGCCAAGGAGCACGCCAAGCTGAGCTCGCAGACTGACTATATAGAATAAAAGCGATGCACGTCCATCTTTTAGAAAAATATCGTCTGGTCGTATGTGGTAAAAAAGCATACTTCGGACACGTTCGCGCATAAAGTAGCTATTTGGCCTATATATGCCTTAGTTAGTACATCCCTCAATGCTACATGATGATGGTTGTAAGTCTCACCTAGAATATGCCGAAATTCGAAGTTAAGAGCAGAGTGGTTTCGGATAAAAGCAGTGAACATAGCAAGAATCAAATAACCGTAGCTAAGATTAGGAAACTCACTCGCGGTTGGACAAGGATATGCTACCAGTTGTTGCGGAGGAAGGACTTAGAGGAGGCAAGGATGTTATTCTTCCGGAACCAAGTTCTCAAGATAGTACCGGGCAGGAGCAGATGATTTTCTTGGGTGCTTAGGTAGCTCTTACATCCATGTTCTCCGTAGCTTCCTAACTTGAGTAGAGCTTAGGTAGTTGCACTTTTTAACTAGCGCTCGTAGACAGTAGATCATTATCCTCCCTCTACATCCTACCTAGTACTAGAGAGTACTATTCCCAATATGGCGACCTCATCTCGGTTGTAGACCTGGTTCAGTCAAGCCTACCACCCTCTTCGTTTTCCGTGCCCTCAAACAACCCCTCTACTGTTATCTCAGGCTTGCTACCTAACCCTCTTCTACCTAACCTTCTTCTCAACTCGACGGATTCCCAACGCTTCAGAGACAGGCTCCGAAACACGCCCATAATGGCAGATACGCAACCCGGGATCTCCGGAGACGAACTTGCCATGAACTCCGACTCGGACTGGGATGACGGGGACGAAGTGATCGCTCGTGGATACCCGCGGAAATACGAGCACTTGGAAAAGCATGGCTTCCGTCCTGTGTGGACGATGTGGGATGGATACCCAGGAGAGATTCCTGAGGATATCCGCGAATATCTTGATGAGGATGGACAGCGCCGTGAGCTTCTTCTCGTTTGACTATGACAGAAAAAATGCTAACCTCTCTCAAAGGCTCAGCCCCGATGATTGGCCCGCTCCGGAGCCTAGCATGGCTAGCTGGCCTGGATGAGCTAGTGGAGGCTATCGACCACCCCGCGTATACGATCTCCGATCAGATTGAGGTCGTCCCTTTTGGCGCCGATGTTTCGTTTCCAGTGAATCGGCACTATGAAGAAGGGCGAATCCCGCCCCGGATATGGGCCAAGCTTGCGGAGACAACGTCGTTACTAGGACTCGGTGATAGAATGGTGCTCTGTTACCAAGTCCCAGCTGGTGTTAGTGAGACACCTACGGCTTTGAAACTACAGGATCTTTACGGTAGCAGCCGTATACAAGCTACGGGCACTGTTAAGTGTATGAAGGTTCGGCATGACAAGAACTTCCCTCGCCTGGAAGACACCATCAGACGACAAGCCGGACAGACCCTTACATCCGGCAAGCTTTGGTTTCGGGCAACAAGCCTGCCTGCTTTGGAGTCGACCCTGTATTTCTTCACTCCGGAAAGAAGCACTCATAATACAGACAATGAGTTCGGACCGGGTATCTATACGACGGATAAACTCGAATATGCCCTCGACTACATTACAGCTGGAACTGGTGCTATCCTGGTTTTTAAGGAACCGGACCTACAAACAACTCAACTCTGGCAGCTGCACCATCAGCAGTGGGATGCCTGGGTAGCCAGGTGGACTCGACTTCACCTAGCCATCGCAAACCAACAGTTCCCGTCCGAGGCTTTGCGAGCCGATTTCATTCAAGGTGCCATCTCCGAAACCCGGGGTAGAGGTAGACGTGGTAATACGGTGCCACTACCGGGGGAGCAACAGCAGCTAGTTGCTGCGAGCTATAAAGGCTGTCAAGCTTTGGCCGAATGCCTGGATATGATTATCTTCGTTGAACGGAGATAGCATTGGTTGCCGCTGTTGACGGAGACTACTAACGGAGACTATTGGCGGAGACTATTGGCAGAGGCTACTGACGGAGATTGCTAACAGAGACTGGTGACGGAGAGCGTCTATGAAGACTATTGATAGATATTACGTTAAAATGCAGTCATTTGCTATGAATCTCGAGCCGTTATCGAGAAAGAAATGTACGAAAAGTCAACAGGTATCCGCAAACATCCACAAACAGGTATATACAACGTCCAAAAATGCATTACATTGGGACTGGTCATTGCAAGCAATAAATAGATACCATTTACTCCTATTACTCCACAAGGCAAGGTGGATTATACGTCAAAGGCTCCTCCACAGCACGTTGGCAGGCCTGTCGGGATTCGCATGCGTCATGACGCTGATCTTCTCACCCTGGGGCACGTGGCGTTTAGTACGGACAGAGGGCAACAGGTCGACGACGAATGAGAGGACGTATCCGGGGAAGACGAATGGGGAGAAACAGTAAATAGAGTCGAAAGATCCAATAGATCAGCTTCATTGATTCATTGCCGTCACATATTTAACATGACCCGGAGAACAAACTGTGCCTCGAGAAGACAAGAGAGCACAAGAGAGAGAGAACCTCCCCAAAATCCATAGCGCCGATCCAATAAGCAATTCCCATGTCACTTAAATCAAGACCAGCCGCTTAGTCGCGCATCTGATCATCGTCGTCACCATCACCACCAGTGGCCTGGTAGTCCTCGTCATCGTCCTCCTCTTCCTCCATTGCGTCTGCGTTCTGGGTGTGCACTTTCTCCCAATTGATCTGCTTGCCGCGCGTGCGACGACCGCCAGAGATGATGTTGTCCTGCGAAATGGGCTCAAGGTTGGCGTCCCCGTTATCGTCCTCGTCCTCGTCTGTATCCGCCATAGAAGGTCAGTATGGACTCGAATCTTCGATTGGGAGCTTGGTAGCCATTGGCCACAGATTATGTGTGGCGGCAAACAAGATCAGAGCGGGGTGCGTACCATTGTCGGGCTAGAGACGGTGTCAGATCAGTCTCGCTGCTTTGGCAGATGGGATATGTAGATGGAATGCGCAAACTCACAAGCTCGGCCTCGCTCTCAAACTCGCTGTCGGACTCCATGTTCTGGTCCTGGGTAGGCTCCTGGGCCTTGCCCTTGCCCTTGTCCGCAAAGGCGGTCTCCTGGGGGTTGTTGACGGTGGCGTGGTCACCCATTTTGAAGAATTATGCGCTTGGTAGAAAGGTGGGAGAGGGAAGAACAGAGAGAAGTGAAAGAAGGAGCGAGGATTTAAAGAGACGGTCTGCAAGTAAGGTAGCTCTTCCAAACAAAACAACCCGCAACAGTAAGGGACGCCGCGATCCCGTGATGTGATTCGCCGCGGTGGGGACCTCGTGACAGATTGTGCCCTGAGGCATCTTTTGGGATTTGCTTTTTTTTATCAGGCATTGGGGATGATCTATTCATATATAGTGATTATAGTGATCACTTATATGATTTGTATTCATCGGGTTCTAATATCAAGCTATGCTGCTACAAACTTTGCCGCCACTAACTACTCAAAGCAAAACACCGTTCCACCGAATCGGCATTGTTGCCCCACCAGTTTGGCATCGAGATCTGCTTGCCAGCCCCGAAGAAGAAAAAGATGAGCAGCATGTTGAGGTTGAATCCTGCATCAAAGGCGGCTGCCACCAGGTAATTATAGCGCTTCCATACCTCAAAGTGACGTCGGTAGGCCCAGTACATGGCAATGTAGGCACCAATGATGGCTGATGTATACCCGGTACTAATATTGCCGTAGAACATAGCCAGCCCCCCGAAGAAGATACTGACGTTCCACAGATCAATCCGCAGTCGTGGGAAGAAGCGGTGGAAGATGAAGAGGATGGGAGGAATAACGGCTCCCACGAGGAATGACCACGGGAGCGGTGACATCTCCGCCTCTGCGAAGAGTCGCTTGGGACCGAGGATTGCGTACTGCACACCCATCGTGTTGGAAGTCACAAGTTTCTGTCCCGTCCACTGGTTGAGTGGATCGCTCTTCTTCCCCGTCAAATAATCACCCTTGGTGTCCATGACCCAGCGGATGACGGCGTAGTTAATCGGAATACCCATGAGCGTGCCGAAGATCTGCGAGAAGAACACCTGACGGGGAGGTATGTGCATATAATGGCCAATCTTCTGGTCCTGGAGCATGTATTGCGCCCGGTACCAGGCATCACCAGCAATAGAGCCATAGACAGACGGACCGCAAGGGTGCTGGTGATTTTCACCGGCTTTGGTGTGCACCATATAGCCATACATCAGCTCGTTGAACGAACCGGTCTCAAGCTGATAGTTCGAAATGGCGTATAGCCAGGCAAAGGGAATAACAAAGATCGCGGCACTGGCGAGTCCGACGAACAAGGTCCAGACTGGAATAAAAAGGTAACCACATGCAATGCTGGTGATCAGGATGACGAATGCCACCAGGAACAGGGCAATGTACCACCATGACGGGATCTCTTTATACTGTCGCTGAATAACATTGAGGCGATCATTGTACTGGTAGTGAATGCCTTGGCCCGCTGCACCTGTAGTCTTCTTGCGAGCAAAGATCTTCCTGAGGTTGCTCCTCACCTGGGTGAAACCAAAAGTTGCAATCCACATCACCGCAGCCGGCAGCTTGGCATAGTCAAAAAAGGTCGCCCACACATTCTGCAAACCCATGTACATTGGCCCGTACTCCTGGTATGCAGTCTCATTGAGGTGATAGGTTGGGGTGAGCACCTCTGCGATCGGGTATGTTGTACCGTTGGCTAACAGGAGGCTATTCGACATGAGACCATGCTTGAATGATCCAAGGTTTCCCCACTTCGCTGCAGGTAGTAAGACCCAGCAGTTGAAAGCAAAGGCCAGGAACAGAATGACCTGGGTCCACCATGGGGTGAGCAAAATGGAGGATCCATTCCAGTTGATGTTGGACCAGTCCAAGGAGAGGTTGAGGAAGCCCATACCACCTATTCCGGACCCAATGAAGTTGGCTACCGGGTTTCGTGGTGCAACCCAGCAAAGGAAAGCTAGGGAAGAGGTAAATGGAAACACATATTCTGGTAAAAATTGCCACATAGTCATTCCCAGGAGGGAGAAGAAGAACACCTTCATCTGACGGCGTGCCAGACGAGACGATGTGTCCGTTTTTCGGAATGTTTCAAACAGCGTTGTCTGCATCAAGGCCTGGGGCCAGATGTATTCCGGGTCCGGCAGAAGGATCTGTCGTGCCAGAGCCGCAAAAGCATATCCAATCCAAACAATCGCCAACATGAAGAAGAGCGCAACAGCCGGCTGGATTCTCTCTCCATACCAGAGCTCAGCCAAAACAATTGGAGCATATCCCATGTTGTATGTCGCTCCCGAGGCCGCCGTCACCGTGACCAGCACGTGTTCTTTGATACTCCAGGCCCCAGGGTTCAGGCTGAAAGACCACTCGGTCCCCGGCACGCGGACCACCCGGGTTGGAAGTGTCCTTGCGAGGAAGTGTCCAGCATAGTGGCAAGCAATTTGGACAAAGAAAACCGAGTAGTTTGCACTGGTAGTTCGGAAATAGCTCATCTGCGAGAGGAAGGCCCCGGGGATAACGAAAATGGCCGAGAGAACAAAGTAGCGGAAGGTGATGGTGGGCAGAGTGGGATCATCCGTCAGATTGATCAACTGCCGCACCTGCAAAGGTAACGCGGCGATTTCTGGATTGTCATGGCTCTCCTGCTCGATAGTCACAGTCTCGCTCGTTGCCTGGACCTTCTCTTCATCGGGGAAGACCGCGTCGGTGACCTCGGTCTTGGTCGAAGGCATATCAACAGGATCCTCCGATACGCGGCCTGATGAGTCCTCGTCCTGGGTGACCTGGCGCCGTTTGAACACATCCAGAAGAGCCATCTTTGCGGGAGACGTCCGTGAAGGTTTTCTGCAATGCTGGGAATACCAACAAGTGGCGGGTGAGAAAATCAAAACCCGTCCATTTCCCCCAAAGGCGGGGTTCCTTTATAAAAAAGAAAAGCAAGCATCACATATTCATGGTTTTCATGGCGTGCGAACCAAGCCCATCAGAGCCAGCGAAAGTTGCCCGAGCTGGCGGAGCTACCGAAGTTTCCACGCAATCTTTGCGTCGAATCACGCCCAATCAGGAAAATGGATAGGTAGGACAGCAGCTAGGGTTCGGAACTAATGTGGGAGAGTTACATCGGACGTGTGCCGAAGAGCTTGGATGCGATAGAATTGAGCGGTTGGTCAATCATAGCGCGGATGGCGTTATCGCGGCCATCTCCAATGACCTTTTTCTCCTTTTGCTCAACATGCACCGTACCTAAGGTAGTGTGAGTATGCGAACTCAGACTTGCGAGTCCGGACTGGGCTCTATATTTCTATGTCTCTATGTTTCTATTTTCTTTTTCTTTACATAGTGGTCACGCGATCAAAAGAAACAAAAGCGACTTTTACTGTGAGAGTATCTTGGCTTCAGGATTCTCCAATGAAGAACCTACGTATAAGTAACTAGGCCGAGTGTATGATAGGTATAATGTAAGACAGCTAGGTCGTGTATCTGATGAATGCCGGCCCAAAATAAAATAGAGTACTCAAGATAAGCTTATGGCAGACATGGGTGGGTGAATGCCTGAGCGCCTGACTGTCTGACTGTCTGACTGTCTTGCTGCCTTGTTGCCTGATTACCAAAGCTTTATTCGACACCTCAGGCAGAAATGGAAGACTGACGAAGTCCAAGGGAGGATGAATTCATCATGACGCTCACCAAGCGGTGACCGTACCGATACTATCATTACGCACTGGCCAGACCCACCAAAGCTCTAACTTACCCCGCTGGTACGCACGGTAACAAAATCCGACACCATCAATTACATCATACAATGCCCCGCCAAAAAGATTGACCAGCATCAACAATGCAAAACGACGAATTGTACAATATCCAAAGCAGCTGGGCAGCAACCTGTAGCTTGTAGAGCTAGCTAGTACGCACCAGACCCATCTCGAACCAACGATTCCTTCCAAGGAATAGTGTGGACAGCCTGTTGCTGGGGCACCGAAGGTCGTGGAACCCGGTGGACTTCCATGGAAGCTGCCTGCTAGAAGCTTCTGAACAATACACCGCTCACTATATAGGAGGAATTTGCTGCCCCATCCCCTCCTCTTCTCTCATCAATTTTCACAAATACCCTTTAATCCTTCTTCTTCTTCCTCTCCCCACACCTGTACACTACTATCTTATCCCTCACGAATTTCCTTTGATTTGACGACACATATTCATCATGGCCCCCGCCGTCGGTATCGATTTGGGTACCACCTACTCCTGTGTGGGTGTGTTCCGTGATGACCGCATTGAGATCATCGCCAACGATCAGGGTAACCGCACTACTCCCTCGTTCGTTGCTTTCACCGACACCGAGCGTCTCATCGGTGATGCCGCCAAGAACCAAGTCGCCATGAACCCCCACAACACCGTCTTCGACGCCAAGCGTCTCATCGGTCGTCGTTTTCAGGACGCCGAGGTCCAGGCTGATATGAAGCACTGGCCCTTCAAGGTTGTTGAGAAGGCCACCAAGCCCATTCTCGAGGTCGAGTTCAAGGGTGAGACTAAGCAGTTCACTCCCGAGGAGATCTCCTCCATGATCCTCACCAAGATGCGTGAGACTGCCGAGGCCTACCTCGGTGGCACCGTCAACAACGCTGTCATCACTGTCCCCGCCTACTTCAACGACTCTCAGCGTCAGGCTACCAAGGACGCCGGTCTCATTGCCGGTCTCAACGTCCTTCGTATCATCAACGAGCCCACTGCTGCCGCCATTGCCTACGGTCTTGACAAGAAGCAGGAGGGTGAGCGCAACGTCCTCATCTTCGATCTGGGTGGTGGTACCTTCGATGTTTCGCTCCTGACCATCGAGGAGGGTATCTTCGAGGTCAAGTCCACTGCTGGTGACACTCACCTGGGTGGTGAGGACTTCGACAACCGTCTCGTCAACCACTTCGTCAACGAGTTCAAGCGCAAGCACAAGAAGGACCTGACCACCAACGCTCGTGCTCTCCGCCGTCTTCGCACTGCTTGCGAGCGTGCTAAGCGTACCCTCTCCTCTGCTGCTCAGACCTCCATCGAGATCGACTCCCTCTTTGAGGGTATTGACTTCTACACCTCCATCACCCGTGCCCGTTTCGAGGAGCTCTGCCAGGACCTCTTCCGCGGCACCATGGAGCCTGTCGAGCGTGTCCTCCGTGACGCCAAGATTGACAAGTCCTCCGTCCACGAGATCGTCCTGGTCGGTGGTTCCACCCGTATCCCCAAGATCCAGAAGCTTGTCTCCGACTTCTTCAACAAGGACGCCAACAAGTCCATCAACCCCGACGAGGCTGTCGCCTACGGTGCTGCCGTCCAGGCTGCTATCCTGTCCGGTGACACTTCCTCCAAGTCCACCAACGAGATTCTGCTGCTCGACGTTGCCCCTCTGTCCCTCGGTATCGAGACTGCCGGTGGTGTCATGACTCCTCTGATTAAGCGCAACACCACCATCCCCACCAAGAAGTCCGAGACCTTCTCGACCTACTCCGACAACCAGCCCGGTGTCTTGATTCAGGTCTTCGAGGGTGAGCGTGCCCGCACCAAGGACAACAACCTGCTCGGCAAGTTCGAGCTCACTGGCATTCCCCCTGCCCCTCGTGGTGTTCCCCAGATTGAGGTCACCTTCGACCTTGATGCCAACGGTATCATGAACGTTTCCGCCGTTGAGAAGGGTACCGGCAAGACCCACAAGATCACCATCTCCAACGACAAGGGCCGTCTCTCCAAGGAGGAGATCGAGCGCATGCTTGCTGAGGCCGAGAAGTACAAGGAGGAGGATGAGGCTGAGGCTGCGCGTATTCAGGCCAAGAACGGCCTCGAGTCCTACGCCTACTCCCTCAAGAGCACTGTCTCCGAGGGCAAGCTCCCCATCTCCGAGGATGACAAGAAGAAGATCGAGGAGAAGGTCGGCGAGGTCATCAGCTGGCTCGACAACAACCAGACTGCTGAGAAGGATGAGTACGAGTCTCAGCAGAAGGAGCTTGAGGCTGTTGCCACTCCCATCATGAAGGGCGCGTACGAGGCCACCGGCGGTGACCCCGGCGCTGCCGCTGGTGCTGGTGCTGGTGCTGATGAGCCCCGCAAGCCCGACGAGGCTGAGGAGCTTGACTAAACGCTTTTCATGGCTCATTTTTCCTTCCTGGCTAAGCAATTTTTCTTTCACGTCTTGTTTTACGACTTATGGGCTATCGTTTCTTTTTGCGCATGATTACATAGATACTTTTTAAGGTTATCTCTGCTGGGAGCGGAAAAGTCCTAGCAAATTCAAATTTTCCTTAATTCTTCTATTTCTTCTCCAATCATAGAAATTTGCAGTAAACTATTAAGTCAGTAAACCATTAAGGCCTATAGAATTAGATCTTTTTGAGACCTGCTGATTCAACAGTAGGGAGATGGAAAAACACGGGAAAAGACTCCAATAACTCCATGTTATGGAGACAGGTATTATACAACAATCCCCTTCGCATAGCAGTACTCCCTTCTATATCCAGGAATATCTAAAAGCATCCTTCATAAATCCTGGAAATCTCCATTCCACCACCGTTGTAACCGTCGCTGGCCAAGTTGTGCGATGCTCCCGTATCCAATCTCCGATGCCTTCTCGGGGTTCTTCTCTTGTTGGTCGCGGCGGATGCGAGTGAGGGCGGCACTGACGCCCATTGCGAGGGCGAATAGAGGATCACCTATTCTATTTCACCAATATTGTTAGATTGGGACTTGGTCTGGAGTAACGAGATGCCATGGTGCCGTTGTGGAAGGATCGGAGTTCTTGGTTTGGTTGAGATGGCATTGTTTTGTTGATTGTTATATGTGCACTTACTTTGAAAGAAGGTAGGCGGTCATTGTGTACTTTCTGCTCTGGTTCGTAGAGTTCGAGCTCGGTTTGGATCAAAGTCGATGCGGAGTTGCGGGACTTGGGAGGTTCGATATGCGATCACGTGATCGTTGATACAGGTGAGCGAATGGATAGGTATTCTTTTGAGTTCTACGAATAGGATTTCAACATACAAGTGGGATGTTGGCTTTAATGGAGGGTGTGGAGTGTTGTCTTATTCGTTAATTGCAACTAAACCCCGAGTAGAATAAACCATGTCTATGAGGGAAAAAAAATACACAGGCGGGCCAATGAAGAGCTGCCAAAGTCCAAGAGACCCGAAGAGAAAATGAGAAACGGAAAGGGGGGAGTGTCAACAACGCCGCGGCTAAAGAACTCGTCAAGCATGGCTTTCCTATACAACCTGGCCAAAGGCAGGGATCAGAGTCTGTGCCAGCCAGAAGCTGAACACCAACTTCGGGCCGGTCATCAGCAGCTTGGGAGTGAGACCCTTGAAGAAGCTGCCCATGCCCTCGTTCTTGGCCATATTCGAGACGATACGGAAACCAGACTCGGGGTTCTCAAAGTTGCGGTTCTGAATACGGGTCTTGATCACGTCCAGGGGAGCTGAGACAATCAGCGAGGCACTGGCACCGCAGATGGAGGCGACGAAGTTCTGGGACCAGGAGGCCTTGCTGTAGTCCTGCAGGCTATAGATGTACTCCTTGGCAAAGGCAGATCCACCGAAGAGCTAGAACACTGGTTAGCGAGCATAATCCTAGGGTCTTGGGCGTGATGTGATGTGATCGACACGTACAGCGAAAGAGCCGGGGGCATTACGGGCGGCCGTCCAGCCGGCACCCCGGTAAAGACCCATACCCTCATCAGAGATGATCTTGAAGAGGCCACGGCCACGGAAGGCCTCGGGGTTGGTCTGACGCTTAATCTTCAGGACATCCAGAGGGAGCAGGATGATCTCGCCAATACCAATCAAACTGGAATGAGTGTCAGCCTCTCGAGGTTATCCATTATGAATCCTGGTATGCTTTTCTCACCTGCCAGCAGTGGCGTGCATGATGGCCTTTCCAGTTCCCTTGCCAAAAGCCTTGTCGAAATCGGCGCCGTAGTGCTGAGCCAAGTAGTCCCGAGCGAAGGGCTGGCCACCGTACTTGTAAATGCGTTGAAGGACCTTGAGATGAATATCAGCGGGCTGCACATTGTCCAGACCGGTGTCCATATCGTCAAGAATGACCAACCTTGTAGCCAGCGGCATAGCCGAGACCGGGGAACAGCGAAGTAAACTTGCGACCGACGGTGGCAGTGGCGTACTCCTTGAAGACAACCTGGTTAAAAGTATTGGCTGAAGTGATCTAGGGTAATCTCAGTCAGCGACAATCGCAGCGCATGCATCCGTAATCGAGTCCGATCTCACCCTGGTCTGGTTGCTCATCAGTCGCTTCGCCGTGGTGTCGACCTGGGGCAATGTGTCAGTAGTAAAGTTGGGGCAGCTCCAGGGGCAATCGATTCATACGGGGTGGAAGACCAGCAGCTCGGCGATACCGGCAGAGCCTATATTCCCGGGTTAGCAATTGGCGTCGTGCGTCCATTCCATGGGTGAGACCATCTTACCAGAACCGAGGAGACGAGCGGTCGCTGACTCCTTCTTGACATCCTTGGAGGCGGCGCCGGCACCGGCTTGAACGATAGCGGGTGACATATTTGCAAGGTAGGGGATTGTAACCGGATGAGACCCCAGAAATATGTGCCTGTAAATTTTATCGCAACGACGCGGATGGCCGCTAGTCCCGATCGGGGAGCCGGAGTCGGAGCTTCGGAACTTCGTAGCATCACAGCCGTACTACGGTACGATCCATCACAGACTACAGTCATTCTCCGTACTTTGGTTATTACTACTATTGAAACTATCGTTATGAGCGACTGCTAAGTCTACACTTGCATCTACTAACCATGTCCGGGATCCATTCCCGTCTACTGTGCTGTAGGAGACCTCGAACAAACGTCAAGTCATAGGGTTAAAGCATGATTTTCATTTCATTCAAAGCAAGCTTAGGACATGGCCCAGCAAAGATGGAGGTAAATTTGCACAACACCAAAAGAACGCCGCATAACCGAGAAAAACTGTCATCCCAGAGATTGAACGAGGCTCATTCGCCAATATCACTGAAGGCCACTAGATATCATGGGCCCGTCAAAGATCCAAACGGGCCACCTGAGACCACTCAGAATAGCGAGCGCAAGCAACCGCGTTAAGGTTCAGAAGTCACCGAATGTATTCTCGCCGGAGTATCTAGAATCCATTAGATCAGTATGGTCTCCTTTCAAAGGGATATCCAGGGCACAGGGAAACATGAACATACGTGATGTACAGGAAGCCATCCTCATCCTTGTGCTCCTCGTAGATGCTGCTCATGAGGGCGGCAGTAGGGGGAAGGACCTCATCGACGAAGATGAAGATGGCCTTCTCGGGGGAAAGCTTGATGCGCTTGCGGATCACGTAGACGAACTGGCCAACAGTAAGATCGGCCGGGACGAGGTACTTCTTCTTGTCGATGGTAGCGATATCCGATTTCTCGACTTTCTCGCAGATGACCTGTCGTGAGTCCGTTAGCTACCGAACAAGCGGTGAGGGGCAAGTATGTTACGGCCTCCAAGGCTCATCCACTCCTTGAGGACGACATCAAGACGTCGATAGGGGACTTACAGGGATGCGATCAGCGTACTTTTGGCGGATGCGCTCAGCCTCCGCCTTCCGCTTCTCGAAGGGGTGCTCGTCCTTGAACTTGGATCGCATAGCTGATAAGACCTGATAAGTAAAGCGGGTCGGGAGAAGTGGAGATGGTTAAGGAAGCTCAAGCAGAGATGAACTGGAAGTAATAGCAGATGTTGAAACAGCTACTTTAATGGGAAGATTCCAAACGGTTGATGGAAAAGGAGAAAGTGATGAAGAGGAGGGGGTGATGCTGGTCGATGACAAAAGGCAACCCCCGCTGACAATACCATCATAAGGCGGTGAGCTGGGTCCCATGACTCAGCCAGTGCACGTGCACAGAGTCATTCGCGGGTTTGTCTTATTTAAGAGCTGCCTATGCTTTCGCAAACAGATACCGGTAATGCCATCATCCTTATAGAGTGCAGTAGCTTGGATGCATTATAGGTCAGATCAGCGATCTTGGATCCTCGGTAGAATCGGAAGAGGTGGATTCTCCACTGCTGAACAGCCCGGGCTTGGCCATCGAGTATCTCGGCCAGAGAGCCCACAAGGCGGATGATTAAAGTTATAATTGATAGACGGCTTCAAAATACCCAATCTCCACAATACTATCTCGGAAATTTCGATGGTTGTCGCAACTTTTCGTTATATATCAGAGTAGTCCTTAAAGCTCCAGTTATGACGCCATACTATATAGGGCTTAGTGTACCCACCTGACCCGTTCAAAATATACAATTTGCCTTTCATTTTCTTCCTAGACAGATCAACAGCTAGGACCCTGTGTCTATCTAGAGCTCAAAATCAGTATCCAAGACTAACCGTTCTGAAACCATCGCGAAAAATGTCCTCTCGCACAACAAGGAACCGGGGCAAACTCATGGGATCAGGGCTTTAGGGGCTTTGTAGAAACATACATTGATTGAGAGCGATATATACGAAGACAAACGATGCAAAAAATCAGAGAATTCACACAAGCAGCATCCTTCTTTCAAATCAATATAAGAAAATCTAGCGGGGGGTGGCGGGCGTCGCCTTCTCATCTCATCCTAATCATATAATATCTGGATTGTTTGGTCTCCTCCGCCTCTGACATCCTACCTTGTTTTCTAATGAGGTTGGCGAGACTACGGAGAGGGCTTACTCTTGGCCCTTTATCTAGACAGAGAGTATTCTCAAATTCTTGCCCTGCCTTTTGGAATTCCTGCTCTGCCTCCCATAGCTTCCCAAGGTAGAGAAGAACATGACCAAGTTGTGACCACCTTGAGAGTACGTAGGCTGTCCAAGTCACTGCTTATTTGGTATCTATCCAGTGCCCCTTGATATTTTTATGAAAATCAACTTAAGAAGTAGATTAAGTTTATGTAGAGCACTGCTATGGAAGAATGGAAAGCCAAAGCCTCTTAACTAGTTACACTACGGCGTGCAACCAATGAAAATGCAGGCAAAGAGCGGCTTATCGATGCTTATCTCATCTGAGCAAACACGACAAACACTGCGAATCGTATGACCGAGTTCCAGCGAATTGCCCGCGGAAATCCAATTTGCTCTATATTTATTTTGAAGTGTGAGTTAGGTTGGACTCAACCCTGTATAATTGCTCCTCTCGCCTGCTCTCGCCAGCTGTGCGCACGACTCCCGGTCGCGAAGATGGCATCGCGATCATTCATGCCTCTGCTGAGGTTTGGCCAGCTGTCTGCTCGTACAGCCAGTCGCAATACAGGCAGATCATTCCGTGGGTATGCCACAGAGCAGAAGGCACGTCAGAGACAGCAATTCACCGTATGGCGACCCTACTTGCGCCTCGTAATCGGCGTGCCCTTCATCGGCGCCATAATTTACTCCATGGTATGCAGCGGGTTCTCCACGCGCGATCTCCTCAACTCGCTAACATAATTGCAGGCCACTGGCGAAGTTACCGAACTCGATTCCCCGTCCATTGTGGAGCTGGATGAGGCTCTGAAGAAATCTTCTTCCATCAACGAATCCTCTCCCATGCGTCTACGAATGGAGAAGCTCATTAAAGACCATCAGCAGAAGATTATCGCGGAGCTGAGCAGGATAGATGGCAAGGAATTCAAGACGGATACTTGGACGCGCCCCAATGGCGGTGGTGGCATCTCGTGCGTGTTACAGGACGGCAACGTGTTTGAGAAAGCGGGTGTGAACGTCTCGGTGGTGTACGGCGAGCTGCCTCGGGCTGCTATTGAGAAGATGCGGGCCGACCATAAGTCATTCGTGGGCACTGATGTCGACTCGCTAACATTCTTCGCTGCCGGACTTTCCCTGGTCTTGCACCCGCATAACCCCATGGCTCCAACAGTCCACCTGAACTACCGATACTTCGAGACTTCGGACCCCAAGGACCCTATCAACGGGGACAAGAACTGGTGGTTTGGAGGTGGTACGGATCTGACACCCTCGTACCTCTTCCCCGAGGATGCGCAGCACTTCCACAAGACGATCAAGGATGCCTGCGATCGCCACGATGCGACTTACTACCCCAAGTTCAAGGCTTGGTGTGACAAGTACTTCTATCTGCCTCACCGTGGCGAATGCCGCGGTATCGGTGGTATCTTCTTCGATGACCTCGATGCCAACTTCCTCCAGACCTCCGCTGGCTCGTCCTCCAACCCGCAAGAGACCCTCTTCTCTTTCGTCTCGGATGGCCTGGCCTCCTTCTTGCCATCCTACGTGCCCATTATCGAAAGGCGAAAGGATATGTCTTACACCGAATCTCAGAAGGAGTGGCAGCAGCTTCGCCGCGGTCGCTATGTCGAGTTCAACCTGGTCTACGATCGTGGCACCAGCTTTGGCCTACGCACCCCGAACGCTCGCATCGAGAGTATCCTCATGAGCCTTCCGCGCACTGCGAGCTGGGCCTACATGGATCCTGTTTCGGGTACAAGGGCCGAGAATATGCCAGTGGAAGAGGAAGAGCTGGCAGAGGACAAGATCAGCGAAAAGGAGATCATGGATGTGTTAAGGCACCCTCGGCAGTGGGCTTAACCAAGGACCAGGACCCTGAGAAGTGTTTTGCACACTTCTGTCTCCGGACCTGAATGTCTATATATGTACACTTCATGTAAAATAGTCGATAGACCATGTCGTCGGTATATCATTGATATCCCTAGGGAATTCACTGATTTCTAATGAAAGATTAGGAGAATAGACTATGAATCTATACACTCACAGCTTCGGTTTCGCCTCTTCTCCAGCGTTTATGCTCTTCCGCCCGGATCTCATCTATTTATCACTTCCCGGTCATAATACCCCAATATCCATCGACTTGGATAAGCTCATTTTCAACCAGTCATCTCTGATCAATGGCACCCGCTTCATGCCTTACTCCAAGCCATTTTGGTTGCATTCAAAAGTGCAGATAACATATCAGAGAGTGCAGGATGGCTAGCTTCATGAGGGACAAACAAACTATTGACATTGATATTACTCCTTGGCAGTGAATTTGAAACTAATGGGCTTCAAAACGCTGATCCCTCCTCTAGCGACCCAAAAAGATGCAGGACAATTAGGTGATGACCAAAAATTTGGACCTAGGCGGGATCGATCCGCCAACCTTCCAGGAGTATTCATGTCAGTTTCCCGGTGGGGATAATTACATAAGCTGGATGCTCTAACCAATTGAGCTACAGGTCCTATTTAATTGCAAGTGAATCTGCAATTCTTAACCTTAGCTCCCCCAAGTGCCGAACTACATGGGTAGCCTTGGGGGGGCCCACCTTGACTGTACTGCTTGTAAAGTACCAGGGCTGTCCGTTTGGTCATCAGACATTCATCACCCCTAACCGCATCAGTCTGGCCGTGGACGGACACAGATGCGATTGATTGATACAACAAACATCGGGTCAATTTAGTAAGAAGTTTGACCTGGGCCACGAGAAAAAAATCGGTTGATCGAGTGGATCACGTGTGGGGCTCAAGCCCTACCTCCCTACACGGAATGTCAGGATGTCTCCGGAGTTCGAAGTATGCTGCCAGCTACAATCGCAAGCGTGAGGCGAGGGCCACTCATGAAACAGCTTGTCTGAAAATATGGTTCCAAAATGGATTAAAAAAGCAAAACACACATCAGCAGGCATTCACTGGTGGTCACCCGTCCAGTCGTGAGGCTATAGTGTTCTTGCTAAATACGCCCGCTCAACTCTAGACTAAATGCTAGCACTTCTAGAAGGTCTCTAGCGTAATCTTACACTTCATTCTAAATGCGAGTCGTCTGTTCTTGCTCCGTCACTAACTATGGCACTAGGAGAAAATAGCTACCGCGTCACCCCGGGCCTGGCACACTTAGCTGCCCTTAGCTTGGAATAATATTATTCATAAAACTAGACCCTCCTCGGTTGGTCAATTATCTTTGACCTCTTCTCTAATTCCTTGACTCTACTTAGAGCTCGCTTGGGATAGTATTGACGGCTCGGTGTCCAACTCCCATGGTAAGCGTGAATTTACGTTGCGACTTTGTCTAGGGTCTAGCGCTGTGCACTCTACGTGCCCCAGACACTCTCCTGGTTTGACTCCAATGCCCATCTCATCTAGGTAGTCGATTGTCCTTTGAGCCGGTTGTCTATGAGGAGGGAAAGTACTGCCTACGAGAGTCCTCTGATTTTCCCCTTGGTACAGTCCGTATGAGAACGCGGCCATCAATTTCGTCCTCGTGGAAACAGAGAAGGAACAATCTCCCCGCGGCATATCTTAGGCTATTGCCTACATGGGCAGGTCAATACCCTTCATTTTCCAGCTTCAGAACTAACTGCGAAGTAGGTATGGTTTATACACAACGTCAGTATGAAAATAGGGCTCACCATCCCATTTTCGGTATCTCCACCGATAATAGACCGTTCCATTTTCTTCGAATCAAGGGCGAAGGACAAGTGCGTTGTGATATTTGAGACACCTGAATGTACGTATGCTAATGTTCTATCAGTGGTGCCCACTGGACATAAATTACAGCCATCGTCAGAAAATTGGCGAAACACTTGCCTACATTCATACATAAGCTTCTTTGCTGTCCGCCATGGAAGGAAGCGATGGATCGAAACGCAGCGATGGACCCAAAGAATCCCATTGACGGCCCCAAATGGATAGCGGCCTTTCAACCGAAGACAATAATGGCAGGTCTACGATAGCCTGACCGGTCTTCCAAGTGGAGGAAAACATATGTTCGACTGAGATTAGATGAAGATGACAACACATCTGATAATGGCTATGAGGGTTGACCTTTGTTTTTTAAGCTTCGCGGAAGTGGTACTCATATTTTGTTTGCCAATCCCAAATCCCATTATAGCTTGATCAAGCTATACCCTAGGCAGATTTGATTGTGGCCCTATCGGAGTTACATAGCTAAAAAAAAAAGCTAGAATGTCTATTGCCCCCGCTTTGGCCAACAGCGAGCAAAAAGAAATGGACTCGCCGGGAATCGAACCCGGGACCTCTCGCAGAATCGCTATAAGCATGCGAAGCGAGCATTATACCCCTAAACCACAAGCCCAGGATGACAAAGAAAATGCATAATATTGAAGTGTCAAGGCAACATAGAGAGTACCAATCTGGACAGATCGTGAAATCGTAACGGCCAAACGTCATTTTTTCCGTCTTGTTGAGGATTTCCCACAACTGCAAGAACTTATCCAATTAGTTAAGTTTCCTGATTGAGAGGATTGTTGGTGATGACGGCCACAAAAGGTGAAAGTCCAAAGTCCTCAGCTCCTTTCGGCAAAGGCTCAGCCACAGCAGAGGACGAGGAAATGAGATCTATCAGTCTGCTACATAGGTAAAACCGATTTCGAATATCATGTACACAAAGTATAATCTCTTCAGACATGCCCGCGTAAGCCAAAAATTGAATACAATACAGCCCAAGAGGTCTTTCTGGCCTCCTTTAATTTGGTGATAGACAGCGTGTATAAACAGGAGATAGAGATCATGCATTCTATATGCCATAGAGAAGCACACAATCCCAAGGCGAAGAATGGACGGTCTAACGGGGATATAAACGAAATCTGTAAGAAAAGCGAAAGAAAAGGCGCATCGCAGGTGAATCTTCGAGCCTTACTGGCCTGCAACCACGTTTCTCTGTTTGGCCAGCCAGCCTCGAGGATCGGCCACGTTAGCACCATGTCGATATCGCGAGACAGTCATGTTGTTATTCTGCCATCGGCTCTGGAGATGGTACCAGGCCGAGCTGACGAGACTCAGCTCTCTGGCCTGGTCGTCGATGATTCTTTGGAGCTCGAGCTGGAGTGTGGTTAGTATGGGGTTGTTGGATATCGTATCACAAGACAGTACTTACTTCACGCTCCTTGGAAATGCCATCATCCAGGTTCTCTTCGTAGTTCTTCAAGCTCTCCCGGAGTGACTTTATAAGTTCGTTTTGCTGCTGGATGTACTGTAAAACCGTCGGAGTTAGCATTATACCTCGGACGGAACTTTTGGGGATGTAAGCTCACCTCCGCACGTTGAGCAAGCCGTTCAACATTCTTCTCTAGAACGCCAGCGCATTGTTTCAGGAGCTCGAAGCTCGATTTCTGAGGCGTGTCACCGGCCTCACTGTTATGGGTCTCAAACTCGCCCAACAGCATCTGCATCTCCTTCATCACTTCTTGGTCCTCGGCGCTGATTTCGTTCTGCTTATTGTCAAGCATCTTGCGCAACTCCTCTCGCTCGGAGCACACTTCGCGCACCAAGGTCTGACTAGCATCCACCTCGGCCTCCAAATGGTGCACATTGTGGGCAAGGTTATTCCATTCACTACGAAGCTTTGCCAATTCGCCTGAGTTGTGCTCTTCAAGCTCACGGAACATTTCGGCTTTCTCCATGTCGACGAGACCGACTAGGCAACGATTAGCAGGTTCTCTCATGATGCGTCTCTGTAGGAATGTCATACGCTGAGTCTGCGCATCAGAGAGGTCCTTTTGGGTGGTCTCTAGAGTATCGTGAACTTCGGCGATCTTCTTCAGTGTGCTAGTATAGTTCTCGTATAGTTTCCAATATTCATCACTGCAAGATATTAGCGCGTAACCTACACAGCATTCTAAATTGACATACCTTTGCGTGGAGTTGGCCTTTGCGAGTTGCACAGATGTATTGAAACTTTCGGAAAAGCCCTCCGGCTGGGACTCCGGCTGGCGCATGTCAGCTTATGAACCGTCCTAGGGAAAGGTAAGAAACCTACAGCTGTCGATGGCCCCTTCAACGATTCCACCTCTCGCTTTAGATCGTCATTCTCCGATTTGCTGCGTTGATTAGCCACGATGCTTGATATTGTGGATGGCGGTGACACATACAGCTGAGACTCTTTCACGCCGATTGCCTCAAAATCCTTGTTTAGAGTCCCCTGCATCTTGGGAGTGGCCGAGCCCGGCGATGGACTGCCTGGCAAGCCCTCTAGCTCCCGAAGGCGTTCACGAAGCTCGCTGATCAAAGCGTCGTCCCGTTCATGTTGCTCATCAGCGCCTTGGAGTCTCTCGGTAAGTGCATGGTTGTTGAACTCGAGCTGTTTCTTGAGGTTTTGAATCTCGGTGCATTCCTGTTCAATTCGTGGCAGGAGCTTGCGGTATTCTTCCAGTTCCACATCGCGCTCAGAGGTCCATCGCTGTTGCGAGTCTGACTCTTTCAATTGCTGCTGGAGGTCTCTGATCTGGTTCTTGAGAGTCTGGTTCTCTTTCTCAAAGTCCTGGCTGGCCTGGAGCTTCTGTCGGTACTTCTCAGCCGCATTCGCCTTGCGCGCGAGCTGATCTCTCTCCGTGCGGAGCTCATCGTAGTCATCCTGCAACTTTTGGTAACGCTGGTTCTTGACCTTCAGAGACTCGACGGTCATGCGAAGACTGTCGACTTCGTCTTGGGTAGCAGAAAGCTTGGCCTCTTGAGACGCGATAAGATCATCCTGCTGGCGCGTCTTGCTCTCCAACGCCTTCGCATTGAATCCTAAATCACCCTTTCCAGACTTCAGCGTTACCAGACGATCCTCGGTGGAGGCCAGGCGATTCTGGAGGGTATCGTTGTTCTCCTGCAAACGCGCCAAACGGTTGTGTAAATCCTCCAGTGCTTTCCCTAGCTCCTTTTTCTCATGGCTGAGGCGATCGTTCTCCGCAAGCACCTTTCCGACGCGCTCCTCGAACCTGAGCTCAGGATCTACCGCATGGTCGCGTTTCGCCAGCTCCTCCTTAAGCTCGTCGGCCGCATCCAATGGTTCATGCTGACCGTTGTGCGCCTCCTCAATAATGTCCTTGAGGCCTTCTTGGGTCGAGGTGCTCAATTCTTGGAGAGTCTGCACGTATGTTCCCGCGTTCGGGGAACTGATGGCCGCGATCAGGAGAAGTTTCAGCAACTTATTGGTTTCCTTGGTCGATGCTTTCTCCGCGATGGTTTCCAGGTCAGGAGAGGGGTCGAGACCGGACG
Organism: Penicillium decumbens; assembly: GCA_027569385.1. Lineage (NCBI taxonomy): Eukaryota > Fungi > Ascomycota > Eurotiomycetes > Eurotiales > Aspergillaceae > Penicillium > Penicillium decumbens. The sequence goes on from JAPDEZ010000006.1 coordinate 512,172, forward strand.
GTAGGGAGTCATCGTTCTGGTGTCGAATGTAGCTGAGCAGGAGCTTGTGGATGTGCTTAAGGTTCTGCCATTTTGCGACCCAGTGGTCGGTGGGGTTCCGTTCGGGGATCTCGTCGAGGAAATATTGCGGGTCGATATCCTGGAGGATCTCCCATATGATGATTCCGTCGGTCAATTCATCCGTGGCTCGGAGTGTTTTGCCCAGGGAGAAACTGTTGATCCATTCCAGCAAAACCTTGGTCACCATATGTTCCGACGCCATATCGAATGGCCGTATCTTAATAAAGTCTCACGAATGGAAGTAGAAGCAGCATTCCCAAGACCAGGAAGAGGGGGGCAAGAGAGAGTGGCCTCGGGGATGTTGCGGATCCACGCGTTTCGGGGCCACGACAAAAGACCGAGTCGCTAGCGGGGATGATCGTCTCCCCGAGTCTCGGACTAGGGACTCCGTAACCCCAATCATTACGCAGTATACGGAGCAGCGGAAGACTCGTGTACCCGAAAATGGCATGAAATGAATGTGTTAGTTAGATACTAAAATACAGCTGGAAACTATCAGGCCGAATCACCCTCCTAATTCGTCCCTATAGATCGTCCTGCCATCGTACATAGTGTCGATTCCGTGTACAGCAACACACGAAAGCACGAAGACAACCAAAGGTAGATCCCAATGTCCCTAGACTCGCTTGAAAAGAGTGCACCTCTCAGTTTGCGTCATAAAGTACTCCGTACCGGTGTCCAACCGGGGGTTTGGCGTTCGTCTCACGTTCCACAGAACCGGCTGTGGTGATAGAGTCGCAAACTCCTCGTATCTGATGGGAGATAACATCCCTCAAAGATGGAGCTTGTCACCCTCATAGTCACCATTTGCAGACACGACCTTATCCTCCTCAATATAGGGTTTGTATTGGGTGTCCTGCGTGGAGAGTGTCTGGAGAGCCTTCGCCGGAGCCTCGGCAGCGAATCCGCTAAGACATGCGTCAGATGCAGAACAAGAGCGTAAAAGAAGTGGGTATGATCATACTTAATGAGATCTGTGTCAAAAACTATGCATTAGCCTCGGGCGCCTGACAGAGCAGTAATGGGTCGCGGAACTTACGATAGTCATGAGTGATGACGCCACCCTGTAGAACAAATTAGTCTCAGCTAAATCATCAGAGGTGAGATTAGTGTACAGAAGCCACGATCAAATCCTTCGCCTGGTCAATCACTCCGGAGGGCGTTCCCTTGGGGAAAGTCACGATGACGGATTTGAGTGCCTTGGCGGCGGCCAGCGCCAGCGGAAGAAGAGCCAACAGGACGGTAAAGAGGAAAAGCTTCATTATAAATCAGTAAAAGTGCAGATGATTGTGAAGTAGTGGAAGAAGAGTGTAAGTCAGTGAAGGAGAGTGTTAAGTTGCAATTGAATGAAAGCGGAGGACTGCGTCATCCACGATCAGGTGATCCTGCGACCCCGACAATCCCTTCCAACCGCCTCGACTTCCGAAACCTCCAACCCCGACTTTCTCACCACTCTCTTTCCTTCTCCAGCGTTGCATTCCACCCGACCGTAACCCCGTCCTGCATCTTGATTTCATGCTTTCTCCGGACGCGTTCTCTCCTATCTTCTCAACCTTGCATCTCCCTAGGCGGTTCATCATTGACGTGAAGGAAGACCAAGTTGGTGGACAGGACTCTTGCCGGATTGGAGGACAGGCGCATCTGTTGTTGTCTCATTCTCGCGAAGATAGCTAGCAAGCATTTACAAGTTCCGACTTTTCTCTCCATCTCGTGTCGATCGTCCAAGAGATTTTGCCTGGAGGACGCAACGAGGACTAAGAAGAGCCATCCTGTGATAGTCACTGAGGCCTACGGCCCTGAATATCAAAGCACCACAGCTGGGAAGAGAGAAAAAAACAAGAAAAACAAGGCATAGCGAGCTGTGAAGATAAAGAAAAAAGACAAGCCTAAGGAGCCTGAAAGAGGAAAAAAGAAATCAACGAGCCCACGGGGACGTGGATCACTGAATCTCGCCCGCATATCCAACTCCGTTTGGCGGTGACTTCGATTCTTCACTGATATCATCTTCTAGCATCATCTTTGTCCTCCCCCGTCTTCGCCACCATGTCAGGACTCGTCTCCGACGAGGTCGCCGAGGACTACAAGAACTCCTTGGAGGACCTCACCACCAATGACCGATTTCAAATCAGCAACCTGACCGTCATAGCCAAGGAGAACACGGAGCATGCGATGGCCATCTCAAGGGTCTTGGAGAATCACATTCGATCAGTAGGTGCCTCTCTCTTATGCGAATGATGTAGGCCTCTGACTGTCTCTGTAGACACCACCGCCGCAGAAGCTGCCGGCTCTATACGTAGTTGATTCCATTGTCAAGAACGTTGGGACCCCCTACACTCTGTTCCTGGGACGGAACATGTATCAGACCTTCATGAACGCGTACTCCCTGGTTGACCAACAGACACGTCGCAAGCTCGATGAGATGCTCAGGACGTGGAAGGAGCCCGTTCCGGGCTCTTTGGATACGCGACCGGTCTTTCCCCCGGAGGTTACTCGCAACATCGAGAGCGCCTTGATCAAAGCACGCACTGCCATTCTCGAGAACCAGAAGAGCCGTCAGCCAGATATGCTTCGTTCTCGCGGAGTTGCCACCCCTACTGGATGGACCAATAGCCCTACACCACCAGGCATGCGACCGAATCAAAATGCCAGCGGCAATGGAGTGGGCTTCAGTACGTCGGTAAGAATATGGTGCCTGCTGCCTTGCCATTCACACTGACCACGCATCACAGACTCCGCCGTATGGTCATCGCCCGGATATTCAACTAGAATCACTCAATCGGGACCTGGAGGCCTTGATCCTTTCGGCAAGGAACGAGTTTGCCAACAGTCCCTTTAATCCCACTTCTCAACAACGTCTGAAGGCACTGCTCGACCTTCAGAGAATTCTACAAAGCCAGCAGCTTCCTCCGGATCAGTTGAAAGCTGTCCGCGACCAGCTCGCTGCATATGCGGTCCCACCAGCTCCTACTCAGAATCCCATCCCGACACCTCCAGTTCCGTTGTCTACACCTCCCACATTGCCTGCCTCACAACCGCTAGCGCAACTTCTGAACTCTGAGACACTCGCAGGGCTTCTCAAAGCAACGGCTGGTAACCAACAGCCGACACCTCCGCCCCAATTTCCTACCATTCCTTCCGTCCCCCCAATGCCAGCTGCCAGCACACCGCAGCCGGCCGAGAGCCCTCTAATCGCGGCCCTCAGGATGCGCGGATTGCTGCCCCCTGCCTCTGCACCGCCGTCCTTGGCGTCTGGTACACCAGTAACTGGAGGTGCTTTACCATTTATGATTCCAGGTCAAGCTCGAGCTACGCCTCCCGCCTCGACACCACAAGCATCAGCCCTGTCTTCTTCCACGGTTCCCATGAACACCGCGTCTATGAAAATGTAAGCCAGGCTGTAATAGGATTATAATATCTCTCAAGCTAATAATCTACGATATAGCCCTCGACTCCATCTTGTCGTTTCGCTTTATGAGGCAAAACCCAACCGATGTGGGACTTGTGGCCGTCGTTTTCCCGCTACGGAAGAAGGTCGGGAAAAGAAAGCCCGTCATTTGGACTGGCACTTCAAGACCAACCAGCGCATGGCTGATGCTGCTAAACGAGCTCAGACCCGCAGCTGGTATGTTGACGAAAGGGTTCGTATACACCGGTATCCCTCTCTATGTCTACATCGTTCTAATTAAAATGTTATATAGGATTGGATTAAATCCAGGGAGCCGAGTGATGATCAAAGCCAGGATGATACTGAGGCCGCTGCAGAAGGAGCTTCGAGAGCAGATGGGAGTGCCTCGAAGCAAGGACCCCCCAAGCCGTGGATCCGGGCTCCAAATGAAGCCACTCTTCGCAACACCCCCTGTCCCATCTGCCAGGAGAAGTTCGAGTCGACCTGGTCGGAGGATGTGCAAGATTGGATCTGGCAGGACGCGGCCAAGGTCGGTAATCGCGTTTATCACGCCAGTTGTTATGCCGAAGTGACCAAGGATGGACCGGCGCGGGCCTCAACACCGCAACGGACGGGTACGCCAGACTCGGTACTGGGCAAGCGAAAGGCAGAGGGTTCAGAATCTCCAGGACAGAAAGTGCGTGTCAAGACGGAAGAACATGTATAAACATTCAAAATGTGTAGCATCATGACGTTGTTTTGTGCCCCGCTCGCATCTCCGGGTCAACTTTCAACTTTCAACTTTCAACTTTCAACTTTCCCCACCGCGGGATCCGGTAACATAAAATCAGTCCTTCACAGTTTCAAATAATCATTTTCATTCGTCATGGCATACACAATTCGATGGGGTATTATTGGTATGAAGATTCTGATCCCGACCTTGTATTTATGAAGCTAATTGAACTGTAGCCACTGGCTGGATCGCGGACAGTACGTTTCGTTTCGTTTCCCTTACAATCCGAGACTTCGTAGCTCGACTAAAACGCAACAGTGTTTGTCCGCGATCTCCTGCGAGATCCCAAGGCCCGTGATGCTTCTGACGTCGCCCACAAGGTTGTCGCTGTAGCTTCGTCTTCGTCTAAGAACAAGGCCGACCAGTTTATTTCGTCCGTCGGCATCCCCGCTCCCTGTGCCGCCTACGCTTCTTACCAAGAGCTCGTCGCGGATCCCAATGTCGACGTCGTCTATGTTGCTACTCCCCACTCTCACCACTATCAGAATGTGATGCTGTGTCTGGAGGCGGGCAAGAATGTCCTGTGCGAAAAGGCCTTCACTGTCAACGCAGCCCAGACCAGGATTCTGTGCGAAACTGCCCGCAAGAAGAACCTCTTCCTTATGGAGGCTGTGTGGACACGCTACTTCCCGATCAGTATCCAGGTGCGCGAGCTCATTCAGAAGGGCGAGATCGGCGAAGTGCTTCGCACTATTGCCGACACCAGCTTCGGCGATGATGTCGAGGAGAAATGGGGAACTAAGCACCGCATGGTGAACCCCGATCTGGCCGGTGGCTGTCTTTTGGACTGTGAGTGTTTCCCTTTCTCCCCTTCCTCTGATATAAAAAGCTGTGGCGGCTGTGCTGATCTGTTTTCGAATCTAAGTGGGCATCTACTCCCTCACCTGGGTCTTCCAGACTCTCTACCACACCTTGCCCCGGGACCAGAGAAGGGCTCCTACCGTCACCTCGCAGATGACTCCTTATCATCTCACCGGTGCCGACGAGTCCACTACTATTCTGCTCAGTTTCCCAACCAGCACTCCTTCCAATGGACCGCATCCGCACCGCTCGCAGGGTATCGCCATGAGCAATATTCGTGTTGCGGCTGACCCGGACGAGCAGGGCACCTCCGGTCCCCAGATTCGTATCCAGGGCACCAAGGGCGAGATTCAGGTGTTCGGAAACCCCTTCCGTCCTAAGAGTTACCGCGTAATTCCCAAGAAGGGCCTCGGTGAGGTCCGAACCGTGCAGGGTTCGTTCCCTGCTGAAGGCCATGGTATGTACTGGGAGGCGGATGAGGTTGCCCGCTGCTTAAGAGATGGCAAGCTAGAGAGTGAGGGTTTGCCTTGGGAAGAGAGTATCGTCATCATGGAAGTGATGGATGAGGTGCGCAAGCAGGGCGGTTTGACTTATCCTGAGAAGATTGAGTCGACCGAGTACCCTCTAGACCTGTAGATGATCTTAGGGATTCGAGCACATACAGAATATTACTTTGTTTATTGACGGCCTTCTAATGTTGGAATGTTGAAGGATATGTTATAAGCGTCCGACTATGGGATTCCACCTATGTATTTAGGTATCTATCTGCCTGATGTGCTCCGTACTATGGTAGTGAGATGATATTTACAAGGTTTGGTTTGCCGGTAACAATGCATTAGGTACCAGAAAAGTGCACATACTATACATGGCCCCGGAAGACTACTATTCTGCGTCTATATGAGGACTCTACGCCAGTTCGTGCTTCCTATGTGCTCCCTCCAAATCATACCCAGGACAAAAAGCAAATGAAGGAAAAAACGGAGAGCATCACGAAGCCGAACTGTCCACTCGTCCCCTATCTTCCACTAGATTTTAGAGCTTTTGAGACATTCCTTCCCATATTTACTTCTGCTGGAAAACACCGAGCAGGCTCTTCCACACCTGACCGGGCTCCTGGCTGGCGTCGACGCCGCGCCAGATGCCGGTCTTCTTGTAGTACTCGCACACAGGAGCGGTCTGAGCGTGGTAGGTGGCCAGACGCTTGGTCAGGGTATCGGCATTGTCATCGGAACGCTGGATCAGGGGCTCGCCGGTGACGTCGTCCTTCATCTCGGACTTGGGGGGGTTGAAGATCTTGTGGTACGAGCGGCCGGAGGCAGGGTGCACCAGACGGCCGGTGATACGAGCCACGAGCAGGGCATCGTCAATCTGCAGCTCAATGGCGTGTTTGAGCTTCTGCTGACGATACGCAAGCATGTCGTCCAGGCGCTCGGCCTGCGCGACGGTCCGCGGGAAACCATCCAGAATGAAACTGTCATTTCAATGTCAGTCGACTAGAGTTTTCGGCCCGGCGGAGGCGGTGGTTCCCTACCCGTTCTTGCACTCGGAGTTGTTCTCGAGCTCGCTCTTGATCATGTTGATCATGATCTCGTCGCTGACGAGACCACCCTGGTCCATAATCTTCTTGGCCTCCTTGCCGAGGTCGGTCTTCTTCGCGACCTGTGACCGCAGCATGTCTCCGGTAGCCTATTCGGGCAAGTCCATCAGCAAACAATCGTCCAAACTTGTATTCGGGGGGAAAGCAGTTGTTACATACCAGGTGGCACACGCAGTATTTGTCCCTGATGTTCGGGGCTTGAGTTCCCTTGCCTAGCAACGCGTTAATGAATTATAGACTTTTCTGCCGATGCTGCGGCAGCTTACCTGCGCCCGGAGGGCCCATCAGAATGATGCGCATTTGCTCTGCGACCGACTTCGGCTTGCTGCCGCCAGTCAGGCGGTTCTCTAGCTCGACGACGCGAGCCTCGAGCTTGCCGATAGTGTCCTTCAGACCGGTCACGGTCTCGTCAACGATGGGAGCCATTGTGATTGAGAGGAGAGGAGAGGCGTCTTTGGAGGGACTCGGAGGGAGCGATTGCAGAGGTTGAAAAGGGAAAGGCTTGAAGGCGGAGAAATGGAGAAATGGAGAAATGGAGAACCGGAAAGGGAAGGAAACTTGGCGCCGAGGTTCGGAGTCTCGGTGTCTACACTGTATATATGACGGCGAATGCCTTGTATAGAGTAGTATATATAGCAGGGATAGGATCAATTTTATAATCTATAGTACTTCAGTTCCACATATTTCATCACATAATTAAATGCAATTCCATGTTTATACTCTTAACAAAAACCAAGCGTTCCCCCAACCTGAGCGCTCAGGCAGCGAATGACTAAGTCAACAGCCACAATGGCGCAGCTGTGTGGCGCATTGAAGCTCGGAGAGCATCATCGCTCTGCTCTTGCGACCATCCAAAGCAATCTCCCTTCGAATCCCCATTTGTCTGCTTTCCCCCCTTTGGTACCTTCATTCTCTTCAGCTTTAATCTTTCTCTTACATCCTTGCCTACCACTTTTCCCGCTATGCCTGCCACCACGGCGGACACGCTATCCCTCGTCAACCGCTCCGTCACGGTTGCCCCGTTAGTCCTGCTCTCTGTCGCCGATCACTACGGCCGGACAGCGAAAGGCACCCGGAAACGTGTTGTTGGTGTGCTGCTTGGCGAAAACTCGGGCAACAATGTGCGGGTATCGAACAGCTTTGCTGGTAAGTTCAAGCTTTCAATGGTTCGATTACAGGTTTGATCAGATGAGCTAATGGTTCGTGATTCGGTATTTAGTTCCGTTCGAGGAGGATGAGAAGGACCCGTCTGTCTGGTTCCTTGACCACAATTTCGTCGAGTCGATGAGGGACATGTTCAAGAAGATCAATGCCCGCGAGAAGCTAGTCGGCTGGTATCACTCCGGTCCCAAGCTGCGTGCTTCGGATCTGGAGATCAACGAACTCTTCAAGAAATACACTCCCAACCCTCTGCTGGTCATTGTCGATGTGCAGCCGAAGGAGGTCGGCGTCCCTACGGATGCTTACTTTGCGGTGGACGAGATCAAGGATGTAAGTGATTGGAAGCAAAGCTGCCTGCTGGTGCTGGTCTATGATCTTGTGATGGAGCTAACATATGTTGGCTATACTAGGATGGAACAACGACGTCGAAGACATTTGTGCACACGCCGTCAGTAATCGAGGCCGAGGAGGCGGAGGAGATTGGCGTGGAGCACCTGCTCCGAGATATCAGAGACGTCGCAGTCGGTACCCTTTCCACTCGCATCACGTCACAGCTGCAATCATTGCAAGGGCTACACTTGCGGCTGCGCGATATTGGCCAATACCTCCAGAAAGTCCTCGACCACGAGCTCCCCATCAACCACGCGATCCTGGGCCACCTCCAGGATGTCTTCAACCTCCTCCCCAACCTGTCCACCCCTCCCGCGACACCGGGTGTTAGCGGCCAGGAGCCTCAGATGGAGAACAGCGAGCTTGCACGAGCCATGAGTGTCAAGACCAACGACCAGTTGATGGCTATCTACATCAGCAGTCTGATCCGTGCCATCACAGCCTTCCACGACTTGATCGAGAACAAGATCCGGAACCGACAGCAACAGGAAGAGAATGACTCGAAGCGGGAGCAGGAGCTTAACGCGGCCAAGGTTGACAAGGACACCAAGAAGGCCAACGGCTCGGCAAATGGCGAGCAAAAGGAGGAGCAGGACAGCTCCGATAAGAGCAAGAAGAAGAGTTAAAATGCTTTCGTTCATTTCTGCTTGGTTTGGGAGGAGTGATGCCCGTCAATATGATATGACCGCTTAGAACTGCATCTGCGTTGTGCAGTGTATAGTACGGATAATCAAGGATATGACCCGGTGGCTGTTGGCACCTTTCATGCCGCACATTGTTGTGTCGTAGTCGGCGTAGTCTGGCGTAGTCACCCCGGCAGATCCTCATCTCGATCTCCAGGGGTCCGAAATCCGAGTGCGTTGAAGCTGTAATGTCTTGCACATTCAAGTCAAAATCGACATAGCCCATCCGAACTCTATAATTTCCATCCCAAATCTTGTATCACGAGTGATTTCGCTTATCTGCAGACTTGAGGAGATACATTTGATCCCGTTGAAAGGATAACGGCAGCTAGATAGTCGGATCGTTTCGTCAAGGCTGCTTCGGCCAACACTGGGCTTGCCCTAGCTCGCACGAACTGACATGTTCCGCAGTATGTAGGCCCCGACCAATGCAGTTGGCCATTAGGACATCAGTCGACGCTGATTGCCGCTGTTGGGGTTGGATTCAGCCTCCCCAGCCAGCGCACCAGCCAGCCAGCTCCTCTGTAGAAACCACACGCTTTGCGTCCCCATCGGCCCCAAATAGCCCGGGGCACCGAGCAAACAGAATACAGGCTAGTATATGTTTGCAGACTGGTGGAGATTCCCTGTCCGTAGCACAAGTGAGCGTCCCACCAAATGGGTAGACAACAGTGTCATCTTGGTCACGCAGCATCGCAACATGGGAGTGATCCAGTCTGGAGGCCAGGTCTCGGAATGCCGATATGGCAAAGGTGGGACAGGTACAATTCCACGCGTGCAGGCGGACCTCGTAGCCTTTTTCTGGTTCCTGTGTGGCGGCAGATGAAGCGGAGTGGGGAGGGGTATTCGAGACGGATGTGACCAGGAACATGTCTTCGCGTGGTATCATTTGGGCGATGTGTAGTTTGCTCGGAGTATTCGTGCTTATTGTTTGATCTTGATCGGATGCAGCCATTGTGTCGACCTGGTCGACGCGCACCAACCGCTGCACGAGTCCGCGGTCCAGGATGTCGAGTGCCGGGAGGAGGTCATTGGGGAAAAGACAGTGTAGAGTGAGCATCAGGGGCTTTACTCTGGCCAGTTGTGGTGCTGGAAGCCCCAAGAGGGGATTCCGCGTTTGCTTCTCCGGGAATGCAGTCTGTGTCCTCGGTTGTTCCAATTCGTTGGCGTTGGTACTTGATGATGCGGTGTTGAAACCGGCTAACTCGGCAATCAAATTATCCACAAATGCTCCAGTAGATGGATGAGGGTTGGTTGTAGTTGAGGCATCCATTCTTTGGGGTGTGGTCGTCGTCTGATGAGGCGGCTGAGAGAAGCCAACCTTGAGAGGGGAGACGGTAAACGGGACGCGCCTGGTTTACAATGGTCGACTTTCTGAGATGAAACTAGTGATACCGGTCGAGGAATGTAGATACTGTGCTAGTTAAGATGGGACATAAAAGTCAAGGCATCGAGAAAAAGAAATTCCAAAGCGAAAAAAGTCGGGAATTGAAGACGTTAGGCAAGATATAGAGCTACATATATATTGAGATTTCCCACTCACATCCAGGGCTTCTATCGCAAAAGATAATATAGAAACAGAAAACCGTTTAACTACATGGTCCCTCCCATCACGTCTTCCGTCCTCCTTGTTGCCACCACTATCATCATCTAATGCCTTCCTCCTTCCTCTTGTAGTCGTCCGGAAGGAGATTCCGAAGAACTCCCTGATCTCAACATGCAAGGTCGGTTTGGTAGCACCCTGGACAATATCCTAGAGACTATTTTACTTCCAAGACACCGTCATTCCACGGTCGCATTTTTGTCTCTCCACTTATATCCGCCATGGTACTCCATAATACATATATCCTCTATATACCGTGGCCTTTTTGTTAGCACTTTGAGACCATGTATTATCACTTCCTCAACCATCCTGTCCAAGGTCTCGTAAGTTGTAAGCTTATCACTGCGGGCAATTGTCTAGCCCGACTGAACCTTGACAGCAATGTAACAGTGGCCCTCCTTTATGGTGTTGCCCTGGTGCGTCTACAGAAGACAGCTCGTACATAATGTCCGGTGTCTGTCTGGCTGAGAGTCAAACTGATTGGAATGAAACTTGGTCTTCCCGTAGCCCGTCATTGTTTCTTCTTCCTAAGACTGGTTGGCCACAGCACAACTTGGACTAAAAGTAGCTCGGGGGCATGTCTATGTCGTTATTTAAAGATAAGTCACCCTTGCTTATACTGCATTGTCCTAGCTTGGATCTGTTGATAAATTCATTGACTATATCGTGAATAACTGTCTCGTCAGCAGTGCCCGAGAGACCAAGTCTAAGAAAACCAACCTCTCTGTGGGCAGGTTGGTACAAGCGTCGGTCCATTCACAACTCCGTATGGCGAGAATTGAAGATCTGAGAATGGATTGCAAGTCTGTGCGACTGCCAGTAGTCAAAATAAGTTAACTAACTATATAGTGGGAAATATTGACTAACTATTTGGTGTACTCCTATCACAATAGAACAATAGAGATTCAAACGACGAATCTCGATACAGAATCTATACACAAGGTCTTTGGAGAGAAACTCCGACAAGCCTTTGAACGATTCCGACCTCTCACAAAGACTCTTGGCTCGGACTGGGATCTGGAACATCCGTGGACTCAACCAGGCACACATTCCAAACCGTTAACCTGTCATTCTGTCACGGCTGTGGGGGCATATCGAACCGTGGTTTAGCCCTGACAGGTCCCGAGAATGACGATCAACAGACTCCGCAACGGTCTGGATTCACGGAGTCTAGAACTCAATTTTCCTCTTCAGTCTGTCCACTTTAATGATTCAGGACTCCTGTCTGGTCCAAATGGAGCCTTGACCAGCCTATGAGGTGCCAACTGTCAGTGAAGATCGGCCCTGTCAATACTATATGTAGATATGGCACAGGAAATCACCCGGTGGATAAGATGAGGCCAACCATGGTGGTCGACACGTCCCATACCGGGTTCAGGGTTCATACTGTCATGAACTGGTTCGCATTGACCAGTAGAGAGCAAGATAGCAGAAAGTCTAGACGATGCACGAGTTCCCCACAAGGCACAAGGCAGACTGTTTCATGAAAAGTGGAGCGACCATTTTGACGAAGGCCCATTTCATCCAAACCTGCATTGATTGGATGTGCGACGCATCGCGAGATCCGGCCGCGTTCAACGAAACAACTCCTTCTGGATCGGGCGAGATCTGATGTTCCTTGTCTACAGCTTAGGTAGTTAGGTACTCGTACTTACCACTTAGGGACCCCTAGGGAAGCATTTACAGTAATACCATCCTGGGTTGACAGCGGGGTTCCTCAGATCGACGGCTCTATACACGTAAACGAGTGCCACTTTTCAGCTCTGCCACCGCATGTTCAGGACTATGCTAGCTATACTCCGTACTAGTTCGCTAGCACCGAGTAGTCTAAGCAGTCCGAGTACATACTCTGAACACTCTGTACTCCGTACTTGCGCGTAATCCAAAGTGGAACCCCGTCTTCGGGCATTCCGGCCTTGCGTTTCTTGTTAGTTTCCTATTTACTCATCTCCCCGACCGCTGATACCGAAGTAAAACAGACCAGAGGATCGCAGAGATCGGGCACAAAGTACAAAGTACCGAGTACCGAGTACTGAGTACTCCGTACGAACGACAAGATCCATCGCCGGCACAGGGAGGATTGAACAGGGAAATGAGTCAGAAGGGAAAACCGGGTCAGGTGGATGTGTCGGACATTAAGGCGATCACTAAGAAATAAATAGAAGCAAAGTCCTGCGCCACCCGGCCACTTCCACTTGTGTCATTAGTCGGGATCCGCCGTTAGACCTCTCCACTCGTCTCTCTCGTCTCCCTGGCTAAGGTCGCGCCGTATACGCGAACTGTACATAGTCCGTATGTTTTTGAGCTGACTTATGCGCATGACGAGTTGCTTCAGCTGCCACTGTCACACTTCCCCATGCCATCTTTACCTTACCTATTCCGTAGAGCTATGACCCGGGATCGTCACGGATCGTCCTCGCTTACGAGAATGGAGTGGGCTCGGCCGTTGCCTCGTTTCTTCAACGCGTCTGCACCCTCTCCCTCAATCTGCATCTGCCTCTGCCTCTTAGATATAAAGAGGAGCCGTAAATGCCATTGGACGAAATGATTCTTCGACCCGCATCGCGGCAATCCCCGTAGAACAGTTGGAGTAGGTCGCTAACTATGAAGTCATGTCACGAATCATGCGATGACCTCTGTTTTAGGCAACCGGATCGTGCAGATGGGCAGGTTCCCCTAAAGGATAAATTGAGTTGGAATCGTGAACCATGACACGTCGGAGGAAAAAGGGAAAAAAGGCAAAAAGGAGAACTCCTGTTCGAGCACAACATGAAGAACCCGCTCCACCGCCACTTTGCGCAACGGTCAGAGTGTTGCTTTGGCTTCGCCACTTGGGGCTCGAGAGCGTCCAATCGCGGAGAATAAGGAGGACAATTCAGAGTACAGTACTCAAAGGTTGACTAAGAATAGCATTATCATTTGTACGGAATGTAAAAGTAAAAGTAAAATGAGAGCTCCACCCCTTAATCTGCTGGCAATTTACAGCCCCGTCGTTCTCAGTTGGGTTTTCAGTTTTCCTCAGCTTCAAAGCCATATATGGTTTAGTTGATAGTTTGGGGCTTGACTCTATATTAAATTTCACCATAGTCGGCGTCTTTTAAAATGAGAACTGAATCTGAGCCCTTAGCCTGTCTGAAGCAAACCATCCCTAGGTCTACGGACTGACGGACTCACGGACTCCCTTCATCTCCCTCATCTGCCCGTTTTCCAGGTGTTCACGTTCGGCGGGACGGATTCTAGACCCGACAGATTAACGGGTCCAATTTCGCACGGGTCCAGCCCCTAAGAACATCGCAATTGCGTGTGACCAGAAGGCCCTGCGAACGATGGACCTGCTATGCGACGCTCTGGGAGTACAACATCGAGCTTATCCCGCTTTGAGGTGATGGTAGATTCTGGAAGGAAAACATGTAAATAGCTAGAGTCCAGTTTCCCATAGTTGCTAGCAGCCCCTACGGTCCCAGGTCTAGCTCCAGGTTCAGGTTCAGGTTCAGGTTCAAGTTCAGTTACTTGACGGGGAAGGGGAATATGACGTGAAGAATAAAAAAGAAAAAATCCCAAATGGGAATCTCTGGAAATCAACACATGGGATGGGAATGGGATAATATCCACAATCCGACAAGTCGGGAACCCGTAAGGGGGATCCACCACCGTCTCAAAAAGGAACAGGGGTCAAGCCCTGGAAACCAGAAAAATCCCCGAGTGGTTGCACTAGAGCTGAGGCTGCAAACTCGGAGACTCTCGAAAGAGGCAACGCCCATTTGTTGGGGTGGGACGAACGATACCCTTATTATGACGGACGCGTAGGCGCATAAGTACATAAGAAAAAGAAAGAAACAATGCAGGATGCAAGATGCAGATGCAAGATATAAAATACTGAATTTGGATACATACAAGATACGTATATCATACGCACAAGATCAGAAGACAGAAGAAGAAGACCCCGGATCCTATAAACCTCGAGCAAGAGAGGGTCCTCAACAGAGACCGGCTCGGGTGAATGTGGGCTAATATCCCAGCTCGAGCCATACACGGCCCCTTGTGACGGTGGATCTTCGGGCGGCAAAAAAGCCGTTGAGTACGGAGTAACCTGCGCCTAGTAAATGCGAGGTTTTAGTCGCAACGGCATGGCATTAGGGCCACTGTTAGCGTCTGGGCTGGAGCCGGCCGTTGCCAACGTCGTGACTGGTCAGTGCTTGCTTTAAAGTGTCCCGTAACCCGTTACGCATCCTCATCTCATTTCAGGATGATGCGGGTCTGCCTTTCTCCTCTTTCCCTCCCCCTCCTCTCTCTCCTCTCTCTCCTCTCTCCTCCCCTCTCTTTCCAGGAGGAACCATGTTCATCTGTTTAAGGCCCCTCTTCCTCGACTCGGTTTGATGGTATACCGTAATTGGAGGTAACTCTGTAACTCTCTTAGCTTCTTTAGCTTCTTTAGCTACCCTACCTAGCCTTATCAGCCATAAATAAGTGATCTATCTAACTTCTCAATTACCGGGGTGTTGTTATTTACCCGGGTATGGTCCAGGTATCTATCGCTTGAAGGGAGTGAACTTGTAGAAGTGACTTGGATCTATATGGAGTAGAGAAGCACGAGGGGCTCGACCTTGACCTCTTTAATTAAAGTCTGAGTGGATCGGAGATATTCTATTATTGATGAATTATTTTATTCCCTTACAATACCGATACTTGGGCTTCACGGTCTTAGACCTGACCCATTCATTCCCGCTGGTCTTTTAGGTCTGTCACCGTTGATCGGTTTCAAGTTTGGATTTGGATTCTGATTCTTTTCCCTTGTATGCCTTTTCTTCATTTCTTTCTACACTTCTTTTCCTATACCTTTATTTTTTTCATCTTCCATCCATCTTTCCTTTCTCTCATCTCTTTCGCCCTTCTATTCTGTACCCTGAGAGATTCCACCATTCCACGGTACTCTGCTTCTGTACCGCCATTCTGCCGCTGTAGCCCTCGAAAAGGTCCTGCTCTGACCTCACCATTCGTTGCACGAGGACCCGCGATATCCTTTTGAGTTTCTGCTCGGCAGTGCAGTTGATTCAGACGCTCCTCTCTGATCACCTGGAGAGTGGCCGTTGGCTGTCGTCATTCTATTGAGCTCACGAGCCTCGTCTCTGTTCCTTCCCTCTTCCCCCCTCCTCCTCCACTCGGCCCTGTTTTGGAGGGGGAACTTGCTTTATATCTACTCTGCGTCCCGACAAGTCCCGCCTCCGTCGCGCATATGATCTCGTTACAAAACCGGCCTATCTTGCCGCCCGCCAAAGTGGATATCTCATTGCTACTCAAGCCGCAAGATGAAGAAGAAGAAGAAGCCACCCCGGCATACTCGACGCCTTTCTATCCGCCCAGGTCTCTGCCGGCTCCATCTCCAGGGACGGCGCCTCTCATGACGGGTCCGGCACCCGTGGCGCCGTCCTTGACTAAAACCGCCCCCGGTCTTCCGGTAAAGCGTTTGCAGCCCGCTCACCCGGCGGAATCACCTGCCAAGAAGCAGTCCAAGTGGTCGCCAGAGGAAGATGCTCTGATCATCGAGCTACGAGGCAGTGGGATGAAGTGGGAGGATATCAGCAAACGGCTGCCAGGTCGCAGTGCGATCAGTTGCCGTCTTCACTACCAAAACTATCTGGAGCGCCGCAGCGAGTGGGATGAGGATAAGAAGAACAAACTCGCTCGGTTGTATGAACGGTAGGGAATCAGAGAATGGAAAATCATCAGATCTGCCAGAATTGCTAACGATAACATTAAAACAACAGATTCAAAGCGGAGATGTGGTCCAAAGTGGCGGAGGAAATGGCCATTCCGTGGCGTGCTGCAGAGGCCATGCACTGGCAGCTCGGTGAGCACGAGATGGCTCGCCGCGCAGGCGTGGTGCCGTTCTCCCTGTCGAGCGCAGCAATCGATCCTCCCACTACCCGAACTCGCCGAGCGAGCACGTCTTTTGCCCGTCCACGCAAATCCTCCACCTCGCGCGCAATCCCCGGCCATCTCCCAGGCCTTCCAAACCAGCTTCCATCCCTGGAAGAATTGACCGCGGGTGTTCCCGCGTACGCTCCTCCAGCTCCTCCACCACCGAGAGAGTACTATGGAGTTGGGAGACCCCCAGACATGGGGATTCCCCCGCCAGGTCTCATGGGCCCGCATTTGGGAATGCCTCCACGAACTCTGCCCTAAGATGACGATGAACGATCACGCCCCGTACGGCTTTCCTTTGTTTCCTTGATACGAATTGCATAGCGCCGGCTGGAGTATCTCCTGATGGGTGGGAGACCGTGAAATTATATAGAGAATTTTCCGTCCCCACCTTTGCGCATTTGAAATCTTCCTGCTTGTTTTGTTGGGCAAAAGGCGTCGGTCGACATGCCGTTTTTGGCAAGCGCATATGTGCCGATGGCACCTTTCGAGGCTGGTTCTCGGAGTGATACCATCCATCGTACACATTATGACGCAGTCTTGGGCGTCGCGACGACCCACCAATTGTCTTTCTCGTATCCCGACTCGAGAACGTGGCCTCCGGCCTGGTTGATATCGCGCTCCAGTTCCCCTTCTTCATACAGATGATAGTAGCGGTTGAACGTCCGGGGCGTATCATTGGCTGATTGAGCCTTGCGAATCCAGGGCACCATGATGTCTTGTGGATCACCCTTATCCCAGCCGCGACGGCTGTTCTTCTGCTCGAGAGCCCAGGCGTAGATCAGGATTTTACCACCTGGCTGTGTCTCTGAACCGCGTTTCACGGTTCGCAGAATCTCGGCGATGGCCTGGACTCGTCGCGCTGGAGTGGAAATATGGTGCACGACAGCAATCGAAATTGCAAAGTCGAAGAATGCATCCCGGTGCGGGAGATCCATAATATCAGCCACCACGGTTGAATGAGGCTGATGTTGGAGAGCAATGCGCGCCAGGTTTTCCGATCTGTCAATTTGAATCAGTCCAGAACGAGAGAGCGATATACGAAGAAATGAGATGTAAACGCAGAAAAGAAAGCCAGGAAAAGAAAAAAAGAGAGAATCAGATATAAATCAAACGTTACCCGCGATGCTAGACATACCTATCAGAAGCAATTATAAAGACATCCTTGTTGACGGTGAGGTATTTGCCATTGCCGCAGCCCACATCGATACCGATGGAACCGGGTTGCAAGTCCTTGAGGAATCGCTCCACAATGGGCCATGGCTAGAAAAACCCCGTTAGTCCAGCGATCGGACATGGACACGGGACACATACCTTGTAGCGGGTAGAGGAGAAATGCTCCGCTATCTGCTGGTAAACCTCATGCACGTTCTTCTGCTCGTAGACCTCTGCGGAGTCCATGTCCATGTTTATGGTTGCTGATGAAGAGAAGCGAAAGCCATCAAGCGAAAGACGGATTATGTTATCACGTGGCCTCGAACACACTATGTTGCACACCCGAAAAAGCGAACTTGTTGATGATCTCTGTAGTTATATCAAATCAAATCCAGACAATACAGTTGGATTCTATAAAGTCACGAAGAGATCTACCATCCTGAGATCTCCCGAAACTCACCCCGCTTACGTGTAGAACTGATCATAGATTGAGATATTGCTTTCTAAGGACCCTCGAAATAAGCATTTGCCCTATATCTCCAACCAGAAAGGACCATGTTCATGTTCATGTTCATGTTCATGATCGAGTTTAGCCTTCAATACGTATGTACACATATTGTACATAGTTATAGTTAACTAGTTAGTTACGCATTCCAGGGCGTTCCTTGTATGCTGACTAATTATGTCCGACTTGGGTTCATTCAGGAGAGAAACGAACTTGGAAATTAGAATCTCTCGTCCCGTTGTGAATTAAAGTAAGTACATCCTCTGTTGATCTTATTTCTATGGATATGCCCTGTTGCTGTTCCCAATTCAATCTTCATTATCCCTGAGCCTCGTACTGGGGGTTCTATGGGAGACCAATATGGCAATATCAAAACCCACCAAATAGACTTTTCTCAGCGGTTCTATACAGCCCGTGTCTCAATCTCAACCTCAATATTCTTTCTCTGCATTGCTTTGCCCTGTGCATATAAAACCTGTGCTACAATCACACTCACGAAACCCCGGTTCTGACACATCATCCAGATATCTTTCAATCCACCCCTAAACGGGCAAAGTCAACATGGCATTTCAGCCTACGCCGGCGGATATCTCCGTCATCATCACCAGTCCGGCTGCGGTTAAGTCTGCCAATGGAGAACCCAGCTTCGTGACCGAGCGTCGCGTGACTCCGACATGGACCGTGATGCAACTCAAGGGGAAGCTCGAGACCATGACGGGAGTCCCACCGGGCAGTCAACGCCTTCGCGTCAAGGTGCCCGGTCGACCAGATCAGTGGGCAGACTCTGATGATCAACCCATTGGAGACTACGGACTGGCCAAGGGGTCCGAGATCGAGGTAGATTATGTTTTCTTTGGTGCACCGGGTGTCATACTAAGTACATCGTCAGGTTCACGACTCTCGTCCGCAGGCAATGCGGCCCAACTTTACCGACTTGTCATCAGTCGAGAAGTACGAACTACCCACCGAAACCTACGAGTCTCTCTCCAACTCCGTCTTGGCCTGGAAGAAGAACCAGAAACTGGGCCGCTTTGACCCCAACGCTCTCTCGCCTGAAGAAGCCCTGCAGAAGCAGGTCGAGAAGGACCGAGGTGAGGTCGCTTCCAAAGGTATGTTGGATTGGTACTTTTACCACAGTGTTTTTCATATCTCACACTGTCTGCAGGTATCGCCGTGTCTAAACGGGCGATCATTCTGCCCTCGTCTCCGCCTCACATCCGGCGAGGCACTGTTCGCTTCGTTGGACCCGTGCCGACGATTCCTGCCCCTGGTGCGAGTCGCGAGCTGGAACAGGATGGACAGCTTCCCCAGGAGCTGCAGCCTATTTGGGTCGGTATCGAGCTGGATGAACCCACAGGGAAGAATGACGGTAGCGTGGGTGGCGAACGCTACTTCGAATGCCTCGAGAAGCGAGGCGTGTTTGTCAAACCCGAGAAGGTGGAGATTGGAGACTTCCCGCCTCTGGACGATGACTTGGATGAGCTTATGGAGGAGATATGATTGATGATACGGATGACCTGTTTCATTGTAGATGAGATTTTAACTCCGATTCCCTGTCCCTCCCAATTGTCATGGAAATAATAGATTACAAGACTGCTAACACTGACGCCCCAGTAACTCGGCTTTGATGTAAGAAACGATTCGCTGGAAACAAGACTGAACAGATAGGTATCGTGGCGCGTAGTCAAAATACCGGCGTGACTGACTTGAAAGAATCAAATGAAGAGAGGCGAAATATAGCTCAAGTCAATTATTTCGCCTTTTGTTTGCCTTTAGGCCGACCTCGAGTCTTTGCCGGGGGAGCAGAAGAGGCGCTGTCAGGTTCAAACTCGCTCTCCTGCACATCGGGCTTCGATGCACTGGAGACTTCGTCCTCTGGAACACAGCCTTGTGTGAAAAAAAGCCGAGCTTCTTTGCTGTGCTGGTTCATGAAGCTATAATAATTACCTGTGAAGGGAATAAAAAATGTAAGTCACGGAATTGAAAAGTTGGCACTCATTCAATTTTAACTCACCTCGGGGAACCTGGAAGACGCATCCTTTACCGGCGCTAAACTGCACACCCGAAACGTCGACTTGGACACGGCCACGGCAGACGTAGAAGACCATATGCATCTTCTTCGAGTTTTTAGGCTTTTTCACACCCTCGGGGGGAAGCTCCACGACACCCGACCCAATAAACGAAGAGCTGAGCAGCTTCGCGAATCGGAATGTGGAATCTTTGACTTCTCTGGTTTGGATGCCAGAAGGAGCATATGCAATGTCTAGAATATCGTCAGCATGAGACACAGGGATGCAAAAGGAACCCAAACTTACCTAGGACTTCTTCCTCCGATGTGCTGGCTTGCGCCTGGGGGTCCCATTTGGGTACATAGCCATGAAGAACACCTTCCTTCTCCCAGATATCGACATCTTCATCCTCTTCATCCGATGACTCGTCTCTCTGCCTCTTTTTCTTGGACTTTCGACCTGCACGCTTGCCCTTCTTCTGCTGATCCGGTTCGGTATCCTCAGTGCGAATGATTTCTTTTATCGTCGAGAGCGGGAAGCGCTGTCCCTCGACGGCCTCTCCGTCACCAAACACACACCGCTCGTTCCGCCAGTAGGCAAGAGGCCGGACAGATACTCGACCGGAGCGAGTGTGTGTGGCACTGGTATCGGAGGGATCTTCACGCTTGAGGATATACAAGCTGCGTCCTTTCAATGGACCTGATCGCTGGGCATAGTTCTCAACCACCCGGTCAAGCTCCGGATCTAACGGTTCACGCGTAGTTTGAGACTCCCCATTCGAAGTCTTCTGCTTCTTGGGTCGCCTGGCATCAGCTGTCGCATTATCGACAGGGGGTTGAGATTTTGGAGGCCGTCCTCGTCGCTTTGGTTGGCCATTGTTTGGTTGGGACTTCTTCGCCGTAGCTCCTTTATTTGTCGCTTCTGAAGTCGACGTCGTCTTTTCTGTATGGTGCGAGGGCACAGCGGCTGGAGATGACTCGGCACTCAGGTCCTGCTCACGCACCTCGTCACCGCGAACAATAGATTCGTCGCCGCCATCGAAGCTGTCGTCGAGTTGTCCGAATGAATTTCCATTTTCGTCACCCTCGCCATCCGAGAAATCGTGTACAGGGACCGGCTCTGATGACAGTGGCGCCTTTGTCTGTCGCACATTATTCTTTTGATTGGGCACGCCTGCATTCACGGAGCGAGTGGATAAAGGAAGAGTTTCTTGGTTCGAGACAGCCAGGCCTTTGCCGTCGGAGGGACTGGAAGTCAAAAGGCCATCTTCCAGCTCTGGGGAAGATTGCAACACAGGAGACTTTCGAGGAGAACGCTTCGCAGGCGATCGAGTAGGCGGGGCTAGAAAAGAAGTGCGAGTGTTGTTCGAAGCTTTAAGAAAGTCCATAGGACCAGGCGCATTGCCTGATAATCGAGATAGAGAATGTTAACGTTGAACTTTGCGAGATATCCAAGTGATATGCCGGCCTACCCTCATCAATAGACATTTCTGAACCAGCAGAATCGTCACTTTCGTCATCTTCAAACCCGTTCAACTGAGTAGGCGACTTCTCCGGAGACGAGAAGAGACCGTCGACTTCTTCCATTCCATGCTCATCGCGTCTCCCCTCCTTCAGGGTCACACCGGTCCGTCTAAGCGCATTGCCTACATTAGCACCTTCGCAGGCCAGAATCAATAAAGAGCGACTCACCGTCCGGTGGTCCCTACATTCGAATAGTCGAAGTCGCGGGCCTTTCCTGGCCCACGAGCCATGGCGAAAATTGATGTTAGATAAAATCAGGGATCCGAAAGAGTGAAAGGGAGAGGTTTCACAACGAAAGTGCAGGTGGAGGGGGAGGAGGAATGGTTGCGCCGGAATTTGGGGAGAACAACGCGCGCCCGCCGCTAAGCCCGAAGAGTCGACGCGTTTTCACATAACTCGACTGCAATGAACTTTCAACTTCTTCCGCTTTCCCCTCCTATCAATTACAATCATGGCAGACAATGGATCCCCCGATACCTCTGAGGGCACTCAGTCCTTTATTCCTCCCAGTGTTGACCCAGTCCAAATACTGGCGGGAGAGTCCTACGCATATTACACGCCTTGTCCGGCCGCAATCACGTCCCGCGCCAAAGCCTTACGCGATGGCGTGGAGACCACGCCGTGTGTGCTGGGTATAGACGAGGCTGGCCGTGGGCCCGTGTTGGGCCCGATGGTTTACGGTGCCTTCTATCTGCCAATGAATCTTCATCACTCTCTCTTGTCTGAAAAGCACAGCTTCGACGATAGCAAAGTTCTCACACCTGCTGTACGCGCAAAGCTGATGCGACTGCTCAACACGCCCGGCGAGGACTTGTTTGAGTCCTGCGGGTACGCGATCAAGGCTCTTTCTGCCCGCGACATCGGTTCCGGTATGATGAGATCCGGCACTGCCGTCTACAACTTGAACGCACAGGCGATGGATGCAACGATCGAGATTATTCGTGGTGTGGTGGAAGACTGCGGAGTGGAAGTACAAGAGGTATATATTGATACCATCGGCAATCCGGCGACCTACCAGTCCAAATTGGAGCGAATCTTTCCAACCTTGAAAATCACCGTGGCCAAAAAGGCAGACTCTCTGTACCCATGCGTGAGTGCTGCAAGTGTGGCAGCCAAGGTGACGCGTGATGTCGCACTGGAAGTCCTATACGAGAGCGTGCTGCGCGCTCAGCAGTCGGCTGAGGTATCCGTTGAAGGCTGGGGCAGTGGCTACCCATCCGATTCCAAGTGCGTTGGCTGGCTCCGACGGAACATGGACCCTGTTTTTGGATGGGGTAACGAGTGCCGCTTCAGTTGGGGTACGGCGAAGGAGATGCTGGAACTGAAGGGCGGAGTACGAGTGGATTGGCCAGCGGATGAAGAAGAGGGAGCAGGGCAGCTCAGTGATTTCCTTCTAGCATCAGGTCCAGGGAAAGGCTCGAGCCGGGGTGGTCTTGGGGAATGGTACGGTCGAAGACAAGTCGAAATTCTATGAAGTTGTGTCGGCCAACGCGGAAACACTAGACATAATGAAACTAATATGACATTGATGATACCCTATGAGAGGCATGTTCCAAAAGAGCCACCAATAAAACCACGAGTGTTGACAAAAAAAGAATGTAAAATAAAAATGGGGTATCTTGGAAGAAGGTAATGCGAGTAGAGTAATCACAGGCTGGCGGTCGAGAAGTAGTAGTTGTCCCAGAGATATCCGTAGTCCTCCACCACGCTTCCAACTAGGTCCAGGAGAGGCTTCCCTTTCATCTTGCCGGTTACACTTTGGATCCAGGGTCTGTTTCATAGTTAGCTTTCTTGGTAGCTCAAAATGGGGGCGAGTCATATCGTACTTGGTGATGTTCTCATAAAACGCGCCTCGCATCATCCACCAGCCCATGGACCATCCACGCTTTCTGAGCTCTTCTCGCTCAAGACCCGTGAGTCCACGCAGGCCACCAGCGACTCGTTCACGGAAGTCCCGTTTGGCAAGCTGCCGACAGCCATACTCCATTCCGAATCCAATCAACCATGGCCGCCAGCTTCGTTTATCCCCACTCCATCGCTGCATGGCTAAAGCATACACCACGGGCCGCAGAATGTATAGGACCTCCGCCAACTGCCCCTGCCCGGTAACACGGTGTAGCAGGGTTTTGGGCGGTTTTATGTCATCGGCCGTGAGGACTTTGGAGATGAGATAATTCGACACGTCGTTCACGTTTGGGAGAGATGGTAGAGACAATCCCGTACGAGGCATGGTCCAGCTGATATCCGAGGACCCCTCGCTGATGGGTGTCTGCATGCCGTTCCAGTCGCCCTGGTCCACCTCTTCTTCAGCCGATCTCGGGTCCACCTCCCGCTCCGGGAGGGGAGGGCTGACCAGCGGTCTGGAGTTGGTTAGTCGAAGGAGAAGCAGGCGGCAGACAGCCTTGGCGAATTCAAGAAAGACGACGACGCGCCAACGAGTCTTTTGGCCCCGTCGCCTTGCTGCCATCTCCCACAGGAGCTCTGTGTACTGAAGCATCTGCAGCGCGAGGGCGACCTTCTGGTACAACGAGGAACGGGTGCTCCAGTACTTGGTGTATCGCGCATGAGGGGTGGGTGGCGGTCTAGGCACTGTAGGTGGCAGTCGGGCAATCACCCGTGATACCAGCGAGTCATGGTAAAGTGATAAAAGCTGCACTCCCGAGTGCACTGCACGTTCGTGTTAGAGACGCGATTCTCCCTCCTTAGGCGCGGGGCTGGGAACTAACCGCATTCTGAAGCTATTTCTGATTCGCGATAGCGGCCTGTCAGATAAAAGATCGTTAGCGATGGTCTTCGCAAAATAAACCGCGTTTCGTCGCACCCGGAATGATGTAGGTCAGCGACCTCAAGGCGGACTCGACCTGTCCAACCGAGCTGGCATTCTTGGTGACAAAGTCTTCATATAGCGATAGCCATTTTGAAGGGTGTAGAATCACTGGGCGGATGGGAGGGATATTGCGAGCGGTCTCCATGGTCTAATGAGATAGCCACGAAAGGATGTTGGAGGAGAACAGGGAAGCCGGGGGAGAAGGAGGTCACGGGTGCGCCAAGATGGACGAGCCGAGGTCGATGCTTTCGGTGGGGACAATCGATTCTCTACTCTACTCCTCTATACTTTACTTGCAACGTCATTTTGCATGATATGGAAATGAAAACGTATTCAATATTTGCCTTCATACGTACCACCATAAATTTTTCTCATTCATCTGCCCAGGTCCAGAGTCCTCCGGGTCGCATGGCCTCTCGGTACCGCTCCTCCACCTTTTCCCGCTCCAGCCTTTGTGCTGCTTCCCGGTCTGATTCCATTTCCTGCGTGTCTGGCATGTCTGTTCTCCAGAAACCAGGCGGAGACCGAGCCCGCTGATGAGTATATCGATGTCGACCATACTGGTTGGCTAGAATTCTGGCTCTTGCTTCCACGAGAAGATTGTCACGATCCTGGCTACTTAGCCCGTCCAGCAGATGGCGGTCCTCGCCTACATACTCCTCCAAGATTCGTTGATCCTCTTCTGTCTGATCTGTGGAAGTATTGGCTGGGAGCCCTCCGAGGCGTGCCATCGCACGAAACCGGTCCCCACAGCACCCGGGGCGTGTGCACCCAGATATGCACTTGCGGTCATCTTTTTTGCGGACAACCGCGTCATATGCGAAGCCAAGCCCCTGGTTTCTGGCTGGGTTGATTTTGAAGTGATCAAGATTCAGACGACTAAGAGGGAGCGATCTGTAGGGCTCATCTTCTGGGCGCACCTCCGGGAAGTTCTGCGAGCCAGTTTCGGTCGCAGAGTCTTCGGATTGCTTTCGAGGCGAAAGGGACTCGGTAGTTGGACGACGCCTTCGTGAAGTGATATTCTTGCTTGGACCCTGGGGATTTCCTGGTCCATGAAGATTTTTGACAGACCCGAGTGGTGATTTAGAGGGCAATGAGCCCTCTAGAAGACCTTGCAGACGGTTCTGTGTGGCTCTCCCGTCATCTTTTGATTGTGATGACCCCTTCTGAGGTGCTGATGTGTTCTTCGGGAGACGGCGTCTTGAATCACCGCTCTGTTCTCCGGCATCACCATCTTCTGCCATTAAACATATCGCAAGGTGGTTTTTCAATCTCTGTTTTTTTATACTGGGCTCTTGCCCATGAAACTTGTCCTTCCGCGCGTTCCCATCGACCGGGCGTAGTACAGATGGTTGTTGAAATGGTTGACCTGACTGGGTCTGCTGGGTGCCGGCGCCACTCGACTCATTTTCCATAACCGAGTCCTCCCAGTGCACTTCTCGGTGGGCGTTCCGTTTTGTAGGTGTCTGCACAGTGTCACCAATTTCATCCAGATCTTGAGTGCTAGGCAAATGCTGGCCAAGTTGGTAGGCAGAATGCTGCAATGGACTTGATGACGCCGGTTCATTCTTAACAGGTATTGGTCGCTCAGGAGCACTCCCCGTTGGACGGGAATGAGCAGCGGCCACAACCCGCTTTCTTTTCCGACTTTGTAAATCTGGTAAAGGGGGAAGTATGTCCGAACACGACTCTGAAGATAGCGGATCTTGTGTAGCAGGACGAGGCTCTGCTTGGTTTGTACGATTCACTGGTTGACTGCCCTCCTCGATCTTAGCCTTGGTTTTTGCGAGTGCTGGGCAGTCCCGAGTCTGGGCTGGTTCAGCGGTCCATGTACCAACAACAGAGTCCTGCGTCGCTTCAGGTTCCGAGGGCAGCCTTGCCTTTGAGTTTGGGGCTGTCGACCTTGCAGTGGCGGAGATTTCCACATTTGGCACCTTTCGAAATCTTACTGGTTCGCCATTGGGAACACATGTAAATTCATCCCGCTCTAGCAGTCTTTCCCAGTATCGTAATTTCTTCTTGTGCTGTAGAACTTTTGCTTTAAGGCTGGTCCAGCTTCTAGCAAACGTCTGTAAGTTGATATAGAGCGTTGTGTACTTTTGCTCGAGGACTTCTCGCAGCTGATCTGCGTTTTCCTGATGACTGTTCCATATGTTCTTAGGTGCAAATTCATCCTCGAGATTGGCCAATTCGGCTGGAGGTTCAAGGTTTTTTGGGTCGACTTCATAGTGTTTGAGCTCCTCCTGGAGCACAGATATTTGGTTCTGTAGCTCTTGGATTCTATGCTCTGCTGCCTCACGGGCGGCAGATCTGTCCTCTTCAGCTTGTCTCAAAGCTGCTTCACGAGTGGCCAGTTGAAATTCGAGTTTCTTGTAAGCATTATCAAATGAGGCCTGGCATGCCTCCGCAATGGAAGCATGGAGCTCTTTGAGAATCTCCATCTGGGGAGTTCATGGGGTGGATGCCACGAGAAAAGCGGTGTTCAGACGCGTCGCGTCTCGGCAATAAACTCACCGCTCTATTGGCACGTGATGCTATACTCACCGCTTTCCCGGCTGCTTATCGGTGGCTCCGATAAGGATCGCTTGACGTAGCACGCAACACTCTATTTTGGTATTCCTCATTCACCATCAACCCTGCAGAAGGAGACCATGTGCTTGGGTGATCCATCAGGATGTCCAAACGCCGCCGGGAAGATCACACATCTGGCCTGCCTCCTTCAAAACGAAATAGGGACCTTGTGACTGGCCCTGTTGATCGGCTATCTTCCTTGAGTGACGAACTTCTGCTCAGTATCCTGTCGTTTCTTCCAGTTTCATCTCTGAATGTGTGCCAAACGTAAGTGTTCAGGCATTCATGCTCTGCTGCTGGCTTTTAACTTTTATAATCAGGTTGTCTCGCCGATTCTACGCTCTTAGCGGGGACTCGGAGTTGTGGAAACAGCAGTATTACTCGCAATGGGTGCGTCCTCGTGCCCGTCGACTTGCCAATGTAGGACGCTCGGCATTACCAGCCAAAACCGAGTACTCGCCAAAGGTCTCGACATGGCTTGATCATAGCCATTTGGCTGAGGAAGGAAAAGTAACGAATTGGAAAAGACAGTATCGGCTGCGGCACAATTGGTCGCGTGGACTATGTCGAGTGACCGAAGTCGAATTTCCTCAACCAATCTCTCCCTGCGCATTGGTCAAGCTTTGTGGTGGGCATGTCTTTACGGCAGATGTTTCCCACGGGCTTCGAGCTTGGGCCGCAAGAGACCCGGCGAGCTGCTTGGCAAATATCCACTTTACAGATCAACAAGAGGACTCTGCCGTGCTTCCCACAGCATTAGCAGTGAGTCAGCAGCAGAGTGAACAGGAGATCGTGGTGGGTTTTGAGAATGGCCGTCTCAATCGCTACGTTTTTGACATCCCAACATCCCGCTTGATCTTACGATCGTCATATGTCGGACTCAGTGTTGGAGCCATCACCGCTATGGCTCTTTCGTCGCCATATCTACTGATCGTCTCCCAGCACAAGAATTTGTCATTATACAATCTCAGCGATCAGGCCGAGACAGCCGTCGATATCACTCAGCCGCGTGAACTTGCATCACTCAAGGCAGATAACATGGTCGCGCCAATGACGCTGTCTCTCCGAGTCTCGGCTTTGGACATTGTGGCCAGTGTTGTGTATAGCTTCTTCCATATCGGTTGCGGGTGGTCACAAGGGATTCAAGAACTCCGGTTTGCTAAAGACGGTCAACAACTCGACTGTCGTATTGCCAGTACGGTTGATTCGCAATATGGAATGAGAACGCAAGGCCGAACGCCTTCACTGAGACGACGGCGTTCTGCCACCTCCGAGCCCATCGACAATGAAGACTCGGGGCCCGCCGTCCCCTCCATTTTGCACCAGCAGCCGCCGACGTCGATGTCGTACGCTCACCCGTATTTGCTGACATCGCATGCGGATAATACGTTGACCATGTATCTTGTGGTTTCCGATTTGAGCTCTCTCTTTGTTCGCGGAGGGCAGCGTCTTTGGGGCCACACATCCTCCGTGTCTGTGGTACAGGTGACAAATCGCGGCAAAGCAGTGTCAGTGAGTTCCCGTGGAGATGAAATCCGTATATGGGAACTTGAGACAGCCGTTCCTTCGTTGGGTAGCCGCAGGCCGTTGAAGGATGAGAACAGCATTCAAGTCACCCCCGAGAACAAGCCGCGTGTGGAATCCGAGTCGGGCCTCCTGCCCAGAAGCATTCAGAGGGATGCGGCTGGGCTGGGGATGGCCCCCAGTGGCCAACAAGAGATACCTCGCATGCATGAATGGGTTGGATTTGATGAAGAGCGAGTTCTCCTTCTCCGAGAGAAGCAAGTTGGCACCCAGCTACTGGAATGTTATGATTTCACATAGCTGCACCGTTGATGTAGACCGAAGGCATGATCTCCAGGGGACACGTCCGATTCTGATGACTTGGGATGTCCTGGGGTCAAGTCTTAAATCCACCTGTGTGGGAGTGGGCGTGGGCTTGACAGATGCGCTAACGCAGGTTCAGGGACCCGTCGCGCAACTCCCCGTAACACAAGGTACTCGGTGTGCTCAAGATGCGAGCCCCTCGGGCTGAGGACCCTGGCAGATCTCGTGTCGCCTCTGGGTATAAAATGCCGTGCAGTCCCCGGTTTCCTCGTCTCTGAATGTGATTCCATTCCTGGTCACCCTTGAAGTACCCTTGCTTGTCCGTGCTCCATCGGAAATTGACCAGGTGCTGCTCATGTGCTGGCTTAATCGCCCAGTATAGTCTAAAGGACATAAGGAACCTTTGCCTCATTTGTCCATGGGATGACTTCTTCCTTGATAAGTGACTGCAGCGGACATCTGAATTCGTGCACAGAGACTTCCGAAGGTTGCAACGAGCCAAACTGATGCCAAGAATCGGCATTAAGTTGTCAGGGCTCAGCTCCTTCTAAGGTCAGAATTATATTGAAACAGACTCGCAGCGACTTGGAGCTTTGGCAGATCAACCTAAATTTTTGGCTATGCGATTGTGCATGAGCGAGATACTCTGGATGGCAAATGGCAATTGATGCCTCTACATGGTGCAGGATATGCTCAAGCACTGAACTTTCACAATGAAAAATATTATGCATCGGAGCATAATGAACATGCAAAGCCAGATTTATATCTTGTGGTGCTCAAGCGTGGACGTTTTATTAATTTTTAGTGGGAGAAACCCGAGGTTTCAAAATCTTTTACTGAGAGCGCGGGAAGTTTTCTCTCCCCTCCCCGCACTACAAAATTTCATCCCTCGCCCGCTTCTTTCAACGATCCCTCTTCATCGCATCTCACCCCGTTTTTTCACGTCCACAAACTATTTCAATTTTCTTTAGCCAACTTCAATCTGTCAAGATGGATCCTCGTGCCAACCGCTCCTGCTACAACTGTGTGTTATTCCTCCTATCCTCTAGCTCCGCTTGCCTATCCCACCACACAATGCCAGCTTACTGCTCTGGAGATAGGCCAGTATGGCATCTCTTGAGCAGCTGAAAGCTAGCTCTGCTCTGATACTCATGATTTTGTTTTACACACGAGCCTCCGGGCACGTTGTGATCGCTTTTAGTTTGGGGGTTTTTTCTTGACTAACTTTTTTTTCTCCGTAGGCGGTGACGCCTCTCACCAGGTAAGACCATGTCTTTTCGTCCCGACCTTCTCGCGCATTTCGACCTTCTCCCGCGTTTCGTCCCAACTTTCTCCCACATTTACAATACCTCTCTGATTGCTGGTTATCACATGATGGATTGAATGCTCACATGCTTTTCTTAGGCCAAGGACTGCCCCAAGAAGGGTACTCCCACCTGGTAAGCGCCGTTCTGATCAGCCGGTGGAGCTTTTGGCTGATATATCTTGGATAGCTACAACTGCGGTGGTGAGGGCCACGTCAGTAAGTCACAGTCAAATCTCATGACCACAAGCGACCTTGGAATCAGAGACTCATCATTCCATCTTAGACCGCGAGTGCCCCAACCCTCCCAAGGAGCGTACCTGCTACCGTTGCGGTCTGACGGGCCACCTGTCCCGTGAGTGCCCTCAGGGTGGTTCTTCCGGCGGCTACGGTGGTGCGTCCGGTGGCCAGGAATGCTACAAGTGCGGCCAGGTTGGCCACATTGCTCGCAGCTGCCCCCAGGGTGGTCAATACGGTGGTGGCTACGGCGGCGGCTTCGGCGGTCGCCCTCAGACTTGCTACTCCTGTGGTGGCTTCGGCCACATGGCTCGCGACTGCACTCAGGGCCAGAAGTGCTACAACTGTCAGTTTCTGAACCCTTTCGCATTTCACATTCTACGTTTCGGGCTTGAGACTAATATAAGAGCAGGCGGCGAGGTTGGCCACGTTTCCCGAGACTGCACCACTGAGGCCCGCGGCGAGCGTGTCTGCTACAAGTGCAAGCAGCCCGGCCACGTCCAGGCCGCGTGCCCCAACTAAAATGGATCTTGCAATGTCTTTTCTTTCGTCCTTTCCGCCCCTGGGTAATTTCGGAATAAAAAATTTTCTATTTGCATGCGCCACGATCTGAGATGTCTATTTCCCCTGGGTTCTTTTTTGTACTATCACTCACGGCTTGAATCACGACCATGATCTTTTTCTTTGCATGTTGTTTCATTTCCTCCTACGTTGATCTTCCTTGCCGTGTCTATCGGGCTTTCTGGCATGGAAAGCGAAGTGCAATGGGTGATTTGGCTTGCAAATAAAATGGGTATGCATGGGATTCTTTTTACGGCGCCTTACGGGAGATACTTAGTTGCATGGGGAAATGCATATGATTTAATCTCCAAAAACAGTATTTTTATTTCCTGATGTAGTCGTGCCTATAGCCCTCTAGGAGCTACAGCTGCACATCATTGATCGCTTGTACCTGGGGACATCGCCACAGAATCGCTCCTCTTCCTGTTTGTCAAGACCCCATTCGTCGTTGAACGGGTTCAGACTCATTTGCATCACCCGACCCAGAATCTCCCGGTCCCCTTTCCGCTCCACCCGCTGGATGACCTCGTCGAGAATCCATCCTCGGGGCACAAACTGTATAGTCAGCTGGTCAGCTTCATAGAACCCGGGGGAAAGGGTAGGACTATAATCTCACGTTCGGGTTGGCGGCTTTCATGGCTGACTGTCTTTCATCGTCGTTGCCGGCTTCCCAGTCTTGCAGCAGACGGGCTTTCCAGCTATCAAGCCACTTGGCAATACGCTCCCTGGCGGAGGCATCAGTGTAGCCGATTCCACCAAACCCTTCAGCGTGGAAGAAGATCGATGCTACTTCTTTCCGCTTTTCGTCGGTGTCCAGCTCGGATAGGGACAACCCCGACAGGCGTCGGAAGAAGTGGTTGAAATCCAGCTCTAGGGCCTCCAGAGTATCCAGCATTTCTGAAAACAGATCCTGGAAATCCGAGTCTTTCAGTGATTTAAGCCCCAGTCTCCGACACATCAGTCGCTTGTACTCATTCAGGAAAACCGCTCTGAATTCCTCGCCGGTTCTTTCGATGATGGATTCCGCACGCTTGATGATCTCCGGTTGCATTTCCTCCGTGATACCGTGCTTGATGAAACTTTCCTCGTCCACTCGGTTCCCACCACCAAGCAACTCACCAAGAGATTCACCGAGGCGGACCAGGTTCCACCAGATAATACTGGGCTGGTTCTTGTATGAATACCGCAGCATATGATCATCGTGGTTCGGAGTGTACGACGGGTCAAAGTTATCCATAAAAGCAAAGGGTCCGTAGTCCATTGACAGGCCATAGAGCGACGTGTTATCTGTGTTCAGTACACCGTTCATAAACCCATAGGCCTGCCATGCCGCAACCGTCTTTGCATTACGTCGGGCAATCTCGCGATAGAGCCTTGCAAATCGGTTTTCTTCGGTCCCTTGCGGTCCTTGTAGTTCGTCCCGGGGTACACCTCTCGGGGGGTTATCAATGTTCGAGGACTGCTGTTCACCCACGGAGACCGCAGCGGGCAGGGTTTCCCATCCACCAAAGACGTCTTCCGCGACGTATGTGGCGAGTTTTCGGATTAGTTCACGATCGCCTCGAACCCGAGGAAGATCAAACGTTCCAATTCGCAGCCAAGATTCGGCAAATCGGGCCACAATTGCACCCGGTTCGATGCGCTCTCGTAATACCTTTGAGTTGGGCAGTAGCGTCAGGGACAACGCGCGAGTCGTCGGTACACCCAGGGCGTTAAGAGCTATACATATTTTCAGTGGCCGACTCTAACTAAGGAGGGGGGGAATAAGTTACCTTCTGAAACGATGTACTCCCGAATACTCGATCGAAGAACAGCTTTGCCATCTGCAAATCGCGAATACGGTGTCTTGCCCGCGCCTTTCAGCTGGAGCTCATAGCGTTTTTCTGTTTCGGGGTTGATGCATTCAAACAGACTAATTGCACGCTTTTGATTCGTTAGATTTCGTGACTTTTGCCTATTACCCTTGTGTATTGACTTACTCCATCTCCAAGTTGTCCGGCCCAGGAACCACTGCGGTCTGTTAGTTCCGGTCTTGCACGGAACATATAAGCTTGACTTACAATTGCCATCCTGTTGATTTCCAGTCAGCCTTCTCGTAACGAGTTATGGGCACAAGCCGTAGGAATACGTACCACCGTAGCATTGAGCCCACGGGTAGATGCCCCCGTTCTTCTCATCCCACCAGATTTGATTACCCGCAACTAACGCCTTGAATTGCGGCGTTTCTTCCTCTCCAGGCTTCAAGCCCAAATCCTTCATCGCCCTGGGACTCACCCCGAGAAGCTCCGGCTCATCCACCGGTTCTGGGCGGACATAGGTAAACAGAGCGCCCCTGACCATGCGGGGTCCCAGGGTTTCCCGAGGAGCCTTGTGTGAAGCCTCGGGTGTCTCGAAAGCCGGGTCGGGAGGTAGCTTTGATGTAAAGACATTGGATTTAGGCAGATCCGTCAAGGACGTTCCCGCGAAGCTGGAAAGATGAGAGGCCATTTGAGCCAAACGATTTCGTGTCGGTTGAAACTGAGAATGAGAAATTCGTGAGGACATATATCGATGTCCTGAACAGGCGCGGAGCACACGAGCCGAGATCATGAAGGATTGCTCTTCCGATTCAGGTCTCTCTCAGGTTTCTCAATCTGATAAAACGTAAATGCGGAGATGGGAAACCCTATGACTTAAGCGTGAATGACATCATGTCATTATTAATCGCGGCGAATCTGGCCGCAACCAAAAGCGTCGAAAGTGTCCAAACGAAACTATTTCAGGCGGAACTGAGCCGCGCCAATTTGCCCCACGTATGTCTCCCAGTTAAATAATTGTAAACGTCTCTCGATGTCCGCTCATTTTCTCTGTGTATATATTTCTTACCTCCTACGCTCCAACAATGACTAGTCCCCACACCATCCCAACTACCAAGCTCAATGACGGTTCCGTCATTCCCATTGTAAGAGTATCCTTTCTGAATATTCGTGAAGCATAGCTTACAGGTATAGCTCGGGTATGGCACCGGAACTGCGTGGTACAAGTCTTCGGACAGTGGCATCAACCGGGAGCTAGTCGATTCGGCAAAGAACGCGGTGAAGTTGGGCTATCACCATCTGGACGGAGCAGAAGTTTATGGAACCGAGGAAGAACTGGGCCACGCCATTAAGGAAAGTGGACTGTCTCGAGAAGAGCTGTTCGTGACCACCAAGGTTCATACCCACATTGCCGATGTCCCTACAGCCATTGACGCCAGCTTGAAAAAGCTCGGGCTTGATT
The DNA here is from genome assembly GCA_027569385.1 of Penicillium decumbens. Classification (NCBI taxonomy): domain Eukaryota; kingdom Fungi; phylum Ascomycota; class Eurotiomycetes; order Eurotiales; family Aspergillaceae; genus Penicillium; species Penicillium decumbens. The sequence goes on from JAPDEZ010000006.1 coordinate 546,343, forward strand.
ATGTTGATTTGTAAGTTCTTTCTATCGACTAAGCTCGGTATACGGTATTGATCGAGTTAAAAGGTACCTGATCCATGCCCCATTCTTTGCCGACACGGAGAGTGAGCTTCAAGCCGCCTGGGCTGCAATGGAGCAGGTCAAGGCATCTGGAAAAGCTCGGTCTATCGGCGTGTCCAACTTCGCGCGAAGCCATCTGGAGACGCTCCTCAAAACCGCCAAGGTGGTGCCATCGGTCAACCAGATCGAGTTCCACCCGTACCTCCAACATGGGGAGCTGATGGAATTCCACAAGAGTAAAGGGATTCAGACAGTCAGCTATGCCGGTCTGACGCCAATGACTCGCGCGAGTGGCGGACCTCTGGATCCGCTGCTGTCGGATTTGGCCAAGAAGTACGCGGTGAGTGAATCGGAGATCCTACTGCGCTGGTCTCTTGACCGGGGATGTGTGGCCATCACGACAAGCGGCAAGGAAACCCGCCTGGCCAGCTATCTGCGCGCGTTGACGTTCCAATTGACCCCCAAGGAAGTCAAGGAGATCTCGAGTCTTGGGCAGCAAAAGCATTACCGTGCATTCTGGCAGGAGAAGTATGCCGAGGATGACCGGATCTGAAAGTCACTTACATAGAGAAGCAGGGAGGAAAAAGTTCCCTGGTTCGCACATGTATATAGGAGATTTCACTGGACACACCTTTACTATACCGAATATATATATATATATATATATATATATATATGGTTGAAAGACTGAAAATACTGAAGCACTGAACTCACCTAGGTGTCTATATACTTCGGTCTTGAAACCAAATCAAGTCAATTATCGTGTTACTCTAGATAATGTATAAATATGGGAAGAAATCAAGAAATCAAGAAACCCATCATCAAGAAACCCATCTCCAATACCTGGTTCACTCGAGCCAAAGTACTTATACTTAATGGCATCGCTATCGCTCAGCTACTACAAGTCGACGCTAAAAGCGGCGAGTCAACTCCCCCCGAAATAGAAACCCCAATTCATCCATTCACCTTTCATCATCTCCGTGAACCACTGTGTGGCCCTTTACCTTCTTTTCTTCCGTCATCCTTAACTTCAAAAGATAATCTTAACTCGGGGATCTCGATACGATGCTCCGATGAGCCACCCCGAGGCCGGTGTAGATCTCTCCGCCCTCGCCTCGATGTTTTGACTCCCGATTCTCCCCAGGCGCATGCTACCAGGGACTACAGCTTTGGTGACACGCTCCAGCTCGGCGAATTCTCTGCTCGGTGCCCAGTACGATCGATGGTTTACCAAGTCGCTCAACTCCGCGGACTGCGATGTCGGTAAACGATCAGCCCCCCTCTGCGGATACGACTATCTCCCAACTCGCGAATCAGCCCTTTGCATCTGAGCTCGAAGCTCTCGACCAACGATTGAAGCGTCTATCCGACGACGTCCTTCCACCTCACCCTTATCTTCTCACCCTCCCGACGAATGCGCCTTTCCGCCTGGGGTCCCGTTCCGCCAACAATTGGGCAGTAGGACATGACCGCCCGTTCAGCCCAGGGGAAGAGGAACTGCAATATATGACCTTCCTGAGACACCACGACACGGATTCGTTGCTTGTGGCCGTGGGAGATTGGTCAGACGAGTCGGGGCGCATGATGGCTGATCGTTCGTCGGCGCCGAGCACAACAGAGACCCCGAAAGAGACGGTAGCTAAGAAGAAGATCAGCCTGAAGGACTATAAGCACCAAAAGACTACCGGACCTGTCGCATCTTCCATGAGTCACGATCAGCAAATGCGCGACGGCTCCCACTCCAAGCGCGAAGAAACCCAGCCAGCTCCCCAACTCGACGCCTCAAAGAGGAGCGACAAGACCGACCCGCCTCTACCATTCAAATCGCATTCACATCTTTCCCCTTCCAAGAGCCCCAAGAAACGGCCCTCGACGTCCGATATAGACAGTTTTGGCTCTCAGCAGGCCATGGGCCCCGAGATGCATTCTCCTAAGAAACCGCGACTATCCCCCGAGAAGGAGCCTCGCGCGGAAGCTGCTTCGAAGAAACCACAATCTCCTAGGCTGCCCGCCCTACTATCACCTACTCTCCCTCCGACAAAGCTTCCCCCCACCTCGACTCCCCCCGCGACTAAACTGCCACGGTTGCTTTCTCCTACACTGCCGCCGGATCTCGAGAAGGAACTGGCAAGATTCGAGGAACGGTCGCCAGCTCGTCATTCACCTAAACGCGACATCGCAGCCAGCAAAGGAAAGCGGGGTGACGGCGGTAGCAACTCAAATGTCCAGAATACTCGCGCCGGAACTTCATTAAGAGACTCTCATCCCTCAAAGCAACATTGCATCGTCAAACTGCGGTATGGCAAGGCAAATCGCCGACGGGTCGAAGGCCTTCTCAAATTTTCCGGTAAGAGGAAAGCACATCGGTCCGATTCACCGCCAGGTCAGGATACAGACCATGAAGACGCATCCCATCTTGAAAGGAGAAGAGATGCCGGCTCATCTCGCGGCCCTACTGCATCTGATAAACCAAGAACAAAGACCAAGCCCGAGCCAGAAGCATTGCTGGATCCTGCATGTGGCGGTCTCAAGGAACGCACAGGATCTGCCGAAAAGCCCCTTACGCCAGCCTCCAGTTCTCTCCCATCTAGAAACGACAAACCCAAGTCTACTACATTAACATCAGTGAAAGATCCCAAAGCATCCGTTTCACGCCGAGTTGATCCCGGAGAGGCTGGCGGCAAGACCCCCGTGAACCTGGCGAACAAACGGCACTCGGTGGACCCGGGATCGAAAGAATCGCCTTCCCAGTCAGATAGCCGTCCTCGTAATCACGAGCGTCGAGCCTGGCGTGATGAGTTCCAGAAGTTCAGCAACACCGGTCGAGAATTGAAACATGCCTCCGAACGGTCGAGGACCAAGAGCGGAGCCTCGGCCACGGATGAGAAGCTGGCTTTGGTGACTGCAATTGAGGCCATCATGTGTTTCATTCTTGCCTTTGTCGCCGACGATCAATCCAAGGCCCTGATGCGCCAGGGCGGGGATTCTTCTGCCTGGGTATCCATTCTGGCATACTGGCGAGTAGTCCGCAATTACAGCGCCTCATATCCCGTCCTGCACGGTCTCTGTCTTCTCTTGGGTGCCGTGTCTTACGATGCCATCCACGCCTTAGACCTCGAACGTCTCGCAGTGAGCTCATTACCGGGCGAGCACACCCCGGTGCCCACTCCCACTCCCGGAAGCGATGGCAATACCATATTGTCGGAGGAGAACAAGAAAAGCCGAAAGGAGTTCCTCGAGCTGAGGACTCGACTTCTCGAGTGCTACCGGGAGTCGCAGAAGCTATGGTTGGAGGGGACACGGGCTCTCTCCGAGGACGTTCTTCATCAGAACTTTCCCACCACTTGGTCTCGTCGGTCTCACAATCATGCCGAGCGAGGCAAGATACCACTCAAAGCCGGGGACTACGCCGGTGATTATTTTCTTCCATTTGGGGGCACCACTCCACCCATTGAAGTGGTGCGCTTCGGTTATTCAATGCTCAAGGAATGGTGCGCACAGCAAGATGTGGAGTGGAAGCGGCGTCTGTCTCTTTAATGACGGGCTAAGACCCTTGCGGGCGTTCCGGGGGCGGCTTTTTTTTTAATGTTTCCTTTTATTTTCCTCTTTTCCATTGCATTCGATGTGATTTCTTTTCTAACGATGATACCACGAGCACTGGATTTCTTTTTCTGATGTGCAGCTATTCGATGTTTGAATATACCACGGCCAATACAAATGACTCGTTTACTTACTCACCCCATCTTACGTTTTGTGTCTTGAGGGAGAAGTCAGAATGAAGAGTAAGAAGGGAAATGCCATTGTCCAACGCCGTTAACTCAGTGTCGCTAAGATCGATCGCCATGTGATATCCGCTCAAACTATACTCTAAATCGTAAAGAAAAAAGTCATGAAACACCAGAGAAAATGAAAGGGGGAAAACAGTCGCTCAAAAAAAGCAAGGAGCAACAAAATGCGAACTAGACTTCTCCATACTCCGGTCGGAAATCCGAGTTCGAGTCGCCAAAGAGCCAGCCAGCCTCACGGCAGTAGCGGGCTTCCCGGCCATAGATGCCAACTTCGCTGGCCCAGCAGATCACAGAGGCATCCACGATATCTGCAATGACACTTTCCATGGCACCCAAGACGCTCCATCCAATCGCTGCCGCTATCAGACCAACCACGTAGGCATACAAGCTGCCCCGGATCGTACCGCCAGTAGCGGCAGTGGCCAAGCTTCGAGCTGTGGTGACCCAGCCACCGAAGCCCAAGGCCAAAGACATGATAAAGCGCGTGGCATGGAGGATCAACTTTGAAAGACGGTAGGAAAGAAGAGATGCGGAAGCTCCCGGAGAGCGGGAATAGGCGCGAGGATGCAGGGACGATGAGGCTGCCGATGGGGCCAGAATTGTCATCTGGCTCAATCCGCGCGCAGATGCCGATAGTGGCTGGGAATGGATGGCCGCGTAGGTGAGGGAGAGAGGGTTGGTCAGGTAGGCAATGGGTGAGGGGATTAGAGAATAGGCAAAGAGGCTGAGCAACGACGACAGACGGCTGGGGAGTATTATCAACGGAAGCCGAATCAACAAGCCCAGGAGACGAGACAGGCAGATCGTGCCGAACAGAGTGGTGGTTGCATGCACGACGGCAGCCTGAATGATCTGCCGTGATGTGGGTGCCGGATTCGCCAGGCGATGGAAGTACCATTGGCTCACTGTCGCGGCCGTGACGGCGCGCTGGATCCCAGCAATCACTCCCAGCGACCATAGATAGAACACGACGAAATAAACCCCCAGCCACCAGCTGCTCAGATCAATGATGAAGGATCGCGGTCCAGCCAGGTGCCCGCCCAAGAAGACGCGGGTGAACATCAGCATCCAAATCCACGTCCATGATACTACGCAGACAAGAACACCCAGTCCGAGGGCAAGCAATTCGGGATTTGCGGCCAAAATTCGACATGCAAATTCGAGAATGCCAATCGCCTTTTTAATGGATCGACGTCCCCGAACGACATTGTAAGTCCATATGCCGGCCATAAGTAAGGGGATGAAAGAGCCCCAGCGCATCGCCTTATCCTGGATGCTGGATCCATGCCATGCGCCCTTGAAACTCGAGACAAAGGGATACAGGGAGAAGGAAAATAGGATAGTGGGAACGGCGACAATAATCACATAGACTAGAAGTCGGACGTAAGATCGTAGCAAAGCGAGCCAAAGGAGAGACACGAGAATGGAGACGAGAGTGTATATCCCAAGAAGAAAGAAAGACCCGTGGACAGTCAAGTAGATCGTGTCGCCCCATTTAGACTTGTCACCGGATGGCGTAGATGTGTGCAACCAGACCAGGAAAGATGTGGCAAACAACCCAGCGAGAGATATGAGGAACAGCTGTCCCCAGAATATGTCATGCATGGAGGTTTCCGAAGCGAGCGGCGAAATAGATGCGGGAAAAGAAGCCGATGAACTTGGCGGTCGAGCCACCTCGGATGTGAGCGGTTTGGTCTGCTCAGTAGGAGAGCTGAATGAACTGAATTTGGAAGGATCCTCTTGAGTCAAAGGTCTTTCTCGGAAGCGCTGAATAGGCGGGTCATCACCGACGATTTCGGACTGGGAACGGACCTCGTCCTCGAGGTTGCCCAGTAGGGAATCCCCTAGTCCGATATCCACCAGATTGCCATGAGCCTTGCTACTTTCGGAGCCCGTGAAAGGAACAGGCTCATGCTCCATCACTTCGGTCACAGTTTCGATTCGGGAGTGACGAGGAGCAGGTGCTTCCTTTTCTCCACGCCACGAGCTCTTGATCCCTTTGCCATTACCGGGGCGATCATCGTAGGGAGAATGTCCCTCATGAAAACCGGCCGAATGTTCGGAGGAGTACTCGAGTTCTGAGGAATCCTTGAGATTGCTGTCACCAAACTGCCGTCTTGATCGTTGTAGTGCATAGAAATCGGCAATCTCGCGTTCTCGTTCCGTCTCGTCGTCTTCTTCCCGGAATTCATCTGTGGCGCTATAGAACAGAGGAGCCGGTTGCGCGGAAGCTCGCGAAGCAAAAGGAAAATTGGAAATATGTGATGGCCCGGGTCGATATGGATCGCCGGTTCTCAAGAAAGAGCGGGAGGGTGGGTTCCTCGTACTGCCCTGGCGCTGGTTCGGATGAGCACGACCGGTTCTCTGGAGCTCGTCCGGGCGAGAGGCTACTCGTGACTGTGACTGAGCAAGGAAGCGTGATGCATCTAAGTGTTGTCACCAACGTCAACCCTCCATAGGGTAAAAATAAAAATGTAAAAATAAAAATAAAAGGCGATACATACATTCCGAGAACATGGCCCACTATCGAGGTGGAGAATGGGGTTGGAAGGTGGGAGAGTTGCCCGTTATAAAAGCAAACAGGCCAGCATAGAACTGTTCAGGGGAGCAAGAATGAGAGAGAGAAAAGGAGGACTGGAGGGGAAAGAAAGATATAATATGATACCGAAAAGAAGAAGAGAGATAGAGACGAGCTTTAGCGAAGGTCATTCAGGCGATGCAAGCGTCATCCGTGCAGGTCAGGCCCCGATAGCTGACTCAGCATCCCTGATAACCGACCTTCAGTTCCTTCCAGGGAAGCCGCTGCAGCTGCAGCTCTCCACATCTTCGGAAAAACCGACTCTCTCCATGTCACAGCCATGGGATTACATTGCTAAGCTTGTCTGTATTGGTGACTCGGGCACTGGGAAGTCCAGCGTGAGTACCCGTGATGTTGATCTTGCCCCGCTCAAGCACTAATCAACAAGTAGCTCACTATCCGGCTCTGTGAAGGCCGCTTTTCCCCTTCCCACGATGTCACTATTGGGGTTGAATTTGGGTCAAGGATCGTGCCCGTGGGACCGCCTGCCTCGCTAGGTCTGGGGTTAGACGGGCCTTCTCGCGGTTCTTCTGGAGCTCCTGGTGAGATCTCCGAAGAGTCAACAGCCTCGGGCCTCCCCAGCCCACCGCGCAAGCCGCAGGACTCGTCCATCCAGAAACGGATGAAGCTCTCTCTTTGGGACACTGCTGGTCAGGAAACCTACAAATCCATCACTCGCTCCTATTTCCGCGGCGCCTCCGGTGCCCTCCTCGTCTTCGACATTTCCAGGCGATCGACCTTCATATCGTGCACGCAGTGGCTCCAGGACCTACGTCAAATTGCGGAGGAAGGCATCGTGGTTATCCTAGTTGGGAACAAAACAGACCTGACCGGACAGGAATCCGGATCCAACCAAAGACAGGTCACCAAGGAAGAGGCCGAGGAATGGTGCCGTCTAAACAGCATCGTGCGCTATGTCGAGACGAGTGCGAAGTCCGGAGATGGCGTTGAACGAGCCTTTTTAGAAGTGGCTGAGAGGATTTACCGCAATATCGAGGCCGGTACATACGACCTCAATGATCGACGCAGCGGGGTTAAAGGGTTTGGGGCCTCTGGAGGTTCCAACAATACCGGAGTCCCAAGAACTGTAACTCTGGGCATGGATGATGCGATGCGCAAAGGCAGTGGCTGGTCCGGAGGTTGCTGCTAGAGCCCGGGCTCGATAGGGCATTACAGCAAAGGGGAAGCTTCAAGTTGAGAAAGCCGTCTTAATATGTACATGATAGGACAATTCATAACGGCTCGATCCGATTTACAACAATGCATAGTCTATTGAGAGACGGAATGATCATTATTATAGTCCCCAAGACTATTCCAGCTCGCTACACGCTCGTAGGGTCTTTCCCCTAAAACATGACGCTGGGCCAACGTCAGTCAACATCTGCACAGGGAAATAGAGAGAAAAGTATCAGGAAACCATATCTTCCTCAAATTTCCCTCACTAGTTGGCAATCTTCCAGCCGGGCAACCAGCGCAGGTGAGCCCACTGCTGATTGGAGCCCTCCATTCCAAACACGATATCTCGGAAGTGAACGAATAGCCCGATGATGACCGCATACAGAACAGCATAGACCGCGGTGACGACCCGAGTGTTCGGGCTCCGAGTGACCCAGTCGACACAGAAGCCGAAAGTAAGGATTGCATAATAGAGAGCGGGGTAGTAGTGGTGGACGTAGGTCACACGTGCCATAATGATGAAGGGAAGGTAGTGCAAGACCCAGCCAACGACTGGATAAAGTCCGGAGTAGTGAATATGATCAATGTCCGCTTTTCTCAGCTCCTGGTAGCCCCTCTGCCACCGTAGAAGATACCACAGGAATCCAAGGCCGAAGCCGATGAGACTGGCGGAACTGCCCCAGTAGACAACCGGGTTTCCGAGCAAGTAGTACTTCACCACGCTGTCATCCCAGGAGCACATCCGCAGACCGACATTCAAAATGGGCCACTGCCAGAATGCCGACGCCAGGTCGTCCTGCTTGTCCGGATCAGGAACTAGAGCGTTATTGGACGTCATCATGGCAACGTTTAGGTGGATAAAATCTTTCAGGAAAGGCGACTTGTAAGAGCCAGGGTCGCCAGGAGGCACTGCATGCAATTTGTTAATAACCCATGTCTAATAAGGACCAAAGAGTACCATCGAAAGGTGCCCGGGGACTTACAGCGCTCGTTGGTATGCGACTCAACGTTCCAGTGAGTGTACACATCGCTCGCCTTGTTTTCCTTGACGCAAGTTGTTTCGATCTGCTTGAATCCCCATTGGGGCAAGTTGACATTTCCAGCCCGCAGATAGCAGCCAAGTGATGGATGGCGTAGCCGGAATGCAGTGGTCAGGGTGCGAATCTTTGAACGATCCCGGGATGCAACGTCATCCACCACCTCGACCTGCCAGTGGTCCTTGTCATCTCCGATAGTGATGTTTCCGTAACTAGATACTTCGTAGTGAGACTTGGAAATCGGCGCGGGGATGGCGTGGGAATGCAGGTTGCGACCCGTCTGTCCGTGGATGAGGCGAATGACATCTCCGTCGCCGATGAACTTCAAGTCCGCAGAGTTATCAAAGTCGGGCTCATTGCGGTTCGGGTAGATGAACCAGTCGTTGTTGGCGTCTTTGTGGTGGTAACATGTGACTTGCTGCTGGTTCGAACCCTCGGGGTACGTCTGGACATGCGAATGCAGGAGACCGCCTCCGTAGCCCATGTTTTTAAGAGTGACTCGTGATCCGAGTGCAACCTCAAGGGGGCTATCCCTACCGACCTCGGTGCCACGCAGGTTCGCCTGGAAAAGAGAGCTCATTTGGGCGTCTCCAGGGCCGCTGTTTGCAAGAACGAGGAAGTGCAGGTAAAAAGAAAACATATATACCAACAACGGAATGACGATCAAGCCTCCCACACGAGCGAAGACGTGTTTCGCAAGCACAGTCTAGTCAAACCCCAGTCAGTTAATCATGTCCATAGGGGCTTAGGTTAATACTTACTTTGGGTATCTTAAGATCACCAAATTTATTCCACAGATCCTCAATAGTGTATAGACCAACGAGCGCAGTGCAAAAGAAACCGACCCACTTGACACTGCAGACACAGCCGATGCTCAGCCCAGTCAGACAGAGCCAGACATACCATTCGATAGAAAAGCTAGCATTCTGGAGGCGGTGGAACCTCGCCCAGCACAGCGTGGTTGTGAAAGTGAAGCAGAGAAGCATGGAATCCAGAAGGATAAAGCGAGAAATGGTCGCATAAGAGTTCTCAAACAGAACCATCAAGCTGATCAACCAGACGGTAGCCCGGCGTAAATTCAAGTCGCGTGCAGTATAATAGGCGAGAGGGACACAGACAACGCCAAACAAAGCATTGAAGGCGCGCATAAAGGTATAGTTCACATCTTCCGGGTATTTCTCGCCCGACTTAAACTCAAAGGACCCGTTGTAGCCGGCCAGGTAGCCCGAAAGGCCAACCAGCATCTTACCCAGGGGTGGATGGACATCGAAGTAGAACTCGCGCTTCAAATAATGAGAACCGAACTTTCCAAAGCTAGATCAGGTCAGTCAAGGTAGATGTATGTTGTTGTATTGGCGGGAGGGTAGCTTACTGAGCTTCATCCCAGGTCACAATGTTGGAGCGACCGATGCGGTACAAGCGAGTAAAAAGGGAGAGGGCAGTCAAGACAATGGGAGCAATAATTGGTTCCCAGTCAGCAAGGACGTGTAGGAAAGAGAGGGACTACGCCGCCAAAAAAGGAAGTTAGCAAAGCTCGTAGGACACAATGGACGGAGAAAAGGGCCTCACCTGTGATGAGCGGGTCTTCTTCACATCGTGCTCGACGGTTCGCGAGGCGGGCGCCTGATTTTTTCCAGCATCTGGGACGTGTCTCCGACGCAGATCAGCATCAGGTTTGGCCCCAGTACTTATGGCAGTGTCAATGTCCGCCATGGTGTCGATTGTAAATGAGGGAAGATTCCAGGGTCGGATCGGGGAGAGCACCAGGGAGTTCGTAAAGGAGAGTAATCACAGGGAATGACTCAAAGAATCATAGCGGGCGCAGAGGCCACAATGAATTAAAATAAAAAAGATCAGATGGAAAGAAAAAAAGGAAAGAAGAAGGAGGAAGTAAGAGATAAGAGGAAGAATCGAAGAGGCCAGAATAAACAGTTCCGCTTTAGCGTTCAGCGCCCCAGGACCGTTTTCGGGTGAACGTGGCTGTGTCCTATTATAGTAACATCAGCCCCCTTTCCGGTAGCATGTTACGTCTAAATACGCCTATATAGATAGGATAGTGTCTGCCAGGAAGGGCTTTTCTATCTAGACGGCCGGGCGCTTAGGCTTAGAATCACTAAGTAGACGTCAACACAGGCTTCAGACTCAATGACCACGTTCTAGTAGTTATAGCTAGTCACGTGGGAAGATGACTAATATATGGCATGCTCGTTAACTAACTAGTTAGTTAGTCTGTCGTATTGATCGATCATAGTCTCATTGTCACTCGTGAATTCCCTGTATCCATGCTGACGTGGGGCGTAATCACAACATGGAAGTATACATTCGTAGCCCCGCGACAAAAATCAACGGACAGAGCCTAGGGAGGAAGCCTCTTTGTTCGCTCTATCAAATACAGCAGATGGAGAAAGTAAATGACAACATACAAGGCATCAGGGGCCGGGAAAGAGACAGAGTACTGGATATACGACTCAAAGGGAGGGTATGAGAGAAAGGTTTGCCAAAGAGAATGATATTCCATGAGAATGATTTAGAACAATAAAAGGGGGTAATAGAAGAGGTATCGGAAGTGCCCATGGTCTTCCTATGCCCCATCTCCTTCGTCTCCTTGATTAAGACGTCTGTACTGACTCTGGCTGCTACCAGCACCAGACCCTCGGGGGCGATTGACCATATTCGAGATCCAGCCGCCAATTCCCTCTCCCCGAGTACTACCGGTCTGTGAATCCTGTCGCGCAGGCTTGCTAGGGCCACCGTTGCTTAATGATGGCGGATCGATATCAAGCCCCGGGATGGCACTCTCTGTACCGAATTGGCCATACTGCCGTCGAATATCGAGCGAGGGAACGGGCGAGCTAGCACCCATCAGAGAGCCTCGCTCACCCTCGGTGGCAGGGGTGGGCATAGCCGTGGATGCATCTCCAAACAAGATGTTCATGTCCTCTAGCCGGACACCGCTGGTCTCGGGATACAGGAAATAGACTGCGAGATAAAGGATCAGATGTCTAACATCAAAGACGTCGGGGGAAATATCTTACCGAGCACGAAACTACATGCACAGAAAAAGGCATGAACCAAGTATAACCGCCACTTGATGGCACCCTGCAGCACAGGGGTCACTTCCCCGACAAGCCAGTTGAACGCCCAATTGGAGGCAGTGCTCAGACTCGCTCCTTTTGCGCGAATGTTCAAGGGAAGAATCTCTGGTGGGTATAGCCAGGGAATCGGACCCCAGGAAGCCCCGAATGCAGCATTGTAGAGCATGACAAAAATGACAGTCAAGGTGGGGGTGGCGGCGATCTCGATATAGATAAAGTACGAGATCATAGAAAGTGAGATCATCATGGCCACCGCTCCGGACAGGAGAATTGGACGCCGGCCCCAGTTATCCACAAGATACCAGGGAGGAATGGTGGATAGTAAGTATGTAATGCCGTTGATTCCGGTCATCAAAATGGCAGATCGACCGGCCCAACCAGCCGATTCAAAGACCAGGGGGGCATAGTACGAAATGACATTGATTCCGTTCAATTGAGCCAACGCCTGTGCCGACATAGCAATCAAGACACGCTTGGAGTAGCGCCTAAACATGTCGGAGTAGGATCTTTCACCTTCCTGCCGTTGCAGCAAGACGTTCATTTTGATTTCGCGATATTCTTGACGGGCCTTGTCGCTGTGGATGTCTCCCTCGCCGTAGAGGTTGGCAATCACCACCATGCCTTCTTCATCATGGTCACTATCCAAAAGCCATCTGAAAGCAAGAGTTAGCAACACATGAAGACGCTTCGGGTTGTCCGATCTTACCTCGGCGACTCGCAAATGATCAAGCTTCCCACACCAAGTAATGCGCCCATGACGCATTGACACAGCAGGGGCAGGCGCCAGGAGTAATCAGACTCGATATAACTACAAAAGTAGTCCACCCACACACTGGTTGCATATCCAAAGATATTGCCGGTGAATTCTATGCAGGCTAGCTTCCCTCTATTGTGTGGAGGCTTTACTATTCGTCAGCACATAGAAATCAACAGAGAGACTTCAATGAAATTCATCTTACCGAAATCTCTGACTGGTAAACGGGCACAATGGTCGACAAAGCACCGACACCCAGCCCGGCAATGATCCGACCCACCATCATGAAGGTCATGCTGGTTGCAAATGTCTGAAGAGCACCACCTATAAAGAATATCATGGACCCATAGAGAATGGTTCTGCGGCGGCCAATCAAGTCACCGATACGTCCTACCAGAAGCGACGATATGAAGGCGCCGATTTCAAGAATGGCCACCGCGGTGCCGATCGTAGCCCGGGACGGTTGGCCAAAGTAATCACGAAAATACCATCCGCTGTCCATCTGTTAGTATTGCTGGTCACGAGTCCTTTGTATTGGTCGCTTGTGGGGAATGCTGGGGAGCTGGGGAGATACGGACGTTATAATGCCGGACATGACGCCTTGATCGTAGCCAAAGAGGAAGACACCTAGCGATACAAATACACTCGTGAAGTAGCTACAAGACGCAGTCAGCAAGCCGTGTCAAATCACCTGTCCAGACAATACTCACAGCAACGGCTTTCCCACCAAGCCATGGGCCTGGGCATTCTGCCGACTACGGGGGGTCATGATGGCGGCCAAAATACGCTCGGCTCTGGATACACGCCGCGGGGACGGTTCCGGGATTTCTATTTCCTGTTCCTCGTCTTTTATGTCCGACCGGGAGTCGTCCAGATCCTGCGGATAGCGCACCCGCTTCGAGCTTTTCGTCCGTGAACCTAGAAGTTCTCGATCTAAAGAGTTGCGAAGGCAGGACCGAAGCCGGTCCGCGGCCAGATCACCGGTGTCCGACAAGATCGAGAAGTCTGACTCGACGGAGCGAGCAGACGAATGGGATGATCGTCTACTGCCCTTCTCGCTGGCAGATTCCAGCACGGGGGACTTGTTGGGGTCGGGTAGTGCACGGAGGGGTATGGCGCGCAGGGAGGTTTGAGAAGGAATGTTGGCGGCGGGGCTGGAAATCAGCCCAAGGAAATGCGAGGTCGATCCTCCGCACGTTCAAGGCAAATCAGGCAGATTAGGCGGGGGAGGAGAGGCCCTTTCGGCTTTGGGGGGATCAAGCCAGGAGCGGTCACGGCAGGCAGTAACTCGATTCTCTGAGAATGTGGAAAGTCTATTGGACTTCTGTCTGGGGCTCCCTCTGGGTCACGCAGCTCACATACAGCTCACGCGGACGTAGGATGACGGAGTCAGTGCTAAGCGTCAGGCGGGGGAAGTTGGCGGGCTTGGGGCTTGGGGCTTGGGGGTTTCGACGTGAATTCACGCTTTCCTGTATATGGGGGAAAGTAAGAAGAATGACTGAGATAGGATATGTTGGGTTTGGATAGAAAGTTAAGGTCTCGATAATCCTATCATATTTGGAACATAGGCAATGCTTCAGATTCGATGAGGACAGAAGCTGAGGACTTCAGGGGAGTCAAGCAAATACGGGTCGCTCTCAGCCTACGTCAAGTAATCGCGATCAAATCCGGGAAGTGATCCACACCAGGTGGGTCTCAGACGCCGTGAATGATAGTTGTACAATTATTTTCACTCTAACACGTCGCTAGAACCCTAATTGCGCATTCTCGGCTTATTCCATACTTACTATAGTATACCATATGGGCTATCTAGCGTAGGGGTCTGGGAAAGTCCTGCATCTCACATCCCACATAGGGTATTCTGCTTCTTGTCTATGTATAGGGTATCTCTGCAAAAGACAACGTGACAAATCTGTAAACTTCAATATATTCACGGCCCTCCTCCTCAGTCACGAAATAGTGCGAGTCCTAGGTAAGAAGGATATCGTATCCGTCCTTTTGAATATGCACTGTATCATCTAGACTCGCATATCGCCGACGTACGAGTTCGAATATCACCAGGCCTGCACTTGTGCTAGGCACTTGGCGAATGGCGCTGCTCGCAAATCCACGGAACAGCCAGGATCGCCAGCCACCAGCTCGCATGGCCCTGCGTTTGCATCTTTTCCAGGTCTCTTGGTAGGCGTGATAGTATAGACGCAGCATCTGCTTCCGCGAGTGGTCAAGACTCGCCTGACGATCAAGGTATTCCAACCGTCCCAGATGAAGGTCCTGAATCCTGCTCAGCGGATCCTGGATAGCCTGTTGTGCTACCGATGCTACCACGCCGGCCATCATAAGAAAACACGGCTCCAGCGCATAGTGCGGCTTGATGAGAGGGACTCCGCGGTGACTGGAGCCGGATGATGGCAGCGTGTCCAGGTGGTCGGCATGCAAGGATCCATAGTACCACGTGATAAAAGAATAATACGACTGGGACTTGACGTATTCAAATGAGGAGAAGAACACGGCATAGCCGAGCGAGTCACGCAGGAAAGATAGGCTCCAGCCGGCGAAGACGCCTCGTAGACCGATTTGTTTGAGTTTATGGTGTCCGTAGTGCCACATACTCCGATACTGGCCTTCTAACATGTCGCTGGTCCGAAGTCGAACCTGCAAGGCATCCAAGGGAGCCGCAATGATAGACTGAATGGTGCCAGCGGCAAAGCCGGCTGTGAAGGTGGCAGAAGGAGATGCGGGCGGCCAGATTCGCTTGGCTCCCTGGGACACGGGTTCGTGGAGGGCGCCCAGAACTTGAAGATAGGACGTATACAGAACAGCACCCACACTGCGGTAGCAAATCATGAAAGTCAGATCTCTCGATCCCATCAAAAAATCCTACGCAGGACTCACCCTGCATTCGCCATCAGAGGAGGCAACACTTGGTTCGGTATGAATTGCCAGCCATATGTCCGGACAGCATGTATTAACAACCCGGGGGTAGTGGTATGTATGGACCATTTCCCCTCTGCAACACGCGGGTTCACAGCTCTTGCAAACGCCTATTTATACCAAAGGACGACAGCCGGCGATTAGTGGATCGAAACTTGGGTGCAGGAGTGAAAAGAGATCTACCATGTAACTAATACCAGTGTCAATGAAGGTACAGCTGGGAATCATGAGCAACAGGATTACTTACTCAACTCGAGTGCGAAAAAAGGCTTTGATCGGGGCCCGGAAGTAGAAAGCCACCATCTGCGCACTGAGAGCACGGACACCGGCGGCGGACGCCCCGGTAGCAGCATCATTGCGCGACTTTCTCCGAGGACCCGGTTCGGTTAAGTGAGGCTCAAGGAATATAGGATTCATTGCAGCTTTCGAATTATTGACAGGCAGTCAAGGCCATGATATCTTGGTTTGTTGGTTGCCGGAGAGAGCAAAGAGCGCAGAGAGCAATGCTATCACAGGGAGTTGGAGTGAATGACCAAGTAGAATTCCAAATCAAACATGCTTGCAAATGCAGAGCCCAAAGTCCGCGGGTAAAAGAAAGTTGAGCAAAAAGCTAGTGCAGAAAGAGAGAGAGAGGAATAGTGGAGTGGTATTCCGTCGAATTTCGTGCTCTCGCTCGGGCGAGCGAGAAGCAAAAGAGCGGAGCCGCTAATCCGCAAAAGGGAAAACTGAGCACGGGACCCGCTGCGACTCAAAACGCGCTTTTCGCGTCCTCCATCAAGGGTCGAACATCTTCCCTAACCAGTTGCACGTTCCTTTTGCAGTTTCTCTTCCGTCTTCCATCTTCTACCATCAGTTCTTTTAACAATCCCCTGATTCGATCTTACTCGCATGCAATCTTGATCTCTACCTTACTCCCAGTTGCCCGTTACTCGTGTCGTCAGTCTCGCTGCTGCCGGGCCTTGCTCGC
This sequence comes from Penicillium decumbens, assembly GCA_027569385.1. Lineage (NCBI taxonomy): Eukaryota > Fungi > Ascomycota > Eurotiomycetes > Eurotiales > Aspergillaceae > Penicillium > Penicillium decumbens. Next base: position 562,726 of record JAPDEZ010000006.1, read on the forward strand.
ATCAGATCGCCCAAGATGGCCGAGAAGATCGCGATTGACAAAAACAATTTCTTTAATCACCTATCCAATCTCTACGCATCATGGAAGGCAGACAAGCGTTCGGGGAATGCGCTGTTCGGTGGCGCGGACTCTATGGTCATCCTCATGGGCAAGACTAAGACGGATGAGGGCTCCTTCCAGAAGAACAACGCCATGCACGTAAGTTATCTGCTTTTTATTTCTGCTATATCTCTCCAGCTCCTCTCCACATGTATGCTTGATATTAATTCCGTTGACTCGCAGTTCTGGCTTCTCGGTTACGAGTTCCCTGCCACCCTCTTCGTCTTTACGACTGAAGCCGTCTACGTGGTCACTACGGCCAAAAAAGGTGATTTTATCCAATTCAATCGCCATGCGCATCGCCATGCTAACCTATTGGCTTCCTAGCCGAACTCCTCGAGCCTCTGAAAGGCGGTAAAATTCCGGTCGAGCTTCTGGTGACGACAAAGGACCCGGAGACCAAGACCAAGGCGTTCGAGAAATGCTTGGATGTGATCAAGAGCGCAGGAGTGAGTGATTTGCAGATCAGCAGTTTCTTCATTCTGGCCGTTCGCTAACGCTCACCCAATAGAAAAAGGTCGGCACCCTTCCAAAAGACACCACATCCGGGCCTTTCGCCGACGACTGGAAACGTGCATTCGGAGATATCTCGAAGGAAGTGGAGGAAGTGGACATTACGCCCGCGCTTTCGGCTGCCTTTGTGATCAAGGACCCCGAAGAGCTGGTGAGTTTAGCTGCCCCTTCTGGCATCATCTGCAGGTTGCTGAAGGGAGACATAGGTTTCGATTCGCAATGCCTCCAGAGCGTGCAGCGGTCTCATGTCAGAATTTTTCGTCGATGAGATGTCGCGATTGCTCGATGAAGAAAAACAGATGACTCACAAGGCGCTTGCTGCCAAGGTTGATGCCAAGATTGACGATGCGAAGTTCTTCAACAAGCTGGCGCGCCTGCCATCTGAGTTTGACGCTCAGCAGATCGATTGGGCTTACGGGCCAGTGGTTCAGAGCGGAGGCTCGTACGATCTCAAGCTGACCGCGACATCGGATGGCAAAAACTTGGAACCTGGCATTATTCTCTCAAGCTTTGGTATCCGATACAAGACGTACAATTCATTGATCGGTCGGACTTACCTGGTGGATCCTAGCAAGTCCCAAGAAGCAAACTATGCATTCCTGCTGAATCTCCATGAAGTGGTCATGAAAGATGTTCGCGACGGGGTGGTTGCTAAGGATCTGTACAACAAGGCACTCAACCTCGTCCGGTCAAAGAAGCCTGAACTTGAAAACCATCTGGTCAAAAACATCGGTGCAGCAATTGGCATCGAGTTGCGCGACTCGAACATGGTCCTCAACGCTAAGAACAACCGAGTCTTGAAAAATGGCATGACGCTGTCAATCACCGTTGGTCTGACTGACGTAAAGGATTCGGATTCGAAGGGAAACAATGTCTACTCTATGGTCATCACCGACACCGTTCGTGTTGGAGACAACGGCCCTCACGTCTTCACCAAAGACGCCGGCATAGACATGGACTCTGTCTCCTTTTACTTTGGAGATGACGAGGAGCCGGAAAAGCCTGTCAAGGAGAAGAAGGAATCAAAGTCCAGTGCCGTGGCAAGCCGAAATGTCACGCGGACGAAGCTTCGTGCCGAACGACCAAGTCAAATCAACGAAGGTGCTGAAGCACGTCGTCGTGAGCATCAGAAAGAATTAGCGGCAAAGAAGACCAAGGAAGGTCTGGACAGGTTTACAGGAACTACTGGAGATGATAACGGAGTGGCCCAGAAGAAGTTCAAGCGCTTTGAATCCTATAAACGAGATAACCAGCTGCCTGCCAAGGTCAAGGACCTCGTCGTGTACGTTGATCACAAAGCGTCCACCGTCATTGTGCCCATTATGGGAAGACCGGTGCCTTTCCACATCAATACTATCAAAAACGCCAGCAAGAGCGACGAAGGAGACTACGCCTACCTCCGCATCAATTTCCTCTCCCCTGGCCAAGGAGTGGGCCGAAAGGATGACCAGCCCTTTGAAGATCCGTCAGCTCATTTCGTTCGTAATCTGACATTGCGCTCCAAGGACAATGACAGACTGGCCCAGGTCGCGCAGGACATCACCGAACTTCGGAAGACTGCCCTACGACGGGAACAGGAGAAGAAGGAGATGGAGGATGTGGTCGAGCAAGACAAGCTCGTCGAAATCAGAAGTCAGTTACAACGTCTTATTACTGCAGCGTCGTTGATGCTAACATAAATCTATAGACCGCCGACCAGTTAAGCTCCCCGATGTCTACCTTCGGCCTCCGCTGGATGGCAAGCGTGTCCCCGGAGAAGTGGAAATCCACCAAAACGGTCTTCGATACTTGTCACCTTTCCGCAACGAACATGTCGATGTGCTCTTTAGCAACGTCAAGCATCTTTTCTTCCAACCATGTGCCCATGAGCTGATTGTCCTCATCCATGTGCACCTGAAGACTCCCATCATGATTGGAAAAAGAAAGACAAGAGACGTGCAATTCTACCGCGAAGCCACTGAAATGCAGTTTGACGAGACTGGCAACCGTCGTCGCAAGCATCGGTATGGCGACGAGGAAGAATTTGAGGCCGAGCAAGAGGAAAGACGCCGGAGAGCTGCGCTTGACCGTGAGTTTAAGGCCTTCGCTGAGAAGATTGCGGATGCCGGCAAGGATGAGGGTGTTGATGTCGATATCCCTTTCCGAGAGATCGGTTTTACCGGCGTTCCCAATCGCTCGAATGTCTTGATTCAACCAACCACGGATGCTCTTGTTCAACTGACTGAGCCCCCATTCATGGTTATCACCCTGAACGAGATTGAAATTGCTCATCTGGAGCGAGTACAGTTTGGTCTCAAAAACTTCGACCTGGTCTTTGTTTTCAAGGACTTCCATCGACCGCCTGTGCATGTCAACACCATTCCCGTCGAGGCACTGGAGGGTGTCAAAGACTGGCTTGACTCGGTTGATATTGCCTTCACCGAGGGCCCTCTCAATCTGAATTGGTCCACCATCATGAAGACGGTCGTAAGTGATCCATATGGATTCTTTACCGACGGTGGTTGGTCGTTCTTGGCAGCCGAGTCGGATTCGGAGGGTTCTGAAGACGAAGAAGAGTCGGCTTTCGAATTGTCTGATTCCGAGCTGGCTGCAGCCGACGAGAGCTCCGAGGAGGACAGTGAGTTTGACGACGACGCCAGCGCGGACGCCAGTGACGAGGACTTCAGTGGAGATGAGGAGAGTGGCGAGGACTGGGACGAGCTGGAGAAGAAGGCAAAGCGGCATGACCAGGATAATAAAGTCGACGAGGATGACCGGGGCACGAAGCGCAAGCGCTAATCGACTTGTCGAGCCAGGCGATTTACTACATAATCGTGTTACTCTTCTATGCCATTGTTGTTTGCTTTTTGGGTTCCTGCAGGGAAGGGAAAGCAAAAGAAAGATCGAGCTCTACGTAGAGAGTCCTTTGAAATTTGATGTAACTTTACATAATGTTCTCAATTTCTTGGAAATCCAGCAGTCTAATTAAAATCTCGTGGACTTTCCGCGCAGCAGAGTTTCGCAGCATGGATTTACAAGACTGGACCAATCCTTCTATTTCCCCTCCCGCATAGATGCCCACACATTCCGCATACGTTGTATCTGGCCAGGCGTAAAGCTCTCGTAGCAAACATCGGATGAGTAGTCCATGAAGTCGTGAATTGGATCGAGCCCAGGCGAATCAGGGCAAGAGTCCTTGCGGGTAGGGCAGCCGTCGGTGGGCGTGGATTGCTGTGGAGTGTCGGCAATGTAGTCTCCGGGGTTATCTGAGGAGCAAGATTCTCCCTGAAAGGTGTGCAGGAGGCCGTTCCAGTGTCCGATTTCATGGATGGCGGTTCCTCCCCGGTTATAAAGATCCAATGAACCCCCCGGCATCGTCTTAGCTAGCACATTGCAGCCATCCTTGATATAATCAGCCCGGACACTGGTGGCATTGATTTTTGGATCAGGCAAAGTACAGAAGCCTAAAACACTGGATGAGAGATCATTGGAAACTAGGGCCCCGCGGTGATCAGCACGTCCAGTATCTCCTGGAGAGGCTTGAAGATCGGTTTGGAAATAGACGTTCAGAGTTCGATAGCTTCCTTCCCGGAGTGCGGTTTTCATAGCGATCTCGTCTTCGTTGCGGGCCCAGACATCGTTGACATGCCGTGTAACGCCTTGCAATCTATAGCGAATGGAGGCATCCTGATACGAGTCTTGCAAAATGGAGATCTGGGTCGGACGGTTAACACGGGACTAGCTGGGTACATGAGAATACAAAAACCGACCTGAGAATTGATCATGGCATCGGTAACCTGGCCTGCCTCCGCCTTGCTGGCCACAATATGGAACCAGGTCTCTATCTCGATAGGGCCCCTGCGAGCTTCGGAGCCGGCAGCATCGGGCCTAGTCTCCTTGACCCGGACTTGGTCAAGGGCGCTGAGGAAAGATGGATCTGGATCCTCGGTGGCGCAGATACCACGTTTCTGAAACACGACGGGCGTACATCGAGCCTGTAAGATGTATAGGGCTGTGACAAGAACCACAAGCGAAGCAAAAGAGTGACGGACCATGATGGTTGGTGTTAAGATGCCCTACTATTGTGGTTGGGGCCCCGTCACGCCCATGAACGAAAACAACGAGACCGATCTTCATGACTAACTTCGCTATGTATATGACCGGCGTTCCAAGTCCCGCGAGCCCATTGCAATTCCATGAGCCCGGAGAATGCTGCGTCACGGTGGAATGCATGTCCCACGCAAGGGATGCCGTAAAAGATGATCGGCGTGGAGAAACCGGGCGGAGTAGAGAGAAATCAGACAAATCATTAGCATCCAGAGACGCCTGGCCAATTCCTCGGCGGGATGAAGTCAGTCCAGGGTGGATGAAGGAACGAGGGCAAGACCAGAAGCAGAAAGAATGCGCATTGTTGTGGCAATGTTAGATACACGCAACTCCTTGTTTAACACCCCGATCCGGAATAGTCCATTTGTTCACAGTAACACTCTCCCACCAAATAGAATAGAATAGTGAAACACATACAGAAAGATAAGCAAGAGAAGGAAGAGAAGGAAGCCACCTATGTGTGTGTTTGTGTGTGTGTGTGTGTGAGCAAAAAACAGAAAAGAAAAAGAAAAGAAAAGGAAAAGAGAAACCAAAAAAAAAGTTACCATTTTTCTTTTGATCGCTTTCACGCACCCGGTCGAATGCGATCGTCCCGTCCCGTTGCCGTTGCGGTACTTGGCTGGTTGGTTGAATCCCAGGTCAAATAGGTATGATCGCCCAGTTTTCTATGAGAGAGGATAGGGCATTAGCTCTTGATCTAGCGGTGATGGGCGCAGTAATCTTACCTGGGTCGAATCAAATAGGCAATTGTGAACAAAGCGCCCAAGAGAACACACACTCCGCCGACAACCACATAGGCGATTCCCATGAAAGGATTCTTCCCACCAAGAGCCGTCCTAGTAGAAAGTAGGATCGATTTCGTTCCGTCGTACTCGGTCACGTTAAACTCTAAACCATCGTTAGTCGGCCTCTTATGATGATTGGATGACGCGAGACGTACTGTAGTTGATGCTCAACTCGTAACGACCAGGCTTCATTGCATGGGTGTCGTTCCTGCGGGAAAGCTTGCTGAAGGCCGGCAAACCAGCGGTTCTCATCCAGACCATGAATTCTTCGTTCTCCTGGAGATCGGGAATATCCTCGGTGTAGTTGTAGTCTACCCAGTTGGGCGGAGGATCAACTTCTCCGGGCTGGTACTTTGTCTTCTGGATCAAATCCCTGTCGCTCTGCCAGGCGATCCCCTTATTCGTCATGTTATATGGTTCAGGTTCAGAGCTGTCTCCCGTGAGAACCGGCTGACCAATGGTGTCATTGAACATGGAGTTTGCGATCAAGCCACAGGGATAATAGGGCTTGCCGGAAGCGCTGGTGGCGAGAGGAGAACACACGCTGCCCGCGTTCCTGACCGGAGTGCCCTTCAACTGTTCCAGATCAAGCGATTGGACATATCGGCGATGGTTTTGGTAAAAGTTGGTGAGACGGTAGTACATGAACACTGGTGGTCCCATCGACTCGGGGATGTTAAACTCAAGAGTACAGATCCAGTTCCGGCCAGTGGAGTTCCATGTCTTCTGCCAGGAGGGCGGCGTGCCCGACTTGGCTTTCCATGTTGTGGACACATATTTCGACAAATCTCCGAAGGAGCCAGTGGGGGCCTCGGTGGGACAATTGGTATAATCGATGACGATCTCTTGAACCTATCACGGGTTGTTAGCTGCGGCCTGACTTATCAATCCAAAGACCAAGGCACACATACTTGGGAGCTCGCCCAAAGGAGGACACCACCGATGGGAGCAAAAAGGACGCCGACGACGAAGAATAGCGGCAGAACACTCTTGGGGGTCAGAATCGGTCTAAGGAAGCACTGTCAGTAGGCGGCAAGGGGGCGGAATGGCCGGGATGGAAAAAAAGCTCACTGCCAGGCTTTCAAGCGCTGTTGACGGAACGCAGTATCTAGGATATCGGGTCAGTCTGGGCTGGGGACTCCACGGAGAGTCGGGTAGGGGATACGCACTGGCTGGCCTCCGGGACTTCGGCTTCTTGTCGCTATCGGACCGAGCGCGCTCCCGCTCTTCGAAGGACTCAACGCGGGGCACCTCAGCCTGTGACATGGCGATGAGTTTCGAAATCTAAAAATGTGAAGGATGGTGGATGGTGAAGGGTGGAATGAGGGAGACGTCAGAAAAAGGTGGCGCCAAGCGGAGCCAGATCACTGGATTGGCGTGCACAGCCCCACACACTCGGGCGGACCATTCGAAGCGCGGTCTGGCCAACTTTTACATCAAGGTTCCATGTACTACGTGTGATATATAAAAACTTGCTTACTGAGATCATCTTTGCAATGGGCATATTATTCAAAAAGGAATTGTATCGGGTCAGGGTATCATGTCATCCCGGTTGTTTCGTGTCACAGGAAACGATCTCGGGAATCAAAGAGCAAAACAAACAACACCGCGGTATCCCAAGCCTGCCATTCTAGATGGGAAAAAGGTTAAGAAAGAAAAACAAAGAAAAAAGAACCGCCAAGACGCCAATGTCATGAACCCCTTTAGTGCAAAAAAAGAAAAAGAATTATGCATCAAACCACTAGCAAACTGCGTGTTGCGAGCGGAATTGAAAGGGATCGAAGCCAAGTAAAGCAAGCAAAATGAAACTGATGCCATGTAATAGAAACGAGATCAGGGAAAGACTGTGTCGTCATGCATAGCGGGACATGGAAAAGCGATCATGAAAAAGATGTCGTAGTAGGAGGTGGGTGGTAAGTGGAAGTATGGATCCTAGAAAGAACCTGGCACCTGGAGAACTGGAATATCTGTCTCAGGAAGACACAGCCAGGCATCGCTGCGGATTAATATTGCGAAATCAGTTGGACTCGAGAGACGAGCGCAGTCAGTTATTCAGCAACTCCTGAAGTGGCAGGCCCGGTGGACGGAGACAGCAGATTTCCTCCGGGCGGAAAAACGATTTTCGGATTTATCGGGCCAGCCGTGGGAGTGAAGAAGATAGATATGAAGGCAGAATGTCAGGCAGTTTGCAATATGCCAGTTGTACATTCCAGGGAAGGAGAAGGTAGGAGAGAGCCCGAATCATCTGAGATATTGCTGGAAATATTCGGACTTGAACCAGCCCACCCGTTCGTATGCAGTCCAGAGCTTGCTGGCCTTGTTGACGTCAATCTTGCAAGCCTGCTGGGCATCCGTCTTACGGAACTCCTTGCCCACACCCAGAGCTCGCACGCGAGCCTCAAAAATGCGGCGCTTGCTGCACAGGTAGGTGGCGCAGGACAGGCGGAGAGTGGAGGCGAGATTGAGCTCGGCGGGACTGAGCAAATGTCTGTCCGGGTCATTGCTCAAATCCAACATCTGGCCCTTCCAGTCTGCCTTCAGCGCCTTGGCATTGCTGCCAATCGTGTCGAGTGGCGGCGAGAAGTCTTGGAGGGCATTGAAGTCTGTATCATCTCTGTTGGTCCCCAGGGCACGAGGCTTGGACGCCGAGGGTGGGGAGTCAAAGGAGTCCAGTGCGTGCTGCTTGGGGGAAGATTTGGGGGTGCGCTTGACTCGGGATCGTGGAACACGCGGTGGGGCCACACCCACTTTATTCGCGGGGGCTGGGGCGATCTTCTTCAGCTTGGCCTCCAGCTCACCCGGGCGATATCGATTCATCAGAACCAACTGGCGCTCCAGCGTATCCCGCTCCTCTCGAGCCCAGGCTGCGGGATTGCGGTTGTACTGGGTCGAGACGATGGGTACACATGACAGCGCGAGGAGGTATTCATCGCGAGTTGGTTTGTTCCGCTTGTTCTCAAACCTGGCCATATGCGAGTTCATATGATGCTCGACGAGCGCCTCAGCAGCGGGAGGGGGGATTGGACCGAATAGCGGCTCGTCCGAGGCACCGGCCGTGGAGTCATGGCGAGGGAAAAGAACGGGATCCCGGGCAGCGCCGGCGTCGCGCTCAATCTGCTCGGAGGTGTGAGATCGCCGTTTCTTGTTGCCCGTATAGGGAGTAACGGGTGGCGAGGGCAGATCCATCTCCGACTGTGTTCGTTTGCGATCAGCTGAGATTGGGGGCAATTTGATATCGCCCACGGAAGTGGAGTCGCGCTTGGAGTAGGGGTGAAAGGTCTCCAGCGGTTTGGACTCTGGGGGTGACATGAGGCTAGAAACAGGAAGACGGTTCATGGTGGTCGGGTGTTTACCCGGAGGCTGTAAACCAGAGGTCATTCCAGATGAGGTTGGGGGGGGAAATTGAGGTGATGTATTGGATTCCAATGAATCGGGTCTGAGTGAATTTGGTATGATTGACCAGCGGGTGAGGTTGGGGGGACGGGAGAAGGAGGAAGTGAGGAAGGAGAAGATTATTTAATTAAGAAGAACCATGTACAAGAGGAAGGCGAGAGTAAGGCGAAAGTAGAAGTCAATGGAAGTGAATTGCCCAATCGGGACGATTTGTCATGTATCAAGTTGTTCAGGTGGCAACGGAGTTAAGCGCCAATGGCCGATGAGTCAACGGGTGCCTTCCCGACGAATAATATTGGGGCAACTGGGCGTAGCAACTGGGCGTAGCCTGGTAGTCGGGTAATCTGGTAGTCTGGTCGCCTGGTAGCCTAGTAACCTGGTAGCCAGCTGATGGGAATGCAACTGTCCCAAGGTCGTAGGCAAAGGTGGGGGCGGGGAGGGGGGAGGGGGAAAAGAAGAGAGAAAGGGGGGCTCAAGGCAGTTTAAGAAGGATGAGTCAAAGGGTCAAAGGGTCAAAGGGCAGAAGATAACGAGAGTCACAAGAGGAGTCATCGGGAGATGACACAGGGTAGAAAAAAGGTGATCAGCCCCAGCGATTGGGTTCAATTGGGCCCCGGCCATGGCGCATGACAACATCTTATGCGGGCAATCACCTCACTGGTTCCATTCAGCACCAATCGTGCCCGACCGGTGGACATTCGTCCGACCAGTGGTCAGCCTCGGTCCTAGTTTTTCTGGTTTTTGATTATTTTATGTCTACTTCCAGTAATAGTATTGCTCTAACTATGGTACTGATAGTATATACTAGTACTAGTACTAGTACTACTTTGTATGTACCCGTAATAATGCCAATGCGGTTTTTGATCCCCTACCTAGCAAGGCCCTCGGCCCCCTCAGCCGCTCTCAATCAGGTTACTTTCATTTCAACTATTCCGCTTAGAGTCTAGTCCTACTATGAATTATATGATAATCAATCGTTCTAATCCTCAAGATCTACCATATTCTCTGCATCCTTGGATCTACGTCAATTCCTTTTCAATTGGTTTCTGCCTCCCCTATCATTTGGTTCACTTCGTGATTGCTGCCTACTTGGGTCAGGCAACGTAGGTTGCGTATCTTCTTACTGGTACTGTCATGCGCTGGATTGAGTGGGTCGGGTGATATACATTCCCCACTATGCACCTCGCCTTTAAGGCACTACCCTGGATCCGTTTCAGAGATAAGGCTCCAAGACTACCATATTGACGGTCTTGTCACTAGGCCATCTCTAGCTATATCTGTCTCGTAACGTCTTAGGTCCGCTCCGGTGACGTCGTATAGGGAGGACCCGTATCACGGGTGCCTACCGGAGTTCTCCCAACTATAGTAGATAAATAAACGTATGACCTATCTAGGTGAGGACGTAACCTATTGATGACTATTTCTATCACCATATTGTCTATGTCAAATATAACCACTAGAACTGGTGCGTTCGAGCCGTATGGTTTTTGCCAGTACCTAGTTATAAGCAGAGTCACTTTATAATATAATAACAAAATATGGAAACTGCTGGTCCCTAGACTATTGATGTGACGCCGTTGAGTGACCGTTCCAATAATTCGCATACCACGGAGTAGTCGGTATATCTAAGTCGGATTGACTTGAATCATTATAGGCAGGTCTCTCTCTCTCATAGAATCAAGGGTATCCAGCCGAGAACCGAGATACACACTACCGGTTCTCCCCGCTGAGAATCCGTAGATAGGGGTTCGCTCGTTTATATCGCCTAAATCAGCCTACTTTGCTGCAACTGGAACTGATCATTTTTAAGGATTGGTATTTTACTGAATCTCCATACATGACATACTTCTCTCTAGATATACATATAGCCAGCATATAGCCAGTATATCCATACTAACTACTGTAACTAAACATAGGGACTTCCCATAAGGAGTGGTCATAATTATTATTTTTCCTATTACCAAGGACTACAATATATGATTATATACATATAAAGTCGCTCCACTATGAGTGCCGAGAGAGTGCTACTTTTAAGTATTTATCTAACTAAATATTTAGCCTCTTCTCATATCTTACTATATACTATTTTATCTCCTAGTTGTTTTCATTCGAACAGTTTCAGATCATCCTCCGACTACTCCAAAAAAGATATCAAACTAAAATTCTAAACCAAGATATCTCTTTCGGATATTGTGTGAACCTCTTCTAAAAGTAGATGTATCAAAGTGATATTATATAGATATAAAAAGCTAAATATTTTAGTACTCCGTAAAATAACAATATCGTATAAAGGATAAAAATAGCTTGTATTATAGCGTATATTAAAATTTTTCTTTCATAGTTTAGTAGAATTTTGAAGTCATTAATTAAAAATAGGTTAACTATTTGTATTAATTTAGTAGTCAGTGTAAAAAACTAAAAAGCTATTAAGTTTGATGTAGATTACTATATAACTACTAGTATCTTAATATAACTTTAGATAAAACTAGTCTCTAAAGTTATAATTTTGAGGAAAGTAAATCTATATCGAAACTCCTATCTTAAAATCTAAAGTAAGATATTCCATATATGTTTCCTAATTTAAATAGTGTAAATATTCTAAACTCATAAATTTTTGTATAATAAGTAAATATCCGTAGTTAAAATTATTATAGTTTCAATCCAAAAATACATATTCACGTAGCAAAATTGGTTCAGGCTAGAGCGACCCTAGAGGGTATTTACATAGTAATCGCGACCCTACGATGCCTTAGAAATCAAGTTCCCACTTTTTATCCCGCATAAATTTACCCTAATTCATAAGGTATATATTTCCTTACCTACAGAGGTTACCGGATCCTAGTTTCTATAGTAAAAATACTAAAACTATAGCGTTAAGTAAATCATTATCTTTTCGTATAATTAAGCGCTTTAATTAGTCCTAATTATTTAGTATCCCTGACCTCGCTAACTGCTCTATAGCAACACCGTATCTATCTCTGCGACCGCGCCCTACTCTAGCTCTAGACATCATCCTATCTAGCCTACAAAAATGCTCCATTTATAGAGTTAATTATCTAAAAATTATGCGAGAGAGTTACAGAAGGAGTTAGAAACGGTGCATCAAGCGGTATAGAATTTGCTTAGATAAATAGGCCTACATAACTAGCGTATTTCACTATTGGGTGGACCGCACTATTAGGTGCATATTAAATGCTGCTTTTTTATAATGCTATATCTCAACAGCCAATGCATTAATTTTACTCGAATAAGTATACCGATAGGGTTTGATAATGAGAACATTCAAATTACGTAATATTATGAAATAAGCTTAAGATAATATATATCATTAATATTCTCTCGCCAAAATTTCCTAGCCTCTACTAAGGTACTATACTGACTATATAGATTATAATCTTTAAGTTTGCTATCTATATAGGCCCTAATGGTTGAGATATGAGGCTATATTTCATGAAATTTACTACGTGTTCTGCAGTGATCCACCTAATAGTGCGGTCTACCCAATAGTGAAATACGCTAACTAGGCTAGCAATATAAACTGATTTCTAAATCAGAGCAGGGGGTGATGGGGGTAAGCAGGACCGTAGAGAATCTATAAATAATTCTTAACCGTTAGGAAATAGTCAATATTTTTTAGTATTTGAATTATAATAGTCTGCACTATCTTAAACTAAAGTTTCTATAATCGAAATCATTTGAATTAGAGTATATATTATAATAACTTTATATTATAATAAGCCAATATTACAATAACTTAATATTATTAAATAAATAATAGTAGATCTATATCGTAATACTCAAATTATCACAGTGAGCTATGTATTAACTTATAGACCGAAAGAATACAAAATTGGTCTTATTATTATGATATAAAAATATTTAGCATATTTATCTACAATATAGAATTTAGTAGATTTCTTTCCCTTAACTACTATTTGTATATCTTAATTTAGTACTATTTTTATTATTTCTTTTCCATGCTCATGGTATTTAAATAACACTACATACTCTTATTATCAAAAAGCAACTAATAGAAGCATTCTATGTCTACGTCTTAGAACGTTTATATTTTTAGATAATTTGCTAAAACCAGTATATAGGGGATCAAAGGTATCGTACCTAGGAGCCCTACTAGGGTATAAAGCCTAGTTTTGCTCTTATATTATACTCTAAACCTTATCAAGGAATTATAAAAACCTGTCTTTTTGTACAACTATAAACAAAATATATTCTAAGGCCTTATACATAAATCTTATTTTCGAAGTTTCCCTCGCAAACATATCAGGTGCTAAATAGATATCGCTATAGCCGTCCTAAGGGGATATCTAAAAATATCCTTAACTACCCTATAACCGCCTATCTATTAATTATGCTAGATATTATTCAAAATATTTGGTACTATACTAGGCTAGCTATTACAATATGTATCTAGCTTTTATATACTATGTGGGGTATTAAACCGCTAGATTTACTATTAAACTAGCTATATATCTAATTATACATTATTATATAGCCGGTAGAATATAGTAGAGAATAAAGTAGGTTTTGGAAAACTTCCTCCGTATAAAGACCGAAACTTTCCCTTAGTAAGATATATCTTACATATAGGCAATCTAATTATAAAACTTATAAAGCATTTTAGAGATCTAATATCTCTACGGGAAAAGGTATTAAATACAATTTACATATAGAATCCCTAGAATTTTTTTTCTAAATACATAAGCTTTTTAAATAAATCGGTTATGATATAATTTAGGGATTTATATATATAGGGTTATAAGTCTACCTAGTACTAATAACTGGGTAATATAAAGCGGCTTTTAATAACCTAGTATATAGTTAGCTAAATGTATATCTCGATAGTAACCCATCCTTTTATAGAATTTGAATCTACTTATAGAGGAAATATATATAATACGCGTAAGGGCTTTCTAAAATTTACGGTTAAACTACCATACTAACTCCTTCTATAACTATCTCGTATATATAGTTTTTATATACCTTTTGCCTCTAAATCACTAGTCGTAGTAGGGATGTCGATTATAGTACTATAGAGTAGTTAGCAAAGTTATAGGAATTAACGTTAACCTATTTTCAATAGAGATATAGCTTATATATAGAGGGCTTAATTACATAAAAGCGATTAATTTTGATAGGGTTAAGACCTATAGAAAGTAGGAACCTAATATTAAGGCGTAGAGGGGTAGTAGTAGGCAGTACTACCCTTATTTTATACGTGTATCTAGTATACCTAGGAAGAGATATAGTTATAGTTTAAATATAGGCAGTAGACTATCCCTATATAAACGACCGTGATAGGGAGTAACTTATAAAGGGGGCATAGCCATTTGGTTATAGTATCTATAATATAGAGGTCGGAAAATAAGAATAATAAATATCTTTAGAATTAGCTAGAGATCTAACGATATTTCTATTTGGAATTATATTCTAATACTATTTTGTCGTAATATAAGTCTATTAATTTATATATTTTTTGAATAGAGCTATAATAAAATCTAAAAGCTGATTACGGTAGCGTTCGGTTAGTTTAAAGTATACCATTTAACCGCCTTAGTCTACAGCCTACTATATTAGCTAACGGCTTCTAAATACAGTTTAGTACGCTGATAGCTTACGCTTGGTGCATAATTAGTATATTTTTTAGTAGTAAAAAATACGGTGGTAACTTATATAGTCTACAGGGAATATTTTAAACTAATTGAACGCTATATGGATTTAAATTCAATATCGAGAACCAAAATTCTAACCTTCTAAAAAGTTAAAAGGCAAATATATAATTTCTATCTTACGAAGATAACCAGTAACTATACCTTCGCGCCTTACTTGTTCGGTCGCGAGTTAGTACACCTATTCCTAAAAGAAACCCTATGCCTAACGTAACTATCTTAATATTTCTATTAATTTAACTAACAAAACTAATTGAATCTTAAAAAACCTGCCTATTCCCCCTATCCTTAGATACCCTACTAAATATATCCGGTATAAAATTATATATTTTATTGTTTTAGGGGGGGTAAGATAATTGCTATTCTATTACCGATCTTCGGGCGCGTCTTACGGTCGCTAGTTTTACTTAGCTTATGCTAGTACTAATAAGCGCCTAGGTAAATCGTAAGAAGAAGTATTAGTTTGCTAGATAGTACGCCTTAATACTATATATATTTTACCGACCCTAAAAGATATATAGTAAAGTATAATACGGTAGAAAAACGCAACGGAATTTAAGCCGCTAAACGAAACAACTCTTAAGGCTCGCTTTACTATAAGATAGCGGCGATCGTTATCTATACTACTAGGCTATAAATAATTATTATAGTAGGTAAAAGGCTTTAAGAGCTTTAGAAATATACTAGTCATAGATAGGACTATCATATTATATTATAGTTAGGCGAGAGAAAGAAGATATAGCGGCCGTAAGACGCACCTAAAGATTATAAGCAAAATAGCCAGTTATTACCCTCGAACGTTATAGAATAAATAATATTATACTAGATATATTTAGTAGGGTATATAAGGATATAGGAAATATACTATTTTTATAGACTTAGTTAGTTTTAGTAGTTAAATTAATATAAATATTAAGATAGTTATATGAGGCATAGGATTTCTATTAGGGATAGGCGTACTAACTTACGACTAAGCTAGTAGGGGGCGCGAAGATACGGTTCTCTTTCGATTTTATAATAGTTATTAACTAATATTTAATATTAATTACTACTAAGTACGATACCTCATATATATATATATATATAGTAAATAATAAAAAATAGCTTTATATCTTAATAAATACTATTTATAGGGTCTTATTATAGGTTAGTACTCTTTATAGTCGCTATTACGTATTAGTCGAGGTTAGGATTATTTTTAGGTTAGATAGCCTTCGATATATATTTTAGAGATAGCTCTTTTAACCTTCGCTTACCTTAGAAATTAGGGATCTACTTTTTCTACGGTATAAATTGACTTTTAAGTCCGATTAGTATAGTAAAAATATAGGTTTAACCTATTTTTTAATTACTCGTTTTTCGTATAATTAAGCCCTCTATATATATCTCTATTAAATAACTATACGCTAATTATATATATTTAGTACCCTACAATCTCGCTAACTACTCTATATAATCCTCATATCTATATGTATAACCGCGACCGCGCTCTAGGCGCTCTATACTCTTTATAATTTCTACGACCCTCTATATTATATAGCTATTAACCTATTCCCTACGACTATAATAAATAGTTTAGGCAAAAATAGTATATATAAGATAGTTATAGAAGGAGTTAAGAGTAGTAGATAGAAATAGTATAGGATTTTGCTAAGATTTACTACAAAATATATTAGACTAAACCTAGAATAGGGGATAGATAGCTAATTCCTAAAGTTAGAGGAAGGGGTTAAAATAACTAGCTCCTATAGTTTAGGAACTTTATCTCTAAATACTTTCCTATATAGGATAGTTTACGAGGTTGTTAGTAATAGCTTAAAATATCTCGATATAGATATTATAGTCGACTTCTATTTTTGCTACGCCTATATACTATATATATAGAGTTATACTACCAATTTTTAGGGATAGACCTACTTTTATCAAATATATATATGTTGATGCGGCGCGGGCTGTGCTGTTCATTGGTTGCTGCTGTATGAGTCCTGTGGGGCCCTATATGAGAGTCTTCGTCTTTTGTGCGTCCTGATTGGTTAGGTCATGGGTTTGGGTAGCGTGAGCGACCACTGACGTACCCCATCAATTTTCGGAATTCCAATCTGTACTCTCACTCCTTCGACTCCTAGTATAGCCTTTCTAGCCTTGGCCTCGCTCTGAAACCTTACGAAGTTCTGATCGAGGTGGCGCTCTAACATCCCCTAAAATTTGGGCGCGATCTATGTAGGTTTGGTAGAGGGAGGTCGCTTTCAAAATTCGTTTATGACCCCGGTTTACGTATGTGGGCCGTTTTACGCGGTGGCTTTACTAAAAAGAGGTCGGTAGCGTAGTGCGCTTTTCGAAGAGCCGATTTTTGCTGTGTGCGCGTTCGATCCCGTTGAATACCTTTTTTTTTCCAACTTAGCAATAGTGCTAGTGTGAGACTATTTATAGACGTAGATCGTAGTAATTAAGCAATATCTTATTATATATATACTTTACCCTACTTATCTACCTACTTTAGATTGACCGAAGACGCTCTTACGTACGTATAGTAGTTCGTGGAACTCCTATAGTTGATAGCTAGGCTCGCTTCGCTAGCCTAGGTCTTACTTCTTCCTAACTGCCGCTACTGCCTCTGTAACTGCCTCCGCGGCTGCCTTCTCTGTTACGGAGGCGTGTAGAACCTCTCTTGCTAGAAGTTATCCTGACTGATGTGGATGTCCTCTGGGATGAGCTCGGCAAAACTACCTATACCCGATCTTCTCGGGCCTACGTGATCTCTGTCCGATCCTCGCGAACCTACTCTCGCTTCTGCTAGAGTACGTTCTATGCTATTCTACGTTCCTATTCCGCTTAACGCTTCTTTCTCCGCCGCTCTCGGAGTAGTGATTCTTCGTAGTCGGGACTAGGCCGCTCCTTGATACCCTCCTAGATCCTTATAATCGTTTGCCTAAACTCCCTTTCTTCCTTCTCCTTACTTTTACTAATAGCGGTATTAAATCGTTCTTTTTGTGTGCGTAGTATGTCCGAATTATGACTTAGAAGCTACCTAATGTTAGTGACCGTTTATCTTAGTCTAACTATAAGTTTGCGTACTAACCTCGATGTATTGAGATCGCTTATCGGAGTATCTTTCGTACTTCCGCTTCCTTCCTTAGCTAAATGCATACGGTATAATTGATGTAAGGGACTGCCTATGCCTAATAGCTATATACTACTGACGTAGGCATCGGATATAAACTAGCCGCCGTCTTGGCTCTAGCCTATGAGGAAGTGCCGTTATCGGTAGTGGTAACTCGGCGGGTAAGCGCGATATAGTCGTCGTCGTTGTAGTAGTCGTACGCATCGTTGTGACGTAGTGTATAGGAGATTCTATGTGTATAGGGATATATACGTAGGGCGCCGATGCCGATTTACGATCCGTAAGCTCAATAGACGGCGTAGGCAAAAGTTTCTATCGTAGGCTTCGTTCTACGGTACGAGTAAGTGTGCTGGCCGCCGTAGAGAATGTTGCCGAGACCGATGACTGTAGTTCTTGCGTAATCTTCTAGATAATGCCTTCGAGCACGGCCTCTATCCTCTCCGCAATCTACTCCCTTACTATCTCCTAGATCTTCTATTCTATATGTTCTATGTTTTTACGGTTCCGAAGTCGCTTCTTTATGGTAAGAGGAGGAGGTATCGGACGAGCTATATAGTGTATTATGTGGCACTAACCTCTTCTAGGTACCTACCTCGCGTAAAATTCTACGTCTGTGCCGCTTCCTCGAATATAGGGCTCGCGGAAATTACGCCCCCTACTTTCGCTTACCGAAAAGGGCTTACGGCTTACCTAGCCTTATAGATAAGCTTTTAAATGCCTTATGGAAGTAGGCCTACTGCCCCTACCTTCCCTTACCGACGATACCTCGCGGAAGCGGCTTTACTATCCCTAGGCCTTATAGATGAGCTTTAAAAGTAGATTTCTAGAAGAGCTACTCTAGCGCGTAATACGACTTCTTCGGATGACCTACTAGGCTTATATAAGTCGACCCGTACGACTTATATTATCTTAGTTTATAGAGTCGTAGTCTACTTTCCTACTTCGTATATCGATTATGCTTATTCTTAGATATAGACTTAGATATTTTGGACTTATAAATAGTGCTACCGCCCTTATCCTATATAACTAGCACTTATTTCTTTACGTTCCTTACTTTATATATAACTTCTTTACTACGCCGTTATGTCTAGTCGTTCCTCCTTCTGCCGCCGATGTGGTATTACTATGCCTCTTAGTCCTTCCTCTATAGTTTGCGACTCCTACTAAGACGTACTTATAAATAGCGGTCCTCCCTTCCTAGGCTAGGATCGCTATTGTATTGCTTGTGGGTTCCTATGCCTAGTATACCGTCGACTGGCTCTATACTCTTCTTGCCGACCGCCTATCGTGGGTCGAGAACGTCCTCTATTGGGTCCCTTAGCTATAGGAGCGGGTACTCCGGATCCGATTATTGTACGACCTCCTTAAACTAGGGATGGTTCTAGACCTACGCCTAATTCTCCGCCTAATATATCCGCTTTAGGTAAGGGTTCTCGAGTATATGATATATATAGGGCTAATAGTATATTGATAGATATCGGCTCTTAACCGATATAGATAGACGCGCTTTCCCTAGGACGTCCGATTGCGTCTATGTCCCCGTCTCTATCTATGGCTTTAGGCAGTCTAGCGTCTTCCCCGATAGTAGCCCTAGTGCGCTGGCGCTGCGTTATTTGCGGCGTACGCCGGAGAGGTTCTATTCTTAGTGATTTCTGCCGAAACTGTATACTAATCGCCTACGCTACGTCAATTATCCCTCGCGCTTAGAGGTCGTCGCGCGCTATATAGCGGTCGCTTAAGCTAGGCCGTATAGATCGAGTTTGTCTATACTATGGCGCCTTTTACTGGCGCGCCGAGCTTTACCCTTACCCTTCTATACGAGAGCCTTCCTACGAGCTTTGCTATAGGACCGGTGGTGTTCCTTCCTATCTACTACTAGAGCCGCCCCGGTTGCTTCGGCACTATTTCTATTCTAATATATAGTAAGCTAAGCTATTTCGCCGCTAGATTCGTCTACTGAATTCCTCGCTTATATATACCTCTATTGGCTGTCGGCGAGACCTACGCCTTCGTCCGTATAAGGCCCTATATATTTTCTAGCTATAAGGTAGTATTTACTATCTTTAGGGGCCTTTGGATAGGACTAAGCCCGCTTATGCTTAGCTATACTTTATAGATATAGCGGCGGCTCTAGCTAATCGCCTAGAGCGTTATCCCTTACTCCGGAGTTGCCTAATGGTACTCTAGCGCCTAGACTAGATGCTACGTCGTTATAATCCTTTCTACTATATCTTTTTCCGCGCTTAGGACTTCCTTCGGCGTTACCCTAATGAGGATTTTGTGCGTCTAAACCTATAGCTTCGGCTTATTGCGAATAACGCTTCTCGCTAATACGATCTTCCCGCTATTAATACGGAGCTAGCTACTTTTATTCCGGATATTTAGTATAAGCATGAATCCCCTAGCTTTAGGGATATTTAACTCTATCGGCGCTACGCTCCTATACGCCGTCTATAGCAAGGGGGGATTTAAGCGGCTATTAGGGCAACGGCCTATACGGATATAGTATATAATCTTGGCCGTGCTAACGCGGAAGCTGCTATGCTCGATAACCTCCTAGTATACGAACCTAACTAGTCCGATGTTAGCTAGGGCGTTACGGATAACGCCCTACCGGACGTGCTAAGATACCTTTCTTATATTTACTATGATTATACGCTCTACCTCCCCTTAGCGTATCCGCTATTCTTCTCTACTAAGGGCCGAGGCTACTATCGTTATATATAGCTTAGTAGCTCTACTAGGCGTAGACAAACGCGTGTCCGTAATAATATTACGCCTTTGATGTACTATCGCTAGATGATCTTTGTCCGTAAGTATAGTCTTAATATCCTCTACTATAGCGGTATACTCTTCTAGTAGTTTGTGGTTAATGCCTAGCTCTCGAATAAGATAAAGGACCTAGAGTTCTATCGTTTTAACTAGAAAAAGCTTCGGGCTAATCTTTATTCTACCGTACGTTTAGCGTTTAACGGTGGTCTTTCTCTAGAGGAGATTAGTCGCTAAGTTATGCTACTATCTAGTGTAAAAGGGAGTACCTAGTTTATGGCTAAACAGTACTAGGATTTAATGGCGATTGTTCGCCACTTTAGGAAGCCGACTCTCTTCGTTACCTTTACCTATAATCTAGAGTAGGAGGAGATTACCGTAGAGTTACTCTAGGACCGGATGAACGTCCCTACCTAGACTTGGCGTAACCGTCTAGATTTAGTTAGCTATATATTCCGTATAAAGCTACGCGCGTTGATAGAAGACTTAACTAGTAGGAATGGTATCTTCGGGCCCTACGTGGCGGATATATAGGTTATTGAGTACTAGAAGCGTAGGATGCCCTATTCCTATATTCTGATTTGGTTAGGAGCGGGTCATTAGATTGATATACCTATATCCGTGGATAAGGTCGTCTCCGCCGAGATCCCGTCCCCTAATAGCCTAGGCGGCTAGCGTCTATACGACGTAGTCACTAGGCTACTAATTTATAAGCTATACGCCGGATATAATCTAAACGCTTTATATTTAAATAATAAAGGCGAGTGTACTAAGCGTTTCCCTTATAAGCTAAGCGATAAAACGGTGATATCTATAGATAGTTATCTAGCTTATCGGCGCTCGGCGGGGACTAAGTACACAATAAAACATCTAGCGCGACCCTCTAAGACTATCGAGGTAGGAAATGAATACGTTGTTCTATATAACCCTTTTCTCGCCTAGAAGTATTAGGCGTATATCAATATAGAGGTATATAGTTCTATTAAGGCTATTAAGTATATTTATAAGTATATTTATAAGGGTCCTAATCGGGGTACGGCCAAGTTCGAAGTAGATAAGATCCGCCAGTACCTAAATGGTCGATATATTGGGTCCGCGGAAGCGACGTAGCGGCTATTTAAGTTCCCCGTTAGCAATATCTTACCCTCGGTTAAGGCCTTAGTGGTCTACCTTCTAGGCGAGCACTTAGTTATTTATGACCCTTCGGTAACCCCAGAAGAGGCTGCCTCTATAATCTAAGGTCAATCATCGTAGCTTCTTAAGTTCTTTCGCTAGAACGCCGACAATCCTAAGGAGGCTAACTTTACCTACTAGGACGCTCCGGCTTTTCTTACGTAGACTAAATTTAAGCAGTAGAAGCTATAGGACCGTCTAGAGATATTCTAGATTGGCCGCGTCTATTTGGTAAACCCTACCTACGGTAAGGTCTACTATCTTCGTTGTCTTCTTACTGTTATGAAGGGCCCGATATCGTACGAGGACTTACGAACGGTCTACCTAGCTATAGGAGATGTTATTGACGAGGACTCTCCCCATAATATTATTATACGTCGTGAGGCTAATGAGTAGGGCGACTTAGTCGAAGTAAGTCTTATTACTTCCCTAACTCTATATGTCTCCGCTTTACTTAACTTACACCTTCCTAATTAGGTCTAATATACGCGGTTCTATATATTTCGATATACGTGCTATACGTAGGGTCTCTTCTAGTATCCTAACGAATGGCGAGCCTACTTCCGCGAGGCGGCTACGCTACGTATAGGCTAGGAACTACGCGCGATGTTTGTAGCTATTCTACTATAGGGTAAGATCTAAGACGGTCTACCTCTCTAGCAAGAGTTCGCTAAGAATCTTTGTGAACGATTGGTAGAGGAAATAGTGCGCCGTCGTCTATACTACGACCTATCCCTTAAGGACGCTTACTTAGACTATAGTCTATTTCTTATTGCTTAGGCGCTCTACGTGGAGGATCGTTCCTTGGAATACTTCAATCTCCCCCCCTATACCAATCAGTGGGAGGAGGTTGTGGATAATCCACTACTACGAGAGGAGCTCTACTATAACTGCGATAATTAAGCTACCTTAGCGGATAAGCTCTACGGGAGGCTTAACCTAGATTAGCGTTTGGCCTATAACGCAATCCTAACAAAGATGGATAAGGATCCGTACAACGCTTACTTCTTTCTCTATAGGCTAAGGGGTATAGAGAAAACTTTCTTTTACTAAGCGTTAGCCGCGACTCTCTATGCTAATGGCGAGGTTGTTATTTATGTGGCCTTAACCGGTATTGCGTCCTTACTCCTTCCTAGTGGTCGGACGGCGTATAAGCGCTTCCTTCTCCCGCTTAAACTATTGTCTAGCTATCTAGGTTAGGTACGTATACCTTTACGTATAAGTAAAGGGTGCTTTAGCTAACGATAGTTAGATAGATTAACCGTAGGACGTAGCGGGCTAGACTACTACGTTAGGCGTCCTTAATTATCTAGGATAAGACGCTAATAATGCACCGCGAGCAATTCGACATTGTAGATCGCAATTTACGCGATCTCCGCTAAGGGCTCCTAGGCTATGATAGTCCGTTCGGTGGCGTCGCTATTATTCTTAGTAGGGACTTCTAGCAAATATTACCTATCGTACCTAGCGGGACGCGAGCTATGGTTATAGCTGCCTATCTATAGTATGCCTAGATCTAGCCTAGGCTTACGCGTCTTTCCTTACGCCAGAATATACGTCTAGACGCCGCCTCCGGTCTAGATAATTTGATGTTAGCGTTATGGCTACGAGATATGTCCTACGCTAAGCTACTCTATAGGTATAGGGTATAGTTACTATACTCGATCTAGAGGACACTATATATAGCGCCCTTCTTAGATCGCGTATATCCGCTAAATCAACTTCGCTCCGCTCTATAGACGCTAGAGTTCTTCATAGGCCGTGCTATTCTGTCTATACGTAATTCGGTAGTGAATAAGTTAAATAACGTGCTCCTAGATCGTATGCCTAGTACGGCTATTACGCTCTACTCTTATGACCGCTACGTAAAGGACGATAGAACCCCGGTTAACACTAATGATATCCTACTAGAGTTTGTAAGCTTAATTAACTCTAGCGGTCTACTATTGGCGTACTTACGCTTAAAAAAGGGGGCTCCGGTAATTGTGCTACGAAACATTGACCTAGCGAATAGGCTATATAATAGTACTCGAGCTATAGTGGTTCGTTTTACTAAGCGCTACCTCGAGGTAAAGCTATATAATACTAACCTTAGGAATCCTTATCGGCTCCTATACCGTTGCGAGTTAACTGCCGACAAAAGTAAACTCCCTTTTTAGTTAATCCGCCGATAATTCCCTATTCGCCTCGCTTTTGCGATAACGATTAACAAGGCTTAGGGCTAATCTCTAACGTATATAGGTATAGACCTACGTAGCTAGGCCTTCTCCTATAGTTAGCTATATATAGCGTTCTCCTATACTATAAATACGCTAAATGTAAGCGTCCTCCTAGCCGAGAATAACTTAGACTATAAGGTAGATAATGTGGTATACCCGGAGGTCTTACGAGCTTTCCCGAGGTAGGGATCTATACGCTTCTACACTATTACTGTTCTTTCTTTGCTTAACTTATTTGTTAGTAAATTAGATTGTCGTTTATATACAAAAATTGCTTCTACCTATTCCTTAACTACCTATATACTTAATAACTTAGCCTAAATACGTCTATATAATTCTACTAAAGATTCGTCTACCGGTTGATACTACGCATTAATATCGCGTAGTTCCTTGGCATTCCGTTGATCATCTAGCAATGCAAAGATATCCGATAAAGGGATCGCGAGTAGTAGCTAGGCGAAGGTAAGTTAAAATATATTAAGGATATTCGATAGACTTATATAGATATAGCGACGCCCGTTCCGTATATACGGAAGGCAATTCTCCCTATACGATTTTGAACAGAACTTAGGGAATTGCCCTTAAGATAAGTGCGCAATCGGTTCCGCCTAATCAGAGAAGTACGCTATATATAGATTGTCTAGACCCTAGTCGTATAGCAGTTCCTCTATATAAAGTATCTTCCTAATACGTTCGAGGTTTTCTCTTCGCTTCGCTATTGTTGTAAGCTATAGTTGTTAGTCGAGTCGTTGTGCCTATTCTGCTTTTTGTTCTATACGACTAGTATACTACGTAAGCTGATATACGTTAGGTTCGTAGTGACGGTGGTATCTATCCCCTATTTAAGTGCGTATATCGGGTAAGCTGCTATATAGCGGCGGAGCGAAAGGACGTAGTCAACGGTCTTCTATACGGCAGATGATATACGCGTCTATGAAGGCGAATAGCTCTTCTATACGGTAAGCTTATCCCTACTCTACTAAACTATAAAAACTCTGCTATGTAGGCTATGACCCGTAGTGAAAACTCCTCTATACGCTAACGTTTAGTGCCTACTCTACTATAGTGTGAAAACTCTACGGCGCGCGCTCCGACCTACAGTGAAAACTCTTCTATACGGTAGCGATCTCGGCTAACCTTCGGAGCTCCCCCTATACTGAAAACTCTGCCGTGCGGGCTACGACCTACTATGAAAACTCTTCTGTGCGGTGGCGATCTCGGCTAACCTTCGGAGCTCCCCCTACACTAAAAACTCTGCTATACGGGCTGCGACCCGTAGTGAAAGCTCTTCTATGCGGTGGTGTTATGCCTACTCTATTATATAGTGAAAACTCTGCCTACGCGCTCTATAGTAACAACTCTTCTATGCGGTCGCGATTACGTTATCTCTGTGCCGAGCTTCCGAGCTCTATCCTACACTAAAAACTCTTCTATGCGCTCGCGATCACGTTCTCCCTATATAGAGCTAGATATCCGACCTATAGTGAAAACTCTTGCGGAGTTATCCTACCTACGAGTGGAGTCATCCTGGCCGCGACGATACTATTCTATATACGTTTATGTCCTCCGCTAAGTCTAGCAAACTCCGCTATTATAGGATACTCGACCGTATCCCCTATATAGACTATAGAACACTGTTACCGATGCTTTAAACGCCTTCCGTGATATTAAAGTTTACCTATAGTCTTAGCTATGTTTAGTAGTATTTATTCTCCTCTATTCCCGTGCTATATGCCTTTGCTACTCTATAGTTAATACTTTATAGACGTCGTTACTAAAGGCGTTATACCCCTCCTATCGCTACTATAGCAAATACGTAAAATACCACTCACTTTAAGTAGGCCGGTCAGTTAATACTTACCGATATGCCTATGTAGTGTACAATTTAGTCCTATATATCAATAGGGGCTATCTATAATCCCTCGGGTTACGTATATCTAGAGAACTTAGAAGTTCTAGAGGAGCTCTGCTATCATATATCGTTCTATAACGAGTATGCCCTATCTCTCTATATAAACTAGGCTATCCTCGCGGATAGTACCTTCGCTATCGATGAGTATATAGACAGACGCGTGCCCGATATATATATTAGGGCCGACCTAATTTCCCTATACGTTGTTCGCTTCCCCTATATCCTCCGCTACTAACGGCTTTCTTTAGCTTCCTAGGTAACTATACTTATAACGACTACCTAGACAACTATATACCTATCGCGGGTTAACCAAAAGTGTCCTTAGTTGTAAGTATAGTAGGCTAATTGACCGATCCCTCCGGCCATCGTATATTCGTTATGAAGGCGACTACCTACCTTTAGCGAGGGGAGACCCCTAGCTCTTCCTATATAACCTTCTATATCGCCTATAATATTCCAACTACTCCGCGCTAGGCGAAGACCTAGGTACCCCGCATTGGCCGTTTAGTATAAGTCTCGGGGCGCTTACTTAGGTTCTATCCGTATAATGGTCGTAAGGTCATCTATATAGTAGTCACGAATATGTCCTACCTTCCAACCTAAGAGACATAGGATACTACTACCGCGGTGTAGAGGGAGACTTCCTTAGGTAGGAAGAGAATAAGAACTTATGGCTTAGGCGCCGTCACCGCTTCTCCTTCAAAGGCACCTACCCTAGAGTCCGCTCTAGTGCTAGTTCCGATTGCCGTATTAACGTCGGTTATAACTACTCCTACGTAGGTCGCCCCTACTATAGATATCGCTCCTACTATAGATATCGCTCCTACAACAGATATTGATATAGGTACGTATATATTATAAATAAATTGTTGCCTAGAGCTAAAGTCTATAGGAACGTCTTAGTGTCGGCTCCGGACCTTGCCTCTTAGGCTTCCGGTAAGAATGCCTCCTTAGTTTCTCGCGTTTAGGGCTAGGGTTAGGGTTAGGGTCATAGTCAACCTTAGCGCTAGTCCTAAGGTTAGCCTTAGGGTTAGCCTTAGGGCAAAAAGAGGAGACGAAGGGGCAAAGGCACATCCGACGACGTCGCTAAGGCATCCAACGCTATAAGTACTGCTAATCCTATCCGTACGACGAAGGCTTCCGCAAAGTCTCTAGCTATGCTAGTGCCATCTTTAGCCCTAGATTCTGACTCGGACTCGGACTCTGACTCGGACTCTGAAGACGGTGACTCGGACTAATTATTCTAACTATGGGTAGGTAGTGGTCAACTGGTAGGTAGTGTTTCCCGTCGTCGAGGAAGACGATGATAATATGTATATAGCGAGGTTCGTTTCCCCCCTTTCCCCTTTGATCTAACCCCGCTAAAATTTATTTCTCGGGTTAGGCCGCGGGTGTCTAGGTATTTGCACTTTTCTTATGTATATAACGAGTAGAGGGCCATAGCCGCGCCCGTGGCGCGGCCTTTCTACTTGTAGGTTTTTATATATAATCCTACTAGCTTTGCTACTTACTACCTTCTATATACCTTCCTTCCCTCCTATTTCGCTTAGTTATACCGAGCCTACTAATTAGTATATAGCGCTTTATCCCTAGTCCGTAGGATTCTTAGTACCCCTAGGGGGACCCTAAGGGTAGAACTATCGCCCTTTCTGCCGGCCTACGTTTACTAAAACAGGCTAAATTAGGCATCCTAGATGCTTAGAAGCAAGCCTTATATATATATTGGTCCTAGACTAGGCCTAAGCCTACCTAGGTAGAATATATTAACTAGTTCTAGGCTTAATTCGGTCGTAAAATTAACCGCACTATAGTATCGAGGATCCTATTATCTAAATACGTATACCTTAATACTAGTTCTATAGGCTCTAGTACACATATATCTATATCGTTCTAGCCTATATTAGACTATAAGCTATACGAATAGGCTAAGCGCTATATCGAGAATAGTATCCTAATTATAGGCCCCTTACTATAGTTTAAAGCGGCCGAATTCTAGATAAAAATCCTAGAATATATAGACCTTTCGATACCTAAGTTCTCCGATAGTTAGGTTACCCAATTTAAGTAGCGTTATAGGCTCCGATACTATATATTCTATAGTAAAGCTATATCGGCCTCGGCATCGATATCGCAAAATATAGATACTTTAAATAATTAATATACTTAATTAGGGGCTCGATCCTCGCAAAAAGATAAGCCTAAACTATATACTAGCTAGCTTTATAATATATAGAGATAGGTAACTAATAAAACTATTTAGAACTACTTTATTAAAAGCATAATAATACGTCGTACTACGCCTATAGCCGAAGATTAGCCTATTCCTATAGAGAACCTTGAATTAAGGCCTCTATATAATTAGGTAATCGACCGGCTTACTAGTAGTAATAGGGCTTAAGAGATTATACTATTAGATAATTTTCTAGACCTATCGGATAAGAATAATGCCCCTAAGCCTAATTAGTCTAATTTAATCCTCGAATTATCTTAGGATATAGGTAGGGATAGGGATAGGGATAATAAA
This sequence comes from Penicillium decumbens, assembly GCA_027569385.1. Taxonomy (NCBI): domain Eukaryota; kingdom Fungi; phylum Ascomycota; class Eurotiomycetes; order Eurotiales; family Aspergillaceae; genus Penicillium; species Penicillium decumbens. The sequence continues at coordinate 591,007 of JAPDEZ010000006.1, forward strand.
TATATATTCGGGCCCCTACTAGACGTTCTATCCGATACGACTATTATTAAGGGTATAAAGTAGGCTTTACTATAGGTTTATTATAAGGACAAAGGTACTATAGACTATATTTGTTAGATAAATATATTAATTAGTAATTTTACTAGGATATAGGTAGATAGTAGGAAGTAGATAACCTTAGAGGATATAGGATTCCGAAAGGGGTAATAAAGGTATAGGGCTAGTATATATTATATTAGCTAAATATTATATTATCCGACCTAGTTTATTACTATTTAGCTTTTATACCTACTTTCCGATAGATCTAGAGGGGTAGTATAGGTAGAAGTCGACTATATTAGAATATTCGGTATACTCTATCCTAGCTTAAACCTAATTAAGTAGATCGGCATCGTCTAATCGTATTCGGTAGGTATATCTAGTTTAATATAGATATTATCTATATTCCGTATCTTTTATTATCTTTCGTTTTAACCTATATTCGCTTTATTTCTACCCTATATGGCTATATTATATTATTAGCTAAACCTTATACCTTATTATAGTCGGTAAGGGATAAGCCCCCTATTTTCTACTTTCTAATTCTCTATCTTTATACGTATAAATATACTCCCGAAAACTAGGTAAAAAAATTATTAATCTAATTACTTTTTATAGTACTTTTATATCTATACTTTTTATCTTTATATATTATATTTCTAGCTATATTATTAGCTAATCGGATATAGGGTCGGATAGATTATTTCATTATATAATCTTTATAAGGCCCGAAACCCTAAAAGATCCTATTAGCTATTAAAGCTTTTTAGAATAGCTATAGTCCTACGGCCGTAGCTACTATATACTCTTTCAATATCCCTCGCTCTATACTCTACGCCTATCTAACTAGATAGACTAATTAGGATAATTTTTAACTAAATGGGAATAAATCTACTAAAATTAAAAAGGAATCGATTAAAGATTAGTTAATCTGTATAGATACGATAGGTATAGCCCTTACGATTACGATACTATAAGATATAACTAATTTACTACTATAAAATTAAGATAGTAAAAGCTCCTAATCTATTAGTAGAAACTAGCTAATATAATATATTTAAACAGTATTCTAGGCTTATAAGCCGATTCTCTTATAGATATAACTACTAGAGGGCTTTAAATAAGGACCTAACTATTATTATATTATAACTTTAATAAATTAGGTTTTACGATAAAAATTAGTACGACGACTAAAGTAATTATATAATTATAGTATATAGGTCGTAGGGGTATTTTATAAGCTAGGAATCGCGAATAGGTAACTATAACCGAGGGTATTAATATATCTAGATATAGGCTTCCGCTATATATTATCTTAAAGATAAAAACTTTATAGAAAGATAGTTCGAAGACCTTCCTAACCGATAGATTATTAATATTAGCCTAAACGGTAGATAAATAATAAGATTAGCTTTAATTAGGTATAAAAATACTTTATTCTATATACTATAGCGAGGACGAAAGGCAAATACTATCTATAATTTTTAGATAGATATAATAGTTATCTAATAGCCTAATTCGATAAAAACTACTATAAAAATAATATTATACGAATATATCTATATAGATTTTAATATATATTCTATCTTTTATAGCCTTTTTATATAGGCTATTTTACGACTTTAAAGAAGTCTTATAGCTCGCGAGTTATAGAGTATACCTAATTAGCTAAAGAAGGATATATATAAAGATACCGTCGTATTAGGTACTACCGTAGCTACTAGGTTAATTCTATTTTAACCTAATTAGGTACTAAAAAGGCTTAATATTCGTCTATAATCCCCGCCTATACTAGATTAGCCTATTTCGTAAGGCTCGATATTGGATAGCAATATCTCTACTAGAGTCCTTAAAACTATTAAGTAACTAGATACTACGTTAAAAGAAAACGAAATAAGCTACTAAGCCCTACGAAATATAATCTATAGTAGTATTTATAATATAACCCTAAAGCTTATATAGGATATTTTTAAGACCGACCTAATAAAGAAACTATAGGCTATAAATATTTTCTAAAATAGGTTAAAAAAAGGGCTAAATCTAAGAAGTAGGTACCCTACTAAAGTAGTCTAACTAGTAATATAATCGCTAAAATTAGTAGTAATAGTAGTAGAGGTATATATATCTAATATACTATCTATCCTAGCCCCCCTAGCCGAGTTAAATCTACCTATTTTACCTTTTATACGTCGTTAAATTATATATTCTAGGTATAACTAAAAAAGATATATATATATTTAATAGATACCTTAATACTTAGTTTAGTGAATTTAATAGTATTTTAGTTAATTAATTAATATTTAAAAATATCGAGTATTAACGTAATAGCCGGTTTAGCGGGATCTACGTTAACTAGTTAACTAACGTAAATCGAGTATTTAGCGTTATTTACGCCTCTTTTATAGCGTAAAAATATAATTAATATATTATACGTATATATACTTCGGTAAATATTAGCCTAAACAAAAATATTACCTATAAGTTCTAAGTCTATAACTTTACCGCCTATTTTCTTCTATATTTTCTATATTTTCTACTATTCTAAACTATATATCGATTATTATACCCCTAGGCCTAATATAAAGTTATCTATAGTCTATATAGTCTATATTAGGATAATATATTAATAAACTTTAGTATAGTAAAGATTATATAACCTATAGCGATATTAAATATATAGTATTTTTATAAATAGTTTATTTTCTCTTTTAGCTTAGTTTAGTAATATAACTTAGAATTTAGCCTACTCTTTTACTTCTACTATATAATATATATATTATATTGTTTAGTTATCTCTTTCTAATAGTTATAGTTTTTTCTAATAATCTAAAAGATAGTAATATAGACTAGAATATATATCTTTATTTTATTTAAAAAGCGGTTGAGTATACTAAGCAACTTTATAGGTCTATTAATATACTAAGTTTCTATATTAGATTAGGCTATTTTAATATATAGATCTACTAAATAGCGAGAGATAAAAATAAATATAAAAATTACTAGGTATAAGCGAAATATCTAGATATTTAGAGGTTACTAATATCTATTATCTATAACGATTTTCTATAAATCTTAACTAACTAATAAAAGTATATTCTTAAACTATATTAATTAGGTATAACAAAACTAAATATATCAATAATATATTAGTTTATACTAATAGTTTTCTTAAGAAATATTATAAGTATATATAAAAGGTCTTATAGAAACTAACTAATATTAGTCTCTATCTTAATATTATAAAGTATAAATTCGAAGTAAAAATAATATATCTTAGGTCTATTATATAAGCTATAAAAAGAATATCTATAGACTCTAAGAAAATATAAGCAATTTAGGAATAAAAAGTAGCTAATAATTGTTAAAAATATATAAGTATTTTTTAGGGAGTACTTTCTATAGATAAATATGTAATTTAATAATTTTACTAAGATATAGGTATATAGTAGGAAACTAAAGGATATAAGCTTCCTAAAAAGATAATAAAGGCTTAGGGCTAGCTAAAAAGAATATTACGTTATCTGACCTAGTTTAATACTATTTAGCTTTATTACCTATTTTCTAATAGATCTAAGGGGGTAGTATAGGTAGAAGTTAACTATAGTTATATACGTATAACGAAAAAACCTACTACTACCCTAATAGGAGGATATAGCTTACGCAGCTACTAACTAAGTAAGACCTCCTTATTAACTAACCTAATTTAGATTTTAATAGCGATCTCTAGATTAGTTAGTAGCGAGCTAAACTAAATATTTTAGGGCTAAAATAGCTATATTACTAAGGACTTAAGGCTATATATACTCGACTATTTTACTAGATTATTATGCAAATATAGGCGACTAGCGGTATTATTCGCTCGATATCGCTAAACTAGCTTATTATATAGGAAAATAGGTAATAGTATAATATATAGTAAGTACTTAAATATTTCGATCTTAGTGTAAGAAAGTATAGAAATATTAAGGGGAGGGGGGCAGTTAGTAAGTACGGAGTATAATATATAGTAGATAGTAAGTTTGGCTATAGAGTAAAATATAATATTATATAGGGTACCTTCTATTTTAGACCTAGCTCTTATATAATAGCGAGGTATTAATTAGTTAGTAGCGGTACTACCTATATACTCCCTAATAGATACGGCCGCCCTATATTAATAGTTTACGTAAGACTAAACTATACTACGTACTTAATAGAATAATATAACGAAGGCCCCTATTGGCTAAAAGGAGAAGGAGTATAGCCTAATTCGCTAGGATAAGAGCTACGTTAGTAATTCTAATAGATATTAAAGCCCTACTTCTATACGTATATCCTCTAATAGCTAGAGAAAAATATTTCGCCTATATCGGAAGGGGAGGGGGGGTGGGTGGGTATTGTTATAGGACTCGCATATAGTTACGCGATCCCTTATTTCCTGAGGCTACGTAATAGTATTCGCGCTAAGTTATATACTTTATACTTAGGATAAAGACCCCTAAATCCTACGATCCTATTTCTATCTTTTAACGGATCCTTCTTATATTTAAGCGATAACTATAGATAGTATAAATCTAGTTTGATCCCTTATATCAGCCCCTCTGTCAGGGTGCAGGGCAGGCGGAGATATATTAGGAGTTGTCAACTAGATTCTCTACAGTTAGGCTATATGTAGATACATAGAGAGGACGTAGCTCGAAGAGCTACCATAGGTATAGGGGAAATTTAGGAATATAAACATAGTAACGGTCACGTATAAGGGCGGTCAGATAGGATAGTATAGGTTAGGGTTTATACCGTGACACCCTCAATATAGGGGCGTTTAGCGTCTATAAATATTATTATAGTTAAGCGGTATAGGATACAACTATTATAGGATTGTACTAATTTATAAAGAATAATTTTCTGATAACTATCGTAGAAATTTAGGCCAAAGATTTGACTATTAACAATTAAATATAGCTTTTACCTTACTAAAAATTAGCCTATTAATATAAGCCTAGTTAGGAATAAATTCGTCGATTATAGCGATATATAATTCTTAATACTAGCTTGGTTAATGCGCCTAAAACTATAAATAGAATTAAGTATCTCGGTCTCTTAATACTTAACTTAAGATTTACCCTAGTTTAAGTAGTATACTAAGAAAATAGCTAAAGCTAAAGCTATACTAAATATAGCATATATTAATAGATAGCTTCGGCCCGATATAGAGGTATTAAGATAGGCCCTATGGGTCTACGACCTAGGCTATAATAAATCACGTAAGTATACAATAACTATTACTAGTATTATTACCCCTATCTAGATAATAAGAATAAAGTATATCGAGTAGGGGAGTGATTTAGAAGTATTGAATCGGTTGCGATCGAAGTAGAAGAAAATTATATAGGAGCTAAAAAGGTATATAAGACAATAAGATAGGATAGTTAAATAGAGTAGCTATTAAGAGAATATTTAGCTATTTTTCTATTTATATATATCGGAATAAGCTATATATATTAGGATAGGGTTATTATATATATTTAAAGATAGTGAGTAGTAGTTTTGAAAAATGTACTATTCGAGTATCTATTATAAATATAATTCTAAGGAATAGGTTTTGCTTTTAACTTATACGTTGTATTTGGCTAGCGGACCCTCGCTATACGATAGCCTAGTATAAATATAATTTATATAAAAGTCGTACGATATAGCTATAAAAATAAACTATAAATAGTATTCGTATAGGACTTAAACGTAAAAGATATTCATACTAGACCTATATATATATACCTATTAGGTCGAGGGAAGTAGCTAAAAGAAGATAGAGAAGGTACTAAGCTTTTTTATATATTTAACTAGCGAAAGAATTAGTCTTAGTAACGTATTTTACTGTTAGGTAGGCCGTACTATGAGGTAGTTTACCGTCGAATACTATATTAAATACTTTTAGGGTTTCGGGCCTTATAAGGATTATATAATAAAACGATCGGTCCGACTCTATATCCGATTGGCTAATAATATGGCTAGAAAAAATAATATATAAAAATAAGAAAATATAAAGATATATATAGGATGAAAAATAACTAGATCGATAATTTTCTATTTAGTTTTAGGGGCATATCTATACGTATAAAGGTAGAGAATTAGAAAGCAGAAAATAGGGGCCTTACGCCTTATCGACAATAATAAGACGCGAAGTCTAACTAATGGTATTATATAGCTATTTCGGATAGAAATAAAGTAAATATAGGTCGCAACGAAAGAGGATAAAAAATACGGAAGTAGATATCTATATTAAACTAGATATACCTACCGAATACGGTTAGGCCGGGATAACTAATATATAATTATATTATTAGTATACCGAATATTCTAATAAATACCATTTTTTATAAGACTATATCTTAACAACTAACGTATTAATTTACTCGAATATAAGTATACCGATAACAATAAACGTCTTATAGTATATCTATATATTAGGTAAATAAATATATAAATTATAACGTAGTATTATAAGATAAGCTTAAGATATATATATTACTTATATTCTCTAGCCAAAATTTCCTAGCCTCTACTAAAGTACTATACTAACTATATAGATTATAATCTTTAAGTCTACCATCTATATAGGCCCCGATAGCGAAGATAAAGCTATAGTTTGTTGAATCTACTATATATTTTATAGTAATCTACCTAATAGTAAAATACGTTAGTTAAAGTAGTATAGAATTATTATTATTAAATATATATTTATATCTTTTTATACCTGTTCCGCCTTTTTACGGCGTTATATTCGTAGAGGGCCGTTTACCGCTATGGCGAGCCCTATCGTATCTACCCTATTAAAACTCCTCTCTCTCTTTTCTATTTGTATTTACGGCCGTAAACCTACTTTTATCTCTTTTAGATTTTGTATACCTATTTAGATTATCTAATATTACTACTATATAAATTTATAGGTCTATATAACGTCCGTTATAGCGTAATACGTATTAACGTTTATCGGTATTTCTATTATAGCCTACCCTTATAATTCGTAACCGTCGGCGTATATTTCTACTATCCCTCGCCGCTATAGCTATAGGCTATACTCTCTCTTTAATATTATTATGTTATATACCTAGCAACTAGCTAATTTGTCGCTCTTGTTCTTATATATATTTAGGTGAGCGAAGCGGGGCCTAACGTTCTTATAACTAGTATATAAGTATTATTACTATTAAAGAAAGAAAAGGACTAAAATATAAATAGGTCTTATAAAAGTTTACTTTGTCTTCTATATATTTTCGCTATTAATTAGATTATTAAACCGTTATCTTGCTTTAGATATAATAAAAATAATTTAAGCTTAGTTTAAACTACTACAAATAAAATATTAAAATATTGTTTAATATAGCTATCTCGCGGCTAGTTATAGATTATTTCTACTATTAGATATTTACCTCTAATTTAGAATTATAAAGGGCCGGGAAATTAGTTATCTTAAAGTCTAAATAGTAAAGTCCAAAAAAGGCTTCTTATTCTATTCTTAACGATATAGAAAAAATATATTTTAATATTGACTACTAAAGCTCTATTAAATACTAGTAGGAAGCAACTACATAAAGGTAGCCTATTCTATTTTAGATTTTTTTAGATATCCCCCCCTAGCAGTAAATAGGTAAGAAAATTTAAAACTATTTATTCTAGATAAGTTTATACTTTTATGAAAAGGTGAGATATATAATCCTACTTAGTATTATGATTGAAGGAGTGATTTCTATATTTAGAAGTATAAGCATACAATTTATGTATTAGTATAGTTTATAGACTTCTTTAGATACACTTAGAGGTTAACTTTTAAGTATAGACTGTAGTTTAGTATATATGTTAGGTACTATATCTAAAAGTATTTTAGAGAGTATTTATATCACTAAAAAATATCATTTACTATTCGAATAAGTAATATCTTATATAAAATACTATTATCTATTCTTAATCTTCTACAATCTAATTAGATCTTATAAAAAGTAGTGGAGATATTAAGTTTGGTAAACTATTTTATTTTTCTTATTTAGTTTAAGATTCTATAGATTAATAGTAAAGAGTATTAGTCTTTTTTCGTAAGAATATGTAGGGCTTAATGGTTAACATAAAACTATAGTCTTTTTCTTGTTTTTATGTAAATAGAATAAGTATAGCTATAAATAAATAATTAGCTTAAATAAAATTTATATCTAGTAGTTTAGTAAAGATTGTTTAGAGTATAACTACTTTTTTTTTATTATATTATATAAAAAGCTCTATGAGATCTAGAAGTCTTTTCTATTCTATCTTAGGAGCTCGATCTTATAGTTAATCTTTTTTTATAGTATAAAAATAATAGATTATATTTTTTAGTTTAAAAAGCTTAATAATATATTAATAATAATACTAAGAGTTCTCTTTTAGATTAATCTTTTTCTATCGAGCTAAGGCCTTTTAGATATCTATTAAAATTATAGTAAAAAGCTCGATCTTCTATTTCTCTAGGTCTTTTATATAGTCTATTTATTTAAAAAATATTTTTATTATATTAGTAGAGATTAGCGTAATATCTTCTATCTTATAGCTTTATTATTTTATACTTGATATCCTTGCTTCTATAAATTATATAAAGATCTTATCTCTCTTAAGCTCTAATATAGTATTATGTTTTATTATCTAGAAACGCCTAGGATTACTTATAGCCTAAATAATTAGAGATAATATAGAAAATAGTATCTTTTTTATAGTAAATATTAATATTAGGAGTTATCTATATAATATAATCTACTAAGTTATCTACCTAAGTTACTTTTTAATTAGTTAGGGTAGGATTACCATTATAGATATTCTATTCTACTATATAAAACTTTCTTAGATTATGTTATAATTCAAATATCTATAGTCGATAAAGATATCTATAGGTGTTATTTAGTCTATAATAGTATCTATAAAGATTAAAAGTTAGTTTTCTTAAACTTTATT